>JAWZYV010000554.1:0-706942 GCA_038373885.1 Cheiracanthium punctorium
GTGTGCAAAATGGTTGGCGACAGCAACTTGAGCTTATTGTCGCCGTGTTTACATGGGGGGCGCATCGGCTTGTAAGATTTTAGCAATATTAGAATTCAGCAGCAACTCATACGAAAAATTTTTGGAACCTGTCTCATCTAAATACTGTGAAACCCTGCACTAAAAATATATCATAGGTGTACTTATTGCCATAAAGAGTAAAGCTGTTTTAATTATATAATATTCCATATGGTCTATAATATTCAATATAGGCACTTTATCTTTGGCTTTGTATGTTTATGAGTTATATAGATGCATTTGAAAATATTAACATAAATACAGGTAATTAACATGTTATGTAACAGCTTTTTTTTTTAATAAATTGTTATATTCTAGTTAATATGAAAATGGACAAAAGTATAAAATTGTACCAAATCAACTGCATTATAAATATGTTACATAAATAACCTTCAAATTTATAGATCAAACAATCATAACAAATAAAAATGCATCAAATTAAAGGGCTGGATGATTATTATTCATCAGCCAATTCAAATCTAGAGTAAGTAGAAGCTATAAAATCGGACCATGTTTCAATAAACTCCCATTAATATAATCGATAGGAATTAAAACTTGCAATAAAAAAGAAAATACTAGCTAAAAAGAGCATTGGAATAGGCTAGAACAGTTTATCAGACATAGGTAATTTCATATTATTAGACAAAGCTGCATAGCATACCATAAACAAATACCAGGCGCAAAAAAAGCGCGCCAAAGTCGCCAATCGTATTTTTCAAATGAAGTGATCATTTTACCAAATAGTCTTGAATACAGATTAAAATAAATATTCATTTACTACGGCAAATTTTATTTAAAATGGCAAAATGCATCGAAATTCTTTCTGAATAACAAAATTTAGGAATATGGGGCAATTTCGTTATTTACGCCATTTTCAAGCTAAGATAAGGACGCAATCGCTTCTTTACTTATATAAGACAATTTTATAATGAAATAATATTTAAATGGCGCAAGAAAACAGAACGCAAAATCGCTGAAAAATGTTCTCAGTAAAAAAAAACGTAAGTTTTTAAAAATACAAATGATTTTTTGCATTATCTGATGCTCATAAATTTAGGCTTAATAACACAGTATGTATATTTGCAAAATATAAAAAGGAGAGCAATTCATTCATAACAAAATTTCAAAATAAGGGAGTATTTAATGAAAAAAATAGATTAAATCTTTTCTTATTAGCAAAACGTGTATTCCAAGAGGCCATAATATACCGACACAAAAATCAAAATATTTACTTACATTTTTAACCTTTCTCCGTTAGATTTGAACTTACGCCACAGACGATCGACGCGCCGTTATTCGCCGTACCATAGGAATAGCAATACAAATGGAAATATGAAAAGCATCATAATAAATAAACAAGGATATAAAAACTATGACGTAGTAACTTTAAAAAAAAATTTGGTATTTAAGAGATTTTTTAACAAGAACAATATATATATATATATATATATATATATAAATGAAATGTAAAAATGGCGTTGACCTCATTCACTTGTTAAACAAAAGTGCAGCATGATTTTAGAGAGGTAAACATACATTCAAACAAAAAATTGCGAAGTTTTTTCTCGTTTAGGAGGTCTTAAAAATAAATAGTTTATTTAATGACATTTCATAATAATAATTTTTTTTAAATATAGCTCGTCAATAACAATGGAGAAGTACAGCAAAAAATCAGTTCAAAGAAATAAATTCTCAAAAATAAATTTTGCGTTGATAAATTATAAATTCTGCAGTTTAGAATTCGAATTTTTTAAACAGATAATAAATCTGTAAAAAATAATAATAATAATAATAATAAATAAATAAATAAATTTCATGTGAATGGTGGAAAAAACCCGGTTTATTCGGGGAATAAACCGGTTTTTTGGGAAAGAAATTTTGAAAAATCCCGGGACTTTAAAAAAAAATTATCTTATTTTCTGTAGAATGCTTTCAGAGTTACTTGGCTTATGATAAAAGAATGTTTTTATAGTTTCTCTCAGAGAGTTCCAAGTCTGCCTCCGGATTGTGAAGACCTGTCTGACTAGTGCTCCCGCTTGTGCGTCCCAGATTTTCTCCCCGTGGCCTGCCGTCTCGTTCACCGCGAGGGTTGTTTTCTTCCGTCCGCTCAGGTTGTGGGGGAATTTTTCTGCCCGTGGGTGGACTGGCGGAAGAACTTGCTTTATGACCGGACTGCCATGTGGCTGCCGTTAGGACTGTGCGACTCGATTTATTTTCTTGTGTGCACGTACAAGTATTATGGCGTGATTACCCGCCAGACATCTTGGATTATTTTGTTATGTGTGTACTTTTCCGAAGGACTGCCCATCGTCAGCCTTCATAAGAACTGCTGATTAGTTTCATAGCCTCATCTACACCTGTGTGTGTTTCTACGAGGACTGCTGTTATAGCGCTTCATTGCCTCATCTATTATTTGTGACTTAAGTGCTTCCTGTGATTCACAATGGAAACTACTGTGCTCACTCCTACTCTCGAGCAAATTAGCTCGACGGACTACTTCAAACAAAAATTCTCTCAAGATAAGGTTGAATTCTTTGACCTTTTTCTATGTGCTACTCAGGTGTATGATGACCTCATCCGACGCACCGAGGGAGAGCAACAACAGTGCCTGGTGAGTACATTTTCCCACAAAATTAATTTTCTTTGCTTGACACCTAACATTGAGGTTCTCTGTAAGTCTAATCTGTTTAATTACATGATGAAACATTTTCCACAGAAACTTGCATGTATTGCCAATCAATACAGTATTAGATTTAAACAACTTAAAAACGGCACTTATCAATTTACTAAAATTAAATCTAGTGGTAGGAAACGCAGCATTTCTAGTGACGAAGAGTCACCAGCTTCTACTACATCTAACAAATTAACAATAATACATCTTAATGTAAACAAAGACCTAAACTTATCTAATGACACTAGTTCTGTAGCAAACACTGAAACTCCTGAAAATTCTATGATTACTGAACATGCTGCGGACATTGCCACTTCGGCTGAGCTGCCCAGCACTCACTCGCACGCCCAAACCCCAGATTTAAACACAACCAATATGGACACTTCCATATCTGGTACACAAGGGAACCAAAACGAAGAAAATACTAGAGGCTCCACATTTTATGCCGAAATTGTCGGCAACTGGATGGATATGCTTCGCGAACTAGAGGATATCTTGGGCGAAGCCCCCAAAACCGACTTATCTGGAGAACTAGTTAGGATCAGAACAAAAAACATTGCACACTACCGTAAGGTGCAGGAGTATCTTGAAACAAAAAACATCAAATTCAGCACAATTGATCCCAGGATCGAGCGACCGAAAAAGGTTGTTTTAAAGGGTATCCCCACCTCCACTCCCATTGAGGAAATTGAAAACTTTTTAAAGGAAAAGAATTTTCACCCCCTCAAAGTAGCATATATGCGAAACAAAACAACTAATCTGCCACTCCCCCTCTTTGTTGTGACTGTGAGAAACTCTCCCCACTTTGAGGATATATACAAAATAACTGATTTTAATGGCATTGCCCAGACAGCACATCAAACTTGCAGCAAGCTTGATTTATCAAGTCAATAAGCTTGAAAATTGCAATCGTGCATTGAAAATCGTGATTCCAATCGTGCAATGAAAATTCCAATCGTGATTTTGGCCAGCAATACTGCTGGCCAAAATCGAGACAAAAGACTGATTTTGAAATCGATTTCGTAGTATAATTGTATTTTATTTTGAAGAATTTCCATATTAGAATGGGTTTACTTAAGGGGTTAGGGGTAGTCAGAATTTTCAAAAAATTGATTTTTTTTTTTTTTTTTTTTTTTTTTTTTTTTGCATTTTCTTATAGTATCTTAAAAATATTCTCTGAAAGTTTGAAGTGAATCCGACAAATATCTTTCGAGTTATTTAGCGAAGAATAAAAGGCTCTCGAGCGGTCTAATATTTCCGAGAACAATTAGCTAGCGGCATAATTCTCCCTTACCTCCTGAAGTTTTAAAAGCAATCAAGCCTATTTATGAAGATCTTAGTAATGAAAATTTGCTTTCAAGATGTGTAGGTGGATTTAATCAAAATAATAATGAGAGCTTCAACCAACTAGTGTGGAAAATATGCCCAAAAACTATCAATACTAGTTTTACCATTGTTCAAATTGCTGCATACGTAGCTATGAGTATATTTAATGAAGGGACAAAGTCATTATTAGTAATAATGAACACACTGGGACTTAGTTGTGGGCCTAATTCGCATCGGTATACTGAAAAAACCGATAGTGCACGTGTAAAAGTAGCTGATCAGCGCGCTAACAACAACACTCGCGAAGGTAGAATGCGACGTAGACAACAACAAATTGATGTTTTAGAAAGTTCTACAACGGCTGAAGAACTCTTATATGGTCCAGGAATAGATGACTCAGTGTAAGTATTGAAATTATTCGTATTACTGTACATCAATCGACTGTAAAACTTTAAATGCGTTTTTCTCAAAACTATGTTTTTTGAACTGGTGACCACTCTAACTCAAAAACCGCTCGATAGATTTGAATGAAACTTATACAGCTTTTAGAAAACATAAAAAGCTAGTGCCTGATCGAAGGATTTTTTTTTATTTTTAAACTTCGATTTTTTATAAACAATTAATTGTTGGTTTTTTCCCGAAAATCTGCAAAATAATTTCCAGAGACCGCCATTTTGTTAATTTTGAAAAAAACAAAAAAAGCTTCGATCAGGCACAAGATTATCTATCCATAAAAATAATCTTTTTTGTTTCATTGATTTTAGATGAATCTCCAAGGAGCTGTAATGGTCACCGCAAGGACCCATTATTAAAACCTGTTCAACTTAGACCGCCATAACTTGTAAAATTATTATTTTTTTTTTTTTTTTAATTTAAGTGAAGTAATGTTAAAGTATGATGAAATGATACTATGTTTTTACTTATGTGAAATAAACTTAATTGCTAGTAAAAAAAGAATTATAAAAAATGGCATTTTTTCACGCCTCTGACTACCCCTAACCCCTTAACACAAATTTTGTGATGATGTGATGAAATGAAAGAAATGGATAGTTAAACGTTACTTCGAAATGCTATATCACAGTTGCTAACATGTATGGAATACAAACACTTTAGTCATTTTTGTAAATATTTCTTAAAATAACAAATAATTGAAAAATTTTGCTATTTTTTAACGCTAAAAATTCTATTTACAAATGTGGTTATTTTCCTACATATTGGTATGCTATATTGATATAGAGCATTTCGAAGAATTAAAAATAAGTTAAAATTAATTTATACAAATGTAAATTTGAATTATTTTCATTGTTCATACTTTATAATTAAAAAAATTACTTAACTTCTGAATTTTTTTTTTTTATCCTTTGTAATTTTATTTTAAAATTACAAAAGTGTAAGATGTAAGATTTTTGGGCCCTTAAAATCTGTAGGCCCTGGGCAGTTGCCCCGTTTACCCTGCTGGTAATATGGCACTGGTAATATAAAATAAAACACATCTTTTACGAACTTTCAGCAAATATTAGGACGCTAGACAATTAATGTCCATTCTCTTTCACAGATGGCGCCATCAGCGCTCCTTTAAAAAGGAAAAATCACGCGAGTATCAATTTTCAAGCTTAAATCAAGCTGTATTTAAACTTGACAATTCAACTTGACTCCTGCAAGCTTGCTGCCAGCTTAGAATGAGTTGAACTGTCAAGCTTGCATTAATGCGTCAAATTCAAAGAAAGGGGAAAATTCGGTTACCGGGTGTCCTTGCCAAGCGCCGATGTGTCGCCAAGCTTGGAGTTTGGTCGAAAGTTTGTTTACTTTAGCCTGAGTCAGATGTCTGTTGTAACCTGTGTAGATTGAGTTGAGGTGTTGGATGATGCTGTAGTTTGATGAAAAAACACTCGGTGGGTTCATTAAACGATACCAGGATGTTTGGTAAAGGGATTTTGTGATTGGTTAAGGCAATTTAACTGTAATCGGTAAACCGAGGTTTTAAAACGAGGAAAATTGAAATCTGTGAGTCAGTTCTTGTTTTGTGTTATTTGTGTTTGGTGTGTGGTTAGTATATGTTGGTTTTCTGGTTAGTTAGTAAAAGAAAGCGTTTGGTGTTATGTTATTAGCTGTTGTGCGTTTTCGATATTTTTCAGGAGTTTCTTTAGATAAAGGTAAGTGTTTTTTTTAAAGAATTTTTGCAATTGCTTAAGGTTTTCAATGTGAATTGTAAATGTGTATAAGTAGGTTATTTAATCCACCGATGTTGTTTTGAGTTGAAAACGGGCCTGTATTTGCCCAGTTTACATTAGCTGTATGAGTAGGTTGCTTAATTCACTGTTGTTTTTTTAGTTAAAAACGGTTTACTGGTTGCCTAGTTTACATAGCTATACAACTAGGTTGCTGAATCCACTGAGGTTTTTTTAGTGAAAAACGGTCCACTGGTTGCATAGTTTACATAGCTGTAGAACTAGATTGCTTAATATTCTGAAATTTTTTTAGTTAAAAGTGGTTTACTGTTTGCTCATTTTTAATTGCCTGTTACTGAATTTTCTGACATTTTTTAGTGTTAAGTATGGATGGTGTATTTTGTTTTATTGTTTTTTTTTAAGTGGAATATCTGTGTAATTTTAATGTGTTAAAGTAATTTGTATTTCCTGACAGTGCTCAACATGTTGTATTACTTTATCGTATTCTAAAATGGTGTTTCACACGTGAAAAATTTGGCGACAAAAAAAGCGCCAAGTAGCGGGTGTTGGCGAGAAAAAAAAGTCGCCAAAAATAGGCGACACCCGGTAACTGAATTACTCCCCAAAGAAATGTCAAACTTGATTTAAGCTTATGTGCTGTATGGGTGATGTCAAAGTTGAGACTCAAAAATCCAAACCATTGAAACAATGTTATAATTGTCAAGCTTTCGGGTACAGCTCGCTTACCTGCAAATTAAGCCCAAAATGTCTCAGATGTGCCGGCCCTCATTTAGCCAAAAACTGCACTCTGCCTAAGGATTCTAGAGTCGCTACTTGTGCTAACTGCAGTGGCCCCCACCCCGCTAATTACGCTGGCTGCCCTAAAAATCCCTATAATAGAGAGAAAAACTCAATTGCCCCGCTCTTGCTAGGGGAACTCAAAACTTAACTAACTCGAAAAATAACAAAAATTCTCGACCTAGTTTCAACAGCAAGAAAGTAAATAGCAATGTTTCTTACGCTTCAGTTTTGAAAACAAACACGCAAAACCAAAACGAACATACTCCCGAAACTCTTCCTAAACAATCAAATTTTGCACATCACAACAGATTCAAACTTTTGGACGATGAGTCTGACACTGACTGTTCTGTTTTCAGTGACCCAGAACCCTTTGTGGAAACTGAAGCTCCGGCTGAAGTCCCCCAGGCTCAAACGGTCACCAAAACAACACCAGACACAAATACTGCTAGCAAGGCTGTAAACATTCAACCTGATAATACAAACAACTCCAAGCAAACGATTCAAATCCAACCCCAAACTAGTAAACAAACGAATAAAAACAGGACTAGTGGTGCCACCACCAAAACTAAACGGCGACCTGTTAACAAAACTAGAAAAATAAAGAGAAACACAAAATATAAGAAACAAAACAATGAAACTGATACGCTTAGTTTTTTCGAAATTATACAAACTCTGCGAGATCTAAATGAAGCAATAGGCCTCAGAAACATACTAAACTTTTTTAGAGACCTTCGACAAGTTTTAACTAATGATGAAGATGACAATACGGAAAAAGCATTAAAAATGTTTGAGATAATCACAATTCATTGTAACTTCACCGAAAATCATGGGTCAAAATCTAAATAATCTCAATATTTTCTGCTGGAATGCGAACAGCATGGATCCTCGCATAATGGAATTTAGGGACTACCTAGCTCTAAATGCATTCGATATAGTACTCTTACAAGAGACAATGTTCCGACCAAACAAAAATTACAACATCGCTAACTACAATCTTTACCAAAACACTCCTACCCAAACTTCTCAGAGACGCCGTGGCGGCACGGCTATTTATGTAAAAAAGAACCTCATTAGTAGACAATTGGACATAAATTTCAATCGGCTTGAGTGCACAAATGTCATTATTAATATAAACCAAAATAACTTCCTCTTTAGCTCCATTTACATCCGATCTAACGAACACTTATCCGCTCAAGACTTATTAACACTAATTAACTCCCACCCCCACGTCATTATGGCTGGGGATTTTAATGCTCACAGCACTGCTTGGAACTGCGTTCGCACCTGTAGTAGGGGCCGTCAGCTCCTGAAGTTTATCACTGATAACAACATCGCGCTAATTAAAACAACCATCCCCACTCATTACTCCCAAGGTAATCCCTCGTTTATTGATTTCTGTCTCACCAAAGACTTTCATTATAACACTGCAGCTCGTACAATAGACATGTTTGACTCTGACCATCTTCCCATTCATATTAGTGTTGATTTGCTCTTCCACTTTCCTCCAATTATGAAAACATACACTCGTACCAATTGGAGAATTTACACCGAGTCTTTGTTGGATGCTCTTTGAAAACTTGCATCTTGACTCTCCCACCTCACTTAACTCTGCAATTAAAGATTTAAATGATACCCTAACCACTGCCAAAAATCTTGCCTCTTACGAGTGCCCTACGAGTGCGCCTTACGAGTGCTTCAATCTCCTCCCTGCTGATATCGAACAAAAGATTGGGGATAGGAACAGAGCTAGGCGTCTTTACCAAAGCACTAAATCCCCCTACATAAACAAGATTATTATCGACAAAAATTCCTAGCTAGAGAGGCTCTCTACATACACCGTCAAGAGCGCTGGGAGTCTTTTCTAGAAGAACTGAATCAAGACGAGTCCGATGTTTGGAAAATAATTAAAAGATTTCGGAGGAAAAAATACGATTTCCCCTCTCTCCAGAGCCCTTCAGGTATTGCTTACACGGATGAGGACAAAGCTAACACTCTAGCGCAAGCTTACAAACAACAATTCACTGTACACTCTGATCTTGTTAACCCTGATTTTGATAGAGATATCAAGTCTCAGATTGAAGACTTTCTAAGTCGTCCCCCGACTCAGTGCTTACCCCTTACTACTAACTTAGAAGTATGCGAAATAATTAGCAAACTTAACAATAAAAAAGGCCCTGGCATAGACAACATAACTAATCTTATGCTTAAAAGTATCCCACATAACATTCTTGATCTTATAACTCAAATCATAAACACAATTCTCGATCTCAAAGTTTTTCCTGATGTTTGGAAAACGGCCATTGTTATAACAATACTATAGTGCCATTCCTAAGTCTGGTAACCTGGCTATCCCAGGAAATTACAGACCCATTAGCCTTCTGAGCAGTCTCAGTAAAGTAGCTGTAAAAATTATCCTGAGGAGACTTAACTCTCACTTGTGGGATAACAACATCATCATTCCTGAGCAATTTGGCTTTAGGCCCAAACATGCTACCACTCACCAGCTCCTCAGAGTAGTGGAATTTCTTTCTGAGGGCTTTAACCTCAAGGAATCCACCGGAGCAGTAATGCTGGACATTAGCAAAGCTTTTGACCGCGTCTGCCATAACTCACTTATTTACAAACTAATCACTATAAACACGCCGGACGCGTTGATTCATTTGATTAACTCTTATTTGAGAAATCGAAAGTTCTCCGTCCGCATCAACAACACTTACTCCACTCACACTCCTATTGAGACTGTCCTACACTGTTCAACATTTACATAAATGATATTCCAAGAGATTCTCACACATCTTTAGCAGTATATGCAGACGATACGGCTATAATGTCCAGATCCACACACCCTGACACTATGGTCAACAAAATTCAGCACCACATTGACACACTTGAAGATTGGTTCGCCACCTGGAAATTAAAAGTAAATCCCTCCAAATGTCAGGCCATTCACTTCACTAGATCCCGTAAGATTGCGAAACCAATATATATTAATGACGAAAGAGTTGAATGGGGCAGGACCTGTAAGTATTTGGGAGTCATACTGGATTCCAGACTGACTTGGAAGGCACAGGCCATCTATGCCCGTGACAAAATGATTACGGCCGAAAAATCTATCTCAAAGTTACTATACCAAAGCAAACTTAACATTCCCAACAAACGAAAACTGTACAACATGATTGTCCTCCCTGCAGGTACATACGCTAGCCCCATTTGGGGTTATGCTGCGAAAACAAATTTAAGCTTAATCACAACTCAACACAACAAAATACTACGAAAAATTAGACATGCCCATAGATACATGAGAAACTCGGTTATACGTAGAGATCTCCTGATTCCCTCCATGTACGAAATTATTAAAAAACAAGTCCAAAACTTTTATGACAAAGTCTATAACTTACCAAATGAACTAATTGCAGAAATCCCTGATTATGACTTCCGCGATTCAGACAACCGGACGCGGCCTAAAGCTGTCCTCCTGCTTAATGAGTAGGATTATTAGCACCAATTCTCAGTACCTTTTCTTCCAAACTACGACTTCCCTATTTGTGTCTCCTGATCTTGTCCCACCCTTGACATTGTCTTCTAGAGTCCCTTATATATATTGTATATAATTTAATTTCATTTTGCATTATTCTCATACTGTTTTGCTCTAATATATATTACTATTTACCTTTTCTATTATGTATGTTCTGATACTGCTTTTTCTCTTACATGACCCATCGGTGTATGACTACTCATCAAACAACTGGAGTTAAACCGTCATGGAACAGGCACTCGTTTCAAGAACAATTCGATGATGATGATGAGTTTCTCTCAGAAACATGCTTTTAACCCATTTATGCCTAGTGTCCCTTTTTTGGGACGGCATTTTCGCTATTAGTCGAAAACGTTATTTATTTTTCCTAGCCTTTATTTATGAGTATTGAGCCTCAACTCTACAAAATATTTTAACATGACCAAGTAGGATGTTGATATTTCGATTTTTATGCATAATGATTTTAAAAGAAATCATCCCTTGTTCAAGAATTTGACATCAGAAATTTATCTATTACTTCTGTTATCGGTAAAAATCGAAGAAAGTCGCAAAAATATCCAGGCACAAATGGGTTAATTTTTCCCAAAACATTGTAAATAGAAAAACAAAACAAAGGTCCAAATACCGTGGGGGCTAAAACCATCATCGTTCTTGATAGCAACGGCCGTCGGAATACAATCAAATTCATTACAATTAATGTAAAGTACATCCAACTGGTTTTATGTGGTACTTATTTATACTGTGGCTATTATATTTCTTATATTAGCTCAATTCTAATTGGGAAATGGCTGGTTTTGTTTACATTCAAAATTCCCAGTTTTTCCAGAAATTCATGGTTTATTTTCCAAAATTCCCTGTTTTTTCCTGTGTCAAACATATTTTCTAGTGTCCCCAAGTTTTCCTAGGATTCGAGGACAATGCTTGATTTGTCCGGGGCCTTCGCAATTAGTAACGGGCTTGCGCGTGTATTTTGATGAGCCATCCAAAGAGGCCTACGGATGCTCGAGTCTTCACGTATACATCAGGCATTTCTTAAGCTTCCCAGTGCTTTCAAACGTTATTTAATGTAGTTTTAAGTAGTAATTGTGTTACTAATTCAAGTCCGAACTCATGATTAATTTGTTTGCTATGATACATATTGACATTAAGAAAATAGGTGCATGTAATTTGAGGGAAAAACAAAGTAAGCGCTTACTCTCATGATTCACGATTGCTTATTTTAGTTTCACAAGTGGATATTTAATATACTTTAAAATAACTAAATACACAAATGAGAAAGACATTTTTATAATGAATATTTCATGAACGTAGTCGTATTTCCTACGTTATTTTAAACAATTCAAGATTAATCTTTAACAAATGATGTATTAAAGCGCATTTCAGTGTTTCCGGGATATCCTGTATATTGGAGAAAATTGATAAAATACGCTCTATAGCGCGATACCTAAATTAATTATTCTTTAATAAAGACAGTTCATGTAGTATACATTATTCTTTTGTCGCTTTCTCAATCGAACTTTGGAATTGAGCAAGCATAATGAACGCTTGTACAAAATATTAACTACATTTGAAGTTTCTATATAAACAGGCAAAAATCAATAATTTATAATTTACTGTATTTCTGCACTGTACCAGATGTAAGTCTTAATCATATAATCAAGGCATATATAACTGATAAATAACATTTGCAACTGGCAAAATTAAATTGTGTAAATAGTATCACAACGTCATGCTTATTTACAAGAATAGAAACTACTCAAATAATACGATTTTTGATTAAAATAATTTATATATAAATAACACATGAGTAATTATTCACTAAACATGATTTACATACATATTTTTAGAATTTCTAAATTCATTATAAGCGTTCACTTACCTTTACATTCAGAGCAAAATGTTCGAATTTTAGGATAAATTTTCATGAAAGGAAATGGCGCAAGATTCACAAAACGATTACCTACATCTAAAGTTCTTTAGTACGACAAAAGTATAAAAAAATTGTTTTAAAAAAATAAAATAATATAACATTTATAATACTTAGAATAATAAAATAGAATACTGTGACTGGGGAAAACAGGCCTCAATGATAAACTCATTTTTAGCGATGGCAACTCATAAGCAGGCCCGTTGCTTAGCGATGGCCCCGGTTTGTCCCTAGAAATATGGGGCCCGTTTACATGTGCAAAAATGCGGAGTAAACCCCGGGACTTACACTGCTTTCTACCCCGCTTCCCCTACTTAGGGGGGGAAATGCGGGGTAGAATAAGCCCGTTTACATGTGAAAATGGAAAATCCCGGGTTAAAGCGGAGTAAAGGGAAAAACTCGCAATGCATCATGGGAAAGCGGGGTTGACTCTGCATTAACCCTCCTTTCGACCAGGAATCTTTCTACCCCGCATTTTTTCTCCTAAGTAGGGGAAGCGGGGTAGAAAGCAGTGTAAGTCCCGGGATTTACTCCGCATTTTTGCACATGTAAACGGGCCCAAAGATTCCTGGTCGAAAGGGAGGGTTAATGCAGAGTGAACCCCGCTTTCCCATGATGCATTGCGAGTTTTCCCCTGTACTCCGCTTTAACCGGGGCCTTCGCAATTAGTAACGGGCCTGCGCGTGTATTTTGATGAGCCATTCAAAGAGGCCACGGATGCTCGAGTCTTCACGTATACATCAGGCATTTCTTAAGCTTCCCAGTGCTTTCAAACGTTATTTAATGTAGTTTTAAGTAGTAATTGTGTTCCTAATTCAAGTACGAACTCATGATTAATTTGTTTGCTATGATACATATTGACATTAAGAAAATAGATGCATATAATTTGAGGGAAAAACAAAGTAAGCGCTTACTCTCATGATTCACGATTGCTTATTTTAGTTTCTCAAGTGGATATTTAATATACTTTAAAAACTAAATACACAAATGAGAAAGACATTTTTATAATGAATATTTCATGAACGTAGTCGTATTTCCTACGTTATTTTAAACAATTTAACATTAATCTTTAACAAATGATGTACTAATGCGCGTTTCAGTGTTTTCGGGATATCCTGTATATTGGAGAAAATTGATAAAATACGCTCTATAGCGCGATCCCTGAATTAATTATTCTTTAATAAAGACATTTCATGTAGTATATATTATTCTTTTGTCGCTTTCTCATTCGAACTTAGGAATTGAGCAAGCATAAAGAATGCTTGTACAAAATATTAATTCATTTGAAGTTTCTGTATAAACGGGCAAAAATCAATAATTTATAATTTACTGTATTTCTGCACTGTACCAGATGTAAGTCTTAATCACATAATCAAGGCATATATAACTGATAAATAACATTTTCAACTGGCAAAATTAAATTGTCTAAATAGTATCACAACGTTATGCTTATTTACAAGAATAGAAACTACTCAAATTATACGATTTTTGATTAAAATAATTTATATATAAATAACACATGAGTAATTATTCACTAAACATGATTTACATACATATTTTTAGAATTTCTAAATTCATTATAAGCGTTCACTTACCTTTACATTCAGAGCAAAATGTTCGAATTTTAGGATAAATTTTCATGAAAGGAAATGGCGCAAGATTCACAAAACGATTACCTACATCTAAAGTTCTTTAGTACGACAAAAGTGTAAAAAAATTGTTTTAAAATAATATAACATTTATAATACTTAGAATAATAAAATAGAATACTGTGACTGGGGAAAACAGGCCTCAATGATAAACTCGTTTTTAGCGATGGAACTCATAAGCAGGCCCGTTGCTTAGTGACGGCCCCGCTTTAACCCGGGATTTACCATTTTCACATGTAAACGGGCCTATGGTCTGGTCACCTTACGGTAACGGAACTCCGTAACAGGAGGAGCGTTTTTTTTTTTTGTGACTTTATCACTTGCGTAAGGCGGGGCCGTCGTTATTAGCAACCGGCCCTGCTTCTTCGTTGCCATCGGAAGAAATCACTGAATCATTGAGGCCTAATATTTACATTTGCGCTGTTCGATTGTATGGGATTTGGGATTATAAACGTTAATTATTTTATAATTTAAAAACAATTTTGTTATAGTTTTGTCATAATGACTTAATGACAAGGTGTTTTAGATGTAGGTAATAATTTTTTGAAGATTGCGCTTTTTTTATGGAAATAAATCAAAGAATTCAATCATAGAATTCGAACTTAAAGTTCTGAATGTAAAGGTAAGTGTACACTTGTATTTAGAAATCCTACAAATTTATAGGATATAAAGGATGTTTTGTGAATTAATATTCATGTGTTATTTATAAATTATTTTAATCTGAAATTGTTTAACTTGGGTAGTTTATTATTCTAGTAAATAAGCGTGTGCGTTGTAATACTAGTTAGACATTCTTATCTGTTTAAATCTTTCAGTTGAAACTGTCATTTATCATTTATTATAAATGCACTAAATGTGTGATATTGGTTTCAGTGCAGAAGTACTGTAAAATATGTTATTAATTTTTGCACATGTTTATGTAGAAACTTTAATTGAAGTTAATATTTTGTATAAGCGTTCATTATACTCAAATTCAAAGTTCCATTTAGATAATGGCTATAATAAAAAGTAATTAATTCAGGGATCGTTTGTTTTTAGTTTACTACAGTGTTTAGCGCAACTTGTGAAAAGGGATCTTGAAATTTTTCAAGTCCTAGAGCTGTTAGTCTATCTTAATTTGTATTCAAAGTCCGTAGAGCAGTTTTTTTTTTAAAGCTACAACCCTAATATACAGCAATGCAGGGACGAAAACATTTGTTTTCAATCGCCAGTTAATAATAACTTAAAAAAAGAGGTGTTGGAATATTAGTGGTATTTCCTAGTATGGTTTTCTAAAATTTATTATTTTTCTTTGGAGAAGAAAAAATATATGGAACTAACACTGAAAATTATAAATCATTTTCATTTCGAATGGTAAAATTTTCGATAAATAAACTCATTTGAACTAACCAAAATAAAAACAGTTAACAAACGTGTTTTATCATACACTGTTACGTTATTCTTAATCCTTTTGATATATTTTATCTCCCCTTTAAGTTTGTACTATTATTTATGGGACACCCTTTATTTTGTAATTCATTCTAAATGTTTCTCGTTAAATTAATTTACATTATTTTTCATGTAAATACCAAGGACATGCAGTGCACTGGTTGTACTTATAATTATAGCAAACATTCTTCTATCTACACCTTACAAAAGATTAAAAATTAAATAGTATATCAGTGCTTAAATTTTGTATACGTGAATTGTAAATATCAAATATTTTAAATTCTATTTCAGCTCCTCGTCATATATTTTGTTAATGTATTAACCGAACAATATTTAATAAATGAAAATTTAATAACTACTAGTTAAATTTATTTTAAAAGTAATAATGGTTGTAACTGCTTTGAAAATGTGAAACTTAAACATTCAGTATAAAGAAATGCATAAAAATGTCTGTATCATTTGTGTATTCGTTTACTTTAATGTATACTAAAAGTAAGCTTAATTTTTTCATGTATATTAAAATTGAAGCTAAAATAATGCTTCATGAGAGTGAGCACTACTTTGTTTTTCCTTCAAATTACATGCATCTATTTACTTTAATGTCCGCGTGTATCATAGTAAAGAAACTGTTAATGAGTTCGTACTTGAATTAGTAACACAATCACTACTTAAAACTACATTTAATAACGTTTCAAAGCATAGGAAAGCTTAAAAATTGCTTGATGTATACGGGAAGACGCGAGCATCCGTAGGCCTCTTTGGATGACTCATCGAAATACACGAATATCGAATATATACACGAATATATACAGATAAATACACGAATATACAAAATACACGAATATACACGAATATCGAAATACACGAATATATACAGAATCGGGGACATGTCCCCGATTCTGACAACAAAACTGGGGACATTTATAATAGAGCAATAATTAACAGTAATTTAATTGAAAAACAATGCAATGATTAAAAATTGTCCCCAGTTCCATTTTTACATTCTGGGGACAATTTGAAAAAGTCCTGAAAATGGGGACGTTTGGTCACCTTACACTTGCGTCAACGCGGGGCCGTCGCTATTAGCTACGTCCTCGGTCACAGGTTTCGAATTACGTCACAAATCCTAATGTTTGCTTAAACGAACGTGGCAGAATAGACCCCCTGATCTCATCCTCTTCTCAAGCATTTCTTTTCAAAGTTTGGCAACTAAACAATTGGTCTTGGTGGTAGATGGGTTTTGAAATGAAACTGAAAGATCTGCGTTCATAGTATTACTAATTAATTTTTGCGTTTAATTGCACGTGTAAGATAAAATGAACTTAAATCAAGATTCTTTCGGCGAGGTCGTACAACGACGACCTCATTTGTCAAAAGATCAGCGCGTTCCAAGATGTTTCAAAGAAGTGGAAAAAGTAATAAAATCTGTAAAATCCTGCAAACAAAATTACAAAACCGTTTTAGCCAATTCTAAACTTCGTGGCAGAGTGAGTGTTATATTATTCTATAGTTATTTCCTATAATCTCAGGGCAGTGCCGATCCTAGACCTTCGGCTGCCCACGTGCAAATTAAAATTGGGCGCCCCTTTTTTACTAACTTTATGCTTTAAATGTTTAAATAAACTACTATTAAACACTTGAAAAAATCATCTAAATATTTGCATGGAATGGATGAAAATCAAAGAGAGAAACATGTTAAAGTACTCATTTTATTTTCAGAAAAATACAAGGTAAAATCATACAAGACGGTGCCCCTCATGTAAACACGGCGATAGCCGCTGGAGCTGGGCGATCGCCAAGTGCGAGCGCTACAGACCTTGGCGCCAAGCTCCAGCCATGGCGCCAAACCTCCCTGGCGACCGCCAAGCTCCAATGGCTATCGCCGTCTTGTGACGAATAAACACTGGTATATACCACTAAAATTTTACTAAGAAACACAAATTCTAAGTAAACGACACTATATAAAACAGTCAAATCCACAACAAAACATTAGAAAAAGTACAATTAAAGAAGCACTTACCTCACTTTCCCCCCCCCCCCTTCTATATTCCACACATCCATACTAACGAAGAAATTCCCCGAGACGCTCACTAACTTACGATAAAGGGTCTGTAAAACGGAATCAAAAACACAAGGAAAATCCAACACAAACTTATTCGAATCAGAATCAAAGAACACCAAACTTCAATCTTCATGCAATTAACACTAAATGAAAATTCTATACTTCAAATGCACCGCGTTTAATTATCAGAATTGCCACTCAGATTCTGATTAAAAAAAAAGAAAAACGATTTTCCAGACCAACATGTGATAAAAAATCCAGACGATTTTCAAGTTTATGACGTCAGCTTTACATATGTTCTCCAAGGAACCAGAAACTCTTTCGGAGGGGGGGCGCAAATAGTGAATATACATTTTATCTAGTATAAAGCCTGCTAAATATTAATAAAAGCCCCATTTATGCAGTGTAAAAACATTTTTCTCGGAGGGCACGCAAGCCACTTTGTGAGACCCCAAAAAAATATCAGTGGGTACGGCCACCGCCTCAAAAGGGCCCCCTCGAAAATATGATAACGCAGGCCCCTCCGCGAGACCCAAAAAAAAACATCAGTGGGTCCGGCCACCGCTTCAAAAGGGCCCCCTCGAAAATATGCTAACGCGGGCCCCTCTGCAAGACCCCCCAAAAAAAACATTAGTACAAGTTGAAGCAAATTAGAATAGTAGACGAAACAGGAAAAAACGAAAAATAACAAAAACGCATGCGCAAAACGCAAATTAACAGCTTAATGACGTCAAATTGAGCAAGCGAATTCGTTACATTCATCGATACATACATTCGAAAATATGCTAACGCGGCCCCTCTGCGAGACCGAAAAAAAAACATTAGTACAAGTTGAAGCAAATTGGAATAGTAGACGAAAGAACAGGAAAAAACGAAAAATAACAATAACGCATGCGCAAAACGCAAATTAACAGCTTAGTGATGTCAAATTGAGCAAGCAAATTTGTTTACATTCATCTGCTTATGTCACACATAGACAGTAGCTAGATTAAAAAACAACTATTACGCATACCCGAAAGTGCAAGAAATTTCTCATCTTTCAATAGTTCTAAATTATCCAATTTACAATATTTGACGCATTATCATTCCTCCAAAAAAAAACGTCGCCAAGCTCTATACATTTCTTTATGGTTGCCAGTCAAACTACCATCGGCAGGTTACTTTACTAACGTTGAACATCGCTCACGATGTCGCCAGAACCAAGGGGCACCGGATACGGAACATAGGCCAAATACAAAACTACAATAAATATTTCTGAGCTTTCTTGCAGGGGAATTCACCTATAATATTGGAAATGTCTAGCGTCTCACTGATATCACTTCCAATTGAAATAACAGCCGAATTCGTAAGCCTTTCTTGTGACATTGTTGATCTTAAGTAATTTTTAATCAAAATTTTGGAAAGCTTCTTTCACCCAAAGCAATACCTACTGATTGGTATAGTCAAAATTATTCTGAATGCTATAGATAAATTGGGAAAATATGGTGTTAAATGCTGACTTCATTTATGATTGGAAATTTCTAATTGCTTTAACCAGCAAATGTTGGGAAATAGATCTCGAAAACATAATAGTTCATTGAGAAATTCTATACCGCCCCTTTCTATTCTAAAATTCTCCCTGTAAGTCCCTTTCTATTTTCTATTTTTATTTATTTGAAGTTTAATGTCCAAATTCATAAAACTTTTTTTTTTTTTTTCAAATTGTCGGTATCTTCAGAATTAAAAGTAAGTAAGAAACTGAGTATTGAGAAACAGCTCTCACTCAAATCGAAACGTTCTCCTACTGAACTAATGGAAATATTCAAAATTTTAAAATGAAAATTAATCTTAAACTTTTTTAGGGTCTGTAACATGCTCGTCATGTGACTTGTAGTGAAACATACGAGGATTTTTTTCTTTCACGAATTTCAGAAAATTCTGTCTCTATGCTAATTTTCTATGCAAGAATAGACAATTCATTGATAAATGTAACAAAGCTTTCATCGTTTCTTTTCAAAAGTAAATATATTTTTTAATTTCTTAATGCTTAAGCACACTCTACTAAATCTATGTTGGACTGCTGCAACATTTTTGAAACAGTATTTAATTTTTTCTAGCAAATCATGCAAAATCATTACTGAACATATAAATTTAAATGAGCAAATTGTTTCTGCTGAAGATTTAACTTTTACACGATCTTTTGCATCATGTGAAAATTGATTAAGCGCAGCAATTATGTTTTTAAGGTATGTTTGCAATGGTCGTAATGCATGTATTTGACTTTCCCAACGAGTATAACTTAGCGGCTTTAAAGAAAAGTTTGTAATTGTGTTCCTTGGAATATCCCATCTGTATATCGAAGCTGAAAAAGTTGTGTAATTCTTGAATAATATTTTTTTAAAAATTGCAATCTCTCTACTCAGGGCGCGAAATTAGCGGTCGTTAGTCGTATTTTGCAACGATCATTTTTGTTTTGACGACCGAGATTTAAGAACCAGTCGTCATTTTTGATGCCTAACATTTTGCCCAAGACAGGCGACTAAAAAGCGACTAATTTAGCATCGGCCGACTCCGGCTACTTTTTTAACAAAAATACCGTGAAAAATGAATATTTTACGAATTCTGGGGACTTTTTTTTATTGTCTAGACGACTATTTTTCAAAATGTGCTGAAAAAATATAAATGTAAATTTCCGTGAAAAAAACTTTTGCTTTCGTAAGCACCGCTCCGTGGCAGAGAGAGAACGATCCTCTGCAGACAGTCTTCTGTGGTTGAAAAACGCGCGGAAGACCACTTTCTTGTCTTCCGCGAATGTGTAATCATTTAAATCGCACCCTTTTTAATGTAAACAAATAGAGGAACTTAAAGAAATTTAGCCATAATTTTTTAACTCCATGCATATTAATGAAGCTGATCAGAGGAAACTATGAGCTCGCGTTTGCCATATTGGATTCTTTCTGCAAATGAGTGTTTTAGCGGTAGCACGGAGGTGTGGGAAGATGCGAAGATAATACTTGATATCAATATTGATGAACGCACAAGATCCTTTTAAATAAGGCAGTGTAAAAGTTACTTGGATTAGTAGTTAATATTCATTAATTAAATATAACTATTTACCGCGGGAGAGTACAGGTTTACGGTCCGGACGCCATCTTGGATTTTATTTGCCGCGGCGCGTTGCATCGTCGCAATAATGGCTGGTTAAGTGCAGCAGTTCATGACTGAAAACAATTCATGGATTGACTGCAATTAATTAATGCAATTTCGTGAAAAAGCGAAAGAAGATGTATTTGTGTGTGTGTGGGGGGGTGAGGGTGACATTAGCAAAACGTCTGGATTTGGGGAAAATCTAAATTTTGGACTTCCGGCCTAAATTAGGATAATTCAAATAAAAATATTATTTGAATAAAAATATTATTTGATGGTTTAAACTTAATAAAATTTATCTTTTTTAAATAAAACTCCTTCATGAGATCATGTAAATTAAAAAAAAAAAAAACATAAATTGAATTAGTTATTTGAAAATAATTAAAAAAAAACCTTTTTATTTAAATATAAAAATTTTAATAATTAAGATAAAATAGCTATGTAAAATAATAAATTCTTCTTAATGATATTGAAAGCTTTCATAGACCCTCTCCCAACTTCAGTTCAACCCACTGAGAATACAAATACCGTAATTTATGAAAGAAACGCCGCACCCCAAAAATGAGCTTGGTTAGCTAGAAAATCGTCAGAAATGCCGCACCCGGCATAAACGCCGCAGCCGCGATCATTGGTAGTGGTGGTGGTGGTGGTGGTGGTGGTGGGGGGGGGGTGATCGTGGTCAGAAGAAGTCAATGCCAGATAAAATTCAATGTTTTCTAAAATAATTTCTTAATTAACAGAAAATAAATAAATAAAAAATATGTTGCATTACTTATTAGACCTAATTTATTAAAAAAGCTATTAAGTTGATCTGATATATTTCGGGAGTAATTTGATAAACGGTAAAAAAATCTCCTTTTTTCTCCCCCTTCCCATAGAATGTTTTAAAGTATTTGCCACTATTTTACGAAGCTTACGATTTCTATTTTCAAATAATCAGATATCAATGTTTATATTCACAAAGGCGAATTTATAAAAATAAAAAAATAACTTCTGAAAACCTTCTTGCATCTGCACAAAGTTCGGACAGACTACCAGGCGCCATTAAAATGAAAACAGCAATCGATGTGCCAGAAGAGGCTCCAGTTAAAAGTAAACATAAAGTAAACATAAAAGTAAACATATTCTAAAATGTAGATGTAAAAGATTTACTTCTATTTTTTTTTCTTTCTACTTAATTCAGGAGACATCGGTTGGATGTATGAAGCCATCCACTTCAGAGCACGGGACATGGACCCATCTCAGGGTGCTCTGACTATCTCCAAAACTGGATCAAAGATCAAACCTCTTTTCTATGGGGCGGTAGGTTCGCATTCTGATTCGCTACGCTGTGATCTGTGCACGCTAAAGAGTACGTGTCGGTGGTGGCGCCATCTTTTGAGCTAAAAAAAATAAAAAATATTGTAAACGCCGCACCCGGTAGAAACGCCGCACTTACTATTTTTTAACTTTTAAACTCATAAACGTCGCAGCGTTTCTTCCATAAATTACGGTACATATTTCCACAATTTTAACATGTACTACCTGCTTACTGTGGTGGTTCATCAGGTGTCATTTTGAAGCTAGTACACATATACTGCATATAAGTTTATCTACTATAGGCATTGTAGTTATATAGCAACATTTTATAAAGTACTTACTTCTAAACTAAAACTAAAGTCCATGTTCTTGTAAAATGTATCATAATATTTTATTCTGGATGCATAGGTGGAAAGCCATAAAAATTGATTTTATATTTACTTTTATATTTATTACTATCTTAATTTTAATAATCCTGATCTTCTTTATTATTGCTGTACATATTGCTGTAAGGTTTTCGAAACTGCACCTGAACGAGACAGTTTGGCAACCGGGAAAAAAATGTTAGGTGCCATTGACGAATAGATTTTTGCTCCCAATTTCTCACCCTGTCTCTACTTAATATAGCAGTCATTAACTGCATGGTTCAGAGATTGTGCCGAGCATCGTACAAAAAATGACCTAGGATTAGTATCTTATTGTCTTTTTGCAAACCTTTCATTCATTGTTCCACTTATTTAAACAATAAACTGATAATTTGTATTCAAGCAATTAAATATAAATTGATAATTGCCTAATTTTGACAAATAAACTGTCGAGATGTTTTGATGCCATGTGTAAACAGTACTATGACTGCCAACTGTAGCCTAAAAAGAGATTAATTGCACTATCTGTTGAGAAAAAATGATAACACAGTTTCTGTTAACTGGCACAATTGATCGTTTCCGGCATTTGTTATGTGGGATTATTGTGAGAGATGAATCTTTAGTTAATGTTTAACCTACACGATCATGCGGGCTCTGTTTTCAAGGGATATGTAATTCTGTTTCGTCTTCGTTGGGTAAAATACTCTTCTCAAGTTCATACATGCTTAAACTAACTACCCAACATTCGCATCTATTATCTGTATATAAGATATTTAGGGTGGGATTTGTCTCATTTACATAAAAATTGAGGTTTCAAAGGTAAGAAAATTATTCTTTTAGTTTGAGAATCTTTTGCGCAATGCTTAAAATACACTTTTCCTTCTTTCATTTCAATCTAAGAATTGTCTGTGTCATGCTCAGACCTTATCTCTGGTGAAAGCTGTATTTTTAGTGTCAAATAACATGTTCTTCATAAAAAAGTCTATTTTTAATGTTTAAAAAGTTCTTGAACATCACACATGTCATATCATATGACTTTCCACTTTTAGTATATGCTGATTGCATTAATTGAGATAGCCAGTACACTGCCATGACTCTCTACTTTATAAAGCTTAAGTAGCGTCCAAGTAAAACAAGTTAAGCTCTTCTTAACTTGTTTTGAGTCTGCATCTCCGGAAATATATCATAGATGTAAGTGATAATTAAAAAAAAAAATTTAAATTCACGAGACTTTAAACTGTACTATAATTTCCAGTAATGACTTGTTACACTGTCATGATAATGGAGTGTGTTGCTTTCATAGTTGCAGCCTTTTAAGGTTTTCTGACATTTCTGCTTAAAATTACTGTACTTTTGTTTGTATGGTAATTAAATCTTAAAATGTTCAGTTTTTTTTTCTGTACTGCATGTGATTGATATGTTATGATTTATGCATACGTATTATTTTCTAGGTTTTTAAAAAGGTGTACAGTGTAACTGTTAATGTTCTTAAAAATTATAATTACATTGAAAAAATCATGAATGAGGTACAGCTATTGGAGAAAGAAAAGTTTTTACGAAGGGAAATAGCATCAGTACTAATTTATGAGTTGCTGTTTGGAAATGGATTGCTACCTGGAGAAAGCAAAGTTGTTACCATACTGAAATCATATGAAAATAATATCAGAGCTGCTCATGAAAAACTTCAAAATAATTTGGAGGAGTCTGTAACATTTGGTAATTTTATTTTTTTATTTTTCTGTGTATTAAGAAAATCACTCTCAAAATGCCACAATCAGTAACAAAACACAAGGCAGCCAGATATTTAACACAGGGTTTCTGCAGACCTGGAAAATCAGGGAAATGAGTTTTGGTCAGGGAAAGTCAGGGATTTGGGAAAAAAGTCAGGGAAATTAGCAGAAATTGAAGAAAAG
Organism: Cheiracanthium punctorium; assembly: GCA_038373885.1. Taxonomy (NCBI): domain Eukaryota; kingdom Metazoa; phylum Arthropoda; class Arachnida; order Araneae; family Cheiracanthiidae; genus Cheiracanthium; species Cheiracanthium punctorium. The sequence continues at coordinate 24,328 of JAWZYV010000554.1, forward strand.
TCAGGGAAATTTAAGAAAAATTGAATTTTGCAGTAAAATCAAGAAAATATTTGCTGTTTGAACCTAAGTATAGAAATTGTTTTATTTTCATTTTCTCATTTAACATTATAAATAATTTTAAAATGTGTTCTGTATGCGCATATCTTGTGCAGTTGAAATATGCTTAATTTTATCCTAAATTATTATCAAACAGCGTTTTTGTTAGAATCCAGTGATGTCAAATAAGATTCTTTTATATATTAATTTTATTATTATTATTATCTGTAAAAAAGGGACAAGATATATAAAAAATTATTAATTAAAGGATGTAATGTTAAAAATAGAAATGCAAAATTCAGGAAAGCACGCTTAATAAAGTCAGGGAAAAGCGTGATAGATGTCAGAGAAAGAAAAGCTGTGAAATCTGTAGAAACCCTGTAACAAGAATTAAAGGCAAATCAACATGGTGTCCCTCAATTATGAAACAAAAATTGGAGACATTTTATAAATTCGCTGCTCTTTATAAAAGAGCCTTCATTTATTCAGCTAAAGCATTATTAACATTCATAAAATAAAAACAAACATGATTTATTTTTCTTAAATGGTAAGAAATAATAATATTATTATCAAAATTTTGTCTCTAACAGCTGTTTTACATTTTGGGAATAAATTGAAAAAAAAAAAAAGATCTGAGATTAGGACGTCCCTGAAATTTTGAGACATTTGGTCACCTTACATAACACCATGTTTTAAGCAACACTCCGAATTTTCAATAACAATAGAAATATTTAATTCAAAAGTGCCAGGTCTAGCTTTTTTTATTTTTTTTTTTTTTTTTTTTAACTACTTTGGTCACCAGATATTGCTAAGCTTTAAATGGACATAAATGACATTTAAGAGAACTAGCACTCTACAGTAAAAGCTTGACTATCTCGAAAGCATGGGAAATGCTAAGTGGTGCATACATGAAAATTCCAGAAAGTTGAGCATGCAAAAAAAAAAAAAAAAAAAGGAAGTTATGTTTATTGGTAAAGACATGAGGGAGGGAGGATCTGACTGAATGTTTTAGAATGCAGATAATTTATATTGCAGTTAAGAATTTAAGTACTGTACAGAAGAAATAATACCTTTACATCACTCAAAGGGAAAAAATAATTATGATTAAAAAATAAATAAATTGAAACTACCTTTATCTTTTCTTTTTTGGTACTCATCTCATGACTCCTACTCAGGCCCAGACTGGTTCCTTTGGGGGCCCTCGCGTAGAGATTGAAATGGGGTCCACTACTGGAAAATTTAGAGGGAATAGAATATAAGGATATCTAATACTTGTGAAAATTAGGCTTACATGAATAAAAACCATACTTCACTATTTGAAAGCTGTTGCGGATCCTGATTTTTTATGGACCCCCATGCGACGTGGGATCTTGGGGGTCCTCCGCTAGGCCATTGTGTAAAGGTGTATAAGATTACAAGGAAATAAATAATCAAACTATTCATACTATACTCTGATTATATCAAATTACTTTAATTATAAAGAAGTATATTCATTATTGCTTCTTAAAGGAGCAGAGGAAATATTTCTCTGATATAGATCAAATTACTTTAATTAATTAGGCTGGAGGCCCTCGGCAATCGCTGAGAAGCCAACCTGGCCTGCTCCTACTTTCGATCATCTGTTCTGGAATAACACTGTTGAATCTTTGGAATGTAAATGGGAGAAATGTAGGTCACATCTCACTAAATTATGTAAAATCAGCATATTTTAGTATTTCGTTTGATTTATTCTATTTTTGCTAAGAAAACCAAACTTGAAAAAAAAAAAAAAAAATGTAATCTTTTCACACATTTCTGTTCTAGTTCTAAGTTTGGACAGCTGTGGATCACTGTAGAAGTGAGGCTCAGTGCACATTTCTGCATTCACATTCGGCAGTACTGCAATTCCGTGTACATGTAGCCATAGAGTGAAATAATGGGCCTGCTAATGATCCCAGGTTTGAATCACTCATGTTCTTATTTACTCTTTCTCATGCTAAGAATGAGAACAAGAATTCAGGGCTGTCATTGGGAACAAGTGGCTCTCCCATGAAAGGACATCATTTAGGGATAACTGTCAAAGAAGGAGCACCAAAGCTCTAAAGAACATTCTAGAACAGCCCTACCACTATGCCTTCAATGCCTAGGAACAACAACAACAAAAAAAAAAAAAAAAAAACAAAAAAAAAAAAACAAACTTAAACAACTCAACAACTTAAACAACTCAATCTTCAAAATTTTAAAATCTAATTAAAATTTTGAAAAAAAAAATTTAATGCTTAAGTTGAGTGCTCCCTTAACATGCTACCAAATTGCATTTAATTTCATATAATGGGTGAACAAAAATTTATAGCTTTCAAACCCTCTGATGATTTTATAGATTAGCAGAGTACCACTGGTATAGAATTTTAGAGGATCATCTTTCTCTTCCTCATTTCTTCCCACCTATGGTGGATAGACGACCCCCCCCCCCCAAATGCATCTGCGAATAATGGTATTTCCCTTCTAATTTAATTATCGGCTTAGAATATACAATGTAAATTCTGGGTCTTGGTGCCCGTCTGTCTCAAATTGCCTTTTTTTTTTTTTAACAAGTGATCACTGTTAGGAGATTTTTAATAGGGTTATCCATGCTGGTGGTCAGACCTACTGATAAAGAAATGTTCATTTTTTTTTTTTAAGGTTAACCTAAAATACATGAATCATTCTGTCATTATCCTGGGATCGCTCCAAAACTCCAATCTAAGAAATATCAATGGATCTAGCCAATGCTTTAGTAAGGGGAGGACTTGAAAATCCACTACTAGCAGAATTTTGCTAACCAAAAAATTTATTATTTTATATATACTCTTATCATTTATAGCACTGACTATCTTTGTTGATGTTTATCCATCCAACCATGGATGATCCGCGAGTTAAAATCTTTGTTACAGCTATTCAAATTCCATTCAGTTCTATTTATTTTTTTATGCAAATTAGTCATATTTATATATGATATTACTTTATATGTGTCTTTGTAATAATCTTTTTATTGATATAATTTATGAAATTTTTAGAGAAGAATATTCCACGTTATGCAAGAGTTCACACTTTAGTTACCACTGTCCCATATGTAATTAAAGACCTTGAAAGCTATGGATTTAAACAAATTTTTTATGACGAAAATCTACCTGAGGAAAAGTAAGCATTGATTAATTTATCATTTTCTTCAGCTGGTCTGAAAATATTTGGAAAATTGCTTAGTATTTTACTCATTAAAGTAATGCATACTTCAATAGTTATTTTTTACTTCCTTGTACGTAGTATAAGGAAGTAATGTGATCCCGAAAAATTTTGGGGGCCAAATTTCGACATAAAAACCGATTTTGACTACCTCTAAATTGAATTTTAAAATTTTTTTCGATGCATCTCATCGTAGGCTAGCATGCACGATCATATTAACGCGTCTGCAACTCATTTTGACCAGTGGCGAGTCTACTGTGGCCAGTTTTTCCATGCCGTCTGTACGTACGTACGTACGTGTGTACGTACGTACGTACGTACGTATGTATGTAACTCGCATATCTCAAAACTATTGGTCCGTAAGAATGTTGAGATTTGATATTTAGGATTGTTCTATGATCTAGTTGTGCACCACCCCTTTTGGTGGCAATCGAATGGATAGTTTATGTACAGGACCGCCCAAAAGATTCGAAATACATTACGCTCTATGGGCCGAAATTCATTAAACTCGCCTAACTCAAAAGCTATTAGGCGTTAGAATGTCGAAACTTCATATTTTGGATAGTTGTAACATCTAGTTGTGCACCTCCCCTTTTGGTTCCATTCGACTGGATCGTTTATCTACAGGACTGCCCAAAACATTCGAAATACATTACACTCAATGGGCGAAATTCATTAAACTGGCATATCTCAAAAACTGTTAGGCGTTGAATGTTGAAACTTTATATTTAAGATTGTTGTAACATCTAGTTGTGCACCTCCCCTTTCGGTTCCATTCGACTGAATAGTTTATCTACAGGACCGCCCAAAAGATTCGAAATACATTACGCTCTATGGGCCGAAAAAAAGCGTGTTTTAGAGGTATTGGGCTATTTCAAACGACTCAGAAGTGATATATGCTGTAAAGAGTTAGAAAATGAATTTCTCTATTAAAAAAAGTGTCTTTATCATTTATAGTTCTGCTACAGGAACACTCAAAAGATTTCCAATACATTACGGTCAATAGCAATTTTAGGGGCATTCATCCATTTCAAGCACAATACCGTCCTACCACATAAGTTAGGTAATGGTCCGACCACGGTCACGTGCCTCCCTCAAGAACTATGCCAAAAATCGCCAAGCTTGGCGACTTTTGGTGTACGTGTGTGCATATTTAACTCTCAAATCTCAAAAACTATTATGAAATTTCATATATAAGAATGTTGTAACATCTAGTTGTGCATCTCGATTTTTGGTTCCAATCTACTGGAGAGTTTATTTACAGGACCACCGAAAAGAATTTCAGTACCTTAATGTCTATGGACATCTTCATTATAACACAACTGTAGACAGTCATTGTTTGGTACATGCCCAAAATCTCGCCGTCTGTCCTCGACCTTGGCGAGTTTTGGCGAAATATCGCCAAATTTGGCGATAGTCAGTCATTTCGTCCATGCCCAAAGTATCGCCATTTGTCATCGTTCTTGGCGAGTTTTGGCGAAATATCGCCAAATTTGGCGATAATCTGTCATTGTTTGGTTTATGCTTAAAATCTCGCCAAATGTCGTCGACATTGACGAGTTTCGCCGAAATATCGCCAAATTTGGCGCCAAAAATTATTTCCTATTTTGTATAACTCTAAAACTTTAACCCGTAGATTTTTTTAACTTTGTATTTAGAACTATTGTAATATCTAACTGTTTTCAATATCTTTTTTGACAGCAATCGACTGAGAATTTATTTACATGGTGAGCCAAATGACTTTGAATACATTGAGGTGTATAGATGCATTCAATTCATTGAAGGTCTGTGCTCACTGACTACTTTGGCTATCCCCAAAATCTCGCTCATTATCTCAAGTTTGTCGGCTTTTGGTGAAATATCGCCAAATAAAGTGTCAGAAGGAAATCTTTCAAATTGAACTGAGCTTGGCGATATGGAAATATTTGGCTAGAAATTGCTAAACCTTACTATTATTGATATTTTATCTCTTTCAAACAAATAAATTTAGAGGAAGTGCGTCGAAAATATTTTTGATCTAATGGACGTGCAAGGAAGTCATGTGTTGGACACATCAAATTTTTTTTTAATTACAAAAACAACCAATGGAGAAAATTGAGATTATTGTCAGTACACAGAATGCCTGCCCAGCATGTGAATACACAATTCCATTATAATTGTGATAGAATTTGAAAATGATAACTTTAGTTTTATTCCAATTTAAAACTTTGATATGATAAATTTATATATGTGTGTGCATGTACAGTTGACTTTCATTTTCCTACAAATTAAAGTCTAACTGGGATGCTGTTGAGAAATATTGAGGACAAGATGCATAGCCTCTTTTGCATAATTGACGGCAAAAATGAGAACATTATATAACCCAAAACTAATGCAGTGGGATGGCTGAAAAAGCATATTGTTCATTTTCATGAGATGAGCTGAAAATTATTAGATTCATTATTTTGGGAAAATTATTGACCTTATTAAAAATATATTCTATATAAACTCCCCCCCCCCCCCAAAAAAAAAAAAAAAAAAAAAGAATTTAAAAAAAATCACTAGACTTAGTTCAAGCTGATCAGGTACCAATCTATAAGCTGTTTGGATATGGATGTATTTATCTGTATATTAAAATTATAAGCTAAGTTACAAAGATCCATTATAAAATATGTTGTGCCAATTACAGCAAATGCCATGAGCTTGGTTTAACTTCCTTCAAAAATCAATGGTTCTCATTGCATGCTTTGCTGTGTGTATTTGAATGAAACTGGATGCTCGATTATTTCTTTCAAATACCGGCTATTAAAAAGTAAAATAAATAAATCCTATATACATATATTTCTTTTCTTCTCTTTGATTGTTTATTCAATTGTTTTTTTTAAATTTAGCAGAAAAAAAAAGAATGAAAAGCTTTTGCAATTTACCATTATTACAGAAATTTTCAGTTTTGTTGCGATCTGAATAGTTTTTGCTGTCATTTTCATAAAAGTTCACAGCATCAGCTTCTAAATCCTATTTCAAGTCCATGTCTACTGCTATTTACAGGCTGGAAATGAAAATACATTTTTTAGTAACTGATTGTTTTGCAAATAAAATTAAAAGATGTGTTTCTGCTTTCAGGGTTTTCATTAAAGAAAAAAAATGGGGGAGAATTTCTCACCCTTTCTCGCAAATTGAGTGAGATATTTATAAAATGGGTGAGAATTTTTCACTAATAGATTTGGGTTTGGTAAATCTCCAGTGGGTAGGGTATTTATTCCTGTGTTGGGTAAATACCCAAAATTAAGGTATTTATGATTTTTAGTTATTTTTATTGAGTGTAACTGGACCTCCAAGTTTAAATCAAGCGCAGTTACATGCAATAAAAGTGACCCAATTTAAGATCCCCCCAGGATCTGAATGTTCCCAGGAACCCCAGGCCCCTTCTTCTTTTTTCTTTCATAGACTTTATAGTTCTTGAGAATCCACTTTTACACTCTGTGTTCTTCATTATTTTTTTTTTCTTTCAGAAACCGATCTGTAGGGTGCGCGAATTTCTCGCAGTAATAATTTTTTAACGTGAGAAAAAGAAAAAAAAAATGCGAGATTCTTCGCACCCTAGTGAAAACACTGGCTTTACAGTATGTATGATAGGACCATGAAGAAGGAACACTAGATTATTTTTAAATATTTAATGAAATTAATTTCCTGATCATTTACCTAAAAGGTGTGGCTAATTTAGCATTGTGGTCATTAAAATGTTATGTTAGCCACATCTATTAATTGAATAATATTTTATCAAATTTAAAAATTTAACTGTTTTGTGTCCTTGCCTGTGATTATATCAAATATATTTGTAAAGCTGTAAAAATTCTTTTAAATTATCCATAATTAATTTTTTTTTTAGCTATAAATATTGCATTAATGGTGAGAAAATAATCTATATTTAGGTGAACTGTGGAGCATTTGGTAAGTGTTTGTCAGTTGCGGAAAACTATTGCCATTATGTGGGGTATCTTATTTTACCTGTGGTGGAAAAAAATTACTAGAAAAATCCTGAAAAAAAAAATCTAAATAAAATATAATTTTTGTTCATTTGTTACAATTTTTTTTCAGATTTTTCATTATTGTTGTAGTTCACAATTTTGGCTTATGATTAGATTAAAGCTTAAAACCATACATTGTCATTCGAATATGTTACATCAGATTGTTTTTAAAACAAAGTTGAAATACAATAGGTTTTAAGTTAATTTTTTTAGTTTTGGTTTTGATTCAAGCTTGACCCAAAATGGATTTGCTATGTAGCATAGGACTGGTTTTCAAATGAATGTAAAATATAAGGAATTTTCAACTCTTTAACAAAATCTTTAGAAATATAGTTTTAAAAGTATAACTATAATCATTAACTATTTTCTAGTATTAGTTTGCTAAAGCTTATAGAAACTGGAATGTAAAGAAATGTTTTTGTGTTCATACACAATATAATCAGTGTTTTCACTAGAATGCATTAATGCGAGAATCTCACATTGCTTTTCCTTTTCTCACATTAAAAAATTATTACTGTGAGAAATTTGCGCATGCAACAAATTGGTTCTATTCTGTGAATAATGCTCCCATTTTGAAAGATTCAGGTACTTTTCCAAAAAAGTTGCACACATTTTCATACAAGAATTATTAATTTCTCACATGATTGTTTACTGAACTCATTTATTTTAATGAGTTCATTGTTATGTCTACCAACACAGTGGCTTCAATTTTGGGTCCTAGGGACTTTTAAAATTAATTATATGGGGTTTCTTGCTAAATTTTTGGGGTTTCTGTAAAAAAAAAAAAAAAAAAAAAAAAATTAGAAAATAATGTGTGTGTGTGTGAAAACAGTCGTAAGTTTAGCACAGAATGTAAAAGTGGCTTCTCAAGAACTCCTGAAGTGTATGGAAGGAAAAAAAAAATGGTCCTGGGGACACGGTTATTCCTCAGCTGGGTTATTTTTATTGCATGTAACTGGGCCTGACTTACAGACTCGGAAGCCCTGTTACATGCAGTAAAATAACTAAAAATCATTACCTGAGGTAGGGGTAAATACCGGTTTATAAATATCTTACCCTCTGGGTCTTTACCCAACACACATCTATAGTGAGAAATTCTCACTTTTTTAAAAATCTCAGTTTTGGGGAAAGGGTGAGACATTCTCACCCATTTTTTCCCCATAGTGAAAACCCTGATAATGATATAGTATTAACATTGAGTGACTGATTTATCTTTTAATTTTGATTAACATAATTTTACTGGAAAGAGTTTTATAAAATTATGTATACTATAATTGATGCTATTTTCAGTATTTGTGTGCCTTATTTTTTGTAATGTTAAACTTATATACTATGAAAAGCCATTTATTATTTTAGGTATCTTGAACTAGTCCAGAATTTGGAAAAAGGGTATTTTCTGGTTGATCTTCATTTCAAAGATGTTTTAGTTTTTGAATGTCGGGAAAATCTTGTTTGTCTTGATCTCTACAAAAATGGGCACATTTTTCTTCAAGACAAGGTAAGAGTTAAGACATACCAAAATGTTAACATGGAATCACTCTAAGTAATTTTTTTACTATAACCTTATATTTTTATAATGTAGCAAAATATAATATGGATGGCAAACTGAAGTGATAAGACCAGGGAGACTAGCGAGTTCTGTACTATAAATCTCTACTTTTTATTTATGCAAACCATTGAATTTATTAAGAACTAAATTTTAAAATTAAGAGTTCAGAACAATGTGATTAGCATTAATGAAAATAATAAAAGATGTTGCCTTACCTATATCATTCTTTAATTAGAATAATGACATAAGAAGCATACCACTTTTCAAACTGAATAAAATAGTCTTGAAATTCAAAAGAAGCTCAAATGAAATATTTATTTACTAATGGTAAAATTTTCAACTACAGGTCTGATCTACACTTAAAAATAAATACAGTTCCCTTTATTATGAATTACACACACACACACACACACACACACACAAAAGCATTACCAGATTAACCGGAAGAATTTTAAAGTTAAACTAATCCAAAATTTATGATAAATTGTCAAAATAGTATTGAAGAATTATGAAAGATTACAAAAAATTTCTGTTAAACTAATGCTTATGATTTTTTTCTAATTTAAGCAACTCTGCCTGCTTTTCTTTTGCTGTTCTTCTTAGGCTATTGAACATTAATAATAAAGTCATGTTTTCTTTTTCTGCTTGTTTATAGCTATATTGCCCATGCAGCATAGTTTAAAAATCAATCCTGCTTTTATGTTCGGGATGGTGTTTTTTAAATAATTTAACCCTCTAGCACCCCGGACAGCCAAGAGCGAAAGGCACTTCTCTCCCTATTTTGAGAGAGACAAATCTTTTCCCAATAACTGGACAACAGCGGAGCCGCTTCATGGGGGTCCTCGACAATAGCCGTTAAAGGGAGTACTTCCCACGATCTTCCTTATCTGTGTGATCTCGCACAAATGGGGAAAGATGGAAACATCCCTCCAAAGTCTCTAACCCCCCCAAAACTTCTCTTTTTCAGTGTCGCATCTTTGTAACAATTTCTCCATAGGGTCAGCGCTTCTATGGCTTAGAATTCTTTGGGGAAATCAGGGAAATTTAAAAGGGGAAGCTACGGGGAAGGAATGCTTCTTCTAATTTCGATCAGCACCGGACATTTAGGAAGTTCTGGCCAACAAGAAGTGTCTAAGGAGTATTTTGTTTTTCCAAGTAGTTCTATGGACCTTGGAAAATGTTTTCAATTCTAAAGAGTTTCCAAGGATTCTAAGGAGGCATACACACCCTGTAGATTAAACTTTTGTTATTCCATTGACTTCCTGTGTTATCCTTTCACATGCTGTGGCTAGACAGTCTAGCCACATAATTGTAACATTCATGCTGTTCAGGTAAAAAATTCAGTCACATTAGTCAATTTTCCTGTATCTATTCATCAGATGATTTCCTCAAAATGATAACGGATGGCAAAGTGTTCTGCACATTTTTCACCAATTTTTTGGGTATTTTACAGAAAAGTTATGGATGTTTTATTAAATTGATATCAGAAGTTTAACTATCGTCCAGGAAACAGCAAAAATTGAAAAATATGGTAAAAATGCTTGAATAAAAAGGGTTAAATATGGCACTTTTCCCCTGTCTTAACTCGCAAAGTCTCTATTCTGTCCATTACAAACCATGGGTGGCTGATCAACAATTTTCTTTTGAGACCAAAATTCTGTTATCTTTCCACCCTAATTAATAAATAAAAAGCTTACAATAGATCCCATAATATTTATCTTTATATATCCCCATTTATTTATCTTTAAAGCAGTAAATACATAACTGAACACTTATCAGTATCATAGTTTTCCCAATGACAAACAGTAAGTTATTATTGAGAAAAAGACACTTTTAGGAGTACAGCTGTGCCTTTGAACAGTCTTGATCTGTGCTTATAATACAATGTAAAGTAGGCATGTGCTCTGTTTAAAGTAGTTTAAATGAACTATAGCCTAGCATAAATCACTGCTAGTACCTGAGGTTTTTCACATTACATAAATCTTGTTTTACATGTGGCCATTCAAAGATCATTATTTCGTTAGTAGATAAAAGGACATTTTTATAAATAATAAAGCAGGGTTTATTAATCCCCCAAATATCCAATGGTTTATTTTAGTGCATTCAACCCCCCCCCCCTAAAAATGATGCAAATATTAACTTGGAAAAAACAATGTTAGAAAACCGCCTATCGTAATTAAATTCTCAGACTGGTTTCAGTTAGTATACCTTCTTATCATTATTAATGCGAGAATTTTGCACATTTATTGCATTGTTCTAAGGTGAATACTAGGAAAAGAGGAAAGCTAGGAGAAGGCCATGACATAATATAAGTGGACTGTTTTTCAGCGCATGGAGAAAAATATAAAGAATGCTTAGAAAATGTATGTTAATTAATATATATATATCTTTTTTTTTGGGGGGGGGGGTAAAGTATGAAAATAATTTATTATAATAAGTATGCCTTTATAATTCAAATAAAGTTTAATCCTCCCCACCCCCCTTTTTTTTTTAAACCCTGCAATAAAGACAGTATATGTACTGGTGTCATATTGAACGGGAAGAACTGGACAACTTCTTAGAAGTGTTTAAGAACTGCTCGGTTCATAGTTAAATCACATTTATTTTCCATACCTTCACACCTTTTCCCCATCTTGTATAGTAATACTTTCCTTAAATGATCTGGTTTTTCAAGGAACCCTCAAATTTTCCTTGTTTCTTTGATTGAGCTTTTAAAAAAAAATGTAATCTTTGATTTTTTGAAAAGAGTTGTAGGATTGAAAATATTAGTAATTTTTTTTTTTTTTTTTTTTTTTGTTTCTCTCTCTTTCTTCTATTTTGTATTTATAGGCAAGTTATATTCCTGTTCATGTCTTGAATGCAGAGCCCAGTTCATCTGTCTTGGATGCATGTGCTGCTCCTGGGATGAAAACATTACACATAGCTTCCAAGATGAAGAATAAAGGGTATGATTTTAATTTTTCGTGTAATTTGTGAAGTATCAAAAATATTGCTTTTAATCTGCTCACACTGTTTCTTCATAATATTACAGACAAATTTTACTACATTGAAGTTGCTGCCTTGTGTTGAGGCCAAGCTATGCAAGGGCTATCTGCCTGAGGGAAAGAGGAGGAGGGGGGCTTAAGTCAGAAGATTTTTAATTTGTTGAAAACACTTAAAAAATATATTTTGAAGTATGATTAAAAGCTGTTTGAAATACATTTTATCACTAGAAGATAAAAGTGTGGAGGCAATTATAAAGGGCGCTTGATAAAGCATTTAACAAAATATGTCTACACTCAATATATTTAATCTTAATCTACTGAAAATAAATAACTTTGTGTTCAGTTTTTATCGGAATTGCATTTTCTTTCAAATGCAATTCCGATAAAATCCAATTCCCGCCCTTTTGCAAATTTTTTTCGCATTTGAAAATTTTGTTTTGCTGGAAACATCCCCCCTCTTATATCAGTCTTTTATGCCAGACAAAACCATTTTATTTGTGAAAAAGAGAACTGCATAATCTAGAAAAACTATTTTAAACACATTGGAATCACAATTTTCCCTTGAAAGCCTGATAACCATGATGTCAGTGTGATGTAATTGTCACTTGCAACAACTAATTTTGTCATTCAAATTATTAACTTTTTTTACTCCCAGGAAATAAACTGGAGCTGAAAATAGAGAAAAATCGCTTAAAAATTAGGGAACGGGTGGATTTTCAGGAATTTAAAGTAGAAAAAATATCTCATTTTGAATTTGCACACCTTTATTAGCATTCATATAATTGGTTAAAAATACTCCTGGAACCCTTTATTAGAGAGATTGTTCCTTCAGCTGTTTTATTAGCTGTGGGGAAAAAAAAAACAGCAGAGGTAGGGTGCATGATAAATTGACTTGAGATGGTACTTCATTGCTTGTTAGTTATCTGTCTGCACAAATATTTCGATGGGCGTGCTCTGCACTTTTGTCAGTGGTGGATGCAGATGGCCTCTACAAGAATATTCATAAGACTTGTGCAGTTGTCATGTAATGCTTGTATTATTCAGATCCCCCCACCCCCTTGTTTCCATCTGCTTCATTTAACACCTGAATAGTCTCATTAGGTGATTTGTTTAACAAAACATAAATTTTACTGCTTGCACGTTGTTCATAATAAAATTAAAAATCTGGCAGTAAAAATAATCTGTCTTAAATGGAAACATTTTCTGCATTCATCAACCACGATTAAATAACTAGCATCCCAGTTTCTCTAGACGTGAGATAATGGTCTCAAAAACTGAATTTTGTTTTGCAGCCCTTGTGGCATCCTATGGTCATCAATTTTAGAAACTTTTTGACTGTACTAGTATAACTCATTTCATTCTGATCTAATTTATTTGGAAAAAATCTTTGCACTATTTTTTTCTCTCTTTTTCTTCCTTCCCACCTACCCCTTAAATAATAATTTTCTTTGTTGGATCACTTTGTTTAAAATATAGGATTTAAAAAATTATCTTCCTATTTTATACTGTTCTTTGGAGAGGGAGGATTAGTTAATTTTTTGCTTTGTGGTAAGCTTCATTTTATAAATACGTTACACAACTTTTATGTCGATTTACAATATTTAAAAAATATTCTTAAAGTTTCCTCCCCCCACCACTTCAGTTTCTGATAAAATAGTTTCACTATTTTTTAATTAGTAAAATTCATCTAATCAAGATTTTATTTTAAAAACGTAGTTTATAATAAACAAATTATTATGTAATTTTTTCTTCTCTCTATAGGATACTGATTGCATGTGAAAGAGATAAATCTAGATTTGAGTCTTTGAAGCAAATGATTGAATATGGATCTGTGAAAATCTGCAAGATGCTTTGTAAAGATTTCAAACTTATTGATCCTGCGGATCAAGCTTATTCTGTTGATTACATTCTTTTGGACCCTTCTTGCTCTGGATCAGGAATGGTCAACCGGATGGATGAAGTTACAGACACAGAAGATTCCAAAACTAAAGAAAGGCTTATGAAGTTAGCAGGGTTCCAGATCATTTTACTGAAGCACGCTCTCAAATTCCCATCTGTTAGAAGAGTTGTGTATTCAACTTGTTCTGTTCATGAAGAAGAAAATGAATATGTTGTTCACGAAGCTCTAGGTTCTTGTAATGGCACTTTTAAGCTTGTATCTGCAATGCCCGAGTGGTCATACAGAGGATCAGAAAATTATGAGTTTGGTAAGCTGTGCTTAAGAACAGTTCCTGAAAAACATTTGACAAATGGATTTTTTGTTGCAGTGTTTGAAAGAGTAGACAGTGGCGAGTATACAGGAAGGCGATTTTCCCGAAAACATGAAACACAAGTTGATGGATCAGATGAAATAAGCTTAGGGCGAGAAAAACAGGATTTATCCAAATTGGAAAGTAAAAATCATGAAAAATTTCCAGATAAGAATTATCATAAATCAAAATACACTAAAAGAAAAGAATGTGAATATAATAAAGAAGTAGAAAATCATGATCGAACTAAGACAGTTGAAACAGAACTTGTAAATTTAAATTATATACAACAAAAAAGTAAAAAACACAAAAGTAAAACAGAAGAGAAAAATCTGAATGAGTTTTCACATAGTTGCAATGAAATAAAACTAGAAGAACCAATAAATATGTTTTCCAAACAACCATTAGAGTGCTTTAAACAAACGGATTATGAAGATATTTCACATTCAAAAACAGAAAATGCTAGAAGTGATGTTTCTGTTAAGTCAAAAAAGTATAAAGCTAAGAAGGTAGATAACATGTCGAAAAGTGTTGAAATCACTGAAAAGCAGTCAAATATTACTTCATCTGCCATCACAAATGAAGACATTGCAGTGGATTCCAGTCAAAATGTGATAGACTATCAAAATTTTCAACATCAACAGAAGAAAAAGAAAAAGCATAAAAAAAACAAAAATGAAGAAAAATCTAGCAAGTTGAATGATGATGGACAAGAAGTATCATCAAATATGTTGTTAGAACCACCGCAGGATTGTTTAAAGTCAAAATACAAAGAAGATATTTCATCCTCTAAAAAAGCAGATGATTTTACTATTGAAGAAAATTCTCCACTGTACAAAACAAAAAAAGCTAAGCTTGCTAAGGAAAAAAAAGGGAGGGATTCACTGGAGACTCAAGCAGCACAGTTTCCAAATGATTTTGATTCAACCGAAAATGTGCCCATAAAAAAGAAAAAACACAAAAAACATTCTAAAAATTTAGATTCTGATGATGCTTACAGGGATTCCTCAGTTTCGATTAATGACACTGGTCCTTTTAATCAGCTATCTGAGAAAAACTGAAAATTCAAATAACGTTTTTGAAGCACAAGAACATGCAAAAGCATTGTTGGAAAATAAAGAGGCATCTCGTAAGTGTGGAAAGAAAAGAAAACGCAAATATTCTGATAAAGATTTGAATAGTGTCACTAGTGGCATGGTCGTTTTTGACAATACATCTCTGCTAATTCCAAATGACACTGAGACTCTTAATAATAGTAAAAGGCATAAAAATAAGCATAAAAGGTAATTTTCTTTTGCTGTTCTTGGCATGAGTGTAAATAATGTGCAGTTTATTGAAAACATTCATGTAAAAAAATAAAAGACAGTTGTAAAATTGAGATTCATGTCTGAAAAAAGTATTCATTTCCTTTTCAGTTGCTCTTGATATTTGTATTATTACTAGTAATAATGATAATAAAACTGCTTGCAATAGCCTAATAGTTCTTGTGGGACCTGCTTATTGCCAGTTTAAAATTAACATTTATAAAACATTGCAAAAAAACCAATAGAATCTGGTTAATTTTAACAATGTTGTAGTGCCTGGGTAAGACCAGTAAAGAAGTGTTATAAATGATGGCAGTGCAGTTACAATTAACAAAATATTTCAACAGTTAATAATGCATGAAAACTTTCAGTTTATTAGTATGTGCTGAAGTGAAAATAGATTAGAATAAAAGAATATTTTCTGGTACCTAAATTCAAGATAATATAATTGAAATATCAAAGTTTCCTTTGTGGATTAAAAAACAGAGATTTTTGTTTGGGAGGGGGGTTTTTCTATAGGATTTTGATTGAAGATGTCTGAAAATCATTTCTCTGTATTTTTTCTTTCATCAAGTTTCAAATTATTACATTTTATAATATTAGCAATATGATAATACTATCTATTGCTAATATATATAGGTTGCCCCCCCCCCCTCAGAAAAAAAAAGTCAGGAAAAGCCCAAAAAGAATTTCTCAAGAAAAGCTTAATTATTGACACCCAATTAACAAAAATGGAAACTGAGCCTCCTTAATCCTTATGGGCTTGCACCTATATTCATCACACACTGATTGAATACAAGGAACATCACGCATTCGCTATTGACATTAAGTAAAAAGGAATGCACAAGAAAAAAATCTTACAATTATATTTTCTTGTTCTCTTCCACATGCTTTTGTTTGATACAAAATTGTTTTGTAAAGATAAATCACTGCTAAGTCCTCCTGAAAAGCAGTGACATGCAGTCTCGGCATTAACATAGCCAAGTAGTTACTAATAAATGTGTATGTGGTGGGACACCACAATGTCCTCCTTCATGGACCTGTCCCTCACCCCATAGCATAAATCCTGGCTTTGATTTGAGTCTTGGAAAGGCTTCTAGGAATCAATATTAGCTGATAATGCTTAGAAAGGAAGGGAAATACAAAACGTAACCTGCATTTTTTTAATTTCCAAATTAATTATGTGGAGTACAGAAAAAATCTCCAAAAATTAAAGATCAGATGAAAATGGCATTTTGTAACCAAAAAAATGTTCCAAGCTGCCTTATCTTTTAATTGTGTAGCAAAAGTTGCCTTCTTATTGTGTCAACCCAAAAGTTTGTCCATTTGCTTTTTTAATAAATGACCGCTACAAATGATTTTTAATTGTGTGCTTAATTTTTTGCGGTTGGGGAGGGGAGCTTTTTAGATAATACGATAATCATAGAACTTTAATTGTATTCATAATTTAAACCCTCATTTTGTCTTTTTGTTTTTTTAAAGAGAGAGAGAGAGAGAACAGCCTACAACATTTTTAGTAAATCATGTCACTGTCTAATCTTTCTCAAAAAGAATTTACATGAAGACAAAATCATTTCAATAATAATTTTAATATTTATATTTATGCAATTACATTGATGTACAACATTGAGGACTAACATTAAATGTGTTATCATGATGTTAAACAATGCTTTTATCATTAATTTACAGACATTTAAATTACTATTATAACACAGTGTCTTACATCAAATATAGTATTTTTTTTCCTCTCCCTACCCAAATAAAGATTTTAAAAGGTTCCAAATTTTCCACTTTTTCAATGTCACAATGTTTCAGTGAGTTTTTTCCACTATTTCAATGTCACATTTAAGATATGTATTATGCATTCTTATTTTTGATTGATTCTCAGGGTGGTTCTATTTTTTGCTGTTTGATATGCAAAAACAATACACATTATTTCAATCTGGATTTTATAACTAGGAATAAAATAATGTATAATGAAATTTATATTATTAAAAACTTGTAGTGGATTTCATAGTTCATAGCTTATCATAGTTCAACAATTAACAAAACATTTTTTTTGCTTTATTTAAACAAAAGAATTATAATGGAAAGGACAAACAAAAGAGAAGGTTACCTTGATTTTCATGTTTAATATTTTCAAAATCCAAGAAAGGGGGCTATATATATCTTTACATTACTGCTCATTATAATGAAAGCGTAAAAATTAAAGTTTCATTATAACTAAATGAATAAATACGATAGTCTGTATTTAGTTTTTCTACTGTATATACTTCATAAAATTTTAGAGATTTAAACAAAAATAATACACTTTAGTCAGTAGAAAAATATAAAATTATTTAACAATTCACAACATTTGTAAAGACTTGTATAAATATGTATATAAATTGTATAACAAACAATAGTATACTACAGGAAATTTCATGTTTAATGAGTAAATTTTGAGAATGAAAAGTATGTATAAAATAGTGCAGAATTGTAAAAAATAGCATATTTATTAAATTGGCAGTGAATATAATTTTAATATATTTGTTGTGCTTTAGTTTTTGCATAGATATATCTCCAAACCCAAAACGAGATTTAAACCATCATTTGCAGTTTTTTTTCCACTATTTCAATGTCACATTTAAAATATGTATTATGCATTCTTATTTTTGATTGATTCTCAGGGAAGTTCTATTTTTTGCTGTTTGATATGCAAAAACAATAGACATTGTTTCAATTTGGATTTTATAACTAGGATTAAAATAATGTATAATGAAGTTTATATTATTAAAAATTTGTAGTGGGTTTAATAGTTCACAACAAAATAGAGTAGATTTCATTCAATACACCAAATTATAAGTAAAAATTTATGGAATGTTAAAGTTAACTGCAAAAAGCTGTACAAAGAATACGTATAACAGACCTACTGCATTTGCTACTAGTACATTTGTAAATTTTCTTCTGAATGATAGCAGCATTTTGTACTGAAACATTTCTACTTAAGCCACTTGTATGAACATTTTTTTTTTCTTCTTTTAATATAAGAGTTTACATCCATAAACATTTATGACAAATATCACAGGCTTTTCTAGAAAGCTATTGATATAATAAAAAACAAAAACAAGAATTTTATGATTGATTTAAAAAATATTTTTCATTTATAATAAAGTTTTCAAAATTATAACATTTTTAAATTATCTAAAATATTGTCATCTATCTGCTTAATCTAACATTAACAAAAGTCATCACTGACAGAAAGAAAAAAGAAAAAGTTGGCATTAGCATTAATGCTTGTAACACTGACTACATTATATAGCACATCATTATTAAACATACAATAAGCAAGTAACATTTACTAATTATTATTATTTTTTTTTAAGCACAACAGTATGTATATGAAAACATGAAAAGTTCTGATTAAAATGATGCCTAAAAGGAAAAATTCTGATGTGTAAATTTTTTGATAAAAAAAATTTTCTTCTGTGATTTCTACAATAGTAGGATAGATTTCCCCTCCAAATCATATCTTGAAAAATTTCAAGTATCATAGTCATATTCTAATAATTAAACTTTAAACATCTACAATGATTTATAACCAGCAGGAAAGCACACATTTGTTAATATAGCAAAAGCTTGTTTGTAACAGTTCAAAATCACCAGAACAAATAATATTTTTTGAAGTATTCAAATTTCTTAAAAAAAAAAAAAACTGCATAATCAGCATACATGTTGTATTAGACTAGATACTATAGAGAAATATAAGTGTAATCCAAAATTCCACAATCTGTACCCATCTGCATCAACAACTTTTTAAAACATCATCAAGCTAAAAATTCTAAGTAAACTCCTTGCATTATGAAAACAAGTTAAATTACAATGTATGGAAAACGAAGAAAAAATACACTGATGTTATCTAAAATAATAATTTATCAACATAGTAGTTGCTCTAATAGATGTAAGCAGTTTTCTCTAGTTTTATTCTTCAGAACACTGCTACACTTTTTTAGGAGCCATAATGAAAGTAAATAAGTTACACGGTTGTTGTTTTGTTTAAAAACTCCCATTTATCAACATTTTTTTATATTTAATCCTCAGAGAAAATGAAAAAAGAAAAAGTTATATTCACATTACATTAACTTTATAATTTTTTATCAATATAGAAACTGTATTTTTAAAAAATCACTTAAGGCAATTTCTAAAATTTTACTTTCTAGTTTAATAGTTTACATATATTTTATAAAAGGAATTTTTGCTAACTGAAAATATAGCTGAGTCGCAGAGTAAACTGGAGTTTTGCATGTAAAAATATACATACCAGGGGCTTAAAAGATTGAAATAGCAAAATAAATTTTATTCTATTTTGAAATGTAAGATTTTGACCTGTTAGCTTCTAGCAATGTTTAGCTTGAAAGTTTCTTGCATCAATATACACATGTTAGATAGGGGCTATTTTCAAGTTAACAGAATATTTTCAAATTGCACATAATTTGCAGACTTCTTAATTCTGTACAGTAAAATTTGTATTTTATTAATTTTGAAAGTAATTTATACAGCTGCTTGTCGCATCAAGCAAAAGAATTTAATAGTTGACAATATTAATAAGTGAACTGGTTTGCCAGGATTCAACTAAAAGAACAGTGAAAATAACTGTACAGTTATTTAATAATATTATATAGCAATGAACGCTATGCAACACAATGCTACAGTGACTGAGAAAATTATATTAAAATTATTTAGAAATAAGAATTTCAGTAGCAATGTAACACTACAAGAAATCGAATTAGCAAACTTTTCCATAAGGTATGGCACACATAATAGGCTTACAATGTAAAGCTAATACATTTTTAAGCCACTTTCAGATCTGTGACTCCATTGGTGGTAATCAGTTGGACTAAGCTTCCAGAGCCAGGAACATCATCTCCAGTTACCCACTTAAGCAATAATCTAAAAGATTTAAACAGTACTAGGTTAGTTCAAATAGAATAAAACAAGCTTTTCTAGTATAAAGGAATTTCAGATATTTAGTAAATGATTCGATATATATTTTAATTGTTAATTTTTATGTTTCATAATATATTCAGTAAAGCCATCACTCTACTCAATGTTCAAACTGAAACCCTGCTCATTGATGATTTGTAAAATACAGCTGGCTCTCCATTTAATGACTTCCAAGAAATTACAAAACATTTTACTTTAGTAGCCAATGTCCTTAAACAGAATTTCTGGAAATGTGATGTCACTTTGTGCATGTCTCCCAAGATAGTAAATTTTTATGATGTTCCCTTTATGTTACATGGATCAATCCAGGAATTTTTTCCAGGGTCCCATTTTTGTGAAAACTGCTTATTTTTGAGAATTTCAATACTTATTTTTGTGAAATTTCATACCAATCTTTAATTAGTCACTTTTTTTGCTAAAATAAGTGACAAAACAGATTAAAATGTAGGGTAAAATGTAATGAATGGCTGTTTTAAGCGATTATATTTTTGTGAAGGGGCCTTTTTATAATTGATTGTAACTTCGTAAAGAGACTGTTTTAATTGATTATAATTTTGTGAAGGGGCTGCAAAACGGCCCAATTTTTGTCTGCATCGACCCCTGTGGTAGTCAAGTTCTTTTTAACAATTTCCTAATCAAAGATTTCTTTGTAGTAAACTTTTGCACTTTAGGTAATATGAACATTTAAAGCCAGAAATTGCAATGTACAAGTAAGAAATAAACAGACAGATTTGTAAGTCTAGGAATGTTTGGGGGGATGAATATTGAAACTTGTTTCCTCCTAAAAAAAGGTTCATTTGTTGAAGATAAAAAGAGAATATACATATACAGGGTCTCCCCAAAAATACTGATCTAGGTTTTTATTCCTTAAATATTGATCATAGACATATACAAAAATCTGATGTGGACAGCAGATGACTTCCTTGCACGTCTATTAAATCAAAATTATTTTAAGCACACTTCATCTAAACTTATTTTGTTAGAAAGAGAAAATACTAAGGTTTAGCAATTTCTAGCCATAATATTACCAAGCTGGGTTCAATTTGAAAGATTTGCTTCTGACATATTTTGCCAAAAGCCGACAAGCTTGAGATAGCTTGCGAGATTTTGGGGATAGCCAAAGAAGTAATTGACAATAGACTTTCACTGAATTGAATATATCTAAATACCTTAATATATTTAAAGTCATTTGGGTATTCAAAGTAAATTCATCTGTAAATAAATTGCCCAGTCGATTACAATCACAAAAGAGAGGCACAGTTAGATGTTAAAATAGATCTAAATGGTAAATTTCAACATTCTAAGTTTAAAAGTTTTAAAATTATGGGAAATACAAAATTATTTTTGGTGCCACATTTGGCAATATTTTGGCAAAATTCGCTAAGGTCGATGACAAATTGAGATATTTTAGGCATGGACCAAACAATGACTGACTACAGACGTAATATATTGGAGATGTCCATAGACATTAGTGTATTGAAATTCTTTTGGGTGGTCCTGTAAATAAACTCTCCATTAGATTGGAGCCAAAAATCGAGATGCACAACTAGATGTTACAACAATCTTATATTTTGTAACATCTAGTTGTGCATCTTATAGAAATTTCAACATTCTACGACTAATAGTTTTTGAGGTATGAGAGTTAAATACATACACACATACACCAAAAGTCACCAAGCTTGGTGACTTTTGACTAATTTTTGAGGAAGGCACGTAGCCATGGTCGGACCATTGCCTAACTATATGGTACGACGGTATTGTGCTTGAAATGGATGAATGTCTCTAAAACTGCCATCGACTGTAATGTGTTGAAATTCTTTTGAGTGTTCCTGTAGCAAAACGATAAATGATACAGATACTATTTTCAATAGACAGATTTATTTTGTAACCCTTAACATATATCACTTCATTCATTTGAAATAGCCTATAACCACTAAAATATGCTTTAATGAATTTCTGCCCATAGAGCGTAATGTAATTAAAATCTTTTGGGAGGCCCTCTGCATAAACTATCCAGTCGATTGGGACAGGTGGACAACTAGATGTCACAACAACCCTAAATATAAAGTTTCAACATTCTACGGCCAATAGTTTTTGAGACATGTGAGTTACTTACGTACAGACATCAGGAAAAAACTGGTCAAATGGACTTGCAGTCTGTCAAAATGGGTCGTACATGCATTTTTATACAAATGTACATGCATGCATACAATGAAATGCATCGCAAAAATACTGAAAAATAAATTTAGAGGTAGTCAAAATCGTTTTTTTCATCAAAATCTGGCTACCGAAATTTTTCACGTTTACATTACTTCCTTATACTTCATACAAGGAAGTAATAAATTATAAAGATATGTAAAAAAGGTACAGAATTTTATGGTATCAATTAAAATTTTCAAGCTATCTAAATAAATACAAAATTTTAATTTTCATACAGCCATCATACAAAGAAATTCCCAGTTAGTAAAATGTGCTCCATGCATTAAATAGGTGATACACAAAGTTTCAGCCTTTCATTGTAAAAATGGTCCAATATGTTTAAACAAAGTTGGTGAGGGGCTATACAATACCACAAAGTATTATATATGTAAGCAATCTTTTTTTCTTTCATAATTTGTGTACAACTCTTGAAACATGAAGCTCTGATGTAATTTTTCCCCTTTGACAGCCACTGAGAAATTATTTAAGTCAGCACATATATTTCTTTTCATAACGCCAACACTTTTTAAAATAAAATGCTCAACTTTTGTAAAACACCTAATTAATATATGGGACACATTTTACTAATTGAGAATTTTTTTTGTATAGGGATCGTATAAAAATTAAGTTTTGTATTTACTTAGATTTTAATCTCCTGAAAATTTTAATCTATACCATAAAGCTCTGTATGTTTTTTTTTATATATATAACTTTGTAATTTATTGTGTATGATCAATATTTTTAAGGAATAAAAACGTAGGCAGGGACTTATTCAGAAAAAACTTTTAGCGGGGGTCCAAAAATTTCCAAGGAGGTCCAAATGGTAAAAAAGGCAGAAATTTTCATAAAAGGCTAAATCATTATCATTTTAATAACAAAAATCAAAATTTCGGGGGGTGGGTTGTCTTGAACCCCTTGATCCCCCCTTAAATGCATCCTAGAGCCTAGGTCAGTGCTTTGGTACACCCTGTATCTATGTATATATATATATATATATATATGCACATGCACACAATTTTGAAAATAAACACTACTATCTTTTTATAGGCATATTTCTAAAGTGGAGGAATCAAAACTTATTTTTAACTGACTAGTGCAGAGGCCACTGTATGAGAAATCAATCTTAAATGCATGAGAGTATGTATGTCTCATTTACATTCTACAAGTTTGGAAATCTTCCGTCCATTACTTAAGAAATATTGTTGGTTGTTTGATGGATCAATCAATGAAACAACAAATTTCAATCTTAAGAATGCAAATGCCTGATTTGCAAGTGCCTTCAATTTGAAAAAAGGGGTGGATTAATAAAGTGTGATAGTTATTTTTTCTAAGAGAAAAAGAAAAAAAAAAAGCTTACTCAGCAACAAACTCAAGAGGTGTCCAAGTAGTAAAATCTGCTTTTGGCATAAATTTTCTATTCATAGGTGTATCTAGAGTTACTGGGAGTATAGCAACAGTTCTTGCATTGCTCGGTAGTCCGCTTCCTTGAGTAGATAAACTTTTTGTTAACTGATGAACAGCAGATTTGGCTATACCATAACCTATCATACCTAAATAAATTGTCAAAATACATTATTATTAACAGGGAAAAATAAACAGAAAGAGGAAGTGAAGATTAAAAAAAAAAAAAGGCAAAGATGTAATTTTGTATTTTTAAACATTCAACTTTCCAAAAAAAATTTAACTGATGAATAAAATGATGTTCCTCCAATTTCTAATTCAACCATAGTTCAAGAAATTAATATTTAACTATGAAATTACTAATGAATTAATAAAATGTAGAATGGAATGCTTGAAGCTATTATAATTCCTGAATGACTTTATTTCACAAAATTTATGCCCTGTCATACCGCATTAGCCAGAATATAACACGCCCCATAAATTTTTCATCAAGATAATTAGAAAAATCCTATATTTAGACCTCTAATTTAGTGCGAGTCAGGTTTTAAATGAGAAATGATCAGTCAAAAACTATCATGTTATATTTGGGCTGATATGGTAATTCTTGAAGACTGAGCAATTTCTAAAAAATTAATTTTTAAGTATGTGCTTGCTGTGGAAAATGCATAACCTTCTAAATAAAGTTTGACCGCAGATATGTTAATATAAAAATCTGGTGTGGACACCACATGACTCCCTTGTTTGTACGTCTATTAAATCAGAAATATTTTTGGTTAACTTCATCTACACTTATTTTTGAAAGAGATACAATACGGCAATGATACTAAGGTTTAGTGATTTCTAACCAAATATTTGATATATTGTCAAGCTGGGTTCAGTTAGGAACATTCACTCTTGGCACTTAATATCGCAAAATTTTACCAAAAGCCAACAAGCTTGAGATAATTTGCGAGATTTTGGGCACAGACAAAATATTGATTGACCACGCACTTTCAATGAAGTGAATATATTCATAGACCGTAATGTATTTAAAAGCCTTTTGGGTGGCCCTGTAAATAAATTAACCAGTTGATTGCAATAATAAAAAAAAAGAAAGAAAGAAAAAGAGATGCACAACTGTTTTTTACAATAGTTCTAAATACTAAGTCTCAACACTCCATGGTAAGCAGTTTTAGAGTTATATGAAATACGTTATTTTTGGCATAAAGTTTGCTAATATTTCGGAAAAACTTGCCGAGGTTAATGACAGTTAATGAGATTCTGGGCATGGCCCA
Source organism: Cheiracanthium punctorium (assembly GCA_038373885.1). Lineage (NCBI taxonomy): Eukaryota > Metazoa > Arthropoda > Arachnida > Araneae > Cheiracanthiidae > Cheiracanthium > Cheiracanthium punctorium. The sequence goes on from JAWZYV010000554.1 coordinate 49,515, forward strand.
AATAGTGATTGGCATAATACATTAAAGATGTGAATAGACCTTAATCAGAGATTGATCCAGGAATTTTTTCCAGGATCCCATTTTTGTGAAAACTGCTCATCTTTGTGAATTTTTATACTAATTTTAAATAAAAGTCACTTTTTTTTTTGCTAAAATAATTGATAAAACAGATCACAATATAATGTAAAATACCAATGAAGGGATGCTTTAATTGACTGTATTTTTGTGAAGAGGCTGTTTTAATTGATTATAATTTTGTGAAGGGGCTGTAAAACTCATTCAGTTTTTGTCTCCATCGACGCCCATTAATGTATTGAAGTTTTTTGGGTGGCCCTGTAATAAACCATCCCGTAGATTGGAACTAAAAAGAGAGTGTTACAACAATCTTAAATATAAAATTTTAATATTCTACGGCTAATGATGTTTGAGATATGCAATTTACATGCATACATACGTAAGCTAAAAATCCCCAAGTTAGCAGAGTTTTGATGCAACTTTTTGAGGGAGGCGCATGACCATTCTGGTTGTGGAACCATTAGCTAACTACATGATAAGATCATATTGTGCTTGAAATGAATGAATGTCTTATTAATAAATATGTAAAAGGAGATAAAATCCTGTCAAAAAGTTAAAAATACCTGAAGTCCTTTTAAATAGCACTTTCGGAGGCTACCTCACCTCCATTCTCAGTCTTGCTGTCAGTAGTTGGCTAAATTAGCCAACAACCGAAACCAAGTGTATACTCTGAAAATGGAAATCCTTCAAGTTCTTACAACAGATGACACTGTCATTGATTCTATGCATGGTGAAATCCTAGTTGGAAAGTGATTTTAAAGGAAGAAGATTAATGCAAGACTGGGGCTAGAGGTGAGGTAGCCTCCGAAAGTGCTATTTAAATGGATTTTAGGCATTTTTAACTTTTAAATCGATGAATGTCTCTAAAACTGCCATTATCGTAATGTACTGAAATTCTTTTGAATGATATGTAGTTTGTGTTTCTGTAGAACTATAAATGATAAAGACACTATTTTTGATGGAGACATTCCTTTTTTAATCCTTAACAACATATATCACTTTTGATTTGTTTAAAATAGCCAAATGCTTCTAAAATATGCTTTAATGAATTTCTGCCCATAGGGTGTAATGTATGGAAAATCTTTTGGGTGGCCCTATAAATAAACTGTCTGGTCAATTGGAACCAAAAAGGTAGATGCACAACTCGATATTATAACAATCCTAAATATAACATTTCAACATTCTAAGACTAATAGTTTTCGATATACAAGAGTTACATACATACGAATACATGTATGTACAGACATCAGGAGAAAATAGTCAAAATGAACTTGCGGTCAGTTAAAATGGATTGTACATGCCTTTATATGAACACACATATATGCGTATGATAAGATGTCTCGCAAAAAACTCTTAAAAGTAAATTTAGAGGTAGTCAAAATCTGAATATCAAAATTTTTTGCAATCACATAACTTTCTTTTGCTTCGTACAAGGAAATAAAAATAATGTACTACTTTATGAAATCTTAAATTTTAAAATTCTTAAATTCTATGAAAAAGAAAATTGTTACAATGAAATTCACCGATGCTCGCAATAAAATGCTACAAATGAACACTAACAATTCAACAACTCTACAATTAAACTTTAACAATTATCTTTTTTCAAATTAAAAAAGAAAATATTTTTATAGAAAAAAGCATGTAGTATAAAAAACTACTTATACTAAAATTTCACTTTAACGAATGCTTCAGAATTACAAGTTTGATCTTCAGTCACTTGAAATTCATTGTACCACAATTTCACTGTAATCAGTAATAAATCTTTATAAAAATTTTACCATGCCAAGAAACATTTTTTTGGCTTTATATACATTTTGTTAGACCAATTCAAGGGCGGATCCAGACACTTGTTTCAGGGGGGGCGCAAATCATGAATACTCATTTTATCTAGTGTAAAGCCCCCTTAATATTGGTGAAAGCCCCAGTTATCTAGTATAAATATATTTTTCTCGGAGGGGGCGCGCGCCCCCTGCGCCCTCCCCCCTGGATCCGCCTTTGGACCAATTATTTGCAATTTTTGAATTGATCTGTAAGCAAAAAATATTTTATTTTTTCTCATTATACTTTAAATTATACCTGGAGTTCCATTTAATGCTGCTTGAGCACCAGTTAATGTAAGAAGTCCTCCTTCTTTCATATGTTTAGAAGCCACTTTAGCTGCAATTAAAGATGTCCACACACTTTGTTTCCACATTAAGGTCGCATTTGAAAGACAATCTAACAGAATAAAATTCTTACAATTATATGTGTATTAACTTTTTTCTTTCTCTTTTCCATTCAAATTGGAAAAAAAAATAAAAAAATAAAAATTGAGCTAAGTCTACTGATGAACTATAAATTTAGATTCAACAACAACAACAAAAAATGTTAAAATATTAATTAATAAAAACACAATGTAACATCTTGATCTTAAAAGCTTGCAAGATACGTTCTGCATTAGAGATGAGTTCTAGGCCATTTCTTTAAAGCCCGAGGACTTAATTAGAGCCTGTCCGAGCAAAATTATTTAAGTCAGAGCTTGAGCTTGGGATTTCAGCTAATAGACAAATAAAAGTCAATTACTTTTGACAGAATCATTAATTTTGCCGTTTGTGCAAATTAAAGACAAATATAATAGCCAACTCTTAGTGCAATTTCTAATTCTTTATATTCAAGTTTATCAAAAAACAATACTTCATGTTTATTTCTCCCATGAATCACTTTTTAAAATCTGTTTACAGGGGGTTTAATAAAGGAGAAATTTCTCCAGAACACAATCATGAATTACAGAGCACGGCTTGGGCTGAACCCGTTTCATTTCTATTTTGCATCTGTAAATCAAGACAAAAACTATATATTAGTGCATCTAGATTTTTAATGATTTAGCGCATTGTTAATTGAAACACCATTAAGAGTCAAAAAGTTTTATGACTTGGAGTGAATTAAGTTCTATGGTGTCTCTATGATAGTTTATCATGTTCTAATTCATATTAACACAATTTCTTTCTATCTTTTTATTGATTAATACAGTAGTATTTGAATTCAAAAACTATACTATACTTAGGTAGCAGTTTCTTTGTAACAATTATTATTGCATCTAGAGATGCAACGGATATCCGGTAAACATACTGCAACTGGCCTATCAAGCCAATATGCCGGATAATTAGCAGTAGCCGGATATTAAAAATATCTAGCAGTACATCGGACCTAAAAACTGAGAAATAACATTAATAAACATAATAAATTCTAAAAACTGCAATAATAAAAATGATAAAAAAAGTTTTGTGAAAATATTTAATTTTACATACTTTTTAGAATATATTTTTTATCATATATAGAAAACTGAAAAAAAATTAAGCATTTCTATCATTTTTTAAGATGGGTAAATTTATGGTACAAAACTGCTAACTGTTTTGCAATCTTTGTTAGAATTCAGTTACCTTCTCCCCCCCCCCCCTCATAAACTGACACTGCTCATAAGAAAAGTCTACTTGCTGTAATACTGGTAGTTCGTGAAAAAAATTTCATCCACCACCTAATTTTGATAAAGTAGGGAAATTTGTTACTTTTATTTTCCAACAGTTGAATGGAGGTGCTTTTCTTTCAAAGGGTAACTGATTTTGTAAGATATTTATCTAACTCTTGAAGGAGAACTGATTCAATGACATTGTTATTTGTTTCAACTTTAAATAATCGCAATAGAATTGGTACTAATTTCATGGAAACAATGCCAAAAAGATTTCTGATTTTTGAATTAAATGATTTGAAATTAATGAGAAAAAATATATAATGAAGTAATAGCTGAATAATCTAATAAAACTGAATAAAAAGGAAAACATACTGCTGCCAGATTACCGAATATCCGGTTGAAAGTTTTGTCGGATATTTGGTATCCGGACAAATTTATATCTTCTATTGCATCACCAATTGCATCTTGCTGCTGCAGCAAACTCATTCGATCATGTTTATTAGGAGACACCAAAAATGCACACTATATCCAATAGCATAATACATGCAAGAAGAGAGGTGAAAAATTTTATTTTATGAACCTATGCACTTAAAATATAAGAAAATTAGTTGTGTAAGTACGGTAATAAAAATGAATTATTTAAACATGAAAGCAGACGTTCCATATTCAAAACGTTTTCTTTTCAGCTGAACATGGTACTATATTAAAGTAAGCTGCTTGCATTTTTTTAACACATTGTTTTGCAGCAAATATCACAATGAATGAAAGTTAATCAACTGCATCTCAGAAGTGCATATATCTGAATGTATGATGTAATGAAGAGGTACACTATTGAACTAACTTTATCTTTTCTCCCCCCCCCCCTGGCACTGAAATGCATTAAATAAGAATAGAAAATATAGCGAAGTTGACAACTTTTCAGATAAAACCTGGGATTTCTCTGATGAATTGGAGATAAATTGGAATTAAATGTTTCTGTTTTTTCTAGTACAAACCCTACTACTTTACTATTGTAATCACCATAGTAGTTTAATATAATAATACTTTTTGTTAAATAAGCTAGTTATTTAGACAATAGTTTCTTTTTAACTCAAAATTTTTTTTTTGGATCATCTCATGCAGACCAAAATCTATTCCTTAAATTATTAATTTACCTTTAGCAGCAATATTTCCTCCAGCCCAACCTCCAGCAACACAGATTACTGCATCCACTTTGTTGCCTTCTAAAATCTCCGATGTGCTTGACAAAACCTCATTTTCTTGTTGATCTAACGAGTCAGATGGCTTCACAATGACATTAGCATGGGCATTGTCATTATTACTCATGTCAATGGAGGCAACCCACTATAAATCATAAGGCGTCATTAAGTAAAATGAAAAGTAAATGAGAAGGATAAATCATTCAAAAATGCATTCATTCATGAAAAATGCATTTACATAAAAACACTTATTATTTTTGGGAGGAAGGAGAAATTTTTTAGGCTATGTAAAATTTTAACACTGAAATAGCACAAAAAAATTTCAAGGTTCTATAAAAATATTCATCAACAGCTAGGGAGTGCTCAAGTCTTTCATATGAACTACATAGTGGGAAACTACTTTTTTTTCAGATGAACAGACATCGAGAATCAATGGTTAGTCTGAAATAGGTGTGAGTATGCTGTAGAACCCCTTTAAAAGTTTTCTGCCCAAGGCAAAAATGTGATAATTTTCTTTGAAGTCATTGAAATACAAATCGTAGATCTTACTGCAAACAGATCTCTTGAATGTAGAGTTCTGGAAATAACCTGGGTTCATACAGACTTTTTGAAATTGTGGTTCCAGGGATCATAACAATTATTTGGGGCTCCCTGAAATATTTTCAGAGTCCTTTCAAAACCATATGAAAAATAATTAAAGCTATAAACATAATGAATATTTAGATCAGGTATGGGCAACCTTTGAAAAGTTGAGGGCCAAACTTTAGAAAGTTACCGAAGTTGTGGGCCAAACTTCAAGATGTTAGCAAAGTCGTGGGCCGTATAATTTGTATTTATATGAGATTTTGGATGGTTTATATGAGTTTTGATATCTTCCACGGGCCAGATTCAAAGCCGTGGCGGGCCACATCTGGCCTGCGGTTGCCCATATGTGATTTAGACTATTTCACTCGTTTGCCAAATATTCAGTCTAGTCTGGCTGAACAGTTAACAGATATTCAGCTAAATACTTTAAGGATAGTAAAAAAGAAAGTTTTATTTCAAAAGAATGATGTTGTATTTATTTGAATTAACTAGTTAGTTAAAAAAATCTTGCAACATTTAATCAATTTTAAGTTGTGTGATTATCTTTTTAAAACTGAATTAAATGATTTACTTAAATGAAAATATTTTTCTCACAATATACTTAAAAGCATCCTGTGTTTTTCTATCAGCATCTCTACCATTTACATAAAGTATGCAAAATATATAAAACACTTATGTTTCAGTAATATATGAATTGGAAACATGCAAATTGATTTTATTTTTAGATCTTCTTAATTCATTCCATAGACAATCATGGATCAGGGGGAAGGGGCCATGGAGCATTATAATACACTGGTGTGCAAAACTTAAGTAACAATGTACATTTTAATCAGATAGCCATGAAATTGCAGAAAAAGGGTTCTTGCAATCAGTACAATGAACAAGCAATTCAATAGAAAGGTCAAGCGTATGCAAATGTCAGGACTAGTTAATCAAGCTCATTTTCGTGGGGCATTTCTTCCATAAATTACAGTACTTAAAAAAATAATTTAGTGTCTTGTTGGCTTTAACCTGTTCACTACCGACGTTGATAAAGCCACGATGGCAGAATTCCTCCCTCCTGTGTAAATCGTTGCTTCCTGGCTGGATCTTTGAATGCCCTAGAATGGTCCAGATATGCACTTGTGCAAGGCTGTGGCGAAAGCAGAAACATTCCAAGACCCATGCTGGGAGGAATCTCTGCTGTCACGTCTTTAGCAATGTAGGAAACTATGCAAATAAGACAGTGTTGTGAAGTGTTTTATAATCAATGCTCTCAGTATGGCGTACCTTTCCTTTTTTAAGTTAATGTAAAGACTCCATTCAGGGGCTTCCAAATTCATTTCTTCCCCCGAGTCCTGCCAACCCAAACTATGGCACTGATAGTTTGGTCAAGCATAGGGAGAGGCAAATATTTTCTTTATTCCGAAGAGAGTATTTTATGACTATATTAAAAGATTAGAAATATTTTATGAAAATTTAATTATTTGTAACAGAGTCAGGAATGCAGCCATCCCTCACCAATGGAAATGAGGATTTTTGTTAGCAAAGTGATAATAATAGAGCCTTTTTGTGGAAATTTCCGCCTTTTACCTACTCCCCCCTACAATGTTTTTCTGGTTATGTACCTGAACCAAGTATAAAAAATGATGCTTTACATTAAATTTTTTTTAACCTGTTTTTTACATTAATAATGTAAAAAGTATAGATTGATCATTAATGTGCTAATAATGTGAATCCTCTGAAAGTCAGATGCTTGCGGCTCCCTGTGTACAGCTTACAGAGATATTTATGCTATTTCTATGTTATGGGCATGTTCTGTTCCTCGGAAAACTGTCAAGTATAGGGAGGCAGGGGCATAGCCAAGAGGGGGGGGCAGGTCATAACCCCCCCCCATGAGAAATTTTTTGCCATACAAAATGTATATTCTTCACTACATTATCACACATATATATGAGGGGCAGTAGTCATAACCCCCCCCCCCATGAAAAATTTCTGGCTACGCCCCTGTAGGGAGGTGTCGACTTGGGAACTGAATCTGCAAATACATTTTTTCTCAGTCAGCAATTCATCTCTCTCCACCTCCCCCAAGATTTTCTTCTGGGATCGGCCCTGGTGGTAGCCGCTCCAGAAAAACAACTGCATTGGATGACCGATATATCGTCCTACAGGCAAAAAGAGTCAAACCAGTCAGCAAGCACCATTGCTCAGCAACTGTGTACAACAATGGGCGACAAGTGTCGCGGTTTACTGTGTCCAGACACCTTCACAAAGATGGTTGTCCTGAACGCTGTGTTTTATTATCACAATTTGCAACATTAGCGATCAACAGCGCAACCCCTGCTTTATGGATGAGAGTTGTTTCAGTAAATCACAAGCAATTTTCAACACCAGTTGATTTAGAGGGAAGTCGGGACACAGTTTCATCCATAGGCGCCGACTTCATGGGGCTTGAAGGGGCTTCAGCCACCCCCAATATTTTTATTCAGGGGGCTGAGCCCCTTCAAAAACTTCACTCCAACTTTTTTGTGTCAAATCATATTTCTTCCTCCAAATCGGTTAAACTTAAGAATCCTAAAAATAGAGAATGTATCGCTAGCTTCTTCTGTCTCCCACTCCGCTTTTTCTTTCACAGGGATTCAGGAATTACGTTGGGCACCTGTAATGCCGTAAGGCACGGATGTCAACCTTCTTTATCAAGAGTGCAAGCACAAACAAATGACCATCAGATAGCTAGGCAAAAAGAAACGGGTGTTTTCCCCCACAAGAACCCTTCAGATTTTACACCATGACACAACTGATGATGGAATTGCTTTCTAGTAGGGAGAGGACTGCGTTTTTTTTAGGAGGGTCGTTCTCATGTAATGTAATCTTTCTTTTTTAAATCAGTACAGCAAAAGCTTTCACTTTTGTTCTATTGTGAGATACAGACTCTTCTGTAGATGTCTGACCATAAGGGAGATTTACCCATTGTGCAAAACTGCAAACGATTGTGACATTCCCATTTCCCAGCAGTATTAAGTTTCGATGCTGAAAATAAACCGTTTAAATGTGACTTAAAAACAATTCAAGGCAGAAAATTGATAGTCAAATTTAAGTTTGAAGATTTTAAATCATGAAGAACCTTGTGAGATAGATGAAAAATTGATGTTTAATACAGTTTCGGATATAGACAATATTCATTTCTTTATACGCGTTATCAAAACTTTACTAATATCGAACGCTTAACGTTTCTGATTTAGCTACAGTTAGGAGCTAAATAAAAAATGATTTCATAAAAATCTTCGAGCAGCACAACTTCTGGATTATATTTTATAATTGCTTGCTCTTATCTTCTCTCTTTACATATAAAACTCTATCCCCCATCAAGGGCGTAATCAGAGGTGGGGGGGGGGGGGGGGAGGGGAGGGCTACGCGGGCTGAGCACTACTTAGCTGTCTCCCAGCCCCCCTACGATTTTCAAAAATTTTTGTTAGTTTACACATAAATACGAAAATTTAGAAACGAACATTTGAAAACCATGAAATCTTTAAGAAGACTTGTTGTTTTGGGCGAATTTCGGTTCATTATTTTGCTACTCTTGGCTGCATATGGTGCCAGTGGCGGTTCCAGAGGGGGGTCACAGTGGTCATGGGCCTAGATTAACCATCTCGCCAAGAAAGAAGGAAGAAAAAAAACGAGGGCCCAAGCCGAGCTTGGACAAGGCCCAAAATTCAGAGAGGCCTTGATCATGTGCATAATATCATATTGTGTTGCTGAAAGAGAATTCCTCTTTAGAAAACCATTAGTCTCTGACTAATTTACTTTATTTTATAACAACACTAAAGTATGCACACAATATTCTGACTATGTGCTCAGTCGTTGTTCCTTGGCAGAAAAATATGCAGCCGTTTTGTAAATATGTGCATTCATCTATATTCATCCATACATAGAGGGCAAAGGAAAGGGGAGTCACAGCGAGCATGATTAACGTAAGGGTGAATGGGGTAGTTGTCTCGAAACCACAATGAAAGAAAATGATCAAAATCAAAAAATGGTTTTAGAAAAATGTGTGAATTGGGCGTGTGATACATATACTCGTATTCGACCCCCACCTCCACCCCACACTTGCAAATAGCCTCCCTCTTCTATAAAAGCACTCTATGAAGCACCTATGTTTGTAAATTATTATTTATGGAATATCAAACTAGCGTAACTGCTACAAAACCATAAAAATTATAGAGGAGGAAGGAGGGGGCTTCATGGGGAAAGAGGGACTATACCTAAACAGGGCCGGATTACCCATTAGGCTGAGTAGGCTTTCACCTGTGGGCTCCTACCATTTTAGAGGCCTGCATTAAAATTTAGAAGGAAAAAAATATAATCAAACATTACTAAAGCTATTTTAGTGTTAATATTTATACAGTATATGTATATGTAACTCTGAGAAAATAATTCTGATTCATTATTGACTTCGTACACAAGAAACACTTTTTGGCATTGTACACTTCTTAATTGAAATTTGAATGAATATGTGCTAGAAAGTTTGAAGCTGACTATTTAGCTTGAATTTTATGTGCACATTTCAGTGATACCTTGCTTTAGATGGATGTATATTTTGCAAATTCAATAAGGAGAACTTTTAGCACTATGTTTACACGAACGGGCTATGGTAATCATAAGAAGGCTTATAAACGAAATACCCTTCGTACCCCAGTCATCACAATCATATTTTATACAACTTTTTTCCGTTCTGAATAAAAATTGATTTTCGTATATTGTTGCACAAATATCATCAGAATAAATTTCAAATAACATAATGCGTTATGGTTTTAGTTTATAAAATGAATACTATGTATCTATTTAGCCAAAGCGTCTCTGACTTACCAATTGCTAGTGTGCTAGTTTAATTTGTTTTGATAATTGTTAAGGTAATCTGGAACAATTTTCCAAATAGAAAGGTGATTTAGAGTGCAGTGGAGTTTTTATATATGTTTTAAAAATAATATGGCGTAGACTATGATTTCGAATTAGATTTCATTCATTTTGTTTCCATTTTTCATATTATTGAGTATTCTTAAAAATTGTCTGTAAATATCTACTATAATTCAGAGTGATAATTTTGGCATTGTATATCTGTTTCTGTGTTATTCCACTTTTAAATTTAAAGCACGATTATATTTTATACAACTTTTCTCCGTACTGAATAAAAATAAATTTTCATATATTGTTTCACAAATATCATCAAAATATGTTTCAAATAGCATAATTCATTATGGTTTTAGTTTATAAAATGATTACTATGTGTTCATTTTGCCAGGAGCGTCTCTGATTTGACAATTGCTTATGTGCTGGTTTAATTTGTTTTCATAATTGTTAAGGTAATCTGGAACGGTTTTCCAAAAAGAAGTGTGATTTAAAGTGCAATGCAGATTTTATATGTCGAGTTTTCTATGCCAAGTTCCACACGAAGCCCCCCCCCCCCCCGGCCTAGATCCCTCATGCAGATAGTTGGCCATAACATCACATTTCAACATTTCTTTTCATTTTTAATGTTATTGAAAGATTATATGAGTATTCTTAGTTTAATGTAGAATGAAATTTTTCAGTATTAAAATGTTTATGAAGACCTAAAATAGTGTAGACTCTGAATTTTGATATATTCTCGCACTTGGATTTCTTTGTTAAATCATTTTTAAATGTTAACAAGGATGATATTATTGAAAAATTAATTTTTTTCCTGCTGTGAAAATACTATGAGAATGAATTTAAAAGTATATTTTATTTATTTATTTGTTTTTACAATTCAAATCACGGAAATCCGTTTAAAATGTATGTGTCGAAGAGAGGACTTGTAACTTTGTATGATGGTTTGTATATTTGTTTGATTTGTTTTAATACATGGAAAGGAAGTATTTATTACTTCTTTGTTTATGTTTTTTTTTTAAATAATTTTAAATGTAATCTGTAAAAAGTTGTCAAAAATGTAATTTAAATGTGATCAGTTTTTCTGTCTTAAAGTAGTGCGACATTTAATTAAAGTCGATTCAATTTATGGGTATTTCATCATGTAGTAAAATAAAAAATACTATTTTATATTAGTAAAAATTATCTCTGATGAATGTTTGCAAGTAAATAAAATAATCCAGATTTTAGTATTTCGTCTCGTTTGTACTTCTAGGGTATTTTGAAATATTAGCTGGAGTAATGTTTTGCAGAACAGTTTTCCACATTTGACTGCATGCATTTTCTTTCCTATGAAATTATCATTAAATACATTTCGAAAAAGATTTTACTTGTTTTGCTGTTATTAACTTAATTAAAATTCAGTTGTTCTTTCAGAAGGGAGATTTGCTTTCTCCATATGTGTACTGAAGACTGATTCGAGATCTTGAGTTCAAATACTTAATTTTAAAAATGAGTTAAAAAAATTTTTGAAAATTTTATTAAATGGAATTCCTTTTATTTTCATGAAAGTGTTATGTTAAAAAAGCACATTTTGAAATCTCAATTCTAAAATTTCTGAACCCCTTAATTATACTGACGGAGAGAAGGATTTTGTGTCCCCCCGTCCACCTCCGTAAGGATACGAGCCCCCCCAATAATTTTTAGAAGTCGGCGCCCGTGGTTTCATCATAGTAACAATACAGAAAGAGGCCAATACGGTGGTCCTGGAGTTCTTGCCAGGTTAGGCATTATGCTGAACAGGCAGACTGAGCTCCACGTTTTCGAATGAGGTTCTGTAACCAGAGATTGCTATTGTCAGGAGGTGATCTTTCCCCATTAGTGTCTGCTCCAAGGGTTTATGGATGGCAATGCACAGCCACACCAGACTCCTGCTGTTCAGGAGCTGCTAGAAAGTGACGATGTCACTCGCATGCATTGGCCAGCGTACTTCCCCAATTTAAATCCCATAGAACATGTGTGCGATGCCTTAGGATAATTACATCCTTAGGGAAACACCCGACAACTGAAAGAGATGCTGATTGAGGAATTGGCACTCTTACCTCAAGAATTGTTGGACAATATGGTGCTGAGTATAGAGAGACTGTGCAAAACAGTAAGGGGAAGGCATATCCTATACTAAGGACAATCTGCTTGCTGTTCTTCCTCTTCTACAAACAATCATGTATAACAATACTACGAGTTCAATAAAGCATTTTTATTGTTTGTTTGATTCCATACTGCATGCATTGCATTCATTTTTGCGCAACTATGCTGTTGTCATTGTTTAAATACAAAATGCAATCTCATTTCTGAATTTCATGTCTCTTGAATGATTTCTCGTGGAGTTTATGGCAAAAAGAACACCTGTTGCATAGATTTTGCACACCAGTGTACATTGCTTCTAAATACATTATGTACATTTTGCTTAGGTAATTTTTTTGAAGAGGTCAAAGTTTCATTATAAGATTTTAGAATACTTGAGTCCATATAAGTACCTGAAAATCAATTCGGTACTTACGTATTATCTCGGCGGTATGCCAAGACAAACAATTTTTTGCCAAGATAAATGTCTCAATGAAGTAATTCATGGTTAGAAATACATTTGGCAACGGTTTGACAGCACATTTGATGCAAAATCGTTAGACAGAAATGACTGCTGGGATAATGCGTAACTACCATCAATTCTTAAAGAAAAAAACTTTCACATACTTTTAAACAGTTGAATCCAAGACAGCTTAACATTGCCAATGTGTTTGGATCTGTTTCAACCCATACCAAATTTATTTCACAGATTTACTATACTATTAGCAATTTATCAAAAATATTTTGGGAGATTAAACAACCATAGTTAATATTCAAATATGTGTATATTTTCCCCCAAACTGTGGTTTTGTTACAGTAAGAACAAGTTGAATCTATTTTTATTATTTATTTTTATAAGCCATTAAGAATAGCTTTATGAATCTTCAAGGGCTGGTTTCAATCTATTTTATTTACCAATAATTTTCAAAATATTTTTAACAATTATAATGCTAATTACTGTATTAAATGATATCAATTATGAACTGTCCAAGAAAATAATCTTTACATTCTGAAATGTACATTCAAGCACAAAAAAAAAAAAATTAAAAAAAAAAAGTTAGGGAAGTTCAAATTTTAGAAAAAAAAATTCCTTACCCAATTACGTGTTTTAAAATAGTTCACAATAGTACTTCCTAATGCACCTTTTCCACCATAAACAAGAACTCGTCCCGAAATATTGCTCATATTTTTTTATTTTATTGAAGAGACTCGCTGTACGTGGAAGATCTGACGTTTCCTACTCTAGTTATGCCAAAGAGCTGCACTGTATTCAATCTCGTTTCTTCAGTAGCACAGTTATCTAATCACAAAATCAATAAGCCGATCAACATGATTGACACTCAAGGTTTTCGGCATGGTTTTTGGTTTTCTTTCTCGGTTCTTATGACGAGAGGCTGGGCATAGCGGATTAAATTGCTCTCTGGCGATTTGGCGTGCAGTCAGACTCCGTTGGCAAGAGTCGTTTCTCCTGCTGTTATACACTGCACGCTAGGGGTTGCTCCGCGAAAAACAGTAGAGCTTCCACATTCTTTTTCTGTTGCAGTATATTTACATACACTGCTATGGAATAGAAGTAAGGTGTTAGAGGGGGAGTGGGGTGGGTTTTTAAAAAGTACATATTTATTTATGCAATAACAATAATGGAAAATTGGGAAATTCAACGTTTGAGCATGAAATTTTATCTCGCAGTTATTTACAGTTTTCTTGTTATCTTTTTATTTTTTCTTAATGTTTTACTTCTTTCTTGCCTTTGCCATTGGAAAAAAAAAAAAAAAAAAAAAAAAAGACAAAATGTCATTGACAATACAAGAAATTTCCAGATTTCACCGTTCATTTTTTTTTTTTTTTTTCCCTGTCTTTATACATAGACAATGTTTTGACTGAATTACAGTAAGTTGTATTTAAAACAAATAAGAAATCTTTTGCGGTTTAAAACAACAGTAAAAAAATTATCTAGAATTTTCTTTCTCATTTAATTTTAAGTTTTTAGCTATTTACCTTATTAATTTTTCACTGAAACAAAATGGTCCAAAGAAAGTCTTAAAAAATCGTTCTTGAATACGAATTAGTTTTTTCTTTCATTGAATTAGTAGTTTGTGCTTGATTAAAAGAATTTAGCATTTTATAAATATAGATTATATGTAAATGAACTTTACACAAAGTTTAACATTTACTTTCTTACCGTTACAAAGACGAGCGGTTATTATTCTTTGTTGTTACACACATTATTGCTAGCCCATATTAATCTTTCAGTATCCTACAAGAATCAGTAATGCAATTTTCGTCCTCGCTTCAATCTACATCCATGGGAACATATAGGTTTAAACCCGAAGAGTTTATCTGCATCTATAATCCATATCTATTAATTGCTAAAACCCCGGACTAAACATTTAATAAAGAAGGGTTTTCTCTAATCGTATGTAAATTCATACAAAAGCCAAATGATGATTGCTTTTTAACTGTTCACTGTTTCTTTTTTATTTCCGTAACATATTACCTTCAAATCTAAAATTTTTTATTCATATTTAAATGCATGCATTTAAATATGAATAAAAATTTTAGATTTGTAATTTTAGACTGCAATTTTAAATGCATTAAAATATATATTTAGAACAATTAATCAACAAATAAAATAAAAAAATATTAGAAAAAGAACATAGAATTTCTAACTCTACTGTTTTTCGCGGATCAACTTGCGGTGCGGTCGGCAACCCCTAGCGTGCAGTGTATAACAGCGGGAGAAACGACTCTTGCCAAAGGAGTCTGACTGCACGCCAAATCGCCAGAGAGCAATTTAATCCGCTATGCCCAGCCTCTCGTGTTCTTATGGAACGTTTGAAAATCTTTTTCCTCAGTGGTCGGCAGCACTGTTCTGCGTGCAGTGGCTTCGTGCCAGTTCAGCGTGGTGCAGTGGCGAAAGCAGAGACGTGTTAGCAAACGAGTCCTCACTTGATTTATTTCATTCAATCAAACCACTTTTAAATCATTGTGATTCATTCCCAAAGTACAGTTCTTTTTATTTCCTTGTTGCAGGGACTTGTAAATTTAGATATTTGAGGGGAACGAATATTTGCCAAGAACGCAGATAAAAGAATTTCTAGGAGTGTGACGGGACGAGAACAGAGCCTTATCGCATGGGCAAATCCGAACTTTGCCCAGGGCCCCCAGTTCGAAAGGGGCCCCAATTTCAAATGTTGTTCTGAAACAGTGGCGGATCTAGGATTGGTTAAAGGGGGGGGGTCTAACTTTCTGAGTATTCAATAATTTGGGTACAGTTAATCATAGGCCCTACGAGAGGAGGGGCAGACGGGTCGCCGCCCCTGGGCCCGTGCGAGTTAGTGTGGGAACGTGTTCAGCTAAAGTACGTCCGTGAATTTTTCAGCATGTGTTACGAATTTCATTTATAGATCTGTAATTAAAATCTTTTTTTTAAATAGACTCAATTTTGAATACATAATTCTAGAATGATTTAGATGGCAAAAATGTTAATTCTTTAAATATTATTTTTTTTATACCTTCGAATATGAAGTAAAAGTACTACATTACATATCAGAAAAAACTTCCCTCCCACTCTCTTTCCTTTTAGCATTTTATATGAAAATCATTAAAAAGAGCAGCAAAAAAAAAATTCTTTCCTCCCCTCCCGTTTTTTCGACACTTTTGTGCTTTACGAAAGGGGCCGGGAAGATTTTCGCCCCGCCTTATAAAATTTCTTTCGGAGGCCCTGTATCCAAGCTTCGCGACATTTGGCACAATTTTTTACATATGGCCTGTATATTTTATTTTTCTGCCTATATATAGTATAACGTAATCGAATTTCGAGAAAGGTGTGCGAATTTCCGATAAAATAAAATGCTCGAACCTGCTAGGACTAAGGGGACCAGATTTTTGTAGTCAGAATCGGGGACATGTCCCCGATTCTGACAACAAAACTGGGGACATTTATAATCAATGCAATAATTAAAAATTGTCCCCAGTTCGATTTTTACATTCAGGGGACAATTTGAAAAACATCCTGAAAATGGGGACTGTCCCCGGAAAATGGGGACGTTTGGTCACCTTAGCTAGGACTTACACTTCATACGAAAAACAATGTTGAAAAAATTAATTTAAATCATACCTCTTTTTTCCATAATGATATCATTGTAGTCCTTCTAATTATGCACCTCTTTACAAACTGCCTGATAGTGATACATGTACACCCTCCAAAAAAAGTATTCGAGCAAGAGAGAAATTTCCTACCTCGGTTTCGTATATTAAAAATTACTTATCATAGAATATGAATTAGGCTATGTATAAATATGAGTTTCCATATTTCTATAAAATTGTGCGTTTTTCAAAAACTCAATTATTATTCGCAAATCTAAGATAGGAATTTTCTCTCTTGTTCGAATACTTTTTTTGGAGGGTGTATATTAGGGTGTCCCAAGATGCAATGGAAAATTTTTTTTTTTTCGAAATCGAATACGCATACCCTCTATTTTTTTTCTATTTCATCTCAGTAACATAAATATAAAGTATTATTGCAATACGATAACGGTAACCCGTGCCGACTTTAGATCAAAGTTGAACGTAAAATCTTGTATGGAGAATACTATGGAAAGATTGTGAAATGCATGTTTCTTTGGTACGTAAGACACCATTTTAGTCAAAGCAAATGTTTATATTATAGCAAAAGAAGCATATTATATTAAAAGAAACATGATACATACTTTCGTTTCAATGTTTGTTTTTTACAATCAGGATAAATTTTCGTGTGTTCTTGTACACAACGTAGCAAAAATTGTCTTTGTTACTCCTAAACCGTTATTAAACCATAAAAGTCCTGCATCATTTTTACCGCTCTTTCAGCTGTATCGTTTCACTGCTCTAAGCATTGATATTGCTTTTTTAGCATCTAAAAACGTAGCGTTATTATTCCATGAAGAGGGACTCTCATTGAGAAAATTGTCATCAATTTTGAGTCTAGGAAATAATGACGAACAACGATTTTATATCTTCGAATACAGACAGATATAAAATCATCGATGCTTTTTTCTGTGAAAAATAAATTTAAATAACAGGTATCAATTGTGTGATATATATAAATAACTGAATAAAAACTACACAATCAATATATCAGACTCACCATACAATGGAACACGAAGTTTGTCCTTCGATGGAATGTATTTCTTCTCATGGGCCGAGACATTTTCTCTATGTAGATTTGCCACCATTTTAAATTTTGTTTCTTCGTCCACATCATCATCAAAGAGTGTTAATATTGCTATTTTATCAGTTAAATACTATAAATGCTGGAGAAATTTTAGTAAAGCAGCTTTCGAGATATTTTCATCCACATTTTCGTAAGATTCCAAAGATTTCAAAAAGCACAAACCTTTGTAGGGTACTTTAACTGCCAAAATGCATTGAAGCCATGGTTTAACGTACATTGTCACGATAAACAAGCAGACGTCTAAAAATGCTACCCTATCCTTTGTGTTTAATTTCATCTCAGAACTAAATAACGATAGTTTTAGAGAGTAAATCGCTCGGGCCATCCATCTAGCTTGGTGCATGGCACCCGGAGGTCTGACATTTTTTTTTCTGCATCTCCAGCTAAAAATACGATAGAATAGATAGTTCAATCAAGTCCCGATAGTCTTCTCTGGCCATATCAGTTTTAAGTTCAACCGGTAAAACAAGCAAATTTTCAAGTTCGGATACAGTTAGGAACAATTCCTCTATAGCATTGCATTTTAGCGGTATCGATGTTCTTCCAATTCTCTTTGAGCTTTTTATAGAAAAGAGATATCGGGGCTTGTTGTCACTTGTTTAATTTTCACTTCGAATATAGCCTCAGTTCGTATACATGATGACTGCAAGCGAAAAAAAGCATTTTCCTATCAAATGTTTGCTCTAGAAGCGCCATTAAAATGACCTGTATTCGAAGCTTAGTATCAAACAGAGAATTTGGACTTTTTCTTAGAGATTCCAATCTAAGACCGCCTGCCAAATAGTCTGCGCCTGTTCTTTGCCTGTAGAATTTTCCAGTTTTGGCACAGCAATGTGTGTTCGGACAACTGTCTGTGTGGTTTGGAATTGTTTCCATAAACGTGAAATTACAGAATGATGAACGCCGAAGAAAAGAACAACATCTGTGATCGACTGTCCTGCCTCAATGCGCCCCACAGCATGCCAACGCTCAGAATCTTCTATTCGTCTTCTGGAAGTCATAGAAACACGTATGTCTTGAAAACAAATAGTACGAAAGTTATAAACACCTTCTATCAGCACTTACAATTAACTTCTGTAACCCTTCATAAAGCTGGCATCTTATAAGACTGCCCTTTTTGCATATTTCTTGACACGAAAGCGCGATTGGCTGTTACCTAACATATTTGCATACTTCCATCTACCTCTGCAGCGAATTGCATCCTCTTCAATTCTGATTGGCTTCCGGAAATTAGCATTTTCCTCTCGTTGCTTAACTTTTGCAAGTGAGTGTAGTATTCTTTAATAATATCCCTGAAAATGGCAGAACAAAAGAACCTTTCACAATGGTACAGGAGATAGCCACTTGGGATTCCTAGTCACTTGATGTCTATGTTACACTCCCCCATCCCCACACAGTGCACATCTATTATAAGGTATCCTACATCAAGTACACATCAGTACAGAATCCGAGACGCGCACCGCACAAGGCGAGCGCAAAGACTGTTTATGTTAAACAGTGAATTATATGTACTGTTAGCTCCAGTTTTTACGACTTTACAGGGGGTAAATGGACATCATCCCTCAAATACTGTTCTTTGGACTAGCCATTAACCAACTTGCCATAACCCGTTGTTGCTGTTGTTGTTGCTAATGCCCTCTGGCAACCACCGGGAGGTGCCAGATCCCCCATATAGGCAAGCGATGGGCGGAAGGGGCGGCTTCCATTTTAATGAGCCCCAGTGTGAGGAATGGTACCTTCGAACATGAGTTCAAAGTACCATTATATATCAGAAAAACTTCCCTCTCACGCTCTTTCCTTTTAGCCCTGACTCAGCTAGGGGTCCCCTAATTTTGAACCAATTCCAGAGGAGGGACCAACCCCCTGAAATCGGCACCCCCAGAGGTATCATTTAAAAACTTGGAGGACATTGGAGCCACGACGGATATTACGTGCACCAGCTCCCATTAGCGTAAGCGGTCCCACAGCAGTCGAGGCGAGAGGAAGTTGACCCTTCCAAGCACTGGCCAAGCCGGATGCTGCTTCACTTGCCGTGTTCTTATGGTAACGGAGTATAGCGCCCAAACCACTGCGGGACGCCATAACCCGTTCTAACAATGAGCTATTCTTCGCTATTTACGTATACAAGGTAAAGGCGAGAACAACTTGGTTACTGATCATCCTTAAAAGAAACCGGAATGGGGAGATGAAAAGGGGAGACGTTTCAAGGGGGAGACGAAATTTCGGGCTATTCCTTTGGACTTATGTTTTAAAAATACCTATAGCCTGGGAACGAAAGGGTTAAAAACCATTGATTGAGGTCAAGTCTAAAAATCAAAGTAGTAAATCAAAAAAGTAAATTAAAATTTCAAAGTAACGGATTTTAGACACGCAGTTTTTAACCAAGCATCAAAACTCTATTCTATCTAGTGTAAATTCAGTTTCAATGGGGGGGGCTATAGCCCCTATAGCCCCCCCCCGTAGATCCGCCTCTGGGCCCAAATAAAACAGTAACCGTTCCCCCCTCGAAAGTTACGTAATTTATGGAAACTTTGTTTACCCTTAAAACTTGACAAGTTGTTTGGTGATGAAAATCGAAAAAAAGTATATTAATAAAAAAGTAAGAAAATCTGAAACACTTACAGATTTTAAATGCACACAAAAGTGCTATATATTAAAAGCGTATTATAATTTATGAATCGTCTCTATTTTTCTTCCTTGTTCCATAAAACCCATCTTTGGAATTGAAATCTATAAAATCGCCTACTAAAACTGTTTTACAATCTTCACCAAGTATATTGTAACTATACTTAACCGTTTTAAATATTGTATCGAATGTACATCATAATCCACGAGTGTGCCGCGTTTGACTTCCTTGGGTTGATTCCTGTTTTAACGACCCGACTCTCGTCAATGTGGCGATAATTAAACAAATGCCGACGCTATTTTGTATTTATGTGACAGCTGCATGGGCGTAGTCAGCGAGGGGCAGGGTGGGGCAGCTGCCCCCCCTAAAATAAGCTAGTCATAGGGTCTGATTATGACAAACCGGACATTCTCCGGTTAGACTCCATGTCCTGCCCCCCCCCTAATGAAAATCCTGGCTACGCCCTTGGACAACTGTAATTTAGATTTAAAATGGCGGTTTGGAACAACGTGTAGGTACAGCATTCCGTTACTTATTTATTTATTTTGGGTTGCCAATTAATGTAGTTTTAATAATTAAGTGTCTCCAAATTCCTTAACTGGTGCGTATATCACTAATTTGTTCTCTTTAGTTTTCATCTAGTCCTTTTGGGAGCGCCTCACCATGGCACAGTGGTTATGCCACTGAAAATGGTAGATGGCCGAAGTGTGAAGGTCCCGGGTTCGGGTCCCATCGCGCGGCTGTCGATCTAACGGTCTGGAGTTTTGGTAGGTTTTCTCCAGATATAACGTGGATACGCGTTAGAACCCCTTAGAAAGTCCTCCTACCAAGGCCCCCCCCTTGGCAGATCGCCCTAGTGTAGCGTTGCCGTTACCACACACAATCACAATCACACACATTCTTTTGGGAGCGTTGAAACTTGTGCATGACTCCTAGATATCCATGACTGCAAAGCTCGCTAAAGTGCGGCGATTTTTTAGGTTGGCGAGAGTGGAGGCGTTAAAATAGGAATCAACTCTTTCTTGTTCCATGAAACACATCTTTGGAAGCGAAATTTATATTAAAATCGCTTACTAAAACTGTTTTACAATCTTCGCCAAGCATATTAACTATACTTCACCATTTTAAATACTGTTTGGAATAGGCATCATATTCAATGAGTGTACCGTGTTCGCCTTTCTTGTTAAATAAAACGCATCTTTGGGACCGAAATCTATCTTAAAGTCACCTACTAAAACTGTTTTACAACCTTCGTCAATCATATTCCAACTATCCTCTCATCTACCATTTTAAATACTGTTTGGAATGGGCATCATAATGCATGAGTGTGACGTGTCTTCCTTCCTTGTTCCACAAAACGCTTCTTTGTAATTGAAATCTATGCCAAGGCCCTTATTCAGATAGATTTAGTAGCTACTAAACCTATTGTTTAGTTACTAAATTTAGTAAAGTCGATTCAGATAGAATTTGGAGGCGGAGATACTAAACACGTGACCAAAACAAGCTGCTAAATCACCGACTAAACAAACGCACACCTGGAACAAGCGCTGTGATTTGTCTACTAACTTCTCTGTTAACTATTCCCTCATTTTTCCCTTGGTGTTAGTCACGTGTTAAGTGCTAAATGTATCTGAATTCCTATTTACTAACTTTTAGTATCCCCGCCCACTTACTAAGTAACTGAACAATAGGTTTATAGTAGCCTAAACCGAATAGTAGCCTAAATCGCCTACCAAAACTCTCACGATTTTCGCCAGTCAAACTATAATTCACCTTCATAAATACCTTTTGAAAAGTGTATCATAATCTACGAATTTACCGTATTTGTCTTCTCTGTTCCATAAAACACTTCTTCGGAATTGAAATGTATATTAAAATTGCCTATTAAAACTAATTTACAATCTTCGCCCGGCATTTTCTAACTGTACTCCCCCTTTTGTAATAAATTGTCGCGTTTTGGCACCAAACTTAGCGATCCATTATAAAAAATTGCAAATCTAGTGCGACTTTCACGATTTTATAAACGCCCTCCTCCTTGCCTACACGCTATCTGCAAACACATTTGAAAAGCTCATATTGTTACGAATTTTCAGGGTAACCCGCTGTTATGGGGCTTAAAATAGTTTAAAATTCGTATTCTACGTTTGAAATAGTTAAATTTTGCTTTTTGTTGCATCAAAATCGGTCCACTAGAACTGGAGATAAGGAGGTTTCGTTTTTCCCATGGTTTTTCTATGGGTATCTAGAAATTTCGAGAAATAATGGTGCTAGGGCTTCGGTCATTTCACTTTTGGGGACTTATTTTTGGCGCAAAATTTGGCGATATTTCGCCAAAAGTCGCCAAGCTGGGCGACATTTTGGTCATTTGGCGCGATTTTCCCAATGGGGCCTGAAAGTTGGTTTTCCTGCATTAAAAACACATAAAAACCTAACATTTCTGTGACGTAATCAAATTTCCCACTTGATGTAGAATCTTCTAGAAATAGACTTTTCTGGAAGCTGCTCGCAGCTTCTGCCTGCCCTTTAAATCCGAGTGTTCCAAAGGCCCCAGTTCAGTGTGAGCTAGCACCCGCAGTGTGAAGTGAGATCTCCCGCCGAGAGCTGATAGAGCGGCCGATGTGAACGGCGCTTTGCTCTCTGATAGAAGCCGTGTATTGGCTTGCTTTTCGAAGCTGATTTTTAAGTGTCCTGTGTAAATTCTTCACTGTTGAGTCTTGAGGGAGTGATAGTGTTATCCCTCGTATATTTCCACGGAATTTTACCGGTGGATGTGCTCTAGCTTATGTTTGAATTACAGCATTTCTGAAAGCTTCGGTACTGAGTGGACTGTAATAAATGAGCTACTGGCCATTAGTGCCTTTGAATTTTGTACAGCTGATTATTCTACTAAGTTCTAGAAGCAATAAAGTTGTGTTCCATCCTGACAAGAGACTTTTTATTAGAACTTTCTACACCAACTAGATTTTAGAACGACGAACCCAGGAAACAAGCAGAGTATTTCTGCAACAATATCTACAAAACTAGTCAATAAGATCGCGTAGACGAAAATCTGGGATTGATTGAAACAGCACCCTAGTGATAATAATCCTTTAATCGTCTTATGTTTTAAGTCAGTCTAAGAAGATTAGAAGAATATTTTCCTCTTTGTGAAACTTTCTATCTTGATTATATTGACTTTCTCTCAATAATAAATTTATCTAAAAGTTCTAAATTACCATACTGTTTTAGCTCTAGGAAAATATAAGGCAAGCGGATCACCATCAAAACATTTGATTCAAATAAAAAGCAATGATTTAGTTGAATAAACCGATTTAAAGTATCATTAACATTCATAAAATGATAGGAAGATGATTATTTATTTTAATTGGGGATAAAATGATTATTATAATTAACATTTTGACACCAAATACTGTTTTACATTTTGGGGACAACTTAAAAAAATCCAGAAATCGGAGACTGCCTCCGAACCCGATGTGACATGGACTGACCAGAATGTTGTAGAATGTTTCTCTAATAAGAAGTCTGTGAAGCATTTTGAATCGAATTTAAACCAGTGGCGGATCCACGGGGGGGGGGCTCTGGGGGCTCGAGCCCCCCCAGAGCTAGAAATATGCTATGGATTAGGGAAGTTAAAAAATTGCAAATTTTCACATGAACTGAAATTTAAAAAAATAGCACTGTACATACAATTGACTCTCTGTTTAACGACGATCTCCTTCCAAAGACGATATTTCAAAGTCCCAGCAACTCCAACGTAAAAAATTTCAATTCAAAGGCGACATCGTTTCTGTTTAACAACGATTTCTTTTTTTTTTTTTTTTTCATCTTACGCTACAGGAACAGAGAAATTTTTTTTTTAAGATTGGGAAAAAAGTGTCGGCGAATGTCAAAAGTGCAATTCGCAAGACAATCTCAACTACCTGAGTGTATTCTCAAAGGTATTTTGGAAGCAGCACAAAAATTTAGTTCGGGATCCAAATCCAAACAGCCGAAAAGTCAAAGTGGCCGATTGGAAAAGTTTGCCAATGCACTTCTGCATGCAAATGGTTTCATGAAGCAAGAGCATCCAACATTCTAATTTCTGGGCCCCACCATGGCCGAGTGGATAAGACACTCGACATAATAGACGGCTGAAGTGTGAAGGTGGTTTGGGCCTACCACGCGGCTGTCGATCTAACTATCTGGAGTTTTTACAGATGGTTTTCTCCTGATTTAAAGTGAATACGCGTTAGAACCTCTGAAAAAAATCATCCGACCAAGGCAAGCGCCCCAGAATGCAGATGTCTCTAGTATAGGCTTGCCACATAACATCACATAACACAGCGTTTCTGAACCTGTGGGGCGCGACCCCCAAGGGGGGCGTAGAGCGCTTGCAGGGGGGGGCGAGAAAAACCAAAGAGCAAGTAGTGATGCATGTTTTAAAAAAATCATCTTATTTATTCTCATTTTTACTCAAAAAGATATCTATTTTCGCTTAAAATGTTCATTCAAATTTGATGATAACATTATTTTGTAGAAAATAAGACTAAATGTTCGTTGTTAAAGATTAAAAAACTGAATGTATGCTGAAAAATATGAGGGGGGGCGCCACCCTAAGTTAGCCTTTGTTGGGGGGGGGCGATATTAAAAGGTTGAGAACCGCTGACATAACACATAACTCCAATTTCTGGAGGCCCAACGAGTGGCTGAGAGCATAGCGCTCGCAAATGGGAGAAGAAAAGTGTCTTGTTCGAACTCAGATCGCGTCCGTCAATCGAGCCGTTCGGAGTCTTACGCAGTTTTCTCCGAAGTACGGATTAAGACCCCTTAGAAAAACCTTCAAGTAGGGCACTCCGTACTCCTCCTAGATCCCTCATGTAGATAATTGTTCGTATTACCAAAATAAAATCAATCAATTATTGCAGTGCTGTTATTCTGGCAGAAAAATTTGGGGACGCATTTCACATTTGAGAAAATCTAGAAAAAAGAATAACTGGAAGGCGAAAAATGAAACAACTGACTGATTTTGATTTTTTTGAAATCTAATTTTATTGTATTGCTTGTTTTTACTACCTTTTTTTAAAGGTAACTTAGTATATTTTTTGTGGATAATAAAATAATATAATGATAATAAAAGTAACATCTTTAAACACGCCAATATATCAAGAAAAATATTCACAGTCCTAAGAATGTAAAGTGTAAAGTGTTGGTATTGGTGCTGTAGGATTACGGCCAATTATCTGCATATGGAATCTAAGCCGATGGGTGGGGTGCACTCTGTGGGGGTCTTTCTAAGGGGTTTTAACCCTTATTTACTCTAAGTTTCGGAGGAAAGCACGGAAAACTCCGAACAGTTAGGTCTGCGGACGCGAACTGGTTTTGAACCAGGCACCCTCCAAAGTGTAAAGGGAAATGTTATTCTTTTACAAATTCTGTTTATGGAAGATCTCAATTTAAGGACGATTTTTCATATTTTCACGGTTCCTTGAAAGTTGTTAAACAGAGAGCTAACTATATATATATGTAACCAAGAATATTTACACCAATACTTATTGAATCCTTGTGGACTAAACAACATAATTTCTCTATTTACAAAAATTATAGAGCTTTTATTTTTAAACAGAAGGAGGGGAAAATTTTATTGACTCGCTATCGCCACAGTGGCTGGAGCACAGTTCCCAGTTTTATTTGTACAGTGGAACCTGTCTAATGAGACTACCCTTGAGAAGAACAAAACCGGTCACCTTATAAAGACGGTCACTTTACAAAGGTGGTAAAGTGTGATGGTTGTAAAGCGATATTGCATTGAATTTGTCACTATAGACAGACGATCTCTTTACCAAGGTGGTCACTTTAGCAGATTCCACCGTATTTGAATGGACGACGGCACCGTGATGCGGGGAAAAAAAAATCTTCCGTTGCTCTCTAAATTTTATAGGCAATTTGTACAGTTTTCATTCTCAACTGCTCTCATAAGTTGTCCACATTACCCAGACGTATGGGTACAAATCCTCATTATAAAAGTAAAACATATTCTAAGAAATCAGACAAAGCGAGTACCTGGCAATGTATAGCTGGTCTGGTTTTAAAAAAGAAAGCCCAAATTGTAAATTGCAGGTAATAGTGATAATAGTTGTAAATATCAATTGAGGTTGGTTTACTACAGTCCTCACAGAAAAAGATGGGAATGACTTAATCTGGAAATCTTAATGCCATCCTAAAATGCGAAAATGTATGCTGTGAACACTGTATATTGCACGATGGCTGTGAAATGGGTTCAATAATGCATTCAGCAATTATACTCTGTACACACTAAAATGTTAATGGGTAGAACCCGCGAACAACAACATGAATAAAGGTCTCGTTGCCACGTCTTGTCGTCACTACAGGGGTTAAGGAGACATTTTTTCTGGCGAAATTTACGACTTTTAATGAGCAGTCGGGATCTACCAACAAAAGATTAATGTGTGAAACTGAAAACCCTGTTCCCCCACACACTGGAGAGGGCAACGGAACATTTTTTTCCTGTATCAGTCCCGTCGTACAATGAAACCATAGAGAAGGAATATAGGTGGAGGGAGCAATTGTAACCCTCAACTGAAGCGTGCACACGAGTCACGTGACTTGTGGTCAAGCGGAGTGGAATTTCTCCATTTCCTTTGCTGTTCTTTATAGCTTTGTGTGAGGTCGATCGTTCTAATCCAAAAAAAAAGGTGCATTATTTCTCTGCATATGGATGCAATGAAAAATTCTTGAAAGGAGGACAACTGGCATTTCACAGGAAAGCTATGTTTTGCAATTTTAGCCGTTTAAAATGTATGAATTTTCTTTAAAACACCAGATTGACAATTTGGTGATTATATTAACTCGCCAAGTATTGCAGATCTGAAAGTCACGTAATTTAATTTTTAATTTCAAATTAAAATTAAAAATCAGATCAAAATAAATTTTACTCTTAATTTTCTCAGTTAATATAACAGGCTATTGTTTTAGAATGTCTATTGGCGCTGTAGTGCCTCACTCATGATTCTTTCTTAAACATTCTATTTTTTCAAAATGTCCTTATTGTTAAGGTAATTTTTTCAGACTAATAGTAACAAATTGAACTTTTTAAGCTGATCCACTGAAGCTATATTCCTCTGTTTTTGGACAAAGAATATCACAAATCATGGGGGAGGGAGAAATACCGTTTCATTATGTTAACAGAAGCATGAATTTCAATTAACGAATTCACTATATATGTGTATATAAATGTAAAGATATTGCTAAAAAATCAGCTGTTTAAAACGTTCATATTAACTCTAGTAACAATAGGGTTTAAAATACTATATCGCACCCCGCCTCCCGAAATGGAAACCTATATGCGCTACAGAATACAAGCTTTGAATTTTAAATTGCTTAATATTCTTCTAAATATTCTGAAGAAAAAAAGTTGTCGATGTATGCATTATTTTATTCTGCATAAATCAGTTTCTAGTCCTTTCTGCGTGACCATCATTAAAAAAAAAAGAAGTTTATTGAAATTTCGGACCTTTTTTTAAAAATAAAACTTGCTATTTTGATAAATTATAACAATTGTGAAAAAAGTAGTGTCTTGTTATACGACATGCAAAGCAATGCTGTATCCTACAATTTTTTTTCCATCAAGTATTACTTTTTTTTTAAGCTTTCCTAAAGATCTATAGAGAAGACTTCTTTGGGAAACACAGTTAAAAAGAGGAGGATTCAAAGCTTTAGATTATTTGAAGCTGCGTTCAAAGCATTTTACAGAAGATTGCTTTGAGAAAAATACAACAAAATAAAATGTTTCAAAAGCCAAAACTTCAAAGTAATTCTGCAAACAAAATTTAAGACTAAATAATTTCAAAATAACTAGAGAGGGAGAAAATAAATAGTGCTGCAAAAAACCATTTCCCCCCATTCCCTTTCTAGAAAAATAAAATGCTTGAGTTTGCGAACCAAAGGGCGATAAGCAGCCAAATCCGCTTCTTCTTCTTCTCCTACGACGCTCTTATCTTAGCTTCTTAGCTTCACCTTTCCCGGGAAAATACAATAGGAGGCTTCCGTCCACCTATATACCTTCTCTATGAATGAAACTCATAAAACACGTGGCTTATGAGCATCGGCCTTAACTTGCCCCCCCCCCCCCTTCCGAGTTTTCTTTCGACGGTTCTTGCAGCAGACAACATACTTATTTAGTTGTGATATACCATGCCTAATTACACACTGGGAGAAAAAGTATTGGGAAATCAATGTATCATCCTAATGAAAAACGGAGCCCCCCCCCCCAGATGGTTTCTCTGGATCCGCCCCTGTCTGGGCCATTTATTTTTGGACTTGTACCAGTGGCGGCCCGTGGTCAAAACTGTTAGTGCAGCCGGAAGCATATGAGCCCCCCCCCTTTCCTCCGGACAGGATTGGAAAATCTCAAATCAGTCCTCCTTTCTTTTAAACATGCGAATCGGTCAGTGATGTCCCCATAAAAAGGCGTTGTTTTAATTCAGATATCAATAATTTTAAAAGCTCTTTAAAATTTTCCATGTTTAAAGAATTTTCTCGCTTGCCATGTCCTCTAAATGCCAGTTCTTGCTTACTTAAAAACAATACTGCTTTGATGGGTAATTGTCCATTCATAAGCGTTTATTCAGGCTTACCTTCTTGATAAATTCAGCAATATAAAGTGGAGAATTTTCCGAACATATATTCTCTTTATCCCCTCCCTCACTTCTCAGTCGAGTTCTCAAGTTCAGCCGCCGTTAAAAAATCTTACTTCGGCTGTATCAGCTGCAAACTCCCTATGCCGGAGAGGCTGCTTGCGTAGTCGTTGCCATGGCAACGGTGCTGCCAATTTTCTTTTCAGCGCTCTGTGCTGAACCAAAGATTTTCCCAATTGAATTGCGGGAAGATTAAAGGGCTTTTTTTCTGAATGAGCGATCCGGCCACAATACTTTTTTTTTGTTTGGTTTTTTTCGGAGATTTTTTTTAATTTATAGGAATTCCACAATTCTAATCTGAATTAAGAAAATTGTAGAATAAATTATTTTAAGGTATGTGCTGATAATTTCAAGTGCAGCCCGGCTATACTTGCTGTATCCCACGAGCCGCCACTGACTTGTACTTGGTCTTGGTTGGGAGCTGAAAGTCTAACGAGGAGAGCAATTCCATCCCAATGCTAAGAAAATGATCCAAGCTTTGTTAACAAATAAGCAAGATAAATATTTTTGCTGCTGCCACCTAGTGATGATTATAGCAAATAACTCGAAAACGAATTATTTTCTTTCCTACGCTACCTTTTATTTGAAACTTGAATTTAGAAAAAAATGCATTTCCTCTTTTTTTGAAGGAAATTTAATTATTTTTCAAGGCATTTGACCAGTGGCGTACTCAGGATTTTTTTAGGAGGGGGGGGGGTGCAAGGTGTAGGAAGATATTCGTGCAAAGCCTGTGCAAAATAAATATTTTATATATTAGACCAAGGCCGTACTCAATAGGAGGGACCAGACTCACCGGTTCCCCACCCACGAAATTTAGAATTTTGTTAACAAAATAATAATGATGAAGCTTTTTTGTGAAAAATTCTGCCTTTTTCACCGTCTGGACCCCTCTGAAATTTTTGACCCTCCAGAATTTTTTCTAGGTATGCTCTGCCCTGTATTAGAACACACGCACACAGACACAAAAAAACTGGTGTTAGAACAAAATAAAGTGAAACACTTAGTCAAAAACATACGTGCACTGTTCTACCATAAATCAAAACATTTTTAAGCCGTTATCTTAGATTACACACAGTACTATACTTGGGACTCTTGACAAAATATTAGAAAGTGAAATTGCATGCTGTTGTTTTTGTTGGATTACGGCTAATTAGCCACACGTGGGGTCTAGGACGAGGGGTTGGGCCGGCCTCCGTGGGGGTCTTTCTAAGGGATCCTATTCGTTTTTACGCTATGTTTCGGAGGAAGGAAACCACGGAAAACTTCGAGCGGTTAGGTCGACGGACGCGACCTAGTTTTGAACTAAAGCACCTTCCGTCTCCAAGTAATAAATGCAATCCGTTCGTAATAATTTGAAAAATGAAAAAATTTTAAACTCTGAATAGGTTTTTCGTTGTAAGTTCATCTAAAAGTCCAGGATTCTGACCTGCCGCGTGGCTGTCGATCTAATGGATTGAAGTTTTGGGTGGTTTTCTTCAGATATAACGTGAATACGCGTTAGAACCCTTTAAAAAGTCTTTCTCCCCAAACCATCACTTCTTTAGACAGATAGCCTTCGTGTAGCATTGGAGTGGCTATTCGGACCGACGGTGCCATTAGGTCACCTGCTATTCGGCCGTTCTATAGTGTATATTTAAATTTTTTAACTAATAATGCACTAATGATACATTTAAAATTTCCTGCATATTTAGAGCTGTAAAATGCACATTTCGTCCAAAACATCAGTTGTTAAAATTTTCATTTTAACGTTTTTTTAATTTTCAATTTTAAAATTGGTTTAAATTTTTGCTTTTACCTTATTTAGAAACGTTTCAACGTTGCTTGTTTTATGATAAAAAGATTGTTTTATAGTTTTTCTCAGAATCATACTTTTAAGTTTTTGTCTTTTGCAGAAAAAATTGTAAACAGAAACCAAAACAAGGGTCCGAATAGCGTTCAGAGCACAGAGGAAGAGGAGCACAGAGGTTCAGAGTGGCTATTCGGACCGACGGTGCCAATAGCTCACAGGCTATTTGGCTCATTCGGTAGTGCTGCCATCTATATTTAAATATTAGTACTAATAATGCACCAATGATGTATTTAAAGTTGTTTATTTAGACAAAACGAATTTCGTCCGCAATTTCTACTTTTAAAATTTATATTAATGCCTTGGTCTGAAATGAGCAAGCTTTATAAGGTATGAGCTCACTTTCGGAGGACTTTTTTTTTAAGTAAAATTTTTATGAAAAATCCATGTTTTCATTAAGATGAAGTATAAAACTAAAAGTTTAAATGCCCGTTAATGAAATTCAGTGTAAGCTTTAGGATAACGGCATTCTTAAGTTTCCGACGGGTTTGATGATTGGAAATAGAACTGCATGGAAATTATTTTATACATATGTAATGTATGCACGACGTTATTTTATACATACGTAAAATGATGAAATGAAATAAACAATTTTGCAAAGTTTTATACAATTTCAATTTTAACGATCGTCAAATTCATCAGAAATAATCCTCGCTTATGATTTTTTTTAAATGGCTTTTACATATTTTTTTAATGTAAAGTATTACTTTTAAACATGCTTCAAGCTTACACATATGTATAAAGCTTTGGTTTAATAAAATTTAATTAGTTTTTACATAAAGGGGAAGTCCTCCAGCTGTGTACGTTTTCTTACAATAAATTTAATAATGCAAACAAATATTGGGTTGGAGGGAAAGTTCTGTCGTATTTTAAAGTAAATATTTGAATTAATTTATAAAAATATGTGTTTAATATTAATCTATTATATATGCTCCGTTATTTTTTACAACCTGTTGTCATCTTTCAGTTAACCTGTGAATTCCTGTTTTGTAGAAGTTCTCATCCTTGGAGTTAAAGCAGTCAGCAACTGCCTTAGAAACACTTTCAAAAGACTTCACATTTGAAGAGACATTTTTTTCTCGTTAGATAATTTTGAGAGAGGTCAGCGATCTGAACAGGTAATAATCAGATGGTGCAATGTCAGATGAATACGGTGGGTGACTAAGGACTACCCGTTCTAACGCATTCAGTTTTTGTTGTGATCACAATTGCAGTATGCGGGCGAGCATTATCGTGGTGGAACACTATTCCTTTTCTGAACGTTAATGCTCGCCTTTTTTCTTTGATAGCTGCATTCAATTTATCCAGCTGAGTGCAGTACAGATGCGCGTTGATGGTTTTTCGCTGTTTCAGCAACTTGTAGTACACTGGACCTTTCCTGTCCCACCACAAACAAAGCAGTACTAGAGGCTCAGAGCCCTAGAACGAAATTTGCTAAGCCATCTTTGACAAGTACGAACATTTACAATATCTTTTCCAAATACCGCACATAAATTTTTACATGCAACCGATGAGTTGCTTCCTTTTTGGAATTCATATGAAATGCAGTGTCGTAAATGCGCTTTATCTACTGACATGTTTTCACTTTAAATATCACAAGTAAATGATGAACGGTAAAAAGGGCACCTTTTATATTACAGTAGAACCTCGATCTATCGTTTTTCAAGGGGTGTGTAGTAAAAAACGATGCATGCGGGAAAACGGCGAATCCGGGTTAAAGTCAAAATAAGAAGAAAACATTATTTATGAATACACACAATGTATGCAGTATACCAAAAATACTAAATTTGTTACCAAACTGTAAAAGAAACAAATTGAAGTTCTGTAGAAATTAAGTAATATTTATTTTTACAAAATTAGTAACTTTACACTGGGTTTTTTATTAATCTTTTAATTAAACAAAATTCTCAAGATTTACAGTGTTTTTTTTTTTTTTTTTTTGGTCTTTTTATGTGTATTCATGTTTGTATATAAAAGTCATACAATTTCAAATACCGTTATTGCGTAGGATAAACTAGGCACTAGTGTTGGCTCTGTCTCATCGGCATGAATATTATTCTCAGCTTCTTCGCGATTATTTTCATTTTTTGCGTCACATTTCTTCCATTCTTAGGATACCGCACGTTGCTACTTCTAAATCAATGGAAATATAATCACTACATTTCCTACCATACTTATCCCTTCTAGATGTAAGAATTCTTCACCTGTACCATCATCAATCTAAGATATTATACCAGTAAGTAATTCGATTTGTATGCCATATTGATCCACTTGATCTTCAATTTCATTTCGGTCAGAAGAAACATTTTACAACGATAAATGCGGGAAAGCGAATTTTTGACGAACGATACATGAGGGTTTTGTTAACGTTATTTGAATACAATTTGTGCAGGGACCATAGAAATAAAACGATCAATACGGGAAAACGATGAATGCGGGAACAATAGATCGGGGTTCCACTGTATACAGCAGCTTAAAAAAAAAAAAAAAAAAAAAAAAAATCCGATCGACTCACTAGCCAGATTTTTTTTTTTTTTTTTACAAAAAAAAAATCACCTGTCTATTTAAAATACGACAGAACTTTCCCTCCAACCCAATACATTTCTAAAGATGTAGTACCTCACGAAAATAACATAAATATTATAAAGTCAATAAATAAACACAGAAATATTATAAAGTAAATAAAAAAACTTTGTAAAAAACACACATATTTTGCTCTATCTACATTAAACTTTTTCAACTATTCATGCAATTAAACTTGTTTAGTTTTTCGAAGAATAATTATTTTATTGTATTTATTATTTCCCCCCCCCCCCTTTTCTTTACGCAAAACATTGGAAAGAGAAAATCTAAATTGAATTCGATATGAATTAACTTATTTATTTATATGTATTTCATTTTATTTTTTTGCTACCATGCCCACGTGTAAATGTTTTTGGAGTACTGTAACATAGCTCAAATATAATTTTCACAGTGACCTTTTGTGTGCTAAGCAGATAACATTTTTGCACTTATTACTTTCCGAACATGTACCATGTAAGGAAAGTATTGTAATCATGAAAAAATTCGAATTCGAGATTTTGGTGTATTTACACGTTTTGGGGTCTTCTGAATTAATTTATGCTATTTTTACGAGATGTATGTATGTATGTGTGTATGTGTGTGTGTGTGTATGTGTGTTTGTGTGTATGTGAGTGAACACGATAGCTCCTAAACGGGGCATGCGATTGAGCTCAAATTGGGTATATATGTTATAAACCACCGTCGCAAGACCGGTACTGATTTGGGTGTGTATAGGACTTATAGTTTTTCTACAGGGCTACGACAAAGATTTCTTTTACATTATGGCCTATAGGGAGAAATTCTTGAAAATGCGCTAGCGTTTAAACGGTACTTCCGATTGAGCTCAAAAAGTGTATATATGTTATAAATCACCGTCGCAAGACCTGTATTTATTTTGGTGTGTATAGGTCTCATAGTTTTTCTACAGGGCTACGACAAAGATTTCTTTTACATTATGGCCTATGGAGGGGGAAATTCTAGAAAGTGCGCTATCGTTTAAACGGTACATTCCATTGAGCTTCAATTTGGTATATATATTTGAATTATTCATCGATTAAAATTTATTTAAATGCTTGGTAATGATCTTAATCGTAAGTGTTCGGAAAGTCGAGTGGAGTCACTCCAGATTTTTTAATTGAACAAACTGGTGTCAGGTTAACGATATAAAAAAAAGGGTCAGGTCACAAAATGAATAATTTTTAATTTTAAATAGTTATAAGCATAAGACATTTTAGATTTAAAAATTTTCTAGTCAGTTATATTACGCTAGTTACAAGAACAGTTGTACACATTTAAGTAATTTCTTTTTTTAATGTTTCATATAATGCAGCACATTCCTATAACAATTTTCTTTTTAAGTTTTAGGAGCACTTTGCCCTATGACGTGTGATAAATGAGCAAGTATTCTATTGGATAAACTGTCATATTTAAAGAATATTAAGCAAAATACTAAATAAACAATGGCGTTATTTTATGTATTTTACAGCACTTGTATTTAAGTAATTATCATTTCATGCTCTATTTATATATTTAAAACATCAAAAATTGGTTTTAAGAATTCAGTATCATCAATATTGTCACCATTCATTCCAGAGCTCTGGCCTACTGAGCGGCTGTCGATCTAACGTTCTGGAGCTTTGGGCGGTGTTCTCCAGATGTCACGTGAATACGTGTTTGAACCCCTAAGAAAGTCCTGCATCCAAGGAATCCCCTAGGCAGATACCCCACGTGTAGTGTTTGCCTTAAATACACAATACAATACAATCTATCCATTCATTTGATTGTCAAATAACCAAAGAGAATTTGGCACGGCGGAATATTCATAAAAGTACCGCACGATCTGTTTTGTATAAGTGTTATCGGTTATGCATTTGTAGAGTTCAGCCATTATGAGAATGGACTAAGATATCCGTCTCCATTTTTCCGCGCACATATATTTCTTCACACAAATAAAGAGATATTTTACAATTAAGAATATATTAAATTAGTTATATTGTTTTACTAAACAAGAACAAGGATGGCTGATCATACTGCAATACAATAAAATAAGGAAAGTCGTTTCGAAATAGGGTACCCTACAGTTTTGAGTACCATTTCTTATCTTCCATATGAGAGCCAATCACCATAAAATGTGATTGAATGATAAATGAATGAACTTAAAGTTAACTAATGAATTTAAAGTTAAATTTTATTAAAATGTAAATATGTACGCATAAGCATATTATGTTGTGGAGTTTCTACAACAGCCACGTAAAGTGCAAAGCAAAAAGATAAGCGGCCCCACAAATTTTTAACCAGCATGTTCGCATGTATACGAGGTGATCTTCAATCAGCTAAGATGCGAGAATTATTGAACCGAAGCCAAGTGTCTACTTTATATGTGTTACAGACCAAATGATGTCATAGGCGTAAAGTTCCCAGAATTATTGGGGGGGGGGGCTCGGGCCCCACCTATAATGTACACACATAGATACACACACACACACACACACATATATAATAATAATATAGCCTTTGACAATTTAATCTAATTTAATTTAAAGTCATCTGAAAAACAATCTTTAATCTCTGTGAAACAGAGTATTTTCACTGTAAGGTTTGTTTCTCGGCCAGACAAATATTACGTTCAGAGACAATTTTTGAGAGCATTTAAGAATCAAAAGGTCGAATTAAGCTAAATTTGCAGGCGTTTGCGGTTTCCGGTGGCCGAACCTACAATTCTTGAGCTAAATAAGTAGTAAATGACATCACTTTAGAGAGCCAATATCGCAAAAATCGCGATTTATAGCACAGCTCGTTTATAAATCATGATTTAAATCCTAGTCTAAACTCATTCATTAATCGAATCTATTGGCTTCAGAATAATAACATTTTAAGACTGATGTTATGCTTTTAATCTCCATCACGTATAATGTATATAATTAATTTTTTACAACCGCGTGGTAATGGCATATCAAGCCTTGGCTGGAGGTGGGTCGCCCAAAGTGACGGACACTTGTGAAGGGGCACCCGATGGACAACCATTATTACCCCTAACGAGTATGTCACAAACACCCAAGCCGATCCGGGAATCGATCCCGGATTCAAGATGTGGTAAAACAAACACTACCTGGGCGGCTACGTATAATTATATAAAACACGCTAATTTAATTACTGCAACAAGAATTTCTACTGTACAATTTAATAAAATTAAACTAAAATTCATTTTCAGCTAATAAATGGTGTGCGGTTCCAACACATTACGATCACTCATATATATATATATATATATGTAAGGAATGGCCTTACGCCATCCCTTGTTGAAATGATCGACACAAATCCATTGGGGTTCTAGGTTGAATAGTTTATTTCAAAGTTCGGACAGAGGGCAGATGTCAGGCCGGCGACCTTTTGTTCCGAGGCTATCTTCTTACATCGCAGTCCAAAAGCTAAAGCTGGAAGCTAAGGCTAAGCTCCTGAAAATTAAGCTCCTCACGTTCCAAACTCCTAAAAAGCTCTCGAAATTTCCGCGCTCTTGCTTAAATACTCCTTAGTCACTACACCTGCTGGCAGGGTGCAGCACGATCGCGAAGGCGTTACTCTCAAACGTAATTAGTTAACTAGATTGTCAATCAAGACATGAGAAACACCTGCTTACCCAGGAGTTCTAAAAGCGCGTAGTAACGAAACCACAGAAAACTGAAAATACTGCTAAATCAACAATTTTACTCCTTATCTAACTTCAAAAATTGTCTCCGAGCGTAATATTTGTATGGCCGAGAAACAAACTTTACAGTAAGAGTAACCGAGATTAAAGAAGGATTTTTCAAATATTAAATTAAATTAGGTTAAATTAGAAAAGTTTATTTTATTATTACATATCCCCTCCCCCTCCAAACGGAGGGCAACCGGCTTGCCTGCAAGTCGGTGGCACTCAACCCGAACGGAGCATGATAGAAATTTTGAACTGATATTTTTTTTTTAAAACTCTGAATGTAGAATTGAGATAACTAGCCTTCTCCACCAGCCTTCTCTCACCAGCCTCACAATTTCTCAAAATACAGTTATGACATGAAAAAATATTCAATACAAAATAATATTTATAATAGCACTAGTAGTTGTAAGTTTTAGTATATTAACGCGCAAGGGATCCCTTATATAAACAATCGTTATAGTCCGGGAGCTAGGGACAGATTTTTGCGACCAAAATCCTCTCAGACCATAATTTCTCAGATGATTAAGACGGTTGTGTGTTGAAGCATGGTGATCGTCAGCTGCCACACCATGGGTGGGTTGGGCGGCGGCCGCCTTCCAGACACGTAAAAAAAAAAAAAAAAAAAAAAAAAAATTCAGTCATTTCCTCCCGGTTGAAAATTTCTGAAATAATAGTTGACATAGTACTTGTTTGAAAAAAAAAACCGTCAGCTGGCCAAGCGGCGGTGGTAAATACGCCAATCTGACAA
The DNA here is from genome assembly GCA_038373885.1 of Cheiracanthium punctorium. Lineage (NCBI taxonomy): Eukaryota > Metazoa > Arthropoda > Arachnida > Araneae > Cheiracanthiidae > Cheiracanthium > Cheiracanthium punctorium. The sequence continues at coordinate 87,193 of JAWZYV010000554.1, forward strand.
GAATTATGCATAAAAATGTATGGAGAGCTGTTTCAATGGCAACGATAAAATGAAATGATCATCGTTTTTGCTAATGCCTAAATTGTAAAGAATCGCCAAACAGTAAAAGACTACATTCGTAGCAAATATCTTAACCGTTTCTTTAAATTAAGCATTAAAGAGGAAAAAACGAAAATATATAGTATTTGTATCAGTAAAAGATAGTATAAGTAATAGTTAGTAGATATACTAGGCTGTAATAGTTAGTAGATGTACTGATCAAAACACAATATACCGCTTTAATAAATATTTCGTGAAACTAAAAGTGTTATATTTGTTTTTTCAACAGCCGTCTTACAGCACAACTAACTAAGCATTAAATAATTCTACGTCGCGTTATTATATCCCGCGGTAGTTTCAACAAAAAAGACTGTACCTGAACATTTTTTTTTTTCTTGGAGAATCTGTTTCGTCACAAGTAGTTATGATCACATTTTAGGAAAATGTTCTTTCTTGCCTTGCGAAGAGCGTGTATACAGCTATTTAATTATAAAATAAAACGGTTCTCCAAATCATGTTGTATCTAAGGTATTAATGGTATAACTTAAACCTAAAAAAGAGTATGATGTGGAAATATGACATTTTGAAAGTCAGAAATTTTTGTTGTAAACCGTCAAGCTTTAATTTTTCTAATCGTGAATGACACCAACATAGTTTTTTGTGTCATAATATTACAATGGTCTCAGGTCAGTACTTATACTAACTTAACGAATAACTAATGAGTAACTTTACGCCATGAGTCTAATTATTTTGCTTATTTTTAGATTCCACATCACTAAACCTAAAAAAGAGTATGATGTGGAAATATGACATTTTGAAAGTCAGAAATTTTTGTTGTAAACCGTCAAGATTTAATTTTTCTAATCGCGAATGACACCAACATAGTTTTTTGTGTCATAATATTACAATGGTCTCAGGTCAGTACTTATACTAACTTAACGAATAACTAATGAGTAACTTTACGCCATGAGTCTAATTATTTTGCTTATTTTTAGATTCTACATCACTGGAATCAATTCGAATTATACATGCAAGAAAAATTTTCGTTCCCTACCGTGCGGAGAACGGGTACGCAGCTAGTATATATATACACGTCGACTTGAGAACCTCCTCCGTTTTTCGTCGGTTAATAATACTAATATAATTTCACTAAAGTATAACAAATCGAAATATTCCTGCATAGTAACGTATATACAACACTATAAAGTATCACATTATATCTGGAAATAGTTTTGGGATTAATTTTCCATATAAAGTGACCAATATATTATAACAATTAAAATGCAACAAAATAGTATAACAGCATGACAATAAGATATAAATGTCTATAATTACAACATAGTAATTCTTGGCAATATGGGTAAATAGAAGTGTAAACAAGAGACAAAATTTGTGTGATATATACAGTGTGTAATGTAAAAATGTTGAAGATTAAAAGTGAATTAGGAAAAAACCACAGCTATGTACAGTAGCATTACCCCATACAGGGTTGTATAATTTTGTTAGCCTTTTAAGTTGGCTCAAACTTACTCTTTACAAAGGTCTATTCATGGTATAGTTTAAATTTTTGTGGATGATTATAATATCTCAGTTTAAATGAATGCACAATCTCAGAATTTCTTTTAAAATGAGGACTAGGTTTATCAATTTCAAAGTTTACTTCAGAAAGTTGTTGTATTATTTTATATGGACCTGAGTAGGTGGACTTAATTTACGTATATTAGGATATTCAAATTCTTCGTATATTACTTCATCACCAACTTTAAATTTTACAGGGAGAAAGCGAGCATCATATCTGACTTTGTTATGATATTGTATAGTTCTTTCCTTAGCTAATTTACGTGCTTCATCAAGAGGTGGATAATAATTATTGTTTGGCAATAATGGATCATAAGGTAAAGTTTCGTACATTAAATAACTTGGTGAAAACTGTGTAACAGAATGTGGAGTTATGTTATATTGATTTAAAACTTCCTCTAGTAATTTAGTCCATGGTACTTTAGTTGATGAAGCGTTAACTTTGCATTTTAACCTTGTGGCAATAGTCTGATTCAGGCGTCCCACTTTACCATTCGTTTGTGGATGATGACTGCATGTCATTAAATGTTTAACACTATAATTACGAAGAAATTTTTTAAATCTTGAAGTAGTAAAGGGTGCATTTCGGTCAGTTAACAATTTTTCTGGAACTTGAATTTGAAAAATTTGTTTTAAACAATTTGTATAAGTTTCTGTTGTGACACTTTTAGATGGAAACCCCCACACATAACGAGTTCCATGGTCTGTGACCAAATGCAAATACTTTTTAGTAGAATTATAGTAATTAAACCCACCAACTGTGTCCAATGAGAGGCATTGAAAAGGTTTATCAGTTGGAGGTACTTGCTGCAATAATCCATTTTTTTTTTTTTTGTTTACATTTTTTATTTATTTGGCATATGTGACAATGTTTGACATAATTTTCAATATCTGTATTAATATGAGGCCAATAATATTGAGGCGAAATTAAATTTACCATTTTGTATATACCTGGATGTCCAAGTTGGTTATGAGTTTTCTCGAGCAAGGGTAATCTTAAAGACATAGGTACAAAATCTTACACAGTCCTTTTTTCTTAATAACATCATTTACTTCAATTAAATTTTTACCATTTACTATGACATTTTCTTTCTTTTGAGTTTCTTTAATTTCATTTACATCAAGAAGGTGGACATGGTGTGAGATATGTTCTACAGCAGGTGACCGGGATAGCATATCAGCTTCAATATTAGTGGAGCCTTTTAGATATTTAATTTCATAATCAAACATACTAAGTTTTAGTGACCAGTGGAAAAGACGCCCCCTTAAATTTTTAACATTTTTTAGCCAAGTTAAAGCCGCATGGTCAGTATGTATGATGAATTTTTGCCCATGTAAGTAATGATAAAATTTGTCCAAGGCATCCACAATAGCCAAACACTCTAATTCGGTAATAGCATAATTTTGTTCATAACTTCTTAAGTTACGCGAATGATATGCCACCGGGTGTAAAACTCCCTTTCCATCTTTCTGCTTCAGAACACAACCCACTCCATGACTTGAAGCATCAACAAAAAGATGACAGGGACTCCTTGGGTCATAAAGCCTTAAAATTGGCTTTTGAATCAATGCACCTTTTAATTTTTGAAAAGCATCTTCACAATTTTGATCCCAAACATAGGGGACATTTTTCTTAGGTAGATTATTTAATGGTGCCCTGGTCTTAGCATATTGAGGAATGAACCTCCCATAAACATTAATAGATCCAAGAACTCTCTGCAGTTCTTTTACATTGGTCGGTTGTTTCAACTTTGCAATAGCTTCAATGTTTGGATTATCAGGAGTGATGCAACCATTAGAGACTTCATAGCCAAGGAAACTAATTTTAGTTTTACTAAAAGTGCATTTAGATAACTTCAGCTTTAAATTTTCTTTAACACAGATGTCAAATAATATTTGTAAGTGATGTAGGTGCTCTTCTTGAGATTAAGAAAAAACAATAATATCATCAAAATAATTACATGCAAAATCAATTATGTATTTATTTAGAATTCTTCTTATGGTACGATTAAATATTGCTGGTGCTGTGCGCAATCCGAAGGGTAGAACTTTCCATTCAAATAAGCCAAATGTGGTAACAAAAGACAATTTTTCAGTATCTCGGGGATGTACGGGCACATGCCAATATCCACTCGCGAGATCTAGTGTGGAAAAGAATTCTGATTTTGCTAATTTATCAAGAAGAGAATCAATTCTAGGTAATGGTTCTGCGTCTGTTTTCACAATAGCATTAAGTTTACGAAAGTCAACACAAAGAAGTGTTTTCTTTCCTTCCTCTCTCTTAAGCACCAAAGTGACGGGTGCAGAGTAAGGGGAATGGCTTTTTTAATTAAACCGGCTTGTAATAAATTTTGAATTTGATCTCTTATTTCACTTTCCACCTTAGGGGAGGTTCTATAAGCTCTTTGTGCAATTGGTAATTCAGATGTTAAATGAATTCTTTGTGGTTCCATGTTAATTCTACCTACATCATATTTTGTTTTTGCGAAAATTTTTACGTATTTTGCTAAGAGAGCAGGAAGTTTTCTTTTATTGGCTAACTGAAGATTTTGATTATTTTCCTCAGTGGCTGGAGTAAAATCAAGCTCTTTAGCTTCATCCTTATCGATTTGTATCTTACTGAGGAAGTCATCACTCATTTCATATGATACGAATTCATCATCACAATTTGGATACACATTATTTGGATTATTTTCATTATAGTAATTATCTTGACAAACCTCATTTTGATTACTTTCATTACAATAATTATCTTGACATACCTCATTTTGATTACTTTCATTACAATAATTATCTTGACAAACCTCATTTTGATTGTTTTCAATACAATAATCACTGTCTGGAACTAAATGCAAGGTTTTTTTCTGCGAACACATCATCTTGAAGTGACATTAGTAATATATTTTTTCCCATTTGCGAAATTTCATTTTTTGTACAGTCTATATTTAGTTTAAAAGCACAACAATGTGGTAGACCAATTAAGACATAAGGTAAGTTATTGTTTACAACATACATTTCCACAGTTCGTGTAATATCACCAAGTGTCAAATCTACAAGGCATTTTTCTCTTAATTTTAAAATACCTTGAGTTTGAGCAGCATTGATCCCATATTTATCATATTGAGTTTCAATGTGACATTTCTTAACGATATGTGTTGGAAAAATTGTTATGCTACTTCCGGTGTCAATTAAACAAGGTATAGCTTCAGTTTCATGTACTTTTCTAACTACTTTTTGACTTTGTTGATGTTTGGATCTATTTTATAAGTTGCCCGGGCAAAATTAATTGTTCAAAAGAGTTAGTTGTACTCTCCACTGTGTTGTGATATTCTGAAGTAGTGGTCTCTTGACTGGTATTGTTTGTTAGAATGCTAACAATCTGTTGTTGAGTGACAGTTGATTTTTTAAGAGGACAGTCCTTATGCCAATGAAAAACATTAGTAATATTGTAACTAAGGCATATTTTGCAAGGAGGTGGTGGTAAGTATTCATGATAATGTACATTTGTATTGGTATTTTGAGTATTAGGCCAAAGTCCCCTGGGTACATATGTACTATTATTAGGGGGGTATGATCGCGATGGGTTATTTGCGTTCGGATACCTATAGTTCCAGGGTTTTGCTGAGTTTGAAAGATTGGGTTGAAATTCATTATTTGGCCTCATGGGTCGCCACTGGCGAAAGCTCTGAGAGTTTGGTTGGAAATTTGTTGGAGGTTGATGTCTTTTATCTACTATCTGCATTTTGTTTAGTTTATGTACTAAGACCCTCCATTCGGTTGTTGTCTTAGGAGAATTTACCACAACAAGTTGTTTCAATTCTTTGGGTAGCCCTTCCGTTAATCCATCTAATAATAATTTTGGTTCCAGTTCCAAAGCTCTTCCTACCTTTAATTTTTTGTGGTAATATTCTGAAACATTTTCTCCTATTCTGAAAACTATTTGAAAAATCATTGAGGAATGGTTCTTCAGGAGTAGTAAATTCTTCATGGAATATTTGCACTAACTCCTCCCAATGTAGAACATTTAAACTATTATTAACAAATAAAGTAATTACCTTTCCCTTAATGAACTTGTGTATATTTCTTATTTTCCATACATTATCTAGGTTTTCATCATTGCAATAACCCTCAAAATAAGCAACCCAATTCTTCCATTCAATACCTGACTCGGGGGTAAAAGGAATTATTTCTGAAGCTCTGCCATAATTTTGTGTTTATCTTTTTTCGGGTATTATGGATGACAGTTCTTTTGACTTCTTTAGCTGCTGAGAATTCCCATTACTGTTTACTAATTCTGACGAAAGGGCTAATCGGCATTCGGTTTTTGCAGATTCCTTATTATTATCATTTTTTTCCGAGGTTTGGGTTTTGTCACTGTCAGCTATATTTTCAGCATCCTCTATATCACTGTTTACAGTAAAGGTTTCACAGTAAGTCTCCAAATCCCTGAAGGTGGATAGGAGCTTACGTGTTGTCCCCTCTTCTGAATCCGAAGGTTCTAATTGAAACAAATTAGCAATTCTAATTAATTTAATTTTATCAAAATTATCAATAACATATTTTAGCTTTCGTTCAAATTCTGCATCCCCAATTTCAAATTGGAATCCCTCAAATTCCCTTAAATTAGATCGATTTCTCTTCTGCTTATCTGTTTCAAAAATAAAAGAATGTACTGATTTAATTGTGTCTGACTTAGCTGATTGAATGGCTAACTTAATTTGGGGAATGTCTACCAACTTCATCTTGACTTTATTGCAATAAAAATTTAAAATTTACAGTTATAGAACTTAAAAATTGTCATCACTTTTTATATAACATACACTGTAATGGCATTTTTATATTAACTTTCAAACTTATAAATAGTATCATAATACATGACTATCATAACCCGTGTTTATATTTATTTTTTCAACATAGATATTAAATAACTAACACATCACTATCATTAATAGAGAGAAAAACACCTTACCTTGCATCTTCACAAAATAAATTTAAAAAAAAAAAACTAATATTTTTTTCTACAAATTACCAATCTTCTTTTAAACTCTTGAGTTCCACAAAAAAAAAAAAAAAAAAAAACTGCGTAATTTTTCAGTTGTGATTGGTGTCCCTTCAAAATTTAAGTTCGCCGTCGGTCAGTGTCCGGAACATCGGCTTCCACTGGGCGAGATCGTTCATTCTTAAATTCTGCGTAATATCTTGTCATATTCATGAAGAAAACGTCTGTCACCATTACTTTCGTAGCCGGACGCACTGTTCTGGGATACGGGGAACGCACAATCGTGTGTTTCAATGATGACAGCGAGCGACGTCAGTAACTGCACAGGAAGGCATCGGCGACACATCGGACGATGGAGAGAGGATCAAACGGCTGTTGGGAGAACCATAGTTGCTGTCGTCCGCGCTGAATCACTGGTCCCTCACGTCCTCTCCTCGGAGAATACGGAAGAAAGGCTGTTGCCTCTGCTCGTGCTCTCGCGTCTGAATGGGAAACATGCGGCGAAAAGAAAGTTGGATCTTTTCCGCAGCCAGCCCGATTCCCACAGACGAGTTGTCTGCGTCCGTCCTCGCAGTGGCGTAGCGAGGGTTATTGGCGCCCGGGGCGGAGCTTCAGTTTGCCGCCCCTTACATTCTAAGATTAAGGCGTTAGAAGATGACTCATTTTTCTTTAAGATTTGGTACAGAATGGGGGGAAATGTTTTATTAGTTTTTTTAAAATACTACAGGCAGTAGCATACAGTTCTCTCTCGGCTATACGATGAATGTAAGCAGATTTAAACATCTGCAGTTTATGCATAAGAATGATAGATTGAAACATTTCATCTTGTTGTTATTTTGTTAAAGCAAAGCACACTAGAGCTATCTGTTAAGGGAGGAATGCCTTGAATTTTTAAGGCATTCTAGAGCATATTCACATCTAGAGAAAATCGCCCCAAACTCCTGACTGTTAAATCGACAGCCGCACAATAGGTCAGAACTCCCCAAACCTTTACACTTCAGTCATCTACCAATAATGAACAAAAAAGTTGAAGCATCGTTTAGCATGCTTCTTTGCACGGAATGGATTGCTGTTAAACCAAAAAATACAAATGGAAAATAAATAAATAAATATTAAACATATTTTTACATTTAATCGCCTTAAAAACTGTTTTACAGTATTCGTTAGGCATATACTTGATCTTTCTAAATACTGTTTGGAATGTGCATCATAATTCGCGAGTGTGTCGTATTTGTCTTTCTTGTTCCATAAAATACTTCTTTAAAATCGAAATCTAAATTAAAATCACCTACTAAAATTGTTTTAATTCTCGCAAGGCACATTCTAAGTATACTTCACCTTTATTCCAATTAAATAAACAGTAGGGTTAGGCAATTTCTCGACAAACACGGAAGATATAGCTAAGCTGGCTCCAATTTCGTGAACTTAATTTTATTATGCCAAATTTGGCGATAAATCAAAAAAGTGGCAAACCTTTGTGACTTTTCACGTTTAATTTGGCAACCCTTAGAAAGTCATTCGCCCTTTCACCAGGTAGACAAAAATTTTGTCTGAAATTAACAGCACTCAAGAATTTTGCGGCATCTCTTTTTTCTTCTGTGATGCGAAAGAAAATGTGAAAAGAACGTTTTGCCCCCTTACCCCGCTTTTGGGTGAAAATTCTAAAAAACTTTGAAAATAATTTTTAGGTATTTTTGTTAGTTACATTTTAAAGCAAGAATTTTACGGCTGTCTCTTTTAACCGCTGAGATATGAAGATAAATGGGAAAAGAACGTTTTAGCCCCATACCCCCGTTTGGGTGGGAATTCTAAAAAACCCTGAAAATGCTTTTTAGGTATTTCAGCTAGTTACATTTTAAAGCAAGAATTTTGCTCCTATCTCTTTTTACTTCTGAGGTATAAAAGGAAATGTGAAAAGAACGTTAAAGAACGATTTGCCTCTTACCCCCGTTCGGGTTGGAATTCTAAAAACCCTGAAAACGAATTTTATTTATTTATTTATTTATTTATTTCATAAAAGAAATGCACACTACAGATTAAAATCCATTGACAGTGAAGCATAAAAGGACAAATTACATAAGACAAAATTAAAAAAGATAAAATACAGAGATAAAATAAATACCAGTCATGACTGCAAAAGTTCAAAACACTTCACTCTAAAGACTTTAAAAGACATGTTAAAAATATCTAAATCCAAAGAAAACTTATTATAAATTTTATAAAATTTATATAACGAAAAGTATATGTAATTATATTTTATAATTGGATCCACAAATAAATGGCTATTACGAAGACACCTGTTCGGTACATTTACACAAAGAATATCACTGCAGTCTGCCATATTATTGACAACTTTATAAAAAAATAATAAACAAAATAGATCACGAGATTTTAGGTATTTAATTTAGTTACATTTTAAAGCAATAATTTTGTTTCTATCTCATTTTAATTCTGAGATATAAAAGGACATGCGAAAAGAACGTTAAAAAACATTTTGGCCCCTTCCCCCGTTCGGGTGCGAATTGTTAGAAACTCTGAAACTGATATTTAGGAATTTCCGTTAGTTACATTTTGAAGAAAAAATTTTGCGGCATCTCTTTTCTCTTCTGAGATACGAAGGAAAATGTGAAAAGAACGTTTTGGCCCTTTAACCCCGTTTGGCTGAAAATTCTAAAAAACCCTTAAAATGACTTTTAGGTATTTCTATTAGTTACATTTTAAAGCAAGGGCTACCTCTTTTTTCCTCTGAGAAATGAAGGGAACGTTTTGGCCCCCTTATCCCTGTTTGGGTGCGAATTTCAAAAAACCCTGAAATTGATTTTTAGGTATTTGTATTAGTTACATTTTAAAGCAAGAATTTTACGGCTATCTCTCCCTCCCCCCCCGAGATATGAAGGAAAACGTGAAAAGAACGTTTTCGGTCGCCATCCCCGTCTGGATTCGAATTTTAAAAAATCGCTTCTTAAATGACGCTTTGGGCCCAAAAGCTATAAGCTCCTAAAATTTCATGTCAATATCTTCAGTGCGGTGATCATATGTCAGTCAGGACATCTTCCTTTATATATAGAGATTGGCCGTAATTATGGTATTACAAATTAGATAATTTGTTTTTGATTAAAAGTAAATTTTGCTGATTATATTAAACATTATAATTAAAAATCAATAGTATAAATAAGTTATGCTTTTTCGATAGCCTTCGTTTCTTTCAGCAAAAATGCTTAAGTTTTGATTGGGAGCATAAAAAAATATAGGAGGTGAGGATATATAAACGAAAACAGTATTAAAATTCTGAAACTAGTTAATGATCGAGAATTTTTGAAGCAATACTACAGCACATAAACAGTTCAGTAAATTTAGCACGCAAACCTTTAAATACGACGTTTTAACTATCTCGAATTAAATTATAATAATGGTGATAAATACAGGAAATATTCGATATTTTAAAATCACTCATTATCTCGATACTGCAAGATTAAGTGGAAAATTTTTATTAGTAAAAGTTCAACTCAGTTTTATCACACTTACTAAATATTGCCTTTGTGGAAAGGGGGGGGGGGCAATTTATCGTTTTTTAAAATATAGTTTATAGTTAAAATGCATTAGAATTAAATATTTTATATAATTTCGTGGTATTTTTAACAATAGCGGATTAGGAGGGAATCAACACCAAAATGTTTAACACAGCAAATCTAAAATAATAATTCAATAACAGCGAAATAGAAATAAATTTTCAAATAATACTTTTAAAAAATGAGAATTCAAGTTATTCTGTGAAGTTAAAAATTTGTTCAATAAAAATAATTTTTCGAGATTTTGCTGCATAAATTTTAGATTGGTATTTTTCTTGCTTTCTTATTTGCAAAGTCCTCAATGACTGTCAAAAATAAACCTTTAATAAATTACTTTCGGTATCATCCAAGACCTCTCTGATTGCATTCTATTCTTTTTTTCTTTTTCTTTTTCATGAAAAATTTTTTGGCCTAGACAGTGGACTTTCTGAGGGCCGGTGGTAGTGAAAGCAACCTCTTCAAGGGTTTGAAAATAGACACTTTCTTATCATGCTTACGGTTTGGAGAATTTGGGTTTTTCCACATAAGAATTATTAGAAGTAAGTCGTGGTGACCACTAGCCGCAAGATCCATCCCTGCACTTAGAGAAGGGTGTGTTTGTATTGTGGGATTAGCCCTTTATAAGGCGAGTTTATGTGCAGAGAGTCGAAAGTACTTAGGATTTTTCTGGCCCATCTTTTAGGATTAATTCATATATTTTCCCTCTACTGTAATATGCCACGTGAAAATTGGAGAAACAAGTATTAAACAAAGAGTACCAGGTTACCGAGCCATGCCCAGAATCTAAAGGCTCCTTAAGTGTAAAATAATAGGTACGTAAATGGCTGGATATTTATGAATAATCTTCATGATTACCAACGATTTACATCGTTGTCGGATCTCTTATTCATTATCAGCAAAGTTTTGGTCGGCATTCAATGTTAAAAGGCACATACTTTGTTTTGAAGACGGATGCTAAATATTCGGTGGTAAATATTTCGGTAAAGTGACCTATCCCAATTGTCTTCCCGACCCAAATAAACACCCAGGAACGAATTTTTAAGGAAATCGTTAGACCCGTTTTCGAGATCGCTCGGACATACAAACATTCCGCGTTTAAATAGGAACGGATAGAAATTTTGCAGAAGAATCCATTAATTATTCACTAAATCAAAGTCGGAAAACTATTCCGAGGGATGCTTGTACACGGAATTAAACGCAAAAATATATTATTAAAAGCGATGATTCTTACTCTGAATTTTCGAGTCATTATTCGAGCTTTCTTTAAAATTACGAATGAAAGAAAAGTTCATAACGCAGATATAATTTAGAATCTAGATGTATGGAAAAAATATACACCCAATATAACTGAACAAAAATCAGAAAATTCACTATTGATAATTGATTTCTGTATTTAATAGACCGTAGGTGGTAAGTATTCTTACTACGGCCTTATAAAGGGTTAAGGCCAATTGTCTACACGAGGGATCTAGGCCTATGGGTTGGGTGCTCTCCGTGAAGGTTTTTTAAAAGGATCGTGATCTGTATTTACGCTAAATTTCGGAGGAAACAACAGAAAACTCACAACGGTTAGGTCGGCGGACGCGACCTGATTTTGAACCAGACACCTTGACTCCCAGTTCAGAGCGCAAATGCGCTCTGCCACTGGCCTTAGAGAACTGAGAAATACTCCTTTTACTTTCCAAACATGTACAGCTGCGGAAAAAAAAAGTCCCACTTGTACTTTTTTCAGCCGTCGATCGTCGTACAGAAAAGTTACAGATACCAATCGTTTTCGATTGACGTACACTTTAATTTGCTATGCATAAAAATTACATAAGGGGCTATCTACATATTAAAATTCACACCAACTTTTTTTTCCCCAATAGCAACCCCTAGATTTCACTTCATATTTCAAAAATTTAGCCGATTTTTAGTCGTACTATTAGAACTAAACGACCCAAACTTAATTCACTATTATTATGATTTTTTAATAAAATATTAATATGAATTATGAATTATTAAATTAATATTCAAAAAAATTATGAATAGCGACCTAGCCAAATTTCGATGGAAATAGATGCAGAAAGTAATATTACATAGCTGTGCAAAATTTCAAATTTTTACGTTCAGTAGTTTAATTTATATTAAATAAAATGTGTTATTTTCATGAGTTAAGGGACCATATATAAATTTATTAAGTGACAATTTTTTGAAAACTGTTTAAAATAAGCTTAAATTAGATTTCTTTTGCTCAAAACACAATAAAAGATAGCGGTAATAAAAAAAATCAAATTTTGAAGCAAATAAATTAGAGGTTTTTAGAGTTTGATGGTGATTCTATAAAGCTTCTATTGTTGCGTCTGCTTGTTGCTTTCCCAAATAAAATATTTTCCAGGTATAGAATTAGATGCAGTAGATGTATATGTCTTCTAATACACAACATCCTATTTCTGAAAGACTAACATCCTCAACATTCCAGGCATGAATTTGACCTTTTTTAATATTGGAAACATTAGGTCTTTGGACTTCCCCATATTTTCGCAAACATTCAAAAAACATTCAAAATCACGTTTTTCTGTCTAAATTTTCATCTGACAACAAATTAAAGTACCACCAAAAGTCTTATAAGAATATTGCTCATTGTAGACAATAAAATTAAATGACGAAAGCGAAATAACAAACACAGTGATAATACTGGCTCAGCAAAAAAATAATAACTGCGTTTTTTACATGAAATTCAAACCAATAAATTTTCAATCATGAAACCGTTCTTCTAGTTCGACCGTAGCTGGGTAACATTCATACTTGCAGTCAGCAGAGCAGAGAACAGCCTCTCACCCCTGCCAACATTTCACCGGTCTAAGAGAACCATGAAGGGAAATACTTAATAACCATTTAAAAATTAGAAAGATTTTCAGAATCGTGAGCAGTAGTTTTGCATTTTTCCTTTAAGTCTTGAGTACGAGGCAAGGAAGTATGAATTCACGGTCATTTGGACCTCTGACTAAACATTCTACTTTCTACCCTTGATATTCTCAGTACAAATAACTTTAAGATAGATGGTAACAATATTTTCCTTGAAAATAACATTTATTTCTTTTAACTCTCTCGAGCGAAATGAATGAAAAGCGAAAAGTTCGGAACCTACAAATAGCGCTTTTCAATTTGTAGAAAGTCCCTTAAAAACGCGCAAAAAATAATTCGCAATATCTCCAAAAATTATCGTAGAAAATTTGTGAAAATTTATATTTAGGGTAATTCGAAGGTTTTCTTTCGTTTAATAAAGCCAAAATACAGTGTTGCCATTGAGAAAAACGAAGTTGATGCATAATTAAATATGAAGACGGCCCCTTATGCAAATTAAATTAATAGTAAATTAAAGTATACGTTATTTGAAAACGAATGGTGTATATAACTTTGCTGTACGACGAACGATGCCGAAATAAAGAGCAAGTGGGACTCTTTTTTTTCCGCAGCTGTACCATGTAAGGAAAGTATTGTAATCATGAAAAAATTCGACTTCGAGGTATTTACACGTTTTGAGGTCTTCTGAATTCATTTATGCTATATTTTTACAAGATGTATGTATGTGTGTATGTGAGTGAACACGGTAGCTCCTAAACGGGGCATTCGATTGAGCTCAAATTGGGTATATATGTTATAAACCACCGTCGCAAGATCGGTATTGATTTTCGTGTGTATAGGACTCATAGTTTTTCTACAGTTCTACGACAAAGATTTATTTTACATGATGGTCTATAGGGGGGAAATTCTTGAAACTGCGCTAGCGTTTAAACAAGTAGTTCTCAACCTTTTTAACGTCGCGCTTCCCAACAAAGGCTAACTTATGGTGGCGCCCTCCGTCACATTTTTCAGCATATATTCAGTTTTTTAATCTTCAACAATGAACATTAAGTCGAATTTTCTTCAAAATAATGTTATCAGTAAAATTTGAATGAACTTTTAAGCGAAAATGGATAGATTTTTGAGTAAAAGTGAGAATAAATAAGATGTTTTTTAAAAAAAAAAAACATGCATCACTACTTGCTCTTTGGTTTTTCTCGTGCACCCCCCCCTGCAAACGCTCTGCGCCCCCCTTCGGAGTCGTACCTCACAGGTTGAGAAACGTTGGTTTAAACGGTACATTAGATTAAGCTCAAATTGGGTATATATGTTATAAACTACCATCGTAAGACCGGTATTGATTTTGATGTGTATAGGACTGGTAATTTTTATACAGGGCTGCGACAAAGATTTCTTTTACATTATGGCATATGGGGAGAAATTCTTGAAAGTGCGCTATCGTTTATTTAAATGCTTGTTAATGATCTTAATCGTAAATGTTCGGAAAGTCGAGTGGAGTCATCCCAATTTTTTTTTTTACCTGGACATAAAAAAACAGTCCCATTTTACCCATAGAAGTACCACGGGAAGGGGTGGGGGGTCTAGTGATTTTGACCCCCAACCCTCACGATGCCCATGATGACCCTGGTCCTTAGACTTTGATAATATCTTTTCGCATTCCTAAAGCAGGATGCGACATTTAACGGAAAGTACTTCAAATATTTTCAACAAAACTATTTTTCTTTATCTATTTTGAAAAATTCAACGACCAACACTTAACAAGACTACGGCAAGGCATGGGCGCCCATATGAGTACTTTTAGAAGTAATATTGTATTTGTAAGGGGCGGCTCATGTCGGACTTCTAAACGTTTTAGTACTAAAATAATAGAAAAAAGTTCAGTATGCTATAAAACTGCCCACTATACTTAAGCCTGAAGGTAACCCCAACCGCCCTTTAGGTCAAGCCACCATTTTCGCCCAATATATGGGCGCCTATGGTTAGTGTATAATGTTTTTCATTAAATGTAAAGTAATAATTTTAGATATTCTGCAAGAAAAATATGCGAAACGGCAAAAAGGGGGTGTGTTGCTGCGACCTCTATTTCTAGCTACAGATTGCCGACTTGGGGATATCCCCAGCCGACCCTCAGGTCAAGCCTCATATGCGCCCCCTGTTTGGGCGCTTATGGTTCAGTGTAAAATGATTTTCATTAAATAAAGTGTAATTCTCTTAAATCTTGTGTGAGGAAAAAAAAATATATACGGGCGGCTACTGCCGCCCCCTATTTTTGCTTTCAGACTGCCGCCCGGTGCGGACCACCCCCCTGCCCCCCCTCGCTACGCCACTGTGTCCGCGTAAGCGAACTCCTCGCGATTTCTCCTCCACGCAGAAACAATCCTGCACAGCTTATGTAAGGTTTATTTTAAAGTTCGGACAGAGGGCAGAAGTCAGGCCGGCGACCTTTTGTTCCGAGGCTATCTTCTTACATAGCAGTTTAAAAGCTAAAGCTGGAAGCTAAGGCTAAGCTCCTGAAAAAGCTTCACGTTCCAAACTCCTAAAAAGCTCTCGAAATTTCCGCGCTCTTGCTTAAATACTCCTTAGTTACTACACCTGCTGGCAGGGTGCAGCACGATCGCGAAAGCGTTATTCTCAAACGTAATTAGTTAACTAGATTGTCAATCAAGACATGAGAAACACCTGCTTACCCAGGAGTTCTAAAAGCGCGTAGTAATGAAACCACAGAAAACTGAAAATACTGCTAAATCAACAATTTTACTCCTTATCTAACTTCAAAAATTGTCTCCGAGCGTAATATTTGTATATGGCCGAGAAACAAACTTTACAGTAAGAGTAACCGAGATTAAAGAAGGATTTTTCAAGTATTAAATTAAATTAGGTTAAATTAGAAAAGTTTATTTTAATATTACATACACACATATATATATATATATATATATATATATATATACCTTAATTCTAATTAGGTTGTTGTTGTTGAGGGATTAAGGCCAATTATCTACACGACGGATTTAGGCCTATGGATGGAGTGCCCTTCGTGGGGGTTTTTCTAGGACGTCCTAACCCACATTCACGCTAAGTTTCGGAGGAAACCACGAAAAACTCCGAACGGTTAGGTCGGCGGACGTGACCTGGTTTTGAACCAGGTACCTTCCGACTCCCAGTTCAGAGCGCTTTGCCTCCGAGTTCAAAGTTAGGCTCGACCCATCTATCTCGTTTTATTATGACTTTTCTGTGTATATATATTTTAATGGGGAATGTACTTGTACAGGATAGTAGTTTTTCATACAAGCATAAAATTTTCAAAATTACAAGAGTGGGGAGCATCCATGTACTCCCATTCACACATACACACACACGCACCATGTACATATAATAAGGTTGGGGCTTCGGCGGGCCTTTACAGCCTTTGGCTATTCCCTGTATCGCCATTTCAAAAGAGAAATCCGAAATTAAAAATATTTCAAGCGCAAAATTTACACCTTTTTTCAGCTAATATTGCATATTGGAGTTTATACAGGATGTCCCAAAAAGGTGGTAACGGGCTTTAATTCTTTAACTATAAATGATAAATGGGCAGTGTAAGTTGAAAAAAATGTTCAAAATAAGGTCGGAAATACTACTTCGCAGTGGCGTAGCCAGAAATTTTTCAAGGGGAGGGGGGGGGTTCACGACTACTTCAACTCATATATATGTATAGATGTTTGTGATAAGGGAGTGAAGAATATACATTTCATACAAACATACAAAATTTCTCATGGGTGGGGGGTTTATGACCCCTCCCTAACACACACACCCCCTTGGCTACGCCCCTGCTACTCCGTTAAGAAAAAAGTCCTCTCGTTCATTTTTAAAAAGTTACACTTTTTAAATTTTTATACGAACCCGTACGAAACAATTCCCAATTAGTAAAATGTGCCCCATACAATAAAGAATTGACATATAAAATTTGAGAACAATACCTTTAAAAGGGTCAGAGATATGAAGATAAATATAACACCGACTTAAACCACTTTTCAATGGCTCTGGAAGGGAAAAAATCACGTCGAATAATCGCATTTCAGGGGTCGTACAGAAATTACGAAATTAAATCTTTTTTTCCACTCTAGGAATAAACGTTTACATACAAAATCATGGATAGTGCCCGATCCTCTATCTTTAAAAATATCTCTGCGACATCGTATGATGAAAGGCTCAGATTTGGTACATTACCCTATGAGTGTATGGGGCACATTTTACTAATAGGAAATTACGGGGCCGTATAAAAATTTAAAAAGAGTAACCTTTTTGAAAATTAGCAAGAGGAATCTTTTCTTAACGGATAAGATTCTTAAGAATTATTTCTGACCTTATTTGGAACATTTTTCTAATTTATATTGCCCACTTATCTCTAATAGATAAAGAATTAAAGCCCGTTACCACCTTTTTGGGACACCTGTATTATGTCCAGGGGCAGAAAAATCTAGAAACATTTACATGCCCGCCTAAAATAATACATGCCAGAACAAAAAATTTACAAGCCCGAAAATTACTACTTTTTATTGCTCTATAAAATTTATATTATTCAGACTGTTTGCATTGAAAGGAAATGTTGCAACCACAAACCAAATCCGTATGATATATGAACAAGCATATTAAAACTATTTTATGAATCTCTTTTGATCGATTTTTTTACATGCCCGATAGGGCACGTGGCTAAAAAAATACATACCTGACTGAGAATTTTACATGCGCCGGGCATATCGGGCAATAGATTTTTCAATAGACTTGTATATCTCCAAAAATACGGGCAATAGACTTGTATATCTCCAAAAATACGGGCAATAGACTTGTATATCTCCAAATTTTTAAGGGGTCTTAGGAGGATTAAGGATTAAAAAAAATCGATTTTTTCAATTTCAATTTTATTTGAAAGCTCAGTTATTTATGAGCAGTTTGACCCCAATTTTATGCAATTATTCCAACTAGAACCGTGATAAACATAAAAGCGTTTTATGAATGTTTTGTTTGAACACAGTAAGGTAACTTTAAACTGCGCTTTCTCAAAACGCATTTTTTAATGAACTATCAGTAAAATAACAAAATTTCTACGATTCGTATCTTCACAAAACTTTGTACAGTTATAGTTTATAGCTGATACAGTTACAGTTTATATAATGATTTAATATTAAAAGTGAAAGTGAAAAACTTTTGAAATTTTAACAGAAATATAAGAGAAAAAGTCCGTTTTTTTTCAAATTTCACTTTAAAATAAAATTTAAAATTCTAGATCTAAAAATTTTTCTTAAATATTAATTCATTCTATAAAAATTTATTTTACTTAATTTTACTATAAAAATTTTGTTATGTGTATTTTAAAGTGACTTAGCTTACGGATAGTGACATACACTATTGAAAAAATATATATATGTAAAGTAAAAATTAATTTTTTTTTTCAAACATATCTGAAAGGTAATGGATTTTTATCTGAAATTTTATGATGTACTATAGTGTATTATTATACGAAAAAAGTTTCATTATTCTGTGACTTTTATTTTGATCATAAAATGTAAAACCGCTAGGGATTAAAATACGTGTATATTTGCTCCTCAATCCTCCTAAGACCCCCTTAATGCACAAGTGAAAATATAGAAATATGCTTACTGTTTTGTGCGCACATCACTGCCCTACAAGCAACAATTCCCAGTTTCTGCTCGGCCAACCACCGGCATTCATCGCAACTCATCGCTCACCGAAATTCGGTACTCGGCCCAGACACGGAATTCCATCTAAAAACGATGATTGGGATGTGTGCGGCAGACACTGATCGGTCCGGTACTCATAAAACGACGCTCGGAACGATATCCGACCTGCGTTATCGGGCCATATGCCTAAATTTGATCAAAATACACTGAACTGAAAAGAAACATCGGCCCGCATAACGGCCGATGTTTCTTTTCAGTTCAGTGTATAGCTTATTTGGTACTTATGTATTTTACAGTCAGTCAGCCAGCCAAAAAGAGGGATTTCATGTGCGTGTGGAATACTTCAGAGACATTGTTACAATGTCATTGCAATCCTTTGGCGAAATAGGTTGACGTAAATTATCGACTTTAAAATAAGTACCGATTTTTTGCATCCCTTGACCATAAAAAAACGCCAAACGATGCGATTACTCGCCAAGATAATTTCCAAAGGCATAAAGCGCAGATTCTTATTATGGAAATGAATGAAAAGCTGTACAGCATTGATTTCATATTCAACCGACTTTTTTGTTTCGCTTTATAAACCCGCGTTGAGGATTTTAGATTAGCTTAGAAATACTATACATAAATACAGTGATTTTTTTTTCTTTTTAAAATCTGACCACTGTTTTTTTTTTAAGCAGAACACTGGTTAATGATGATTTCAGAACCTGTGGATACTATAAACTAGACTGATACAGGGTGTCCCAAAAAGGTGGTAACGGACTTTAATTCTTTAGAGATAAGTGGGCAGTGTAAATTGAAAAAATGTTCCAAATGAGGTCGTAAGTAAGAATCCGCTAAAAAAATTCTTCTCGTTAATTTTAAAAAAGTTACACTTTCTACATTTTTATATGACCCCCGTACAAAAATGATACACCCCATAGACTAATGAGGTGATGTAGAAAATTTGAGAATTATATTTTTAAAAATTACATTTTAAGATAACCCCTCATCCTAGGCTGATCGCCTACCCTTAGCGTTGCCATCACAACACAAACAAACAAACTGGCATGAAATAAGACTTCAGAGCAAAAGTTGAAAGAAGAAGGGCTATGTAAAAATCCGTCTTCGGGGTCATTCTCTGCACCCTGCTGTCTGAATCTTGGTAAATTCTGCAAACGCAGAACATGAAAATTGTTATTGTTGCTTCGAAACCTGCATGAAAATTGTTATTGTTGCCTCTGGCCAACTGCAGAGCGGGATTAGATCCTTTATATAAAACGAAAATCGAATTTTATTTTTTTTTTTCTAGGGAGTTGAAGTAATAAAAAGGTTGGAAATCCCTGATATAGAAATTATGTAAAAGAACATATGAAGCAGGCTTACTCTGCATTTCCTATTCTTTGTGTAAATTAAGTTCTACAAATTTTCTTTTTTTCTCCTAGAAGCTACTCATAAAATAAGATGTTTGAAGATGCTGCTGCAAAACTCAAAGAAAATACTTGTTTTGTAAATTATGTGTATGATATATTTTGTGTAGAATAATTTCAATAAAAATTTTTGGAATTTACTTTATTTTAAAAATTATTATAGCGATCTTATGTCTTACTAGCTGAAGTACCCGTCCTTGACGGGTTACTACTGAAAGCAAATTTCCAAAAAGCAAGAACTTTCGTCAGCATTGCAGTACACTGAATGGATGTAGTATGTTGCCAAAGTAAAGAAAGCGAAGTTATAATTTTTATGTATTGTTAAAATATTACAGGTTAGAGAGTAACTAAGTAATAGCAATTCATTTGATTTAGTCGTAAATATGTGATGAGCGAACAAATATTTACGCGTATTGAAATAATTTTCGCGAAATCTCAAAATCTAATCAATATTTTTGAAAAATTCGAAGCCTAGAATTTAAGTTAAGTGACAACCTATCATGTCACCAAATTTCGTTTCATTCCCTGCAGTCTTTATTTCGTGATGCTCGAACAAAATTTCAGCATTTTAAAACGATTTTCACAAAATCTCAAAATGTAATCAAAATATTTTAAAAATTCAAGGCCTATAAATTAGATTAGCAACTACCTATCCTATCACTAAATTTCGTATCATTCGTATTAGTCGTTATTACGTGATGTTTGAAGAAATATAAACGTATTTTGAGAGAATTTTCATAAAATCTCAAAATCTAATAAAAATGTTTAAAAAATTGGACACCTATAGTTTATGTTGAGCAACCATCTATCATGTGACCAAATTTCATGTCATTCGCTTTAGTCGTTATTACGTAATGCGTGAACAAAGATTCACTCAGTTTTAAACGATTTTCGCGAAATCTCGAAATTTTTTAAAACTAGATGCTTATAGTTTAAGGTGAGTGACCTCCTATCATTTCACCAAATATCAATTTTTTTCACCTTTGCAGTTATTACGTGATGTGCGAACACAAATTTACGCAGTTTGAAACGATTTTCGCAAAATCTGAAAATCTAATCAAGATTTTTTAAAAATTCGACGCCTGTGACCACCTATCAGGACACCAAATTTCATATCATTCGCTTCAGTCGTTTTTACGCGATGCTTAAACAAAAAAAAAAAAAAAAAAAAAAAGCGTTACGGACAGAATGACAGAACGACAGACAGACAAACTTTTTTTTGAGGGTCGCATCGGATTCCCGGGTGCTTGAAACGGATAGAAATCGCAAAATTTTTGAATTCCAAGAAATGTACAGACAAAAGTCTAATTTTATTTATATAGATATACGTACTTATTTTTAGTGCCAAAATTTGTAATATTGCCCATAAATTTGCCAAGCTGAGGGACAGTTGGCAATATTTTGTGCATGAGCTAAACAGAGATAGTTCAGGGATTTTTAATGTGAAAGGCATGTCCGTAGACTTTAATGCATCGAAAGTCTTAAATATATAAATCTGTAAATAAACTATTCAGTCAATTGGAATCAAAAAGGGAAATGCACAACTATGTTTTAAAGCAGTCCTAAATTTGAAATTTCTTCGGTATTCCTGTTTGAGTTAATCGAATTACACAAGAACATGCGTACATAAATACATGCATACGAGCAGACGTCCCTCAAATTTAATCAAACGAGATCGAAAATGCAGCATGCGTACGTACAGACATTACCAAAATACTAGTTAAAGCGATTTCTGGGATTAAGGCCAATTATCTACACGAGGGATCTAGGCTTGTGGATGGGGTGCCCTTCGTGGGGGTCTTTCTAAGGTGAGCCAACCCGCATTTACGCTAAATTTCGGTGGAAACCACGGAAAACTCCGAACGGTTAGGTCGGCGGACGTGACCTGGTTTTGAACAAGACACCTTCCGTCTTCCAGTTCAGAGCGCTATACTCTCAGACTAGTTAAAACAAATCGAACATGTAACATACGTATATAATTTCATACGTTGATGGAGTATACGACTATAGTACGTTAACGTATAGTATAGTTACGTATCTAGTACGACTATATACGTAAATAGATGGAGTATACGACGTACCTGCATGCATGCATATGCGTCGCGTAGTAAAAGTGTATTTCTTCTATACTGTATTGCTTCTGCACTGCATTATCATATCAGAAAAATGCGATTACAAATACATTTCAAAGATAAAAGAAATCTGTAAAACACTTGTAAATGTTATCATTCGAATTGCATCGTAGGGACGGAAAGACTTAAATGCATGTCAACATCAAATAAGAACTTATCGAAAAGTGATACTCACCCTGGTGTTTGGCCAACCTCACGCATAAAGTGAACGGGCCAGTTCCCTAAATCCTTGTCCAACCCGATGAAAACTCATCGGTTAGACTACTTCGGACGTTTCCACGTCCGAGGGGACATGAACTGCGTGTATCCGAGCAGTTTCACAGTGAACGGCCCGATTCCTTCTCATCGGCTCAAGGCTACGCGGCCGGTGAAGGCCCGAGCAAAATTGCTAGTAGGGTGCATCTTGCATTTGTTTGAAACGTTTCCCTTGCGGTTGGTTCCGGCGTTTTTTAAATTTTAATAAGGTACCTATCCTTTATAGTGCCTTCCTACCAATTTACCCTTCTTAAAATGCAGTGAAACAAATTCAAAAATGGAAGCAGAGTGAAAGATGGAAAGGTGGTGGGGTGCGAATTGACGAGGGGGATGCCGGGGATAGTCCCTGGCTGAAGAATGTAATATCCCTGGCTAGAGAAATATTAATTGATCCCTGCCAGGGATACTATTTATCCCCTGCTGGTGAAATGCTAAAATTAGTCTCTGTCCTTACAAAATTCAACAATACCTAACGACTTTAAGTATTGAAAATAGAAATTCTTTTATTTACTAGACAAAGGAGCAAGTAACAAACATCCCTTTGAAATCGATATATACACATGTCTGATGCTACTTCTCATTCTGCAACAAATTAAGATTGCGAAATTAACGAGAAAGCGCTGTTCCGCCACGAGCCGAATTTGAGGGTAGACGTAGAAGCGACATAGGCAGGAATATATGTGCACAGAAAATCGGGGGGTTGACTTTTGCTTGAATTTAAGTCCCTTCTCAGACATGTAGGCGACTGCATTTGTCGTGTAATACTTAATATATTATGTGTGGGGGGGGGAGGGGGCCTTTTACGTCTTCCCTATTTTTTTTCTTCTTTTCAAATGTCCCCTCCAGAAGAATGTTTTCTTTTCAATGCCCCCCCCCCTGGAGAAAATTTTCAATTCGCACCCTTGTGGGGAAGGAACATTTTCGATTACTGAACGCATTTTAGGCTCATGTAAACTTTTGATGTCATAATTCCCATTGCATAGACTGTTTTTTATTAACCGGCGCCTGGCGCGAGCAGCTTAATAACATCTTGTGTTATATGGTATCAGAATGAATCTCAAATAATGATCGAAAACGAAATCAGAAGAAAATTTCTATGAATAAAATAATTTTTTTTCTTTCTATAAGTTGAGTGAAAAACTTTTTCTTTAAATTGTAAAAATTGAGTAAAATGCAATTTTTAAAAATTTAACTTAAATTATTGGGGGGGGGGGCTCAGCCGCAACTCATAATTTATTAGGGGGGGGGGCTTGAGCCCCATGGGCCCATATAACTCTACGCCTATGAATGATGTATAAATGCATAAGATTAGAAAACCTTGTATTTAGGGCTCGCGCGTACTCGCGTTTTATACGTAAATCAATATTTTTTGAAAAAAAGGACTCTCATCTTTTGAAACTGCTAGTCAAAGATTGACTCTCTGATATTTTGGCCCAATTAAATTAATATAAAATTCATGAAAATTGTCATTTCACATTCTACGGGTAAAAGATAATTGTCGCAGGTTGTACAGTGAAAAGTATGAAAAATGCTGCGCCTGCAATGTTTTACACATTTCATATTTTTAGGTTGACAAGTATGCAAAACTGTTCTAGTATGTTTGATACTTTCCACTGTACCGATCTTTAGCATTCAAGTTTAAGATTTGTATGTTTCGAAACACAAACACATGCGAATCTCCTCTTACAAGCCTTGACCTTAATATTTAGGTGTAAAATTGTTAACTACACGAGGAAAAAATAAATAAAATAATGTAATTTTTTAAATACTGTATTTAAAAAAAAAATAACTACTTTTATAAAACTTTATGAATTCTGAATACTGAATTATGATTTCTTATGAATTCTGATACTGAATTCTTAGAAATGAAATGATAATTACTTAAAAATGAGAAGTGCTGCAAAATTTATAAAATAACTTCACTGTTTATTTAGTATTTTGCTTAAAATTCTTTAAACACGACAATTTATTTAATAGAATACTTACTTATTTTACCACACGTATTAGGACAAAGTGCTCATAAAACTTAAAAAAGAGAAATGTTATGGAAATGTGTTGTATTAGAGATTTTTTTTTTAATTTACTTAAATGTGTACAACTGTACTTGTAACTAACTTGATGTAAAAGGAAAAGTAAATTAAATCTAAAACGTTTTATGCTTAGAACTATTTAATTTTAAAAATTATTCATTTTATGACCTGACCCATTTTTTATATTGTTAAACCTGACACCAGCTTTGTGCAGTTAAATAACAGGTTTTCTAATAACACAAGGGGTATAACTAGGTGTAAAGCTTGTTTGTTTGTTTTGTGTGATTTTAATAACACAATGGGTATAACTAGGTGTAAAGCTTGTTTGTTTGTTTTGTGTTTAATCTAAACCTACGCCAGGGGTTTTTTCCTAGGAGTGGTTGCCTTGGACGGAAGGCTTGTGTAAGTCTTATTCAAATCTACACAAAATATATTTTCTATGCTCAATTCATAACTTCAATCAAAATTTACGTTATTTAAAAAATATAAAAATATTTCACCGCACTTGTAATGAAGAAACAATTATTTTATTTACTTTTTAAGTACCCATAATTTACATTTAACATGTTTAAGTATTTTTATAAAAAATTACTTTTATTAATTTATTTATTTAAGTAGGAAAACTGACAAAATCATGTCTCTGACATGTCAGAGACAAACCAATAGTAACAACAATATTTAATAGAAAAAACAATAAAAACGTCTTTATAGGCGAAAACTAGCAACTTTAAACCTTTTTTAAATAAGATAAAGGCAGAAATTTAAACTGATTTTAAAAGGTAAAATAACACAGATACATACACAGTAAAAAATATATAATAGCTTGTTTAATATACAAGTTTAAAAATGCATTATTAGTTCAAGACACCATGTATAGATGGCAGCACTAAAACAAGCCCAATAGCCTACGAGCTAACCGCAAGTGTCGGTCCGGATAGCAATGGCCAATTGTATAAAAAGTTTTAGTAGGCGATTTTAAGATAGACTTCGATTCCAAAGATGGGTTTTATGCGGAACAAGGAAGAAAAAAGCGGCACACTCATTAATAATAATTAAGGTGACCATACGTACATACCCGTTTTGAACGGGACAGTCCCGTTTTTAGGTGGCTTGTCCCGTTGTCCCCAAGCACAGCTCAGTTTTTAGAAAATGTCCCGTTTTTAGGAAGAGAGCAACCCACGGTAACGATTTAAATAAAGGCCGCTAAAAATCTAAAATCATCCAACGGCAGTGTCTGTAAAAAGAAAACCTGACCTACCCCCCCTCCCTTATCGAGAAACAAAGAAAACGCCTGGGGATGTATTGTTTTTGCGTTTGTTATTTTAATGTTCTTTTTTTGTCAACTATTTCAATTTATTTAATTTTTATTTCTGTTTTTAAAGTCATGTTCCTCTTTTGCTTATTCCTCCCCCTTCCCCGATCTCCACTTTATTTTCCCTTTTCACTCTGGCTTTCTAAGAATTTTTTCCTTCCGAATGACAACTTCATTTTTTCTGTGTGTCCTTTTGTTTACATTTCTCACTTTCCTACCTTCCTGCCTGCCTTGCATCGAATGGTGTTTTTGAAGTCGAAGAAGGGCCTATCATTTGTACTACACGTAACGTACGCCTTGCACTATTTTTTATAGTGTATGTGTGCTTTAACAAAGGTTTTTTTTGCAATTTTAGTTTGAAATTAACATTAACACAAGCTTTTTTGCGTGTTTTCTTAACAACTAAAAAGATACCCAGACCTGTCAATTCAGTCTCCCTACACTTTTACCTTAAAAACAGTAGATGTCCCGTTTTGAGGAATAAAATAAATACACTATTTCCAAAAAAGTAAATGTCCCGTTTTGAAGGAAAAAATAAATGGTCACATTAATAATGATACACTTTGCAACTTAATGGAATAAGAAAGAAAAATAGGGGCGACACATAAATTATGGTACGCTTTTTATAGGCCATCGAAATCTATCTTAAAATAGCCTACTAAAACTTTTTTTAAATCTTCACCTATAGTATATTCCAACTATACTTAACCGTTTTAAATATTATTTCGAATGTGCATCATAATCCATGAGTGTGCCGTGCCGTGATTGTCTTTCTTGGGTTGATTCCTACTTATGGCCCGACTCTCGCCAAGGTGGCTATAGTTAAACATATGCAGGTATCAAGGTGGCGATAATTAAGCATATGCAGACGATATTTTATATTTGTGTGCAACTGTAATTTAGATTTAAAATGGCGATTTGGAACAACATGTATAAATACACATACCATTACTTATTTATTTACTTTGGGTTATCATTTAATGTAGTTTTAATAATTAAGTGTCTTCAAAATCTTTATCAGTAATTTGTTCACTTTAGTTTATCTAGTTCTTTTGGGAGAGTTGAAACTTGTGCATAACTCCTAGAGACCCATGACTGCAAAGCTCGCCAAAGAGCAGCGATTTTTTAGGTTGGCGAGAGTGGGGGACGTTAAAATAGGAATCAACTCTTTCTTGTTCCATGAAACACATCTTTGGAAGCGAAATTTATATTAAAATCGCTTACTAAAACTGTTTTACAATCTTCGCCAAGTATATTAACTACTATTAATACCACTGTTCACCATTTTAAATACTGTTTGAAATGGGTATCGGTATCATAATTCATGAGTGTGCCGTATTTTCCTTCCTTGTTTTACAAAACATTTCTTTGGAATTGAAATCTATGCTGAATTGCCTATCAAAACTGTTCAACAATTTTTGCCAGGCATATACTTCACCTTTATAAATACCTTTTGGAAAGTGTATCATAATCTATGAGTGTACCGTATTTGTCTTCTCTGTTCCATAAAAAGCTTTTTCGGAATTGAAATCTATATTAAAATCGCATACTAAAACTATTTTACAATCTTCGCCAGGCATTTTCTAACTATACTCCCCATTTATTATAAATTGTCGTTTTTGGCACCAAACTTAGCGATCAGTTATCAAAAATTGCAAACCCTGTGTGACTTTCAACATTTTATTAACCTCCCCCCTCCCCTCCACGTTATCTAGCATACACATTTGAAAACTCCATATATACAAAACCTGTCGACAAGATCGCGTAGACAAAAATCTGGGATTGAGTGAAATAACTCCCTAGTGATAATAATCCTTTAATCGTCTTATGTTTTAAGCCAGTCTAAGAAGATTAGAATATTTTCCTCTGTGAAATTTTCTATCTTGTGCCTAGTGAAAAAAAAAAAAAAAAAACTTGTTTCTGCTAGGATCTTTGCCTGACTAAATTTTCCATCCCAGCTCGCCCAGATGAAAAAGTTAAAACAGAAGGAATTTGTCCTGCTTCAAGAACTGGTCTTAAAAAACTAGAAATGAGCGAATCCCGCAGTGGTCTGGGCGCTGAACCGTTCCCATTAGAACACGGCAAGTGAAGCAGCATACGGCTTGGCTAGTGCTTGGGAAGGCCAACTTCCTCTCGGCTTGACTACTGTGCGACTATGTATGATAATGGGAGCTGGTGCACGTAAAATCTGTCATGGCTCCAATGTCCCCCAAGTTGTTAAACGATATCTCTGGGGTGCCGATTTCAAGGGGTTGGTCCCGTCTCTGGAATTGGTTAAAAATTAGGGGACCACGGGCTAAATCGTACTTCCTCCCACTGGGGCCCTAAAAATGGAAGGCGCAACCCCTTTGTCCATCGCCTCCCTTCGGCAGGGATCTGGCACGTTTGCGTTTGTCAGGGGGCATCAGAAACAACAACAATAACACAAATACATAAAAATAACTTGAACACTTTTAAAATGAAATATCTGATGATAAAACAAAAAACCCAATTTTATTTTAAAAAATCCTTTTAAGTCTGAAAATTTCGGGTGGGAGGTGGGGGGCTCGAGCTCCCTCGGTCCCCCAACTGCGAACGCCAGTGATTTTGACTCTCTTGCAAAGTGCACGTTTGCATTGCTGCAAGCATGCAAGTGCAAAATGTCCGCATATTGTATGACGTCATAGGTATAAGGCATGTCGATTTAAAATGTTTACTCGCATGGAGCAGGTTATGTTCGTTCGATGCCGCATGTATTTGTTTACAGTTTTAGATCCATGTTTGTTTATATGACAATTCTGTGGTTCATGATTTTCTATTCACAATTGACAGTATTCGAAATAACATGAGTAGAATATATTACCGAAATTCGCAATCACTATATTCTGCATTACTTAAATTAATTTTCCTTTTATTTTTAATTACGAATGTACTTATGTTTTATTATCTATATGAGCGGAATGATCCTTCTTGTTTGAAACAAGGCACTTGCCGCATAAATAAGAAGTCCAGAACATTACCACGGGAAAAATGGGGACAGACTATATATTTTAAAGTTCTTCTTGACAATTTCAGAAGAATAAATGATGAATGGAGACTTATTTCGCATTTTAATTCTTCAGTTCATAGGACTAGTCAATTAAACTGCTCTGCTATGCATCATGTTCGAGATTTTAAATTTATTGCTGCTGGCTGGACGAAAGCAGCTTATAAAATCGTTTTGAATAATATGACAATTTCTATGAAAATTGTTAATGTAGACGGCCATGATATCTCTTCATGCATGTTAGAGGAGGACAGATATCTGTATGATTGTTTTTTAATTACTGCATCCAAACTATTGCGTGAGATTGTGATGCTGCACTCGATATCTCATCCCAATGTTGTTAAGGTGAAATTTCCATCTTTTAAATTTTTACCATCACGGAATGACATGTGGTACTTACGTATTATCCCCGCCGGTCATTCCCGCCAAACTATTTTTTTGTCAAATGTGCGGGCAAACTGTTGCCAATCGTATTTCAAACCATCAATAATTTCATGTGTCCTGCATTTATCTTGACGAAAAATCGCTCGTCTTGGCAGACCGGCGGGATAATACGTAAGTACCTGAGATGTTTATGAGATTGTGATATATAGAGCTTTTACTGGCCATTTCAATTTATGGGTCAAGTTACTCATACCAGTGGCGGCTCGTGGCATGGGTGCCGGCAGAATATTTCCCGGGGGGGAGGGGGCAAAGACTACTCAAGGGAGGCAGAGACTACTTCAACATATGGTTACCATGTTGTAAAGAGCAAAAAAGCAAGGGAAAACACTCCATACAAAAATCCTGGGGGGGGCATTGCCCCCAAGCCCTATGCTGCCGGCGCCCATGGCTCGTGGGTTATTTAAAACAGGGGCGTAGCCAGGGGGGGGATATCGGGATATATCCCCCCCCGAAATTTTGGATTAGTGATGAAATTCCGTCTATTTCTACACATATAAGTTCATACCCCCCCCCCCCCTCCCACGAAAAATTTTCCTGGCTGCGCGCCTGATTTAAAAGGAGGTTCACAAAACGAATTACGAAAATTAAATATGCAGATACGACGCACCTTACAAATTAAAATAGATTTGTGTTTCCAGCAGTTAAAGGAAAACAATGCACACAACTGAAGAAAAACAAGTCATCTTGCATTTTATCTATAAGACAAGTGTTAGCAAAGGTGCTGTCTTGATTCATTTTATTTCATTTTTTTTTTCAAAGAATAATATTGAAAAGTGCCATTGCTTTAGCTCCGAAACACATCTTTTATTCCCATCTTAATTATTTACACTAGTTTGTAGAAAAATAGTTTAGTGAAAAATGATAGAAATAAAGAAAATATTAAGAAAATGAAATAAAAATTAATTAACTGACCAAACATAATAAACCAAGGGAAAATCCAGAAGTGATACTACAAAATTGGCCTTGTGTGCACAATGAAAATGTTCAAACGGAATGATTTCATCAGTGCTGTACTTCTCTGCAGCTTTCTCGGCTTCTGATCCCAGAGAGCGGTTCAGAGGGAAATTTTTCCATTCACACATGCGATTAATTAAACTGTGCTGTAGTAACATACACTACAGTGCGTTAGCTATAATAAGCTTATTTAATCATAGTGGGAGGAGGGGGGGGAGAGAGTAAAACTCTCATTTTAAATTCACATAAATCTAGAAGTGTGCTTAGTATTTGTTTTAAATTTAATTTGTTAATGTGTTTATTTATTAGTTTTTCCTTTGGGGGTTCACGTGCTCATGTACTCAAATGGAGGAGCCACTGACTCATACTATTAAATCATGGACTTGTGTGGAATTTCTAGGTCTTTTTTACTGTGTTTTGGGAAAAGAAAGACTATATTTAAAATCGAGACCTCAGAGATCATATCTTAGATTTTAATGTTTTCTATACTGTCACTTTCAGGTTTCAATATAATCTAAATTAAAGTAATATCTGTACTTATACGATTTTCAATTTGTTTGAATTATAAAATATTGACAAATTTGCTGTTAATAGAATAACTTGGTATTTTCATATTAATTGTATGTCATATGATTAATACTTGATGTGGATGTCATGCGATAATATAAGCTAATGATAGTAAGTGACATGCAGTGTTATTAGATGCTAATGACAGTAACCCCCAATTTTTATGAAAAATGAATAGTATGTATGGAATGTGCTTTAAAGCATTAGCTTGTTGATCCCATTCTAATAGATGTAAAGTTTGCATATGCTATTCTATTTTATAAAAATGTAAGTCACCTAAATACGTCCATCATCCCCTGTGTGTTGTTTATTACTAACTGTAATAAGAAGTAAATAGGCTATAATTTTACTTTTTTTAATCCTTGATAAACAAAATTAATTTGATGCGTAAATTCTTTGACATGTTAAACAAAGTTTGAAGCAGATTCAGTTTTAAAAACTTATTTTTGATGATAGTTTGTTGTTAGTCACCAATCTTGACAACATTTGGTAAGGTTTTGGGCATGGCTCAAACAATGATTGTCCATTTGACTTTTAATATGCTGAATTCCACAGACCTCAATGTATTGAAAGTCTTTAGTTTATCCTCTAAATAAACTATCTAGTCAGTTGCAATCAAAAAAGCAGATGCTCAACTAAATATTACAACAGTTCTAAATACAAGATTTCAACACTGTATGAATATAATAGATTTTGAGTTATCAGATGTCGATGTAGACGAAAATTGGATCCGTTTGTGACCCCTTTACAAAATTACAATCAATTGAAATGGCCCCTTCACAAAAATGCATTAAATTAAAATGGTCCTTCACAAAATACAGTCCATTAAAATGGCCCCTTCACAAAAATGTGATCAATTAAAATGACCCCTTTACAAAAATACAATTGATTAAAATGGCCCCTTCACAAAAATACAATCAGTTAAAACGGTCCATCATTGGAATTTTACCCTATATTTTAATCTATTTTATTTATTACTGTGGAACCCCGATCTATCATTCCCGCATTCATCATTTTCCCGTATTGATCGTTTTATTTCTATGGTCCCTGCACAAACTGTATTCAAATAACGTTAACAGAACCCGCATGTATCGTTCGTGAAAAATTTGCTTTCCCGCATTCATCGTTGTAAAATGTTTCTTCTGGCCAAAATGAAATTGAAGATCAAGTGGATCAATATGGCTTACAAAATGAATTACTTCCTATGGTATATCTTGATTTGATGATGGTATAGGTGAAGAGGTCTTACGTCTACCAGGGATGAGTATGGTGTGAAATGTAGTGATTACATATCCATTGATTTAGAAGTAGCAATTTGCGATATCCTAAGAATGGAAAAAATGTGACGCAAAAAATGAAAATAATCGCGAAGAAGCTGAGTATAATATTCATGCCGGTGAGACTGAGCCAACACGAGTGCCTAGTTTATCCTACGCAATAATGGTATTTGAAATTGTATGACCTTTATATACAAACATGAATACACATAAAAAGACAAAAAAAATTGTAAATCTTGAAAATTTTGTTTAATTAAAAGATTAATGAAAAACTCAGTGTACAATTACCGATTTTTTTAAAAATAAGTATCACTTAATTTCTACACAACTTCAATTTGTTTCTTTTACAGTTTGGTAACAAATTTAGTATTTTTGGTGGCATATTTATATACTACTTGTATACTTGAAGGCACAGTATTTAAAAATATCTGGAATGACTCCACTCAACTTACTGAACACTTGGCGATTAAGATCATTATCAAGCATTTAAATAAATTTTAATCGATGAATAATTCAGCAAAAATTCTTAGTTTTTTCAATTTGAGCTCAATCAAATGTACCATTTAAGCACTAGTTCACTTTCAAGAATTCCCCCCCCCCCTCCTTAGGCCATAATGTAAAAGAAATCTTTGTCGTAGCCCTGTAGAAAAACTAACAAGTCCTATACACACCAAAATCAATAATGGTCTTGCGACGGTAGTTTATAATACTGTAGAAGACCCAAAATCCGCAACGCTTGGTTCCAGACCTTGTGCGGATTTTAGAATTTTGCAGATTTTGGGTCATAATAGGAAATTTATTCTATTTCCCTCCACCCCACCCAGAAAAAAAGAAACAATAAAGAGAAACAAATCATGTTACTTATAATCAGAATCGTGATATAAAAATACAGAGGGATAATACAATATACATAATTATGAGATTATAGTACAACTTAACCATGTATGTTGAATAGTAATTTAGGACTTTGGGATATTCTAATTATAGTTTTTTTTTTTTTTTTTTCATTATTTCCTGTTTTGTAACACAGCTTTGCTGCTCTACAAAGCTGAGATATTTCTTTCTCAGAGCCTAACCTTCATCCAGAGCCTCATTTTTTAAATGTTATTTTATCAACTTTTTGATCATCCTCACTTGTTACTGTGGCAGTCTGTGTCATGTGACCATAATTGAGTGTTAATTATGTCACTGTCACTTATTTGAGGATATCAATGCTACCATCAGAGTTCACAAACTTTTAAAACATTTTTTTCAAGTGGGAATAGCTTATTTCGTTTTACTTTGTGGTTATAGTGTAGTTTTCTGAACTTGCAGCAGGCAGGGCAGATTTCATTGTTTACATTGAACAGACAGTGCGGATTTTAGAACCTTGCGGATTTAGGGTCTTCTACTGTATATATATACCCAATTTGTGCTCAATCGAATGCCCCGTTTAGGAGATATCGTGTTCACTCACATACACACATACATACATACATCTCGTAAAAATAGCATAAATGAATTCAGAAGACCTCAAAACGTGTAAATACACCAAAATCTCGAAGTCGAATTTTTTCATGATTGCAATACTTTCCTTACATGGTACATGTTCGGAAAGTAAAAATGTGAATGCTCAGAATGATGATGAAAATATAATATCCAGTAAACTAAGAAATTGAAAGTGTTTTTGATGAGTTACGGGTGAAGATGATGATAAATTAGATGATAATGATGCAACTAAGGCAGAAGCCCTCCATTGGAAAAAAAATAATGGTGCAACTCATTTTTCTCCCATCTTATGCTACTGCTTTACGAGCCATAGAAAAATTGAGACATTATCTGTAAAATTACGACTTAATTTCAAATGCAATAACATATTTTAATGAGTTTTAGAAGAGATTATATTACAAACTCTGCCTAAACAAAAATAAACTACAGTGTTGGTGACATTTTGAAAGGAATGTTAGTACAATTAAAGATTGTTAATTATACTAACACTCCTTTGTTGTATTTATATTGATTGTAATTATAGCTAAAAAGGGTAATATTTTAAAATATAATATTACCTTTTTTAACTGAAAAAGTATTATTAAGCATTTTTTATTCAAATGTTTTGTTTCGCATAATTTAAATAAAGAGTTAGAAAAAAAAGATCTTTTCACAATTGTAAGCAGCTCTCAGGTATACGCGATTTTAAATTGGTCCCTGAAAGCATGTATAAGTGAGAGATCACTGTTTGTATATACGTATATATAATACGTAACAAAAGAAGAAAAAAAAAATGACATACCTCTAATAATTAATAATTTATTTGAAATTGATTCAGTAATGCAAGCTGTGATGCTAATATTAATTTTCTGTTATTAATTAGCTAAATTTGCCACAAAATGAATGAAAGATAGATTTAAAAAATTCATTTCCTGAGGTCTGTCTTGAACCCGTTAAGTTGGGTATAGTAAACCAACTTGTTTATACACAACATCATGATTGTTCTAAAAATCAGTCATTAAAACAGTACTTAAGCTGCATATTCTGATTTTCTAATGCTTGAAACGCGATTTCTTGAGAATGTCTGTCTGTTGGGTCCTAGAATTTGTGTCGGTGGTTCTGCATGCCATATGAGCTACATTTCTACAAAATATCAATTCAAATCAGTGTATCCAAGGTGATGCTCTCTCCTTGTGAGTACAGTGTTAGCCAAATTATTGGACTCATTTCAACGAAAATCATGCTTCTTTAATTTAACAATATTTGTTATTATATTTATTTAGTTTAAGGTACGTACTATATATTTCGTGCCTCATCATAAAAATTGAAGGTGGCCATGCAAAGTATTGACATTGCAAAATGTATGAAAAGACGTAATTGGTGACATTTCCATTTATGAAATAGTTGTAAAAATAACTTTATGGTGTGATAACGTGTTGTACAAATTCCTACATAAATATTTGTTAATTACAGCAGCTGCGTACTTCTCCCCCCCCCCCCCCCAGATATGCATGTTCTTAACTTGATTGCTCCAGTTAATCACAGTGTTTTTCATCCTAAGAACATTTTGAGAGATGTAAACACTTGGATGTTCAAGGATACATTGTTACAAGAACAATTTTTAGAGACTTGAAGGTCATAACAGCTAATTAGGGGAACTCTGATGACTTTTAGAATTTCTTTGCTTCTAACATTCAGTTTCAAAGGGAAAAAAACAGGATTCTTTTTCTGCAAACCTAGATTATCTGATCCTGAGCATGGGCTGACTCTTGCAGATGAGCCATTTCATTTGAGTACATATAGATAATGTTAAATGCATATCATGAAAAGAATTTATAAAAAAAAGTTGTATTGCAAGTATATTTAATGCAAAATTTGAACAAAAAAGTATTATAAATGATTTACAAAAGGTTATAAGCAGCAGAATTTGAAACGTAATTTTTATCTAGGGAATATTTTTTCCCAAAGCAGAGACAAGGGACCTTAGTTGTTATACAGTGGTAGTATAAGTTTAGAGATGATAAGATTAGACCCAGTTGGTAGTCTAAGTTTAAAGATGATTACAGTGGTAGTATAAATTTAGAGATGCGTCAGAGTGATTGAAATGGCAAGACATTTAGAAAAGTGGTCTTGCATGGAGGTGCGAGCTGTGATTAATTTCTTACGGTCGAAGAATATGTCCACATCTGAAATTCAGTCAAATCGTGGAAGTTTATGCTGGGCAAAATTGTGTCACTCATTTAAAGTAGACAGTGGGGATGGAGGGTAAGGAAATCTAGAGCCCCTATACAGCCCAGTTTTGGCTCCTAGTGACTGTTTCCTTTTTATGAAATTAAAGGAACACTTATTTGGAGCAAGGCTCTCTTCAGACAGTGATGTGAAAACAGCTGCTGAGACCTGGCTAAATGGACAGGGACATGATTTCTACAAAGATGGGTTGAACAAGTTGGTCCTTTGTTCAGATAAATGACTACATAGAGTTTGTGATTTTGTGGAAAAGTGATTGGCTAGTATGCCTCTTAATTCCTTTATTTATATTTTGTCTATTGTTAATCAATAATGTTTTATTTCCCATGTAACCTTTTTTTTAGATTCATCTACATACATAATATATTCTTTATATATCATGGAAATTCCGTTGTCAAAGTAACTTTTGCTCTATGAGGATATATTTTTTGAGTCACTTCCTTTTTTCTCAATTAGTTTGTTGAATTGAGATTATTACTACAAAACAGTGGCATAAACAAAGAAAGGCTCTCTCTTCTTCATTGGCATAGCTGGGTATGTTTTTTGATATTTGTAGTCTGGGCTTTAGCTCCCATAGAGGGCACTTGTATTTTTTAAAATAAAATATCATCTTTCTAGAGAGGGGTAAAAACCTTCTATTGTGGGCTTATGCTGGAGTGGTGAAACTGCCTGGGTGATTCAACCAAATTGGCTTATTGGAAGATGGCTGAAGTGCCCAACCCCATGGTTCTGGTTTCTTCTGTGGCTACCAGTCTAGCGCTCTGGAGTTGGGCAGTTTTTTCCAGCTGTAACATAAGTGCATGTTAGAACCTCTTAAAAAGTCCTCTGTCTGAGGCTTCTACCCTTAGGCACATAACCTATGTGTATCTCTGAAAAACCACATAAAACAAAACAAACCAACTTACCTTTATGTAAGATGAGAATGCAACAGAAAATCGCAGAGGATAATTGAAGGAGCTTTAAATCTTTACAAAAGTATTTTCAGGGATAAAACTCTTTTAATTGCGTATCATTTTTTTTTTCCACATTTCTCCAATATTTTCCATGCTACATCACATATTTGTATTTTTGAAATATTTCAATTCCTAAAATGAAGATGAACTATTTTTAAATAATGTGCTTATATAAATGGACTACCCCCACCCCTCTAGCTATGTGCTTGGTATAGATAAAGTTGGAAAAAGTTTTAAATTTAAAATTTTATTGGAAAGGGGAAGGCATTATTATTATTTTTAATTAATCAATTGGAACTTGGGAAAAGCAAATAATAATTTATGGTTTCAAACCCCAGTACTGTTTAAAAGAACTGTCCTTCATTATTTAAAATACTGAAATAGTTGTATAATATTGGTTATTTAACTTATTTAGGTTCTAGGGTATTGTATTCCTGCTGATCCTGACATAGAAAATCCACTACGAACTATTGCAGTGTTTGAAGAATATGGAGAGCCAATTAATGTTATAAAAATGCTGCAGCTGTCATGGG
Source organism: Cheiracanthium punctorium (assembly GCA_038373885.1). NCBI lineage: Eukaryota > Metazoa > Arthropoda > Arachnida > Araneae > Cheiracanthiidae > Cheiracanthium > Cheiracanthium punctorium. The sequence continues at coordinate 124,517 of JAWZYV010000554.1, forward strand.
AAGATAGATTGAGGGTTTGTATGATTAATTTATTTCATCTATTTTATTTGATTCTTAACCCAATTCCTTACCTGTGTTGAGTTTTCATAAAATTAATTTCTTCAAATTTTAGTGTTAAACAAGGGTAAGTCTTAAAAATTATCACACAAAATATCAAGTCTCTTTGAATAATAATATTAATTTCTTTTCATGGAATTGGTAAATTTTATACTAAAAATACATATTAAATTAATGGTTCAAAAATGCAACACTATCAGGGAATGTGTTAATCTGTAGTATAAACCCATTATCTGAGAATTCATGAAGGTGGATCATCAGTGGAGTCTCCAGACTTTAAGCTTAGGACATTGGGAAATTTATTTGCCCTGTAACCATTTTTAAAAATGACAATGCTCAAACAGCTGCATATGTAAAACAGGAAAGGGGAGTTGTCTCAGTGTGTTAACCTGTTCACTCCCATTTTTGGAAGGGAACAAACTTCACTATTCACAAAGCCAGTCTCAAATTTCGAAAATATCTCTGAAAACCAGCACCACCTCTGCCTTTCACATTAGTTGAATTGTGAGATTAGGGCATGGTCAATCATTGTAAATTATTTTATTTATTTATGTATTTTCAACATAAGAAAGTGATGTGAGCGAGAAAGAATTTTTTAAAAGTGTTTGGATAGCGTTATAAGAAGCTGTCTTTAAAATATATTAGGTTGTTCTTTTTGGAAATCATGCAACTTGCAAACAGCTTTTTAAAGAATTTAATTGTGCTAGAGACTCAGAAAAATTTAGAATACCTTTTTACAAGTTGTACTATGCACTGTTACAAACAATGAACCTATAGGAGTTACAAAATACTCAGAAAAATGCTGAATTTCTCAATATATTTCCTTGAACAGGTAACTCCTTGGCCCATTTGTGTGCTTATGAATTTTTTCTCAAAGTTGCATGCAGCTTTACTATTAGTGTCAGTCCATAGTGCACTAGGTGAAGAAGCTTTATTAATTTTTTCGAGTATTTAACATCATTGGTTTGTTTTTAAAGCTGTCCTAAAGTGCCGTGACAACAGTTGCAGTATGTTTTTTGAGGGAGAAAACTGAGAAAAGGAAATGCATGGGGAAGAAGTCTAAGGGGGAAGGAGACAATTCTAAGAGAGAATAAAAGTGAGGGGTGCTTCCTGGCTCTCTGGCTGTGAAAGCATTGTAATGGGAATCAACACCTTGCCCAGCGTAAGCTCGAGGTAGAATACGTAAAGTGCATGATCTAGTTTGTGCTAGTGAGAATATAACTAAGTCGCTTCCAGCGTCTTGCTTATCTCAACAAGTGTGTTTCACTGCCACATCGCAATGACTTGTTGTCTTGTCATCCAGGAGGTAGGCAACAAAACAAAAACATTAGGATTCTCATAATTCATTCCATTAAATTAACAGATTTTTTTTTCTGCTTTTGATTGGGCGTTAACACACGATGTGCACACCCTGAGAATGCCACTGGTATTTATTCAAACAAATTCTTTTTGTTTGAAGTTTTTAATTGTTTATGGTCCTCCAGTGGTCTGGTTGCTAAACTCCATTCCCATATGAACACGGAAAGTGAAGCAGCATCCAGCTTGGCCATTGCTTCAGAGGGTGAACTGAACTCCTTTCTCAGCTGGACTGCTGTTGGACCGTGTACGCTAATAGGAGCTGGTGCACCTAAAATCCATTGTGGCTCCAATGTCCTCCATGTTCAAATGATAACTCTGGGGGTGCCGATTTCATGTGGTGGTTGGTTCCTCATCTGGAATTGGTTCAAAATTAAGGACCAATAAGCAGAAGTCCAACCCTCTTGGGGGCAATGGCATCTATTTCCATGGATAGTGCAATCATCTATCCTGGACATGAGAACAACAACAACTGTTTATGATATTTAGATTGTGTCTGTTTGTTTGACATTTTAGTGATTATTTTACCACTAATTATTTAACATTTTCTTGGGTATGTTATTGTGAAAAAAATTAATGTGTTCAAATTAACAAAATTTAATGTTTTATTTAAAGGTAAATTAAGTACATTTTTCTTAATTTAATGAAGCACATTGAATTGAGCTAATTAGAGATTAATAATGAACATTTAGGGACAAATAATTGATTTGAATGTTGTTCTACAATTAACCTCCCTACCTCCTTCCCTTAAAAAAAAAACAACCCTTAAAAAATTAATTTAGTGCTTATGTTGTTGTTACTTATGCCTTCTGACAACCACATGCATTGCCAGATCCCCCCCCCCAGGCGATGGGCAGAGGGGGGCACCTTCCATTTTTAGTGGGCCCCAGTGGGAGGAAGTCTGACTTTAAACTGGGGTGCCCTAATTTTGAACCAATTCCAGAGGAGGAGCTAATCCCCTGAAATCGGCACCCCCAGAGGTATCGTTTAATAACTTGGAGGACATTGGAGCCACAACAGATTTTACGTGCACTAGCACCCATTACTGTACACAGTCCCACAGCAGTCGAGCCGAGAGAGAATTGACCCTCCCAAGCACTGGCCAAGCTGGATGCTGCTTCACTTGCTGTGTTCTCATGGGAACAGAGTTTAGCACTCAGACCACTGCTGGACAATAGCTCAAATACTTTTAAGTAAATGTTTAAAAAAAAGAGGCTAGAAGCATATTAAAAATTACAGAATATTTAGATTGGTCAATTAAAACCCAAGCCCTAGGGAAACAAAAAAACCCCCTGGACATTTGACTTTTTTAAAAACTGGCTGAAAATTTGTACTCCTCACCCTTTCATACACCAACAGACAGGAACCTACATGCCAGGAAGCATTGCCAGGGGATGTCTGATGTGGCTGCAGTCATCCCCGAAATGAGTAAATATAATATATTGAAAAAATGATATATATTTGGTGATAATTTTCATGTGTGGAAAAATATTTCTATTTTATTTGACCATTTAACACAAAATCTTAGCTACTCAATGAGAATAACACCAATATCGGCCCATCAACAATTGTTTTCTCCACATTAATGCTGCAAAAACTGTTGCATATGTATGTATCTTATCTCAGAACACATGAATCAATAATTACAAATTTTAATTCAAAGTTTTAATTTTTCTAATTATTCTCCAATGTGAGTCTTATCAAATGTAATTTAAATTTTTTGCTAACTTTGCAATCTCTAAGTGAACAGAAATATCTCATACTAATTTTTCTCTTAGCGAATAATCACAAATCAACTATAAAAAGTTTATATTTTAGGTTTTAATTTTTTTAATTCATTCTTTTAACTATTTTACTAAAATTAGATCAAGACTAGGAAGACGAGTGACACTTTACACACACATACCCATTGCCTTTTTTAGAAACTAAGAACTAAATATATTATTTTGAATATAATAACTATAATTTTCATATTAAGTTATTGTATTAGTTATAAAATATCATTAATTATTACTATTAAAGTTAAAGTTTGTGGTGCTTAAAATCTTACTTTTTCCTACTTTTTGCGGTTGAAATGAATTCTTAGCTGAATGAAATGCCAATCCCGCGGGATCAATTAGTCTCCATCCCCACAAAATGAAAAAAAAGGCAGGATTGCATTCTCTAATACGTACATGCCCCTTCCTGATGTTATGTTGTTGGCTACTACACTCAGAGACCCAGGGAAATTTTAAAAAATGTATTTGTGGACTGATAGTATATTTTACTAAAACTAGTTGAGTGAGTGAAAGTCATTTTCTGAGAAATATTTTTGTATATATATACATGCACAATATATTAATGCATTGTTAGTTATACTCAAGTACTGTAATTAACATTATTTTATTGGTGTTCTCATTATTAGATAAGTTTAGGACTTTCCAGACTTTTAAAACATTTAGCTTCTTTTGAAGAACCTATCGCCTTAAATGACTTTAGACGACAGCAGTTTGTTGTTATTGGTGGAGAACTGAAGTTGATTGACGTAGATGATGTAGGGCTTGGAGAACCCAAGTGTAATGGCGTACCTTGCTGTTTTACTGCATCCACAACTAGCAACAAAACATCATGTGTTCCTTGCATTAGAAATGTTTGCCAAGGATATAATGAAAAGATGAATATATTGAAAACTGGAGGCCACTTCATCCGACACATTTTGCCTCATGGTGCACCTTCGAATCTGAACTCTATGGCTCTCAAAATAACATCTGCATTTGAATTTGCATCATGGAAAACTGGTGAAATTCTCAAAGAAATGGAAGATCTGGCATCTTCATTTAGAAATGGAGGTTACAGGAACAGTTCGAGTGGATATTTGTCAGGTATATATATATATATATATATTTGTCTAATTATGTATGCTAAAAAAATAAATAAAATTGTATTTTAAAAATATTTTGGTACTTGTAGGTTATAATGGGCACTGAAATTCATTCACCAAGCACCTATATTATTATAGATATTATTATTTAGAGCTTATTAGATATATCAACAAAATGGTAGTGGTGAAATGTCGTAAAAGTTTGCATTCTTAAAACTTAGCTCTGATCATGGTGCCAAGTAATCCTCACAAATGTTGGTCGCCACTCACTAAATGCGACCAACATTTGTGAATTAAACAAAAAATTCTTACTGGATGTTAAAAATTTAGGTCTATTTGACCCATGTTAATTTTTTTTAAACACCAGAGTTTGCTTAAGTATCAGATTGCATTCGATAGAAATCTTCAAATTTCTCATGGTTTTTCTATTACTTACAACTTCTATTACTTCTATGGCCCTGTCACAGAAATTGTGCGATGCGGCGACATCCACTGCTCATTCTTGAGAAGGTCTGCAGACTATTTCTGATTTCATATTGGCTGCTCCACTGCCCATTATTTTGCGGGTTGTGCACCATGTCCGCAGACTATGCTTGCACGTAAAGCTCCTTCCGCACACCGCTGTTGGAGCAAACTGTCTCGGAATTGCAGATTCACGCAAAGTCCAAATTTTCATCTTTTGCATAGAATTTGTTCATTTTAGATGCATCGATTTTGCCAGTTGGATCAGTGATTTAATATGCAACCTTTTTCCATCCTTTTTGTGATTAATCGTATTTTTGTTCATTGTAAGCCATTATGCTAACTTTTGTATAAAAAATTACTACATATTTTCAACAAATAACAATTATTACCTAAAAATATTTCTTCATTTTTTGTACGAGTTTTAATTTTTCAACCAAGATTTACCCTGCCGACTATTTTTGTATTTTTAAATCTGCATTGCAGACTGATACAGAAAATTCTGCAACTGGGGTCTATGGTTTACAAATATTTTTGCAGTTTTCTTGCGGTGAAAAGTTGTTAAACTATATTTCAATTGTTGCTTGATCATTTTTCATGGATGTGGCTTGTGGGTTATTGTAAGTGGCTGGTAAAAAAATTTCACTTTGGAGAGGGTTAACACCAAGCAAATTCTGTGCTTTGCTATAACCTACAACTACAAATATTTTTTTGTTGAGTAAGTTATTTAATTTTTTATGTAAAAATTGAAAAATATCTATGTCTGTGCTTGTCTTTGTGGGTATATCCCCCAAAAATTGATAAATATTAAAAATAATTTTATCGGTACTTATGTATTATCCCGACGGTCCACCAAGAGGAGCGATTTTTCACCAAGATAAATAAATGCTGGGCACATGAAATTATTGTTTTGGAATACCATTGGCAACAGTTTGCCAGCACACTTGACGAAAAAATAGTATGGCGAGAATGACCGCCGGGATATTGTGTTAGTATCATTCTATCTTAATATGTTCAATAATATTTATTTATGTATTTTGCTCCCCACGAGATTTTATATATTTATAGACGTACTTAAAACAAAATTTTATCTAAGGCAATTTTTATGTAAACTTACGGTTTACATAAAAATTCAAAGTGAACATATATTTCATTTCACATCATTTTTCTTTCAAGGTAAAATGTTTACATTATGTATCACCTAATTAATGTTTAGGGCACATTTTAGCTGAGACATTTTCTGTGTAGGGGCATAGAAAAAATTAAACTTGGTATTTATTTAGATTTAATATCCTAAAAATTTTAATTGATACTTTAAAATTCAGTACCTTTTTTATGTAACTTTGTTTGGGGACACCATGTATATGATATGTATTAGACAGCCCATATCAACAGATATTTGCAGAAATTTTTTTCTTTTGATTAAAGTATATAAAGCAAGTTTAATTGAAAATAATCAATCATAAGTAGAAAAATAAGAGGTTTGGGAAAACTTTAAATGAGTTATGCCTTAAATTGATTAGAATTACATTTAATGGTATTTTACATGAAAAACTGCAATGTGACTGATAAATTCATTATTTTTTGTATAGATTGGATATTTATTTATTTACAAGAAATGAACTATTTTTAAATGAATGCGTTCTGTAACAATTTAGGTTTTAAAGCACATAAGCACAAGGATTTGTCAAGTGATTTTGATTACCGATGTCACTTAACAGCATTTAGTTATGGATGTATAATGTCTGTAATTGATTCAGAAGAAGCAGCTGAAATGTGTACATCAGATATTGAATGCAAAGCCTTTGTTATGACTGATATTACAACTTGGACAGGTAATTGATAGTTTGAACAAGATTCTTTCTATTTATCAACTGAAGTAATCATCTTTTCTTATAAAAATTGATGAGACAAATTTTTAAACCAGTACATAACAAACAAACAAAATATTTTGGTTACTAATTTTTATTTTTGAAATATTAATATAATACATTTGAATAAATGCAGTGGGGCACATCTAATGTAACCATCTTCTGGAAGAACAAAACTAGTCACTTTATAAAGGTGGTAAAGTGTGGTGTTTGTAAAGTAAAACTGTACAAAAGTGGTCACTTTGGTAGTTTCCACTATATTTGTAAAATATATTTAAAATTCTTTATTAAATTCTTTAGTTCTATAAATCAGAGATTTATAGATGTGAGGACGGAGAAAATAGTTTATTTTATAGAAATTAAAAAAGAAATAAGATCTAAATTGATCTTGTAGCAATATAATGTTTAGTGTTCCTGAAAAAATTTCATAAATTTTTAATTTAAAATTCACGATTCTGTCATTTTTTAAATATATTTCAATGAATAATATATATGCATATGGGTCATTCCATATAAAATCAACAAATTTTAAGAAATCTTTGTGCCCCACAGTTTTTGATTTTCACAAAATTTTGTAGGTAATATCTACCTATCTTCTGTATCTCAAAACAGTTCTTTTATTTCTTAAAAAAAATTTTGTCTTTGAGATATAGCCATTTGTTTACTCTGCGGATGAGTAAATATTGCCATTTTAGGCTCTTTTTCTAAAAGCTGTAGAATTTTTATTTGAAAACACAGGAAAATCACATAGGGTTTATTGAAAAGCTTAAAAAAGAATCGACTTTTAAATGCGCATAATGAAATAGATTTATGTTAATCCTAAATACAGTATTTTGGACATCATGTAGTCATTCATAAACTAATGTTTTTTTTTGTCATTTTAAGGGGTTAGGGGTAGTCAGAGGCGTGAAAAAATGCCATTTTTTATTAATTTTTTTTACTAGTAATTAAGTTTATTTCACATAAGTAAAAACATAGTATCGTTTCATCATACTTTAACATTACTTCACTTAAATTAAAAAAAAATAATAATAATTATTTTACAAGTTATGGCGGTCTAAGTTGAACAGGTTTTAATAATGGGTCCTTGTGGTGACCATTACAGCTCCTTGGAGATTCATCTAAAATCAATGAAACAAAAAAGATTATTTTTATGGATAGATAATCTTGTGCCTGATAGAAGCTTTTTTTGTTTTTTTCAAAATTAACAAAATGGCGGTCTCTGGAAATTTTTTTGCAGATTTTCGGGAAAAAACCAACAATTAATTGTTTATAAAAAATTGAAGTTAAAAAAAAAAAAAAATCCTTCGATCAGGCACTAGCTTTTTATGTTTTCTAAAAGCTGTATAAGTTTCATTCAAATCTATCGAGCGGTTTTTGAGTTACAGTGGTCACCAGTTCAAAAAACATAGTTTTGAGAAAAACGCATTTAAAGTTTTACAGTCGATTGATGTACAGTAATACGAATAATTTCAATACTTACACTGAGTCATCTATTCCTGGACCATATAAGAGTTCTTCAGCCGTTGTAGAACTTTCTAAAACATCAATTTGTTGTTGTCTACGTCGCATTCTACCTTCGCGAGTGTTGTCGTTAGCGCGCTGATCAGCTACTTTTACACGTGCACTATCGGTTTTTTCAGTATACCGATGCGAATTAGGCCCACAACTAAGTCCCAGTGTGTTCATTATTACTAATAATGACTTTGTCCCTTCATTAAATATACTCATAGCTACGTATGCAGCAATTTGAACAATGGTAAAACTAGTATTGATAGTTTTTGGGCATATTTTCCACACTAGTTGGTTGAAGCTCTCATTATTATTTTGATTAAATCCACCTACACATCTTGAAAGTAAATTTTCATTACTAAGATCTTCATAAATAGGCTTGATTGCTTTTAAAACTTCAGGAGGTAAGGGAGAATTATGCCGCTAGCTAATTGTTCTCGGAAATATTAGACCGCTCGAGAGCCTTTTATTCTTCGCTAAATAACTCGAAAGATATTTGTCGGATTCACTTCAAACTTTCAGAGAATATTTTTAAGATACTATACTTTAAGAAAATGCAAAAAAAAAAAAAAAAAAAAAAAAAATTAATTTTTTGAAAATTCTGACTACCCCTAACCCCTTAAGCATTAAAAAAACAATGAAGGACTTTCAGTAACAAACCACTTTTGTTTTCCTATTACACTCACATATCAATACTATATCCAGAAAAAAAAAATTGAGATAGCGGTCCTTCATCCTGAAAAAATAGCTTGAACTTTCAAAAAATTGAAAAATGTGCTTTTTCACCCCTCAAAAAAAGTCATGTGGGATAGGTGATAAAAATCTAAAAATTACATAGTACGAAGCTCTTATACTGTACTTTATAACAAAACAAAAACTGTCTTGTTATTCCAAAAGACAGAGGAGATACACACTTTTGAAATAATACAAAAAGCACTCCTTGCTATTGAAAATAGATTAACTTTTTACCCCCCAAAAAGTTCATGTGGGATACATGATAAAAATCTCAAAATGGCATGGTAAGAAGCTCTTATACTGTACTTTAAAACAAAACAAAACAAAAATTGTCTTGATATTCCGAAAGACAGGAAATGCACACTTTTGAAGATTCAATTTGTGTTTCTGTGTTCGGGCATATAATGAGATTTCCATCATGGCCATGCGGGGCTATATCCAATGATTCGTTTTTATCGGGAGTCACCGTATGTCTCTGTAATTGCTTTTGTAGTGCTGCGCCAAAAGTATCTATCTCCTCTGTCTTTTGGAATATCAAGACAATTTCTGTTTTGTTTTAAAGTACAGTATAAGAGCTTTTTACCATGCCATTTTGAGATTTTTATTATGTATCCCTCATGAATTTTTTGGGAGGTTGAAAAGTTTACCTATTCTCAATAGCAAGTATGCTATTATTTCAAAACCATGTATCTCCTCTGTCTTTTGGAATAACAAGACAGTTTTTGTTTTGTTTTAAAGTACAGTATAACAGCTTTGTACCATGCTATTTTTAGATTTTTATCATCTGCCTCACATGACTTTTTCAAGGGGGTGAAAAAGCACATTTTTCAATTTTTAGAATGTTTAAGCAATTTTATCAGGATGAAGGGACCACCAGTACTGCTCATTTTTTTTTCTGCATATAGTATTGATATGTAAGTATAATAGGGAAAAAAAATAACATAAATCTATTTTATTATGCACATTTAAAAGTCCATTTTTTAAGCTTTCCAATAAGCCCTATCTGATCTTCCTGCTATTTCAAATAAAAATTCTACAGCTTTTAGAAAAAGCGCCTAAAATGGCAATTTTTACTCATGTGTGTAGCAAAGAAATGGCTATTTCTCAGGAACAAATTTTTTTAAGAAATAAAAAAAACTGTTTTGGGATACAGAAGATACATAGATATCACCATATATATATATATACATATATAATAAAAATTTAACTGATTCCATAATTGTGTTCTAAATTTGTCACATTCAGTTCGTTCTATTATCATGCTGGTTTAAATATCTTAAAATTCTCTCTCCATATCTGTAGGCTAATAAAATAATCTTTGATTTTTGTGTCTGGGCTGCTGTGGGACTATCTACACTAATAGGGAGCTGGTGCACGTAAAATCCATCTTGGCTCCAATGTCCTCCATGTTTGACACTACCTCTGATGGGTACGATTTCAGATAGTTAGTCCCTCATCTGGCATTGGCTCAAAATTAGGGGACTCCTAGCTAAGTAGGACTTCTTCCCACTGGGACTGATTAAGATGAAAGCTGCCCATTGTCTTCCTATATGGGGGGGGGGGGATCTGGCACCACCCCACGGTTGCCAGAGGGCATTAGCAACAACTTTGCTTGTTTATTCATTCAATGAAAGTTCCTGGTTACACGTACAGAAATATCCTTCATACAATTAAGAGTTTATATTTTGCTACGCAATGTTTTAGATACATATCTCATTTAATTACTTGAACTTAAAATCATGTATATATAAGCAGATATTTAATATGATTATCAATCATATATATATTTAAAAAAAAATTCTTATTCATCCTTTGATATTTGTCGTACGATATATTATATTTTTTTAGTAGTTTTGATGATAAAATTTATTTAAATTGTTTTTTGATAAATCACATATTTAAAGAAATGTTTTGATTATTATTTTTTAGGACGAAGAATTGCTGTTTTCAAGAATGGCATTGGAAACTTCATTGATAATAATGCTACTACGTTATATGTGAAACTATAGTATTTCATGCTTTTATATATTTATTATAAAATTGTTTTTATAAAGGAAGAAGTTTTGGCTCTGGCTCATTCCATTTTTTATAGTGTAACAAATTGTAGATTGGAAGAATTGACTTCCAATGACAATTGTAGATTGTCATTGGAAGAAAAAAACACTTTAAATTGGTTTTTTACTTGTTTTCTGAACTAATTACAAGTAATCTATCTACCAATACAGGGTCTTGATGTATGTATGTACACACACACACACATATATATATATACATATGTAGCATTAGGCGGCTACGGGAAAGTTTGTGTAGTCGTGAACCGGAAGAGTCGAGGCGCATTCTCGGCGTGGGGCAAGGAACGTAGCTGTGGTTTGGTGCAGCGTTGACAGGCAGAGCAGGCAATGGACAGCGACTGCATAAGGACTCTGGCTTAGAGCCCCCCCCCCCCCCTCGGCCGGCCGCATCGGTGGATGGAAGGAATGAGTCGAAGTCAAACTACGATTACATCATTTTATTGTACGACTGGACACATATTTCTTAGGCAGCTGCGTCACGCGGAAAGTCCGCTCCTGACCTGTTGCAGGTCCTTTTATCACTTTTTGAGGTCGTGTCACATGACCAAAAAGGATTGCAATTATTCGCCAAGAGCTAAATCTGGGCAGTGGTTTTTCCAGGGTTTGTTATGACTTTTATGATGCCTTTGTGGCTGGCTGCCGGGACCGTCTACAAAATTACAAAGGAATTGCAAGGGACCGTGTAGTAATTGCAGTTTTTCAACGCGGATTTCTTTGTTCCAACTGAATTAAACTGCGTAGGTTCCAGAAATATGGGATTTTCATGGGCTTTTGATTTGTAATGGTATATATATACACATATACATTTCAATTTTAAAACAATTCTATGAACTATAAGTTTTCAAACTTTTTTTTATTGTGGAGCATCTTTGAAAAGAGGAAGTTGGACATGAAGAGCACAAAATTGCATCTTGAAACTTTCAAAATTTATAATTAATAGAATATTACATTTTTTTGCAGAGCAAAAAGAGAAATATTGTTGTAAACTGAATCAGCAAAGTAATCTTACTTTTGAATATGTACTCATCCAAGAAATTTTTAAAAAGCACACATGTAAATTATGTGATAAATCCATTTTTGCATGTCATTTATGATTTACTATTTTACATGTGTTGAGGAGGATATGTAAATTACAAGATAATTTCATTGTTTTTTCTCAAATATTTATTGTATTAGAGAATGAGATTTTTATAGCTACTGTGGTACAAACAGAGCCATAGTAGAAGAAATTGTTATACTTATATGTTGTTCTTTTGATATTATGTGCATCTGTAAAAAAGATTCATTGTAAATAACATGAACAGGAAAACAATAAACAGAAGGATACATTATTCACAAGTTTTGTTAAGCACCCTTTATTATTCTTACGTATAATTTTAAGTATACAATTTGTGATATACCCTTGTTTTACTCTATTTTATATTTAACACTAGCTGCATACCTGTCCTTCATACTGGAGGAAGTAGATATCTTTCTAGCACACTTGATTAAAATTTATTCAATCAGAGCAAAACTATTGAATCGTTTCACTCATAACCTGTCATTACAATAGTCAAATAAAAGAAGAACTTTGTGGGAATTCGTAATAGTTTATGTCGCTAGCATTTAAAGTTCTACACACAACAGACAAATTATTTAAGTACTAGCTCGTCGTTCATTTTCCTATATTTTTTTTACCCAAAACGCAGTGATTAAGTGTCAATAATGAACGAAAACAATTGAACTTCTGTGGGAATCAGTATTTTTAAAGGTTGCACCGAAAAAGAACTTTTATTTGAAATTTAAAAGTAAATTATTTTCAATCGTGGGTTAATATTGAACGATAAGGATCATCTATGAAACTGTAGCTTTTGAAATGATTTCAATTTTCCCGATAATAACCTATCCCCAATTCCTACTCCTGAAATGGGTCAAACACATATGTGCCTCTGAATAATTTGGATTTACCATTCTTTAATGGGCTTCGTAGAAATGTTACCACACATGTGAAGGAAATAAACTGCAAAATAGAATAGAAACAAAAATCCTGTTTCTTTTGAAGCACCACCAAGCTAGCGTACCATTTATTTTATTTTGATGAGTCCAAGAACTCCAAGAGTGTGCATTTGCAGCAAATTCGTAATCCAATAGGATTCTGCAAACATGACAGAAGGAAATAATTTCACACTGCATTTTGTTTTGTATCGCAGTTTGTTACTCCTTACCTATAGCCGCAATATCAATGGATTTCCGAATACACTCGGATTCCGATTTGCTGCGAATAACCATCCTGCCCCGCAGAAAGTGGGATTCAGTTTTTTTCATTTCCACAAGATTTTTAAAGTTAATTTAAATCATAATGTTATGAAATTATTTTGCACATGATGTAATTTCTACCTGAGATATGATTAAGAAATTGGCTTTGAAAGCAAATCGCTCAACTCGTGAAAGATGTTTCAAACCAACATTTTTTGTCAGTTGTATAGTTTTTACGTCAAAGCCTTTTAATGACAATTAGGTTTTTATGTTTTAATGCATCTTTACACTCTTGATATCAAAATGATGTCAATTTCACCTGAAATATGTAACTTGAATTGTTAAAAAAAAAAAAAATAATAATAATAATAATCTCGCGTTGTTCACTAATCTACTTTTATTGGATATTGTGGAAGTTTATTATTTCGCTTTTAGAGCAAATTTTATTCCTAAGACTTTTAACCTAAATAGACTTCTAATGCATTTATAAAGTCGTGACATTAAAAGGACATAAGTTTCCCTCATGAAATCTAAATTAAATTATTGAAAGGAAAGTAGTTAATTTCATGTTTATACTGATCTACTTTTATCGGATGCAAACACTTTCATATGTAGATGGTGAGTCATGTGACTCTTTGAATTACAAAGATTTGATAATCTGATCACATGAAATGAAACCACTTATTACAATTATACAAATTTGTGTGGTTTAACCTGAAAACCTTATTGTGTAGGTGTAAATATTGCTTTTTTCTTCGATACATGTGCATATTATTGTCGTACCATGATGTTATATACATAAAAACCTTCCACAAAAAATGATCTAGCATGATGAAAACTGCTCAAAACCTGTAGCATGGTTTAGGAGGAATTAGTGGATACCTCAGACACAGGCAGAAAACGACTTTGTTTTATACTATGTATAGAAGTGTGATTTAAAATTTATGTTCAATTAAAAAAAATGATTTATTTTTGTAAATTATGTTTTGACTTTTATTATTCATATGGTACTTTATTATTATTATTTTTTAAAAAAAAGAGGTTATTTGAGGTAAACTTACTTGTATGGCAATATCTGATTTGCAAGTGTGAAAGCATCCAAAGGTATAAATGTGTTTTGTGTGGTGATATTAAGTAATTTTAAAAGCATGTGCTTGAGAATATGAGTATTTTAAAATGTATGAATATACAGGATGTCCCCAAAACACTGACGTAGGCTCTTATTCTGTAAATATTGATAATAGACATATACAATAAATCACAATTGCAATAAAAAAGGTACAGAATTTTATGGTATCAGTTAAAAAAATGCAAAATTTAAATTTTTATACACCCTCTCATGCAAAAAATTTCAATAGTAAAATATGCTTCATAAATTAATTACTACATGATGTACTAAATTTCAGCCTTTCAGTATAAAAAGGCTGTGAATATAAAATAAATGTTGACTTAAACCACTTTTCAATGGTTCTCAAAGGAAGGAAAGGAAAAAAAAAATAATAATAATACTGTCATGCAATCGAATTTCAGAGGTGTATACAAATTACAAAAGAAAACAATGATTGCATGACTATGCCATACTTTTGCTATTATTATGTTGGTTTTGTATAAATGTTGACTTAAAAATAGCATTGACTTAAAAATAGACTAAAGGTGCTATCACACGAGAGCTCTACGCACTGCAAAATGCACGTACAACACTTTTGTACTGCAGTTTTGCCCTTCAGTCAGGCGAAAACCGTTGTGTGATAGTATTTCCCTTGACACCGGATTGTTTCGAACAATGTTGAAAAATGTTTGGTATGAATGGTGAAATCGGCCAATCAGAGCTCTAGACACTGTCCACACCTTCATTCATGATGGCGACCTCCATGCCTGCAATGTGGACGGCAGAAATAGAAGCCAATTTTATTTCCGAAGTGCAAATCAAAAACCATTATAAACTTTTTTACTGTATTTACTTAAAAATGAACCTTCGAATTCCACCGTCAATGTCAATGTACGAATGCACGGGGCGCGACAGGACGAGTGATTTTTGTGACAAAAACAGCGATGACGTAATAACTGTTCTGTCACAAAACGAGTGATAACGTCGCCAAATCGGCAACCCCGTGCCAATCCACCAGATCGTTTACTTACCTTGCAATACAACCCTATACCTTGCTTTTGACAAGGAAAATGAAAGCCGAAAGAGTTGTACGAGCATTTTGAAGGGCGAAAATGCGTCGTCTGATAACGGCTTTAAGCCTCTCACCAACTTTGTACATTTCTAAGTCTTCTTATGATGAAAGGCTGAAACTTTGTAATTACCTAATAAATGTATATGGCACATTTTATTAATTGGGAATTTGATACACAGGACTGAATAAAAATTTGAATTTTCTATTCAATCTTCTGAAAATTTTAATTGATGCCATAAAATTCTATAGCTTTATCGTAACTTTGTGATTTATTGCATACGTCTATGATCAACACTTGATGAATTAAAGACCTAAGTCAATATTTTTGAGACACCCTGTATATTTTCAGTATTGTTTTATTGCATTTCAATTTACACTTAGGGGACAGCCAGTCACAAATGGAAAGATGCTAGTGCCTAAAGCATGCATAATTTTGAAGATCAAACCTACACTCATAAATGCACATGCAACTCCTGAGCCTTGTGCTGAACATTCATAATGAAATTGTTAGTTTTTAATGCTCAATGAATATTTTTTTTTTACCAAGCTTTAATCTTGTGACTAATGCTTTCACATTAGTATAAATAGCAGTTTACTCAACATATACAGTGGTTGCCGCTTATTACGGTCGATGGTTTATCCGGTGAGCTGCTTATTCCAGTGAAAATCAACATGAGCAGAATGAAATGGCCAAACTGCTTTGGTTTTCTGCCGGTTACCTCAGTAGTGAGTGTCCCTTTATCCAGCCAGGTAATATTGGAGATTAGATAAAATTTTGACATAATTAGCTTTTAGGGCGAAGTGAAAGCCAGTTAGTTAATGATGACATATTTGTGTGAAGGTGTTACGGTATTTCAATCAAAACAATTGCTAATATACTTAACAGAATTTTAATAAAAATAATCATCAATCCTACACTCGGAACCAATGACACCTAATGGTGATGATGACAATGTACACCCAAAACGGTTACTTATCACAAGAGTAGATTTGCTTAACGCTATACACTTTGCGTCGAGCATTTGAGAAGAATAACGTAAATGATCACCTCTTTTCAACATTAAATTAAATTCAATTTGCTATGCCCTAAAACAGCTTTTAATTTCGGATTTTATACCCAAGAATTGTTTTTCATTTATTTACTTTTTATTTTTATAAATGTACGAATGTATTATTTGATTTGCTCATTTCTTTATTCTTAAATAAATATGTGCATACGTTAAACTATTGACTATTATAGTTTATATATTTTAATTTTATTTACTGATTTTTGCTTCCTTAAATTTTCTCGCTTTTACTTTCCCATCGTTTATTTTGGATTTCAGTTATTCTGGTGAATTTCAACCCGCCCCCATGTGACCGGAATAAGTGGCGACCACTGTACTTTGAAAGAAGTAATAATCTTATGTATAAATCTATTTTTTTTTTTTTAACACATTAGATTTAATTGCATGAAATTGACTGATTTAATAACAATGAAGAAAACTATCACTTTTTGGTATGAAACCCTTACTTTTACAGATAAGTTTAATAATTATTTTACAAATAGCTTTTTAAAAAATATATGTAATAAAACCAATCAGTAGGACAATCGATTTTGTCAGTCAGAGTTCATCCGTGCCCACACATACATGACGCATAAACAGATACTTAAAAAAAAAAAAAAAAGACTCGTATTTTAACAACGTAAGTCTAAGTTTCACTTGAAAATTTTGAAGAGAAAATGTTTTTCTTTTCAAATGGATGATATTTTTTTCTTTCAACTAGCAAGAAAAGATTCATTTACAAACTGTGGAAGACCAGATGTAATGACTGGTATTTCGATAAAGAAATCCAATACATCGTCTAATAGCATCCATGCTATGTTCAATCTTTGTGGGTGTGGGGCATTCTCATAGAACAGGAATGAAATCAAAAATCTTCTATTTGTTGGACGTTCTCAATTTTAGTGCTGTACATGAAAAGTTTTAGAAATTCCAGATGGTTTCTAACATTTATGAGTATACTGTAAAGTACCTTCATACAAATTTGGTGCTGCTATTTACCATGTCATGGTTTAGTGACCTCACTATAATCTGAAACGTGTTTGCATTGAATAAAACAAAGCAATAGGAGCACAGTGCACTTTAGTAGCATCTTCGGGAAGGAAGCTAGTTTGCGCTGACTGATCGTATGTAATATGGCTATATTTTTGTACAGAAATAAATATTCAGGCACAAAATCATGAACTATAGATAAAAAGTTAAAATTTTTTATTTGGGAATACCTTATTCCCCCGTACACGATATATATTTCGGTTACACACATAACCATCATCAGTCGTTTCTGGATCTCACTCTAATGGCGGCTTCCTTTTTTATCTCTTCGTTCTTCTTCTGGAAATTTCGATGAATGACGTCATCCCATGATTGGTCGATTGTATGAAGCGCATCGTTGATGCTGCCATCTGTCGTCATTATTTCTAAGCTCTCACAAATGTAGGCATATATACTATTTTTAAAGTTGGCTATTTTTTTAATATTTTTAAAATCAATGGTGATGGGCTCTTCCAAAGCAAAACGGGCCAGAGCGGTACTTTGTTTCTGGAGGTTAATGTCTTGAAAATGTTCGTTTTTTCGCTCTTTAATTTTCCTTTTTGTAACGCCGATGTAGCAATTTTCTTTATTAGTATCGTTTGACCTAAAATTAATTTTATAGATCCCTGCATTGACCTAAAATGAATTTTATAGATCCCTGCGTTTTAAGTTATTGAATAATGTTGTATATGTTTTTATTATAGATTTAAAAAAAAAAAAAAAAAAAAAAAAAAAAAAAAAAAAAACTTTTTAACTTTCCAAAAATTGCCTCTTATTTTTATTGATAGCGATTCAGTATGACTTGCAGATCTCTAAGTCTAGAGGAAGCACTGCAGTCAACCAATACAATTTGTTTCAGATGGGGTTTTTTTTCTTTCACCACAGATACTCTTAAGGCTGTTTTGCTTGAAAATCATGGAACTTTTGAATAGCTTAAAAAAATGTAACTGTGCTAGAGACTCGAAAAAATTTAGAATGTCTCTTTACAAGTTGCACAGTGAACTGACACAAAGAATGAACCTATAGAAGTTACGAAATTGTCAGGGAAAAAATGCTAAACATAAGGAATTTTGCGATATTTCCAAAAATGGATTCCTTGTCCCATTGTTGAAGGCAATTTTTGTGCTTATGAATTTTTTCTGAAAGTTGCACGAGACAAAGTTTTACTATTTGTGTCAGTCCATAGTGCAGAGGATAAAGAAGCATCATTAATTTTGCCAAGTGTTTAACATCATTTGTTTGTTTTTAAAGCTGTTCTCAAAAGTCCTGTGACAACAATCGCTCTTCAGGTAGAACACCCTTAACTGATGAAAATCCCCAATACTAAATCACATCTACAAATACTATATGGCATAGCCAGTTTTCTATCAGATACATTTCATTAAAAATATAAAATTTACAAAATATTGAAAGTTAATTTAGTTATTAATGTAATTAATGAGAATAATTGCTTACAATATATTAATATAAACAAGTTGCAAAATGATTTCTTCTTGCTAGTAGAGTTTTGAAATTTAAATAGATTTTAATTTCTTTCGCTTTGTGTTTCTGTCAGACATGCATAAATGTAAAAACTTAAGTACATTGAATTTGATCCTAGACTTTTTCCTTGTGTCAGATTCAATAAATAACACAACAAACAAAAATCTGAAAGATTCTCAAAGAATTAAACCAATTTTATATTTATTAAGAAAAACAATACAAAAACAAGCATCAAATCTACATAAAGGAATAATATGGATACTTTCTATGCTTAAAACTTTAACCATAATGTATGAAAATAGAGCAACAATATCTCCAATATAAATTCCTCTATATTGAATATTTAAAAACATGTATGACAAAGTTCTGCGATAAAAATGTTAAACAGTGAGAAATTTTACAAAACTCCAGAAATGAAAAATTGTTTCAGACAGTATAAGTTGCAGAAACATGATCTGAATCAGTTCATGTTTGAAAATGAAATATGGCAATGCACGGATATTTCAAAAATAATACATAATATATATTTTTCTGATATTTGAACTTTAAAACATAAAACACAAATCTTACAATAAAATGTCTTGAACAATGACAAATGAAAAATTAGTTTTAAGAGACACACCATCTGATTCTTAATTTATGTTTAGCAATGTATTACGATCATCTTCAATATGAGTTCTCTGTTACTTTATAAGTATAAATTAATAAATAAATATGTATATTTATTTAAAAAAAACTTTTGGAAAGTGAGAAATAAGTATATAAAACTCTTGAAAATGAAAAATTAGTTTTCTGAACCATGATCTGAATCTTGATCCATCTCACCACCATCTTCCATATTTCTCATGTCATCATCTTCGCGGGGTCGCTTTCTGCCACGGTACTGACGCCCAGGGGCTCTGACCGGAGCCTGCTCGGCTTCTCCATGTACTAAACTGTTTCTATACAAAATCAATGGCTGCCAATCTTCAGAGCGTGTCCCTGGCATACTTGCTTGGATGTGCTTGTCTAAATAGGTTAACACTACTCTTTTGTCTTGCTTCATGAGCTTGTTGGTGAATTCATTCAAGATTTCTAAAAATGCAAGGTTGGGAGGTGGTCCTAATGGATCAGCTGGATTTTCAATAGGTGTTATTGTATATAAAATGCCTTCTCTATGTAAAGCTGCAACAGCATCTCTGTTTTTCACCTGAAAAATATTTTTAAATCGTTGTAATATTATAGTACTTCATCTCCAAGGATTTAAAAAATAAGTTATTCTCTACATTAAATTATCAAATAGTAACCAAAAAAAGTTTCCAATGTAATTAAACCTCTAATTAATAAGAAAGAATGCATTGTTGATATACAGCAAAAAACCTTTAGTAACAAATTTTACTCTCACAAATATTTCAGTTATGAAATAGATTATGGTACGTCAAATGAAATTCGTTATACTGTACACTAAATCAAAATATAAGTCTAGCAGACTGGTTTTGACATAGTGTTATTAGATATAATTGTCAGTGCTGAAATCAGTGACTTCAGATTGTATAATATGCTGCAATTAATCTTCTGTTAAACATTACTTCAAGAATTTTGGCAGTGAGAAAGGGGCAAAAAATTTTTTGCCATGTTAAGACATAACTGCCAACATTGAAACTTTAGATTTCATTTAACTAAAAGAAATTCAACTAAAATAAATAAATAAATAAAAATAAAATAAAGAAGAGGAAATCATGCATGAATCAAAATTTGGGACTTCAGAAAAAATTACAAAAACAATTAAACTATATAATAAAAAGTAAAATCACAGTTACTGTAAAATCATGCTTAGATATTGCTAAAAAGAAAATTTTTAATTAAAGTTCAATAACTTTCATTAAAAAAATTCATTAAAAACATATTATAATTATGAATACATTAGGGAAGGAAAAAAGTAGTTCTGTAGCACATAAGAAATAGTTTTGTAGTATAACATCCAAAAAATAAAATAAGTATGAACATGCTTAGTTTATATATTTCATGCTTTTCTTTGTTACCTTTCACAAACATATTTTAACCTAGTCAAAATATACTTTGTTTCAACTTTAATTATTTAGTATCATTTTCTTTCATATCTGAACCTGCCCTCTTCAATGAAATTTTTTCTTAACTATTTTATACGGAAAAAAAATTTAAAAAAAAATTAAATTTGAAATAAGAGTAAATTTTCATGGCATTGGAGGTTTAAATAAAAAAAATATTAAAGGAAAAATATTTGTTGTCAGGACAGATTTAAAAAAATAAATAAATAAATAAAGATTGAAATTGGAATGTTGGAGTTAGTGATCGATCTAAGATTTTTTAGAATCTAGATTTTTTTTCCTTAACTGTTTTAGTAGGTGTATTTTCCGATCCACAGGAGTAATTAAAGCAACGAACAATTATGCTACATTTTCAAATGCATAATTAAATTGCATTTAACACATAAATCATACGTAATAACTGATTACACAATCTAGGTACTCTGTTAGTGTTAACTGCAAATTTCACTGTTTACATTAAAAGTTATTGCAGATTTCAGAGAGTTGACTGTAAATAATTTTCAAGGGGAAATCTCGCCGTAATCACAGATCATAAAACAAAATTTTATATGGGAAAGCAATGCGTAAAAACATGCATTCCGAAATTCTTAAGGCATATTCTAAATTTCTAAGGCGTGAAATATGCATCCAGAGGTGTTATCACGATCACTTGTTGGAGTGCAATACTCAAGGAAATTTTACGAAAACGGAAGCCAGCAGAGATTTTTTTGAAACACTGGAAGAGATGGAATAAAAATTGGAAGAGAGAAAATTTATTTAAAAAACAGGAAACTTCTGGCGAAAAGGAAAGAGCTGGCAGCTATGGTAAGAGTATCTTTAAATTGTATTTAGTGTAATGCAATGGAAATAAGGAACAAAATATTGAAAATGAAGAACACACAGGACTTAGATTCTGCTTAATACTGGGTCTATTCAAGACTAATTTTATTGTTTTCTAGATTTAGTATTAATATTTCACCAAACTACCAAAAGCATTTTATCAGGTGAGTTTAATGAATGGCCAACTCTGTTTAGTAAATGAAAACTGAAAATTCTAAAAATCAACATTTTTCTAAGGCCATGTAAATTCTGATAGTTACTAATTTTATGATCAGCTGATTGCATAAAAATATCAGTGTCAAAATTGTAAAAAAAAAAAAAAAAAGTAATGCTCATACATACTTGATCTAAACCAAAAGACAGAGCAAATCTCTTAGCCAATTCCTTGATAGCGAGGAAGCTCTCATCTTGACGATTTATAGGTCCAGAATTTTGATTATTTCTCAGTTCTGTAAACAGTGATGTCAGTGACATAGCCATGGTTCTAGCACAATTAACTTTGTTAATTTCACGTGCTTTGCCAAGAGTAGCTTTTATAATGTCACCATAATCATTGTAAAACTTAACGTAGTGTTTAAAAATATCAGCAGCTTGTTTGACGCTTATTATATTATATACAACCAATTTACAGAAAGATGCCAAGAAGTTTCGGCGCTTATGAAGTTCTTCAATTTTTGTATGCTCATCTTGATCATCATCATCATCTTCAATAAACACCTGGAACAGAAAAGATTATGCATCCTATTAAAAAAAGTATCTAAGCATACAAATAAATGAATTCTTGATGGTAATGTTTTTCAATACAAATTTTAACCTTTGAATTGATCTTTACTAAAGTTAGAAAGAATACTAAAGACATTATAAAATAGCAACTGAACCAGGAGGTTACAGAAGCTTAAACTTGGAGTCTCTTCATCAATTTTCTGGGGGCATGTTTCAATGACAAAAATTAATCAAAATACTTATAAGTTTAACATATGGACAGAAAAATTGATAATAATAAAAGTTTTAGGTTTTAAAACACCTAAGTTAAAAACATTTACCATTAAAAACCTAATTAAAAAAGTTCTGAGCAGAAAGCACCTTTCAGTCATGTATCATGGCCATATTCATCGGCAGACTGCTTGCTCTCTGTTCTTCATGCGGTCATGATATGTGATCGAAAAGGCACTTTCTGTCCAGAACTTTTTTAGTTAGATTTTTAATGGAAATTGACTTGACCATGAGTGAAGCTAGCTCAGTCATGGACTGCACCAATGTGCTATAGTGTGTATTTTACCCATTGATTCTAAAGTTAAAAAAACTTAAGTTAATGCCAAAGTAAACATCAGGTCTTAAAAAGTAGTCCCCAGTCACCGATGGCTTTGAAAGAAAATCAATGGGTAAAATACACACTATAGCACATTGGTGCAGTCCATGACTGAGCTAGCTATATAAAGTGAATTAATGGCTAAAAGACTAAAAATGAATCACTATTAGGGCATAAAATGAATCAGCATTAGCGCTTAAACAATTTTAATGATGAATGTTTTTGGCATTGCACTGCATAAAATAGGAACATGCAGCTCCATTGTGCTGTTTAGCATCCAAATAGCTAACAGTAAAATATTTAATGTCAATAAAATTTTTTAGAATCATTTTTGTTGTCATTAATTATCTTTTGACAGAGTGTATTTAACATTTTTTTAAGTTGAAAAGTGAAAGTGAATGAGGGAAGTTTTGAACTTACAATACAAAAGCACTTTATGCTGGCTTAGTTTTTGAATTTCTATACATTATTATCTGATTTTTTAAAGCACATATACCTTTTATTCAAGAGTAATTTTTACACTTATTTCACTATAAAAAATTGTGAATGAAGATTTCGATTTCAAACAAGAACTCATTACTCTCTTTCCCTTTTAGTTGGGACTATGGAAAAAAAAAAATAATAATAAATAAATAAATAAATAAATAAATACTGTTATCAAGAAAATTACCATCATAGTGAGATTTGACAGCACAAATAAAAATATTCTTACTGCTGCATACTTTTCAGCAAGCACTGCAATAATCTGTATTTAAAATGCAGATTATATGTACCTAATTTGAATGCTTAAATCATTAATGATTAAATGATCTAAAATTTCATTATTTCTTGTTTGACTTTAATTAAGTTGAATAAATATTTTTCCCTTTAGCATGGTAAAAATAGAATTTTCTTTAGTATGTATATATAATACTTGTTTTTGTTAAAGCATTCAAATATTTAAGCTTTAGTATGTAATTAATGTATATAAAACAAATAGCACTGTTTTCCGGCATAACTAAGGGTATGTCCTAATTTGTAAATTAACCAAAAAATAATACACACCTTTTTTTGGACAAATGCTCCAAGCTGAATCTGAAGTTGTCTGTCTGGTTCATATACTAATGGAGTTAGACCTGAATTTTCTCCAAGTTGCTTACAAAAGACGATTAATAAATCACAAATTATTACAAAAGCTGCTTCTTCTAATGTATCGGTTGGATGACTAAGCAAATCTCTCATAGTTTCGACAAAGTCTTTTAGTCTATTCCTAAGGCTAGCAACAGAAACTGGCAAGGGGCTCGTGTCATCCAGCATAACAAGATCCCACATAATCCCCATAGAACAACAAGTCATGGCATATTTAACGACGTCTTCAGGCAAGCCTTTGTCCTGTATGGCTCCCTTTACCCAGAAATCATAGATGTTGTCCCAAATAGACCATGGCCCCAAATTGTGACAGCTGTAAAATATTGACACTTTCTTCATGGCTGAAGTAACATGGTAGATTTCATCTTCATCTACTTCTTCGCCTGCTTGCATGTAATCACTAGATGCTTGCTTGTACTTGTGGACCAAAGAATCCACTAGTGTACCCCTGGCAACAGCACACCTGGGAAAAAGAAATTAAATAAATAGTAATTTGTATAAATACATTTAATGTATCTTTCTATGTGCAGTAATTTTACAGTAGGGGGTCTTCCTTCTTTGTATACTGTACAGATATACTCAGAGTCATACTGATAGCTTCTTAAATTCCGTCTTTCCACCAGTCCAGGAACTTAGAAGATTAACTATTTTGATCCCCTATTGAATTATTTGGGTCTATTTCCAATAACATAAAAAATAATGAAATGTTTAGAAGTGTAACTAAGGAACATAAAAAGTTAGTTCTCAAGCAAATCTAATAGCTTAAAAACGGTGGATCTTCAGAACCCCATAATTTGAAAGATTCTTTCTAGGGAAAAATATCTACTAGTGATTTCTAATATTATCATGCACTGGAGTTTTTATGAATTGCTGCATATATCAGTGGCTGATCCAGGAATATTTTTCAGGGTCCCATTTTTGCGAAAATTGCTTATTTTGGGGAATTTCAATACTTAATTTTGTGAATTTCAACACCTATTTTTGTGAATTTTCATACCAATTTTTAATAAAAAAAGTAACTTTTTTTGTTAAAATAATTGATAAAACAAATTAAAATGTAGGGTAAGATGCCAATGAGGGGCCGTTTTAAATGACTGTATTTTTGTGAAGGGGCTTGTTTTCAGCGATTGCGATAACACCTCTAGATGCGTATTTCACGCCTTAAAAATTCAGAATATGCCTTAAGAAGTTTGGAATACATGTTTTTATACATTGCTTTTCCATACAAAATTCTGTTTTACGGTCGGTGATTGCGCCGGTATTTTCCATTGAAAATGATTTTTTTTTTTTTTCATTCACAGTCGACTCTCTGAAATCCAAGATAACTTCTAAACAGTGAAAATTACGGTTAACACCAGTTATCATAAAATATTATTCAAGTGCCCCAGTAAAAGTTGAGTATGAGATTTTGATACACCATAGATAAAATGAGGTAGGTAGGTATGATAAATAATTATGACATGCTGATTTTAAATTTAAAAAATTCAATTATTGTACCAGTTTTTGTTGAATTGACATTTATGTAGTACCTAGATGTATAATCAGAAATTATTTACATGTTTAACACAATTTAATTATGTATTTGAAAATTTAGCATACTTGTTCGTTAGTTTAATTACTCCTTGTAATGGAAAATACTCACTTCTAAAAAGGTTAAGGAGTATTTTGACTCTTCTGAAAAAAATCCTAGATTGATCACTGGTTGTTTTAATCGATTGTAATTTTGTAAAGGGGCTGCAAAACGGACCTAATTTTTGTCTGCATCGACCCCTATATAGAGGATTGCACTATAGCATATATTTTAATAACTTTTTTTAAACCTTCTTTCCAAATCACTGGGACTCACTTTTAAAATACCCTATACATTGCACTGTTTTTGTAATAATATTTTCAAAAAAAAAAAAAAAAAAAAAGAAAGAAAATTTAGCAAGAGATCCTAAGTACATAACATAAACATGCGTAGTTATTTAAGAAAAAATAAACCCAAAGTTACAATACACTTATCTAAGCACCTTATTAAAACATTTGTACACACATTTCAAATGCAATTTAAAAAAAATGAACATAAACCAGGGGCGTAGCCAGGGGGGGGGGGTATCGGGATATATCCCCCCCTCCCCCGAAATTTTTGGATTAGTGATGAAATTCCGTCTATTTATACACATATAAGTTCATATCCCCCCCCCCCCCCCCGAAAAATTTTCCTGGCTACGCGCCTGACAAACTAAACACTACACACATCCATATTAACTAAACACACAAAACTTACATTACTAAAATGAGGATTAAATCAGAACTCATTACAAACTCAAACATCCTGATCTATTGATTTATATTAAATTAAAAAATGTATGTGAATTCTGCAAATTGATAGCAATCCCATGTATCAAATAAAATAATCTATGGGTCATTCCATGTCAAATCAACCAAAAAAAAAAAAATATTTTTGTACCTTGACATCTCAGATTTTAATGATTTTTGGTTAATAGTTTGTACTTATGGAGTTTATGAAAAACCCAATTTTTTAAATTTTTTGGACCAGTAATTTTTTTTCTATGATTTTTTAAAAGTGAGAAAAATTGACACTGTTGCCATTTACAAAATCATCCATAATTCGGTAAAGAATTATGCCAGAGTGCTCATTAAAATATCATTTTAAAGGTATTTTCATGGGTTTTAATATGAGTAGTAACACAATGTATTTTAAATAAATTTTATTTCTTTTATGAAATTTTAAAGTTTTAAAATTTAAATTTTTCAAAAACAACACCTTTGATTTTTTTCAAAATAATATATAGTAATCTTTTACTTATTGTCTAAAGGTATGAAAAGTTTCAGGATGGAGAAATAATGGGTTTTCAAGAAATCAATTTTTGAATTAGTGCATAATTCAAAATACTTCTTGTTTGAGCCTTCTTAAAACTGCTTATTTAAGCCTCTAATCAGAAGAAATGCTTTTTTCTATTTTCTTTCTAGCTACCCCCCACCCCCAGAGTAAGTGATTATATGGTCAGAATAGCTAGAAAACTAATTAATGAGAAAGGAATTCTTTCAACTCCGAACCCTAAGCCAAGAAAAACATTAGATGAAAAAACTGTCAAGGCTGTAACTGATAACAATGATGAAGTCAGTAGAATAATGCCTGGTAAAAAAGATTTTGTATCAATTATTACAGATGTTTCTTATAACTTAAAAAATTTCCATCCATCCTTCCCAATTCACAAAAAATAACACAAAATACTAAAACCTTTATATAAAAAGGAACCATAAAACAAAAGCACATACCTCAAATTTTCAACTAAATTCATTATTTAATGGCCTTGACATACATTTTTATTTGTGAACAAAATGCCTTTATCACGAAATAAATTCTAATAGCCAGAAATTCAACCTAACAAGAGCATGTAAAATATTTTTCACAACGAACATTTTCAGCTTTATACCAATATTCATTATTCACTCTATTGGGGATAACATCTTAAAATAAAATGAATTTATAAGTGTTCTACACAACTTTATCTACATTTATTATAAAAATAACCAGAAATTTTACTTCCTTAAAAAAAAAAAAACCTTTCAAAAGCATCAAACTTTTAAGCTTAGCGATGCATTCCAGAACAAAAACGCATATTCACTGAACTTGAGGATGATGTCTCGGTTGACAGTTAAATTCTTTCAACCAATCACATAATGCCTTCAAACTTACTCAGTTCCCAGTTAAATTTGACCAATCGCATAATTTCTAATGACTGCATGCAACAACACAACTGTGCCAAAGGATTGCTAAATACGTCATCTCGACTGGCAATTCTGACACGCCTGTTGACTTATTGTAAGCTTTGGATATATATAAAGCTTACAATATATATAGTAAGCTTTGGCTATACATATCAGATTGGCCACCTGCCCCCACTTACTATATATATTGTATTTGGCAAGTCACTGTAAACATGATTTGTGTGGGGGGGAAAAAACAAAAAAAAAAAGTCTGCAATTTTTACCAAGGGGCCCTTAGTCAACATTTGGCCATGTACTGTAAATATAATCCATACATCTATTAAAAAATTTGGTATAAACATACCTTGAATGAATGGCAAGTTCTTCATTGCACAAAACTTCGTAAGTCTTAGCGCAGGCTTCCAGTACATCCGTATCATTGTGTCTCTCCACAATTTCATGAATCAGTTTTAACAGGCTGTCTAAATTTTTCTCTTGCCTGCTTGTTGTGTAGATCTCCAACTCAAAGTACTGAGGAATCAGCATAAGGTTAGCAATCTTTTCGGCATCTGCCAGATATTTGGCCAGCAAAGACGGCAACGTGGTGATGAAATGTTCCGTGAGCTTTATTTTGTCGTCTGTCACCTGCTTCTGTTCTTTCACCGATGGCTGTTTCCTGTTAGGGCCCCGACCCACCGGTGGCTCGCCGGTAGCGGCTTGTTTGACGCTGCATACCATGATTTCTATCAAAGACGTCTCCTGCCGATCATCCAACGGCTCTTCTTGAGGTCCCGGCTCTTCAAGCAGCAAATCTGTCATGCACTCCCAGTCTTTCATCATAGGGTTGCTTTCTATCAGGCTGTCAACCAAATACGCCCCGTGCTCGTGCAGTTCACTCTCAATGAAAAACTGAACAAGGTCCCTGATGAGAGGCGTATTGATGGAGCGTTTTTTACCCCTCTTTGTTCTCAAGCCCTGGACGGCTTCCTCGTCAGGCTGAAACAACCTCTCATTCAAAAATTCTCCCGCGGCCTGGGCCACCGCTCTGTGAGAAGAGTAGACGAGTTCGTAAACATGCTCGCAGTCTTTGTCCGTCAGTATCTCCCGGTGGTACTTGTGGATGCTGATGACGAGTTTGACGGCGTGGACAGCAACGTCGTATTCCTTGTCCAAAGTCATTGCGACGATGCGATCTTTGAACTTGTTCGTGAACAGTTCCATTTTGCTCGTGAGTTCTTCAGCCCCATAGAGGGGTAGTAATGCCTGCAGGCATTTCAAGCGGGTGTCTCCGACTTTGTCATGAAGAGTCCATCCTATGTACTTCAAGTAGCTGTCATCGAGGAAATGCTGATGGAACTTCTTCATCCACTGGCCGATTTCGTACATGCAGATGGACCGGATCTCAGGTAATGTGTCCCTGTACCGATGAACGAACACACTTTTGAACATGTAGGTAAGCATGTTCTTGATCTCTTCCATGTTTTCCTCTAACTCCTGACGCTTGCTCAGCAGCATTTCTAATCGTTCCGTAGCTCTTTTATCGCGATTTTTCTGTCGTTCTGCTTCGTACTGTCTCTGGGTATTGTCCAAATTAATACTCAAGTTCAACGCTACATCGACGAGGGCAGTCATCAGCTTCATAGCAGCTAGAGTTGCAGTGTGCCTGAAAGCCCGAACCTGGGAGTCCGAAAGACCGGTAAGCAATGATATGACATTGTCCATGAGATACTGGTCATATATGATACTGTACTGACATTGACGAACCATGACCTGGACGAACTCGCAGAAATTCGTGCGGAATTTCTTCCACTGGGGTCCGCTCATTATCAGCGGATAGTCTCCACTCTCTTCTTCAAACTCTTCCGTCATTTTTCGGATGATCTGAGCATGTTCCATGGTCGCTTGCATTTGCGGGGTAATTCGCCCTTTGCAACCAGCGCACTGTATGAAGAACTGCATGAGATCTAAAAGAGCAATGTCTCGATCTTGTTTGTACGCTTCAATCCAGTCGTCGACAACGCACTGGAGAGCACTTCTACCTTGTTTAACGACTTCGAATAAACTGTTGGGATCATCTGTTGGCGAATCTGGAATGAACCCTCTTCCACGTCCCCTGCCTCCTCTTCCGCGTCCACCTCCACGACCTCTTCCAGCTACACGTCTTCGCTTATTTCTAATTCCTCTGAATCCAGTCTCTTCCATATGATAGTCTATGGTTTCGGCTGCGTCGTGCAGATCTCCAGCGGGGAAAATATCGTCAGCATCGACTTCCATCATCTGCTGACCTTCCCCACAATCTTCTTCGCTTAATCTGCCTCGTTTACGAGCCATAACTGAAAAATACTAACCAAAATATGGTACGCAAATAATTATTTCACTAAATTAGAAAAGGTAACGCATATTCTTACAAAATCCCGCTAAACGTCGCCAACCCAAACAAAAACAACATAACGGAAACATCGATTCCTGTTGCCACGCATTGAAATAAATATATTATCAGGCAATGTGCAGTTACATTCAACGAGGTAAAAGCGATAAAAGCAAAAGACTGATTGGCTTGGAAGAATGAAAATACTAGATGGAGACGTCGGAAAGAGGAACAACCGTTTTCTTTTCTACTGCAGTTGCTATCAAAACATTTATAACACATTTTGCCCTTATTATTATTTTATTATTTTTCCGAATGATGCTTTAAAAGTGCTTATTCTTTTCGCGCAAATTTTCGAAACTTTAAAATTGTGTTTGATTGCACCCTCAAGGATTCAAGTACACCCTCTATAAAGGTATCAGAGTACAAGCAAAATTTACTATTTTGACTTTGGTCACAAATAATTATTATTTTTTTTAAACGTACAAATCGACAGAAACATGAAAAAAAATGTTATTATGCATAGCTTAATTCATATTTTATGATAAGTAATTTTTAATATGCGAAACCTATGTAGGAAGTTTGACTTTTACTCGAATAGTCAAGAGTGCAAGTTAAATTTCCTATTTCAGTTTTGTGAATAACTAATGAAGTTTTAGAAAAACACGCAATTTGAAAGAAATGTATGAAAAATTGACTATTCACAGCATGAATAATTTATTATTAAAGAGACGGTGGAAGTTATAAAAGGTTTTTTTTTTTTAATTTTGGACTAAAAATTGCGAATTTTTGTATGTACACCCTCCAAAAAAAGTATTCGAGTAAGAGATAAATTTCCTACGTTGGTTTCGTATATTAAAAATTATTTATGATAGAATATGGATTAGGCTATGTATAAGTATGATTTGCCATATTTCTGTCAAGTTGTGCGTTTTTCAGAAACTCAACTATTATTCGCAAATCTAAAATAGGAAATTTATCTCTTACTCGAATACTTTTTTGGAGGATGTACACCCTCCCAAAAAAGTAGTCGAGCAAGAGAGAAATTTCCTATTTTAGATTTGCGAATAATGGTTGAGTTTTTGAAAAACGCACAACTTGATAGAAATATGGAAAGTCATATTTATACATAGCATAATTCATATTCTATGATAAATAATTTTTAATATACGAAACCAACGTAGGAAATTTCTCTCTTGCTCGAATACTTTTTTTGGAAGGTGTATATGCTTTGAAGTATGACAAAACTAAATTCTTAAAAAAACTCAAAAAAATTAGAAATTCTAAAAAATGTTTCTTGTGTGCCAATTTTTAATTTTTCCCTTCAATTTTACCTTGTTACAGTTCAAAAATGTATTCCGAACGCATTTTCTTTTTAATTTAGAGATTCGCTGAAAAGTAAAATTTTAGGAATTATTTTTGTACGTTAACACTGAATTTTCACAAAATTTTCATGCTTTTATAAATTTATATTGAATTTTTATAATCTTAATGACCACCAATATTAAAACTGATATGAAAATGTATTTTATATGTATCTTGAGTCTCTGTTATAAATTTTATAAGATTTCTATAAAAATTGTGTCTCAAGAGACATTTTAAAAACACTGAACTGTGAAAAATATTCATTTTGCACAAAAGTCATTTTTGCGGACATTTAAAGGGCCATTTATTAGATACTTACATTTTTAAACGCTTATAACTTTTTTACTAATTAAGTTAGAGACATGCGGTTTTTTTGTCTCAGATACAGTAAATATCATAGAATATTAATACATTAAAGAAAAGATTTTTTGGCGGATTTTTGGTAATGTCATAGCCCACTATCTCCTTAAATACTATAATTTGTACGTGAAAGTGGCATAAAAAATTTGGATTATGCTCTAATACTCTTTGGGACGTTATCTTGTATATTTCAGGTGAGATACATCTAATAACGACATAGATTTGTACCCCAGCATACGAGGACACAGCGCAAAATCTCACTGTGTTCTCGTATGCAAAAAGCTGCTATTAGAGACGCTAAGGAAACAGGGGTGGCGCCAGCGGGGGATCGGGGGGCATGCACCCCCCGTCGGGGATCACTGGGCCCCCCTGTCGGGGAGTGTCGTCTAAGATTTTTTTAGAGAATTTGTTGGTTTAGAAAAACGAAGGAAGTTTTGTAACCAGATAAAAAATTCCATTCAAAGTGTCTGACCCGACCGTAGAGGTTCCGTTCACTTCCATTCTCATTCTGCTTGGAATTATACGATATTCATATACTGAATATTGATTATCTGCAGCTCGGAGTATGTTTCTCAGGATTCGAAGGAACCAGCGAACAAGATCCACATTTCTAGGGTAATCAGGGTTGCCCGATCTGCTGACAATTGCCTTAGTAATGACCTTTTTAACTACGACTTTGGTGAAAATCACTGGGCTTTCCTGTCAACCAAGAACAGATAATTAATGACCAAGGAAATTTATCTTACTTGTACTCGAATACTTTTTTGAGAGGCTGTGAAAGTACTGAAACGTAAAATTTGGGGTTTTTTATCTTTTGGCCCCCTGTCGGGGAAGATGGCCCTCCCGTCGGGGAAAGTCTGGCGCCATCACTGTAAGGAAACAAAATGTACTGGGGCCCCCCATTCAGACTTCTGCCCCAGGCCCCGATAAGTCATAATCGGGGCCCGAGTACTCTGTTTAAAAAGTTTCAATTGAATTTATTTTAAGATTTCTTCTTTATGTAGGCGCTACCGGACATCTCTTCAGTTGCATTGCAATATGCGGAATTAATAAACTGTGCCCTCCCAATTTTTGAGTGCTTTTTTCTATCGCTTTAGTTAAAATTTATGCCGTTTACTTGAAAATAATGACTGTCGTTTGTTACGGATTATGAGAAATAAATTGTAGTAATACTACATTCTTTTAGAATAATATGTTATTTACAGTGGCTGCTTGGAGCTTGTTATTGGGGGTGCTGTTTAAAAAAATATACGAAACATTTTGTTCTACTATTTCGTAAAAAAAAAAAAAAACAAGCTTCATATTTATATAAATATTATGGAGAAAAACTTTCCACTAAAAATAAAACGAAAGAAAAAAAAAATACAGTTTTTAAAAATTATTTATTATGCTTTTAAGTTTTGCATTTATTTACCTGCAAACAATGCTGAAAATAGAGGGACTACTTGGGGCAAACCTTAACTTTGGCACCCCCGTCTCGGAACCATAACTGATTTCGGTGCACCCCCATCTCATCAGCACCCGGACCCGGAGCATGTGCCCCGTACATTTTAATGCGGTTTAAAACAATTTTTGGAATTTGTGCAGTTTGAAAAATTTTCGGAAAATCTCGAAATCTAATGAATTTGTTAAAAATTCGACGCCTATCGTTTAAGTTAAGTGACCACCTATCACGTCACCGAAGGCCGTAGCCAAAGGGGTGTCATGGGGATTTACTCCCCCCCGAAATTTCTATCAATGCATTAGTAGTTTTTATTTGCTTTGATTCTGCAGATCAATTTAATTTGAAAAAAAATTAGCGCTGCATACCTCTCCCCCCAAATTTAGTTTTAGCACTACACATCTTCCCCCG
This sequence comes from Cheiracanthium punctorium, assembly GCA_038373885.1. Taxonomy (NCBI): domain Eukaryota; kingdom Metazoa; phylum Arthropoda; class Arachnida; order Araneae; family Cheiracanthiidae; genus Cheiracanthium; species Cheiracanthium punctorium. The sequence continues at coordinate 158,398 of JAWZYV010000554.1, forward strand.
AAATTTTTTCTGGCTACGGCCTTGATGTCACCAAACTTTATTTCATTCGCTTCAGTCAGTTTTACGTGATGTGTGAATAAAAAAAAAGTCACTGACAGACCGACAAGCTATTTTTTTACAGCCGTACTGGGGTCCCAAATGCTTAAAACGGATTGAAATCGCAAAAAATTTTAATACCAAGTAGTGTACAGACAAAGTCTTTTTCTTTATTTAGATACATAAAAGTTCTTATTCCGAAATTGAAACAACAATCACTTCAAACTTTAGTCATTTATCCCGAGTCGAACCCGTCTGGTGGTTAGAACGCTCGCCTACCAAGTCTTGGGTCTTCGGTTCGATACCAGACGCGGTAGCTAGAAGGACGCAGCTTAAAAGTAACTTGAAATTCTTTTGTATGATAACAGGTGGCAGCACTACAATTCAAAGGAAGGAAGAAGAAATCTCTGCAGGCAGGAGATGACTTAACTATGACGCGACAATCCTTTTTTCCCTTCAATTCACTTTCCCCCCATCAGAGACGGCCCGAGGGGCGTACGGGGCCCCAGGCGAAGCGCAAGAGCGGGGGCCTCTTCTCTATCATGTCTTATGAGATAGCAATAAAATAGCCCAGGAGCGGGGCCTCTGTCAGCGCGGGGCCTTAGGCGATCGCCTACATTCGCACCCCCCTTGGGCCGGCCCTGCCCCCATATGTATCTGAGCGTGACGGTCACGTTGAAGCGTGAATTCTTAAAAAATTGGGAATTTTGCAGGCTGTGTTCCTTTTCGAAAAATTTTGCTGAGCAATTCCGTGTTTAAAATATTTTTCTGTAAGTTCCATAAAAGACACAGTTTTTTAATTTATTTCACTGTGTAGTGCAGCTTATAAAAAATCATCCTGATTTTCTTTTTTTTCTTTTTTTCTCTTTTTGAGTTGCTAGCGCTATAGTTTAAGTTGTGGACCAAAACCGTGCGGCTGATTTTTTTTTTCATTGACACAATCCTAAAAAAAAATACCCAATAATTACCATACTCATTTTTGCGAAATTTTTACATTTAAAAAGGTGCAATTTTCACTGTCGCGAATGTAAAAGAGGCTTACAAAAAAAAAAAAAAAAAAAAAAAACCCGCCAGGAATTAAATTAAACATATACTTTCAACCAGGCCCCGAACTTCTTTTATCTGGTACATTTTTACGGCCGTCGTAATTCAACCATGACAACGATATTCGCTCGACACTGAGAACTGTGAATTCAGCAGCTCCTCTTTCGACTTTTTTTTGCCTATGTATATCCGTACTGTATACCAGGGACGTACCCAGAAAAAAATTTCGGGGTGGGTCCAAAAATTTCGGAGGGGTCCAAACAGTGAAAAAGGCAGAATTTTATACAACAAAACTTCATCATTATTATTTTGCTTACAAAGACTGAAATTTCGGAGGGGCTCCGGAACCCCTGGACCACCCCCCTGGGTACGTCCTTGCTGTATACTACGAACTTCGCGCAGGTGCAGAGTAATCAAACGCACCACTAGTGGGAGCTGCATGTTGAATAGTTCCGTTCAAAGATTTTTCCGTTGTCTTTTTTAAATATATTTTTAGAGATTTTTGTTATTGCTAAATGATGGCTTCTGACTTTAAGCTTACTAATTGTGTAAATCGCACGTAATAAGAAAAGATAAAAGGAAAAACTTGTAGTTAATTAAGAATACAGCCACTCTTTTTTTTTTCTTTTTGTAAAAGCTTTTAATGTTTTGTTTTTGTTTTAAATTTTGTTCAGTAGAGAACTGTTTATGATGCTTTAGTCCTTTGACGGAATAATTTATTACCGAACAATATAAGTACATACTAGTAAACTGTATACTGTAGTTTATTTATTTTTAATTGGGATGGACGCGAGACACGATAAATCTCGCATTGTCTCGCGTTCTCGCGAGACGAGACAGGCAGTTTTTTTGCGAGACGAGAAAGGAAATATTTCGCGAGATTTCTCACGAGAATTTCTCGTCTCTCATAAATTTACGATACGAATTACTTTTCAATCAGAATTGCAGTGCTGTATTTGAGGAGGTATGTCATCCTGAGAAGGTAGGGTACACTTTGCCTGAAGCCTCTACCGTTTAACTTGTGTCTCCTTTGTTATCGTTCCTGGTATAGTATCAGCTCTCTACAATACACACAAATGCGTAACATTTAAAATTAGGACAGCACGAGGAATATACAAAACATACAAAGGAGAGGATAAAGAAAGAAACTGGAAAAAAAGAAAGAAAACAGAGAAGAGTAGAAGACACAGAAAAATAATACGTAAACAGAAGAAAGGCGGTACGGTAAGTCCAAAGCCTGACCATATTTAGGTGGGGCCCAGGGGCACTAACTTTGGGGTCCCTTTTACTATCACAAGCCCCCACCCATTTTTGGCCACTGTTAAGTTTGGCAATGCAAAGCTTTTTTTAAGATTTAATAAATTGAATTTTAAACTACATATATCTGAGCAAGCTACATTTAAAAATTATTTTTATTTTAATATTTGTAACCCATTTGTATCATTAGCTCAAATGGACGCTAAATCAGGGATGGATATTATATGACACTCCTGTTCGTACTTTTGAAATTCCATTTTAAGAAACGATGAAACTATAGTATAATACTTCAATTATCCTTTATAAAAGAAATATGTTTATATTTTTTATAATTTATGCTTAGTGCTTTTCCGTTTAAGACGTTTTCCACTTAAAATGTTTGACGAAATCTGGGAAAAGTTCTTATAACACACACACTCACACGGGTGTGTGTGTATTGTCGGTTGTATATGAGGGTTCCACCGTATATATTTTGTTATCTGTCTATCTAGAAAATAATTTTATGGAAAAAAACCCTCCATGTATAAATTTGTATCTAATAATTACAGAATGTTTTTTAAAGAAATCATTCATTTATTAATTTGCGCAGAGTAATCGTTGCTTGTAAATAAAAACCAATGGAATCCAATAATTTTGTGAGATAGCCTTTTTCTCAGATTATTCTCTTAATTGCTTCCCCATCTCTCCCAACTGATGACTGATGTCAACATAGATATTCGGTTGCATAGTTATGATAATTGTTGTGTTTTGTAAATATTTAGATAGCTTAAAAATGAGGTTTGAATTGCAAGTGAGTTTTAATGTCTAATTCATATTTACGCATAATCCAGAATAATGAAAAAAATATTCATGTATGCTATCATTTTTTCATGGAAAAAATTTCATACTTATTTAGAATGTCTGGCTATAATTATTACTTTTTTAAAATAGTTGACGCAAGTATGCTTACTTTGATATTTTATGCTCTAATTGTGCACTTAATAGTTGTGACTTTTTATTTACTTATAATATAGGCTGCATTTCATCAAATGGATGAATACGTATGTAATTAAACCTTACGGATATTTCATATTTTTCTCTTAAAAAAATAATATTTATAAATAAAATGTTTCATCAGTTATTGAAAATGCTTCTTTCCCCCATAAGCCAAGCTATGTGAACTTGCAATGAATGATCTATTGGAGCGATTTCGCTAATACAACGCTGGGTTTCAGAGGATCATTCAAAGATCCATGTTGAGAAACAACCCTGGTCACAAGCCTTCTCTGCTGTCTCTTTTTTTTATGGTATGAATGAACAGGTTAAACCCAGGTTCCCGATTAAATATGAAACCCATATCTCATACACTAAAATGAGAGAGGGGGATAAGCAGGCTTCAGTATAATTATCCCGTCCCCAATTGAAACTTTTATGAATTCACTATTCCGCACATTGGGGCCGCTTAATTAGATTAAAATTTTATTTACGCAACATGATGCCTGAGTTATGCACCATTTCTAACAAAATTCAAAGCTATATATAATTTCAAAAGCTAATAAAACTCCCATCCACCATACATGTTGCATTTACGCAGTTCCGGAAATAAATAAAACAAATATTTTTTCGGTGTCATGTCACATTACATATACACGGATTAAATTTGAATTTTTATCACTTCAAACGCACATAGGAGTTAATATGGTAACTAATATTTGTATTAATATGGTAACATGTAACTAATTGTTACTATTACTATTAATTTTCAATAAAATAGTAGTAATGGTATTAAAAATATGGTAACAAAATCGCATTCCTCAATTTTTCGAGACTCGCGAGACGAGACAGCCCTGTTTCTCGTCTCGCGTCCATCTCCACCAATCGTGTTTCTCGTTGCAGTGAACTTTTTTAGTATTTTATCATTTTTTAAGAAGTTTTGGTAGAAATCGTTGCAAGGAATGCCAATGAAGTTTAGTTCAATTCACAGAACATCAACGGTAGAATCCAGCATGTGTCCCCGATCTTCCACCCAAATGTGTTTTATCATCCCGAAAACACGCTACAGGGGTGCAGATCTGACAGACGCAAAATACAAAATGTGCTGTGCATTTTAACCCTTTGAGGCGCAACCCTTTCCCAATGCTGAAAAAAGGGCAGCCGTTGCCATCGCTCGACTTAACTACCAGCAAGATGGCGGACGATCGAAACGTTCATCGCGTGCCACAGATCTAGAGACCCTTTTTTGACGCGGCACAGCCAGCTGTCGTGAAAAAAGGGTCTCTAGATCTGTGGCACGCGATGAACGTTTCGATCGTCCGCCATCTTTCTGGTAGCTAAGTCGAGCGATGGCAACGGCTGCCCCTTTTTTCAGCATTGGGCAATCTATCCAGCTGTTCTCGCATTCTTCCATTTTTCGGCAAATGTCAGTGCTGTTAAAAATAATCGTGACCATTTTTTTACGGGAAATGACGTGCTAAAAAGTAAAGGATTCTCGTATAACTATGTAACCCCCGAGTATTTTTATAGAAATCCAATCTATTCTTCGTGACTAGCAACAGTCAAAACGTCAGAGTTTGGTGTTCCCAGAGTGAGAACACTGCGCGTTAAAGGGTTAATCACAGTGTATTTCTTATGGGAGTGAACAAATAATTGGATCCATCTGTTAATTTGGGTGTTGCCGCTAAGTGCCACTCTTCATTTTCAAAATCTTAATCTTAATATCTTAATATATATATAATGTGCTAATGTTCGTTTGTAAAGACAGGGTTTTCTCTATCACCACCAACTCGATTTAACTTCCCGTTGGGGTGGTAAATACCCCTTGGCCTCACGGTGAAAGTAAGGGAGTTTGGTCGCGATGGGTGGTTGTGGGTGGCGAAAATGTGAAAAAATATATATCTGTCCTTTTCTAACTCATGAGAACTTCTGAATGTCAACTCCAATAAAATATTTAAATTTAATGTTTATCGTCTGTTGTCATATCAACAGGAAAACTGAATCTCAAGCAATTATCGTCTGCGAACCATTTTACCTGAAGTAAATTAAAGTTATTTTAACAAGTGAAAAAGAACAAATTATTTGAATATTCTAGAATGTTCTGGAACTAGCAATTTCGATGTGTTATGGTATATAAACCGAAATTCAGTGACTTTTCGTCAGTTTGATCGTGCTTGCAGTCCAGTCAAGATTAATTGAAATTAAGAGTGAACAGTAATTAAACAAATTCAAGTCATTTTGACAAATGAAAAAGAACAAACTATCTGAATATTGTAGAGCGTTCGTCAGCGACACCATAATTAAAATCAAGTGATAAATTTTGTATAACTTTATTATATTACATACACACAATGCTAAGGCGTGAAAAAGTATTTACAAAACCTCAAGTGCATTCTAAAAGAAGAAAAGTAGCAAGTCAACTTGAAACAGAAGAACAAAGAGAGAAATGGCTTTCAAATATTCTTAAAGGAGTAAAAAAAAAAAAAAAAAAAAAAAAAAAGAGAAAATTTAACCGAAGAAGAAAGAACACATATTAAATGAGGACACTTACAAATCGTCAATCTGCTGATCAACGTGAAGTGGAAAATAGAAGAAGTAAAGAAAGAATGGCTACTTTACGCTAAAAACGAGCTGCTACAAGTAAAGATGAGAATTTAGAACTTCGGGCGTTCCATTATGATTGCAAAAAACAATACAATGAACATGCACGGAATTTAAAGGCGAAACTGCTGGTCTGTGCTGTTCGAGAGGTAAAGTCAATTTACCAGCATTATAAGTATCACCACCACAATTACTCGCAAATATAACTGGAAAAACACCAGATTCCAATCCTTTTCTGCAAAATATACGTCGATATAACTGTTGTTTTCAAATGACGTCATTTGGAGCTTCATTAATATACAAGGAAGAAAATTTCATCCCGGTTTTTAAGGTTCAAGGCCAACTGTATCACCGAGTAGGCTCACTTCTGTCGATGTCCAATGAAACTCCAAACTTTCTTCTTATATATTTTGTTGGAAACGAAGAACTTGAAACAAACCAATGTTGCTCTAACATTCAAGGACTACAACGAGATATTATACAAAAATTACAACGTCTACGTCATAATCATAATCAACTAATCAATGTGTTTAAGACTTCTCTAGACCAAATGGCTGCAGATAATTATAATATCGTTATTCGAGCAGATAACAGACCAGCCGGTCAACACGAAAGAAGGTTCAATGCACCTAAAACGAACGAAGTTGCCGTAGTAATTGTTGATAACGAATGTAGTCGTCGTGATATTATTATTCAACGCCGAAGTAATGCATTGCAACGTATTGATGAAACACATCGTAGTTATGATGCACAACAGTATCCGCTAATTTTTTGGCAAGGTGAGGATGGTTATCACTTCAATATTCAACAAATCGATCCAGCTACAGGTGTCGAAACTAACAAAAAAGTATCAGCTATGCAATTTTATACTTATCGAATTATGACTAGAAAGGATGAATATAACCATATTTTAAACTGTCGGCAGTTATTTAGCAGTATATTGTAGACATGCATGCTAAAATTGAGACGGAAAGATTAGAATTTATTCGCCATAATCAACGAAAGTTGCGTTCGGATGAATACATGCATTTGAGAGATGCAATGATAAATGATGGAATTTGGTCATCTTGCATCGACATTTACTGTCGATGGTAGGTCCACGTCACAGGCATCAATATGCTCAGGATGCGATAACTTTTTTTCCCCCCCAATGGCAAGATAGGAAGACAAATGCAGGAAAGGAATGGTAAAAAAGAAATAAAACACACGAGCAAAAAACTAAGCAGCATCAAATATTCTATGTATCCAAATGGACCCTGGCCTCCCAGTAGCAGTCTGCAAGTGAGGACTTAGATAAGGCTAGATAGAAGATAGAAATCTAAATTATCTTCGTTAAAAAAATGGATCCTTAAATTTTTTTATACCATTAAACAAGCGGTGTATTTTAACCCGAGCAACGCCGGGTTTTGCTGCTAGTAAACAAATATTTTTGATAGTGATAACTCTTCAAAAAGATCAATATTAGTTTTATTTTTTTTTTTTTTGTCCATCAATAACAATCGGGACAAATTTCCCCAGCCAGCTGTGTTAGAAAATTTCTTCATCTCTGCGGCGCCAGATTCGATCGACCGCCACGTTGTTAAATGGATCGATGATAACGGCTGTACTTTTTCAGCGTTGGTCAGTCTACCCAGTTGGTCGTCTATAGTAATGCGAAAATGCTTGCGCTTCAAAGGGTTAAATAACATTAACCTATTCACTTTAATTTTGTTGTTAAGACACGACGTGGGAGATTCCCTTTCTGAGCGCACCGTTGTCTTCCGGCATGGTTGGTCCGCAACGAGGCATTCGAAGACCCATGTCGTTAAGGGCTAAGCAAAGATAGCCTAGGAAAGGGAATCTTTTCCACCGTGTCTCCACACTAATGCGGTTAAGGAGGGATCAGATCATGCGACAAAGTGTGGAGGGGGGAGGGGTTCAAAATTTACCGCAAAAAGTGTTACGTAATTTATGGAAGCCCCCAGATGTTTTATGTAATGCGTGAATGCATACGCTTATATTCCTAGTTGGGGGGGGGGGACACATATGAGAGATATATTTGTCTAAGGCTCGCGCACATTGCCCTATTACCCAGGGCCCATAGATTTTAGAGGCCCTAAAATTTCAAAATTTCCACTTTTAAAACTTTACAATAAAATTTCGAAACAGAAAAAAAAAATCTCTTAAGTATAAGTTATATTACTTTTGAAGTACAAAATATGAACTATTTGAAGTAATGCAAATTTACACTTGTATAAACTAATTTAATCAATAACATTTTTTCAGTTCGTCGAAATGTTTTATAGTCGATAGAGCATTTTGAGATCATATGCATATAATATCTGTCCACATTTCAGACTACCTAAAATAAGATTATATATTTGGAGGTAAACAAGATTTTTAAAAGTTTTTATTGAGAATCATATTTTTTTTTTTTTTTTTTTTTTTTTTTTTTAGGAGCCCGGGCATCATGGTAGCTTAGTCGGATTCTATGAACCGATTAAAGACACTGAATTATTTTTTTTAAAATCACTACCTTTAAATTCAGAATATGATCCAATGTTCTGTTGTTGTATTGTGTTAAGGCATAACCTACACGAGGGGTATCTGCCTAGTTGTCGATGCCTCAGACGGAAGACTTCTAATGGAGTTCTACCTCGTATTCGCCTTACATCTGAAGAAAACCGCCCAAAACGTCTGACAGTCGCGTGGACAGACCTGGACTCCCACACTTCAGCCATCTACCGCTTTCAGTTAGGGATGGACGCGAGACGAAAAATAAGCGTCTCGTCTCGCAAAAAAGCTGTAAATCTCTGTCTCGTCTCGCAAAAAAGTCGTCTCGCGTCCATCCCTACTTTCAGTGCCTTTTCACTCAGCCATGCGGGGCCTATTTAACGTTATGAACGAGGGCCGCGCAGAGTAAAAACACTGCACAAAAACGTCCCTGTACTCTAAAAGTGGCCATGCCTCCCCACCATGTGCGAGTGGATAAGACACTGAACATGGTAGACGGCTGAAGTGTGAAGGTCCCGCGTTCGGGCCTGCCGCGTGGCGGTCGATCTAACGGTCTGGCGGTTTTCTTCAGATGTAACATGAACACGCGTTAGAATCCCTTAACCCTTTAAAGCGCAGTGTTCCCGCTCTGGGAACACCAAACTCTGACGTTTTGACTGTTGCTAGTCACGAAGAATAGATTGGATTTCTATAAAAATACTCGGGGTTACATAGTTATACGAGAATCCTTTACTTTTTAGCACGTCATTTCCCGTAAAAAATGGTCACGATTATTTTTAACAGCACTGACATTGGCCGAAAAATGGAAGAATGCGAGAACAGCTGGATAGATTGCCCAATTCTGAAAAAAGGGCAGCCGTTGCCATCGCTTGACTTAACTGCCAGGAAGATGGCGGACGATCGAAACGTTCATCGCGTGCCACAGATCTAGAGACCCTTTTGTTGCGAGCACAGCCAGCTGCCGTCAAAAAAGGGTCTCTAGATCTGTGGCACGCGATGAACGTTTCGATCGTCCGCCATCTTGCTGGTAGTTAAGTCGAGCGATGGCAACGGCTGCTCCTTTTTCAGCATTGGGAAAGGGTTGCGCCTCAGAGGGTTAATACGTCCTCCGACCAAGTGGCTACAGTTCAAGACTGAATGATAGCCTACTATAGAGGTACTTCCATCCAGCAGGCTTGAAGACCTCCCTATCGTCACCGCAGCTCGATTCCTCGTTCGAGTGTGCCAATATGTCTTACGAATGCAGTTTCGAACGCGATGGCGTCACACGGGGTAATTCTCGTCGACAGTCCCAAAAATATATCTCCGTCGTCGGGGCGTTCTAAATCGGGATGCCGCTTTTCTCCCCTCGGCCCCGCCTAAAGTGTCTTAGCTGCTTCGGATGCAATTCTTTTTGCCATCCTGTTGTGTGTGCGTGTGCGTGCTCCTCCCGTGTATGTTGTGTTTGCCCGCTGGTCACTGCCACGTCTCCTTTTGGATTAAACAAGAATAGTGCCTAGGGAGGTAGGTAGGTTGTTTGAACCTTTCGTACAGCAGTACTGAATGGAACTCGAAAAGAGCCCTGCTTGTTCAAATGTCGTCTTATCTGTATTGAGATCGATTAGTGGTGAACTTACCTAGAGGTGGAAAGGAATTTGACTTAAGAGTGACTTATGAGAATATTTTTGGTAAAGGCTAGGGGGAATTTATTTTAAAAAAGTTCTGGCAGTAGCAGAGCCCCGGGCAATGATGAATTTGGGGCTCCATCTATGAAATTTGTTTTATTTTTCATAAAATTTTGATATAGAAAATTTATTTCTGAACAATATTTGAAATTGGGGGCCCTGGGCAAAGTCCCGATTTGCCCATGCGATAATATGGCTCTGGGCAGTAGCGTAGCCAGGATTTTATTTCGGGGATGGGCTGGGTATCGAATTATAAGTTAAAAGTTCAACTGTAAGCTAAATATCAAATTGTAAGCTAACTAAAGGGTCCCATTTCGGGGGGGGAAGGCCGGATTAAAAGGGGGCAGAGGGGGCGACCGCCCCCTCCCGAGAAAGAAGAAATTAATGTAAATGATCCTATTTTGCTTCCATAAAATGGATATATATGTCAGTCTTCTAACTAACTGCCCCCACCGGCAAATTAACCGCCCCCTCCGACAAACTTGCTTTAATCCGCCACTGCGGGGGGCGAGGGGGGGGGGAGGCTGGTGCTCTTTCTTGCTGAACATACTGCGGGATATGGAAACGATAAGTAACGTAGAATTATTTAAAGTTAATGGAAAAACGCCTGTTGAAAAATGATGAAATGTAACAAACATTTTCAATTTAATATACTCGTAACATTTATTAACGCGGTATAGTGTTCTATAATGCAATTCAGGTGCTCTTTCTCGCTGAAACTACTGCTGGAAATACACACACACACACACACACACACACACACACACACACACACACATATATATATATATATATATTGACGTAGGCTTGCTTAACGTTCAGTTAGTTGTAAGGCGCTCGTTGAAAACTTATGAAATATAACAAACACGTTCAATTTAATAAACGCGAAATATTTATTAACACAGTATATTACGCTATAATCCATATTATCGCAGCAAACCTACTAATAAACCGTTTCTAATTTAGGTCCTCCATTGTTCAGCAGAAGAAAATAATTTCTTTATTTGAATCTAGTGTAAAATGTGTCAAACTCTGTAATCTCGAGGAGCTGATTAGAATCGCTGAAATTTTGTGGCACAGTCTATCAATCTGACGCAATTTTAAATTTATGATATCACGTTTTTGACTGCCGTAAAAAGAAATTTTTATGGCAGTTACACGTTAATAGTGAACACGTTAATTTTTTTTTTCTTTACATAGGACCATTATGGAGGAACGTAAACGTATGTTGAATCTACATGATGCCCTATGATGTCTTAATACGAAACTACACAGTAACTCTGAATTAGATCAATTAAAAAATTGAAAAAAAATACGATATTTGTCAACCACGGTACAATATTGAGTATCGGATGTGAAAGCATTTATTACGTCATGCATTTTGTAATCGGACATAGGTAAATGAAAAACAAGATATATCATATTTTAATCAATTTTTAACTCCAAATAAAACTTGTATTTAGCATTTAAGTTTACGACAGAGCAACTGAGATAACTTGAAGCTGAAGGGATCGCTAAAAAGACTCGAATTTTCCAAAAGTTCAGTTAAAGGTTGCAGCTTTTTACTTTCAGATCTACAGAATGCTTAAATGTTAGCCTTCCAATAAATAAATATTTAATGAGAAAGTTAATTTTATGAGACTTAAACACTATATATCTCAGCGAAATATGGTTTATGTAAGTTATCACATTCAATACAGAAAATTATAGTTTCCTCGGAGAAGACAGCTTGCGTCCACAGAATGTGACTCAAGCAGGGGCTTAGCCAAGGGGGAGGGGGGTTAGGGGAGTCATAACCCCCCCCCCCCATGAGGAATTTTTTGCATACAAAATGTATATTCTTCACTCTATTATCACACACACGTATACATATATATGAGTTGTAGTAGTCGTAACCCCCCCCATGAAAAATTTCTGGCTACGCCCCTGGACTCAAGCTATATCTTTTGAAAGCAATTTTCATATTCAAGTGAAAAAAGGACTACTAATATTTTTTTCTCTGGTGGCTGTTTTATTTATTTATTTATTTAGTCATGATTTTATACATGAGTATTATAGTACGCAAATTATGAAAGTAAAGGTCGTTATTGTTATGTAAACATAAAGCTCTTCTCAAACTGGAAAAATTTTTGCCTTGAAGAACTATCGAGAGTCGATAAAAGGAACTCTATAGTTAATTTTACGATATGCGGCGATTTAATATTTTTCATACATTTTTAGACTTAAACCCATTTTCGAAACTTTTCAAGCCTTGAAAAATATCTGCGAAATTTCTGAACACCGTGATTCTTCAGCATATCTTAATAATAAATTATATTAAAACTGTCCAGTAGCATAACCGGGCGCTCTATAATTTAATACACTCTTTATTTGTTTGTTTGTCATGGCAAGCCTACACGAGGACCATCTGCCTAGGCGAGGCTGCCTTGGTCGGAAGACTTTTTGAGAAGTTCTAACGCGTATTCACGTTACATCTGGAGGAAACCGACAAGGACCTCCACACTTAACCCGTCTACCATGTTCAGTGGCTTATCCAGTCGGCCATGGTGGGACCAAGACACTCCTTAACTATAAGCTGCATAACTTTAGGTTATCAACTTTTTTTGCCTGCAGTAAAAATTAGTAATTTTATTTAAAAAATAAGAAGACGGAGCTTTATTAATAGCGCAGAATGTACTTGATTGGCGAAAAATCATATGTCACCGTCACAAGATTTGATTATGCAAGAACTATCATAACTGTGGAACTTCTTTCAAAAATATTTTTAAGCTGAGCTTCTCTAATTGAAAAAAAAATGTAAATATGCAGTGATTTGTTGGAAAAATTTCTAAAAACTTAAAAGAAAAACACCATCAGAGGGACGAAAACAATCAAAATAAGTTACATAGTTTTACTCGTTCTACACTTATCGAAATGTATGCAGGTCATGTAACCATGACCTATAAAATACATACCCAATTTATGCTCAATCGAATGCACCATTTAGATGCTGGACTTTCAAGCATTTCCGTCTATAGGTCGTTATGTAAAGGTATTCTTTCTTGTAGCCCCGTAAAAAATGCTATATGCACCAAAATCAATGCCGGTGTTGCGAGGGTGGTCTATAATATACATACCACATTTGAGCTTAAGGAAATGTACCGTTTAGAAGTTATCCTGTTTAGTCACATAAACACACAAACACGCATACATACATGCATACAAACATCACCATGAAAATAGCATCAATGAATTCTGAAGACCTCAAAACGTTTAAATGCGTCAAATTCTCAAAGTCAAAATTTTTTCATGATTACAATGTATTCTTTGCACGGTGCATCTTCGGTAAAGAGATATCTATAAAATTCTTGTTGTAAAATACAGCTCTCACAAACATCTAAAAATCAGTGTCAGGACATACTGAATGTATCGTCCTCCAAGTAGGGCAGACGTGAAAAAAAGGGGAAGGGTGGTCATATTTCATGAAAGAAGCCATCAAATTCTTGCTTTAAAATGTAATAGATATGAATCCTGTGTTTAGCACAACTTGTTTGTAATTTAAAAGTTGTCAAAAATTTATTTGTTTGAATTTTATGTAAAAAAAAGACAATACTTTCCGTTCCCTCCTAATAGATACATAAAATACTGAATTAAAATTTTATAAATAAATAAATAAACAAATAAATAAAAACTTTGTAAAACATCACATATAAAAAATATACTTATCGACTATACGATAAAAGAAAAGTTTAAACTTTCTACTCCTGTGGATGTTTTTGCAACTGAAGAAGGGTGGACTTTTTGTACTACTGAAACGATCGTATTGGCGGTAAGTATACCTTTTCTATGTGCGTTATTTTACAAAGTTTACAATTGTTTTTGCTTTTTAACATCAGCTTTTTTGCTGAGTTTTCTTGTTAAATAGAAAGTTTATTATTATTAGGTTTTAAATAACATTCCATAATTTGGGAGAAAATTTACTGCAATTATTTCGAAATTCTATTCGTTATTCACAAGAGGACTAACTATGCGTATCGCAAAACGCAGCATTTATTAATTTAGAAGGGCGGCTTGCAACTTAAAACTATTTTAGAACTGCCTTTTTTAATTTCCACAGGATTGGGGTGGGTGGCTGGGAGGTTGTGAATTATTTCTGAAGGATCATGTGTGAGAAACTACCCGGCGTTTGGTTCTTGAATGCAGGAAAACCCGCAAAACTTTCACTCGGCAGCCCGACTAACTGCACAATATAAACTGTCAAACTCGTTCTTAAAGATTCACTTAAGCATTCAACAGTCATTAATCGAAATTAGAATGATTGTATGGTAAGCAAGCACACAGCTACGAGTCCGGTTGTCGCAGTATTTGTGATTTATGTTCATTTTCTTGTTTGATTTTATATTACTAGGGATCGACTGATATATCGGAGCCGATACCTCATTTTTTTGTAGGTATCGGTACTTTCATATTTTAAAAGTATCGGAAAAGTATCTGTTCCCGATACTTTCTTTCGTTTTACACCGATACTTTCCAACCGACACTTAAACCCTTCAAGAAGAAAAAACTACACAGGTGTCAACAGCATACTAGAATATTTATTGTTGTAATGAGAGACGTAGCTTCATTCGAATAATTGTCCCGTGGATGTTGTTTACGATCTGACTGGTCATTCATCTTCCAAAACAATTTCATTTTGTTCTTCTTTTTACAAGAAACAGGCGCTGGTAAGTTGTGAGCTGGTATGAAAAACAGTCGGAGTAATCTGGTAGGGGGGGGGGGGTGCTAATTCTCATTCACATTACCATAGATACTGAATTTTACGGTTTAAAGCATGCTTTAAACTTTTATTTAAAAATTGACCAAAGAACATTTGATTCTGCTTTGGAATGATATCGACATGGGGGTATGTTCTTTATAATCTTTGATATTTCAGGAAAAGATTGAGAAAAATTGCTATTGATAGGGGTCTGTACAGAGACGAAAATCGGGTTCGTTTTGCGTGCGCCTTCACAAAATTGCAATCGATTAAAACGGCCCTTCATTGGCATTTAATTTTATACATTTTAATCTGTTTATCAATTATTTTAACAATAAATGGTGCCTTTCATTGAAAATTGGAATGAAATATCACAAAAATAAGTGTTAAAATTCACAAAATTAAGTATTGAAATCAGTGGCGTACGCAGGATTTTTTTCCGGAGGGGGGGTTCAAGGTGTAAGAGAATACTTGTGCAAAGCAGAGCCTATCCTAGGGCGGAGCTAACGGAGCGACAACACTTGGGGACGTCATCTCTATGGGGGTACCAAAATACCTTACTTTATAGTATGCATAGGTATATTTGAGTATCCATATACTGTTGAAATTTTCGTTTTAACCTCTTTGAAAACTTTTATTGCTGCATGCGAGTGTGGGGGAAGGCGGCGCATTTTTGTATTTTGCACCACTTAGAAAAATAGCTAGGACTGGCACTGGTGCAAATCCAGCGTAACATAAATATTTTATATATTAATACACTACACACACACACACAAAAAAAAAAAAAAAAAAAAAAAAAAAACTTGTGTTAGACCAAAATAAAGTGAAACACTTAGTCAAAAATACGCACATTGCTCTGCCATAAACCAAAACAATGTTAAGTCGTTATCTTAGATTACACACAGCATTATTGCTTGGGACTCTTGGCAAAATATTAGAAAGTGAAATTACATGCGCAGCTGATTTAATGCCAGTGTCAGAATAACTATCGGGGGTGGAGCAAGGAACGCGATCAGAGAGTGTACCAGACTATTTGCGTAATATTGTATTTATGTATGACAGAGTTTGAAATAAGAGCTTCCTTACTGTACACATACTTATCACACTTCCCACAAACCTAGAAGATTTTAAGAAAGAAAAGATAAAAGTATTTTTGCACGATATCTCAAAAGAGCTGTAAAATTCCCATCATTGTGCTCAGGTTCTAGAGAGACTCGGCCGAAATCTACATGACCACGTAGGGGTATTTGTTGCCATGCCTTGCACACAATATCAAGGTTTCTGTAATTGGGATTAGTTTTTTCTGTTGTTCAGAGCATCTTCTTTTCTTTTATTGTCAAGTTGCAGAATAACCGAATCCGCCTTCTCGTCAACAATGCAAGAAATATTCTTGGCTCTTAAAAACGGCACATTTATGATAATGTATTAATTCATGGGATCTGAAAATTTCCTTAGCATATTTTAAATTTTGACAAGGTTTTGTCACAAGCCCATCAAGAGATTGGTGGCTATCTTTACCATAACGAAATCAGCTGCAGGAAACAAAACGCAATATTTGCAATAAGCGCAGTTTTTAGTTTTTCAATAGGCTAGCCAAAAAACTTTTTGGAGTCGCATGATATATGAAATCGTCGCTTTTCACATCCAAGTTTTTGTTTAGGAAAAGAGTAATTTGCAGAAGGAATCCAAGTATTTCGTAATGCTTGTACTCTTTCAGAGTCAGACGTGGATTTCGCTGTGGGAGTAGCAAAGACTGAAATATCATTGCCAAACGTCTCTTGTTTCAACAAGAGACTTGCATTCACTTCATTTTTATTGTCTTACAATATCGAACCCGCAGGTCGTGTCGCAAACACTGATGAATCTCTAATCGGACTTACTAGGTCTTCAAACGCATGTAGACGCAATATTCCCAGTATTCGCACTGTTTTCATTTTTTTCTGTTTTAGATGAACTTACAACAAAAAAGCTTTACAGAGTTTTAATTTTTTTCACTTCTCAAATAGTTACCAATGGATTACAATTATTACTGCTATATATTCAACCAAAAGTTGGCAATACAAAAATAAACTTCACACAGCTTTAACACATCCAAAGCAATGCAACTGTTCATCAGTTCTTATCGCTACTGATACTGATCTTACCCAACGTCGGTTAAACTGGAAAAAAAAAAAAAAAAAAAAAACACCCGTAGAATCCCACGTTTTTTTCAATCAGACTAGAATCAGGGCTCCAGATATTTCGCCTAGTCGAAGGGGGGGGGGGGGGGGGAATGTATTTGAATGCATAGAATATCCAGTAATTTCAAGAAAACCGCTTTTTCAATATCGAATGACTCTTCTTTTTTTTCGATGTTACTTCAGGAAAACGGGGTTAAAACATCTTGAACTAATTCGCAAGCCAAGGAGAATTCGGAAATCAATATAATTTGGACCGTGCAGAGAAATTCGAGACTATCCTATTATTCGAAAGAAGGGGGAATCATGATTTGTTTTGTGTGATTATGGAACGCTACGCGAGGGCGATCTGCCAAGAATGGGGGGTGCCTTGGCAGGAGGGCTTTCTAAGGGGTTCTAACGCGTATTCACGTTACATCTGGAGAAAACCTACCAAAACCACAGACCGTTAGATCAACAGCCGCATGATGGGTCCCGAACTCGGGACCTTCACACTTCGGCAGTCTACCATTTTCAGTGACATAACCACTGTGCTATGGTGAGGCTAGGCTAAAAGGATGAATGGGTGGGATCCTGAAGACAAGACCATGTGAAATAGTGCATTTTTCAACGAATGGAGGCAGAAAAAAAAACCTTGTTTCTACTATGATCTTTGCCAGACTAAATTTTCAATCCCAGTTCGGCCAGATTAAAAAGTTGAACAGAAGGAATTTCTCGTGTGTTAAGAACTGGTCCTAAAAAACTAGAAATGGGCCATTCGTTCAACAAATATGCATATAAAACTAACTTGAACACATTTTAAAATGAAATATTTGACGATCCAGCAAAAAAGCCCACTTTTATATATATATATATCTAATATATAAAATTCTCCTGTCACAGTGTTAGTCACCTAACTCCTCTGAAACCACTCGACCAATTTTAATGAAATTTTCTATGTATATTCGTTAGGTCTGAGAATAGGTTTTTAACTATGTCTCATACCCCTAAGTCATAAGGGCGGTCAACCCCAAAATGTTTAGCCCCAGAGTGCTATTCATTTTAATCAGGATTTCTGTGTAGACATTAGCTTGTCGAGTCATTTTTCAAATGTGTTTGCCAGATAATGTGGAGAGTGGGGGGGGGGGGCGTTAATAAAATGTTGAAAGTCGCACAAGGTTTGCAATTTTTGATAATTGATCGCTAAATGTGGTGCCAAAACGTGACAATTTATTATAAATATATTTCGCGTATATAGTTAGAAAACGCCTGGCGTATATTGTAAAAGAGTTTTATTAGGCGATTTTAATATAGATTTCAATTCCGAAGCAGAGCCCAGTTTACCCATTTAAGGGCCCGGGGCTGTGATAGTAGCGGAGCTCCCACGCATGCACATTTTTCTTTTTCTTTAATATGAATGTTCGTCGTTAGATAAAATTTTATAATGGCCATTTTAGAATAAGATTCTCATTACCCATTTAAATGAACTCTGAAACTGTTTGCAAAAAATTAATTAAAAAAAATATTAACAATAAAAGAATCTAACACACCAACCAAAGGAGAAGATATTGCAACAAAAACTTTAATGAATATATTTTACAGATTAAAAAAAAATTAAATTGGCTTCTTTTCTTCCTAGCCTTTGCCGCGCTGAAAGTTTCAATTACATCTTTAAAAATCCAGGTTGCTTGTTAAATCGTGCTCTGAGCACAGCAAAGCCAAACATTGCTGCTTATTTTATTGCATTTTTGTTCTTCAAAGAGATAGAATTCTCTCTAATTTGGAGTTTACCGATATCAAATTGCAAAGCCGAAAGAGCAGAGTTAAAAATACGTAATGCAATAAACATATTTGGAAAATTTTCTTTTAACTCGTTTTTAAACATATGATCATAAATATGTATCAGTGATCAGAGCCTTATTATCGCATGGGTTTATTGGGACTTTGCCCATTGCCCTCAATATCAAATGTTGTTCTGAAATATTCTTTTTTATATCAAAATTTTATGAAAAATAAAAAAAATTTTATAGCTCGGGGCCCCTGTTGGTCATAATCAGGCTCTGCCGGTGATTTTTTTTTTTTTTTTTTTTTTTTTTTTTTTTCTCTAAGCTACAGCTTAACAAATATTATGAAAATTGAATGACTTCAGATTTCGTAGTTTTAAAATCTACTTCTCCTTCATAAAATTCAAGAAACTTATTGAATGATTCTTCATTTATTTGTTCGAGACCCAATTTAATAATGAAATTGAAAATGCTGCATACTGGGTTACAAACATCAATTCGTTTATCTTTTCTGAATTTAATCTATCGACTATTACGAATAAAGTTTCAACTTTTAAGTTTTTCAAATCCTTGAAGAGTTACATGGCTAGTTGTTTTGGATTAGAGAGTACCATTGATAATTTTTTTTCTTCTCAGTCTTTTTTCCTGATCCTTAGGTTAAGTCGCTACATGTAGAGATAGCAATTGAAATCTTTCTTTTAACTCAATTTTATCTCTGAAGGATGCAATATTTGCATTCCACCCTTTCAACAAGTTAACAGCTGTATAAATAAATCCAAGACCTGGTTTTTAAAGATAAATGCTAACTTTATTTCGTAGCATTTAAAATGTTAGGCGTCTCTATTGCACATTGTCTGTCAATGCAATGGAAGGTGAAAGAAGATTGATGCTGTTTGAAGCTGGTGTTTATTTACTCCAGTTTCTAGTATGTCTAGTTGATCATGAGAATCTATGTCTTTTTTCTTTGCGTATAGTCTGTTTATTCAGGCAAAAATTTTGTCTCAATAGATTTTGAATTTTTTTCAGAGAATATGTTTAACAAAGATACTCAATACCTTCAATCGTAAAAAGCCATCGTTTGATTGTAAATCCTTTATCTTCCTTTAAAATAATTAACCCGCTCCATTTTTAGGTTCACATAAAATTTACGTTTCTTTTTCCTATTTACTGGGTTTTCTTGGCCCTATCTAGGGCCCCCTTGTTCACTGGGCCCGGGGCTGCAGCCCCCTCAGACCCCCACTTAACTGGGCTCTGTTCCGAAGAAGTGCTTTGTGGAACAAGAAAGGAAAACACGGTACACTCGTGGATTATGATGCCCATTCCAAACAGCATTTAAAATGTCTTTGCGGTATAGTTGGAATATGCCTACAGGAAGAATATGCCTGGCGAAGATTGTAAAACAGTTTCAGTAGGCGATTTTAAGATAGATTTCGATTCCAAAGATGTGTTTTAGGTACAAGAAAGAGTTGATTCCTATTTTAACGCCCCCATCTCGCCAACCTAAAAAATCCCCGTACTTTGGTGAGCTTTGCAGTCATGGGTCTCTGGGAGTTATGCACAAGTTTCAACGGTACTTACGTATTATCCCGGCGGTCTGCCAAGACAAGCAATTTTTCACCAAGATAAATGCCGTTCACATGAAATTGTTGATGGTTTGGAATACGATTGGCAACGTATTTAAAATCTACGAAAAAGTAGTTTGGCGGAAGTGACCTCCGGGATAATACGTAAGTACCGTTTCAACGCACCCAAAAGAACTAGGTGATAACTAAAGTAAACAAACTAGCGATAAACGCGCCAGTTAAGGAATTTGAAGACATTTAATTATTAAAACTACATTAATTGGTAATCCAAAATAAATAAAAATGTAACGGCATGCTGTACTTACATGTTGTTCCAAATCGCCATTTTAATTCTAAATTACGATTTCTACATAAATGCAAAAAATCGTCATGGTAACTGCATATGTTTAATCATCGCCTCCTTGGCGAGAGTCGAGGAGTTAAAGTAGGAAACAATATATAAAACGGTGAAGTATAGTTGTGATATACTTGGCGAAGATTGTAAAATAGTTTTAGTAGGCGATTTTAAGATAGATTTCGATTCCAAAGATGGGTTTTATAAATAAGGAAGAAAAATATAGCACAGTCATGAATAATGGTAACACTTTCCAACTTAATGGAATAAGGACGAAAAATAGGGACGACGCATAAATTATGATACGATTTTAATATATAGCACTACAGTGCGTATTTAAAATCTGAAAGTGTTTCAGATTTTCATCCTTTTTTTTTGGGGGGGGGACAAATTTTTTTATGGAATGACTATCAATAAGTCTCAAGGCCAAACTATGTCTGTTTGTGGATTAGATTTGAGCACGCCATGTTTTTCACACGGACAGTTATACGTGGCATGCTCTCGAGTGGGCAAACCATACAGTGGGCATCCAGTTTGTTTGTGTTATCTAAAGATGGGATAACAAAAAATATTGTATACTCTATTGCGTTAAGGGATTGATATAATTTTTTAGTAAAATTATTGTAATTAGCGATATATATAAATTTAAAGAATAAATTACAATGAATTAAAAATATATGTTTGGTATTGTGTTATTTTTATATTCCAGGATCGTTCACAGCGCTCCATGCCTCTTCCACTCATATACCACATCCTCGCAAACTTACAATAAGTTAGTCATTTCTTTCTACTAAAATAATCGTAGGAATAATTTATATGGCAAAACAACGTTTGCCGGGTCAGCTAGTATATATATATAAACCTTTTTAGTCTGAAAATTTCGGCGAAATTTTCAGACTGAAAATGTTTTTTTTTTTTTTTTTTTTTTTTTTTTTCCTTTTATAAAAGTGGGCTTTTTGCTGGATCATCAAATATTTCATTTTACAACCTCTTCGTATGCCACTGATTGAAATTCCCAAAAATAAGCCATTTTCACAAAAATTGGATCCTAGAAAATTTTTTTCGATCGACGCTTAATTAATAAACATGAATAACCCTTCACTTAAATTGCTTAGGTTTAGAGAGATGGTTACTTGTGCTCAAGTCCCAGGGCCGTCCGAAGTAAATAATTTTCGAGGAGGGTCCAAACGGTTGAAAAGGCAGAATTTTTCAATGAAAGACTGAATCATTATCATTTTGATAACAAAAGTAAAAATTTCTTGGAGAGTGGGGGTTACATGAGCCAACCCTTTATATAACAAAAAGAAAAAAAAGCAAATAATTTAGATAAGGTAAATTTGAATAAGAAAAGAATGCAGTAATTGCAGTCTTGGTCAAGCGGTTTCTTTCCGAAGGGCCGAAAAAAAGAAAAGCTGGGTATGGTTCGAGGGATTCAGTACAAATTTGAAAGGATATTTCTGTCACTTTGACACAGATTGTTGACGATACTAGATAGAAAATTTAAATTTAAAGCCTCTTTTGATCAAAATGACATGGTTAACGGGTAATTAATTATACAAAATGTGATAAATAGTAATCAGTCACCACGTAATCAGAAACTAATCATTTAACTTAATTACTGTGTTTTAGAAATAATTAATTTAAGCTTACCACCATATTTATGCTAAACATTAAAATTGAGCGGTCCCCCATTTTTTTCCCCTTAGGACTACACAGCTGCTTTTAGGCATTGTTTTATTCCTGCTTTACAAATAACATACTTAACTTTCTAAAAATTAAAATAAAAGTGTTACAGAAAAACTCACACTTACTAAGTACAGATCTAGACTAAAGAGGTGATGATAAATAAAACAACAAAAAAAGAAAGTTTATGTAATTTTGATCACTATATGCCATCACATTTGATTCCACATTTGATTTTGCCATCAGATTCACATATTTGATCACATTGGCACATTTATCAAGCTACCTTTATTGAAAAGCCAGATAAGTTGATTAGGAATGTAATTCGACCACTTTTTTTTAATGGTGAAGTTTGTCCTTTACCCATTTCGAGTTTTCCAGCAGTCTTTTTAAGGAACATATAATGTCATATTTCTAAATCAATATATTGGGTTGCCAACTAATTCCCTCCTTTTTTTTTTCAACATTCCAATCCCTTTTTTTTTCAACATTAAATGTTTTTGGCATATAATTCGAAAGAAGATGTTTTGTCTTACTAGAATCTGTTTTTTCCCCGAGTTTGTGGCTCTGTATGGATTGGGTTCCATAGCTGACAGAACCGCTCGTGGTTGGTATGCCAAGTTAAAAAATTTCAAGTTCAAAATTTTAACCTCAAAAACGCACCTCGTTTTGGACATCTCTATTTTTCGAGTCGAAACCGGTTGATTTCCACCAACGAGGTATTGAAAATCTTGTTGAACCTAGAGAAGAAGTTGAAACATCAAAGGAAAATACATTAGTGATTCATTAGTTGCTAATTTTTATTGAAAAAATTAAATTTAAAAAAACTGAGGAAGTTTATCTGAGTAAAGGCCAACTGTATCTGCGAATACCCACAAGAGCAGCAAAACATCGGAAAATTTACTTGATTGAATAGATTAAGCTTACAACTTCTATTACATTGACTGGTTATTTCAGAGGTACTGTTTTTATTTTGGCACTGAGGGCACGACGATCTGCGTCAACCTCTGGCACCCACGAAACAAAACTATCACACCCCACGCTTGTTCAGGAAAATTTTTGCTTGTTTTAAAACATCTTTGACAGACAAACTAACTAAAAGGAAAGCTTCTCTGTAGTGTGCCAGCAAAGCTCATTCATGTTTTTGCCAACCACCCTCGTCCCGAAAAGAAACATCGCTGTGTGAATTTCGCTGCCACCGTTGGAGTCTTTTAAAAAATAGAATACCCTTTTTAAAAAATTTATACGTTAGAGTGACTGGGTGAGGGGATTAAGAGGAGCAAGATTTCTTCCTAGAAAGCTTCCAACCCCTTCACGAAAAATTAAGATATTCTGTTGCAAGAATAAAAATGGCCCAAAACGAATCAATAGAATTTATACATTAGTGTGAATGGGTGGTAGGTTAAGAGGAGCAAGGCTTCCTCTTAGAAAGCTTTCAGCCCCTTCGAGAAGAATTAAGATATTCTATTGCAAGAATAAAAATGACCGAACCCATCAACAGAATCGGAACATCCAAAAACTCAATGCTGTTTTGTGAATTACTGTACCACTTCGGTTCATTTGTCTGCGGGTTCGAATCTTCGCTTTGGCCATAGGTAAAATTTTTGTAATATATCCTAAACTTCAAATGTCAGACTGTTAATCTGTGGTGATCATGAAAGGATCGTGCTGCAGCCTAATAATTGGGTTTCTTTTTGCTATATTTTAAAGCTAGAGTTTCATGGCTATCTCTTTCCTCCATTGAGATATGAAGGTAAATGCGAAAAGCACGCTTTGGATATAATTCTGAATTTTGTAAATCACTGATTAGAGTGTATGGGGCACATTTTACTAATTGAATTTTTTTTTATATGGGGGTCGTATACAAATTTAAAAAGTGTAACTTTTTGAAAATTACGAGAAGATATTTTTCTTATGGTAGTATTCTTTTCCCACCTTATTTTGAACATTTCTTCAGTTTGTTTTGCCCACTTATCTCTAATGGAAGAAGAATTAAAGTGTGTTACCACTTTTTTTGGGATGCACTGTATAAAGATTGTTCAGTTTCTCACAACTCTCACTCATACGTTCTCCCTCATATGTTCATTAGTATCATTAACATGTCCCTTGTATCATAAGCATGTTCGTTTCGTTATATGTTATTAACATGCCTGTAATACAAAGGCAAATAAAATGCAAACCTCTTTTTTATTTTAATGGTATAACCAATGAAGTACTTTACTGAATTTTTCCGATTTTTAAAATACATTTAATTGTTAAAATTGTTGTAGTCCAAACTTGACCGTTTCTGCAGAATCACCTATACATATTTTAAGCAGTTATTTTGGTTTACCTTTATTACTTTTGAGGTTATAAAAATATTATAGCAATTATCCTTCCATGGATGCGCTATATGTTTTCTATTTTTAAAATTTATTTTTATCCTCCCAAAAATAATTTTGCATTAAAAGAAGAAAAATAGAAATTAAGAGCGTGTTGTAATAAAAATTTTCAGAAATCTCAAAATAGACACTTGTTTTTGTTTTCTTTTCACTATTTTTGCGTTGTGAAAGAGAATAAATTTTCGAAATTACACGGCTTTCTTGTTTTTCAGTATTTTGAAAACCTTCAATTAGCTTCTGATTTTTATTTATTTATTACTATTATTATTATTATTATTATTGTTGTTGAACTCGTGGAGAGATGATTACGATAACAAAGGGAAATGGGGGAAAAGTATAGCACGATTAAAAAAAGAAAAAAGAAATTAAAAAAGCTTACATCCCTCAAAAAATAAATACTCTGATTTACCAAATTGCACTAGTATACAGTTAACAAATTTTTGACATTCGACGTTGTAATTATAATGTTGTTGCGCGTAAAATTTAAAATAATTTCTTTGAAGAAGCAGTTATAATCAAAATTTCGATGCATTTGATATTTTTTTATAATAATAATTATAATAATAATAAAAACAGTTTTAATAAACGGGAGTACAAGCACTTACTCCTTATTTCTTTTTTAAAATCCAGTATTTTATTCTAGTATGCAATGAAATACACTTTTTGGTTCAACATTTCATCGAAACATAGAAAAGTTGGCCCAACAAGATGGTGAAACCTCGTTTCAACATTTGGTGCTCCACCAAAGTATGGATAAACCTGAACACCAAAATGTTGGAACAAGGTTTCAGCATCTTATATGACGATTTTTCTAGTACCATGTTTTAGTGAAATGCTCCACCAATTTTTTTAGAATGTAGTATGGGAAAGTCTTTTTTTTAACATTTTTAACATTTTAGTCTTTTATTAATTTCACCTGTATGTATGTTTGTTTGTTTGTTTGTAACCGACTCCTTTGAACTCGATTTTGACCCATTTTAAACGGTCAGATTTAATTTAAAATTTGTAGACTTATCAAGGACTGATGACAATACAATAATTTGATAAGTTTATTCCATTATCCTGATTAGGTTCGTCAGGATTAGTAATTTTCTTAGAGATTCCTTGCGTGAGAGCGAGAGAGATGGAGCAAGCGCGCAGTCTACGCATGCGTACCATTTCGGCACTCGGCTCAGCACAATGGAGTAGAACCTCTCTCGCTGTTGCTAACTGTATTCAGTAGTGTGTTTGGGTAGTTACGTTTTTGAAATCCAGATGGCAAATCTAAAAATTCTACCTCAATATTGTTACATGGATGTTTGTGTTTGTTGTAGTCGTTATGAAACTTGTTTATTGATTAGAGACCAATTTTTCCTTTTTAGTGAGGAAGGTAGCATTTAACTGCAGGTAAATTAATACTTTGGTGCACAGCAGTGGTGTAGCCGCTGAGGGGGCTTCTGACCCCCCTCTCCGAAATGGGACCATTTACTCAGCTTACAATTTGATATCTAGCATACAATTGAACTTTAGCTTTAAATTTGATACCCAGCCCATTCCGAAATAAAATCCTGGCTACGCCACTGGTGCACAGTGAAAATAAATTATCTTACAGTTTGTACCTCCAACTTAGTGTTCCTTAGTGTCTTATGAGAGATATCGAAAATTAAAAATAAATTTTAAATAAATACAGTATAAAAAACTAAAAACGAGTTTTTATAGCTAATCGAACTAAAAATTGAAAAATAAAAATATAGTTTAAAAAAACGAAAAAACACTAGTTCTTGAGAATATTCGATCGGTACGATTAGTAGAAAAAGGATACAAAAAATATAGCACAAAGCGCCCCGCATTTTTTTCACAATAATACTATTTTTCGCTCATTAATTTGTTTCTATATTAAGAATTATTTTTCACTTTTTAGTTAGTTCAATTTATCAAGCATGTTTTTTAGTTTTTTTAAACTATATTTTTATTTATTTATTATTATTATTATTTGAAAAAAAAAAGCTT
Source organism: Cheiracanthium punctorium (assembly GCA_038373885.1). Taxonomy (NCBI): domain Eukaryota; kingdom Metazoa; phylum Arthropoda; class Arachnida; order Araneae; family Cheiracanthiidae; genus Cheiracanthium; species Cheiracanthium punctorium. The sequence continues at coordinate 185,110 of JAWZYV010000554.1, forward strand.
CACCCACCTATCTCCTAGCAACGAAAATTAATTGCTATTTTTTTTATTTTTTTTAATGTTTGCCTACACTAACTGGAAAAAAAGAAAAGGGGAGGGGAGAAATAAGACTTGTTGAAGCAAACATCAGCTCTCTCTAGGATGATGAGTGCAGCACAGCCCAGACCTTGGTATTACGTTTAGCAGACACAAGCTCTTACAAGCAAAAGAAGAAAAAGATGGGGGGGGGGATTTCAGTGATGTTTCTTTGCCGTACCAATAAAAAGAAGTGTTTCCAAAAGAGTGGCGGAACGTGACACATTTGGCGTGGGCTGCACTCTCAGGTTGCTAAAGTTAACTATCTGCCCTCTCTTTCATGTGAATGAGTGAAGCGTGCAGGGACGGGACTTTACCCAGAATGTAGCATACCTTGAGTGCTTTTTTTTTTTTTTTTTCTTTTTAAATGGGTAAAATTAAAGGGAAAAACATATTGGGTTCGCAACTACACTTTTAAAAGTTATTTCTCCAATTCTGGGGAATTTTACTGTCAGCAAGTGCTGCCGGAATATTTCCGTTACTTGACGAATGTCCGTTTCTTTTTTTTTCTCCTGTCAATTGAAGGAACTTCTTCGGATTAACCCTTTGAGGTGCAACCCTTTCCCAATGCTGAAAAAAGGGCAGCCGTTGCCATCGCTCGACTTAACTACCAGCAAGATGGCGGACAATCGAAACGTTCATCGCGTGCCACAGATCTAGAGACCCCTTTTTTGACGACAGCTGGCTGTGCGGACGATCGAAACGTTCATCGCGTGCCACAGATCTAGAGCCCAGACAGCACATAGGCTTAAATCAAGCTTGACATTTGGCTTGGCAATGCAAGCTTGGCTTAAGCTGGATTTTAGCTTGCAAAGTGCGCAGTGATGGCGCCATCTGTGAAAGAGAATGGACATAAATTGTCTAGCGTCCTCAAATTTGGTGAAAGTTCGTAAAAGATGTGTTTTATTTTATTACCAGTGCCAGTATTACCGGCAGGGCAAACGGGGCAACTGCCCAGGGCCTACAAATTTTAGGGCCCAAAAATCTTACATCTTACACTTTTGTAGTTTTAAAATAAAATTACAAAGGATAAAAAAAAATTCAGAAATTAAATAATTTTTTTTAATTATAAAGTATGAACAATGAAAATAATTCAAATTTACATTTGTATAAATTAATTTAAACTTATTTTTAATTCTTCGAAATGCTCTATATCGATATAGCATACCAATATGTAGGAAAATAACCACATTTCTAAAGAGAATTTTTAGCGTTAAAAAAAAGCAAAATTTTTCAATTATTTGTTATTTTAAGAAATATTTACAAAAATGACTAAAGTGTTTGTATTCCATACATGTTAGGAACTGTGATATAGCATTTCGAAGTAACGTTTAACTATCTGTTTCTTTGATTTCAGATTACTTAACACAAAAATTGTGTTAAGTAAGTAAACCCATTCTATATTTCCAAATATGGAAATTCTTCAAAATAAAATACAATTATACTACGAAATTGATTTCAAAATCAGTCGTTTGTCTCGATTTTGGCCAGCAGTATTGCTCAACGATGAGTGTTGCGATATTGAAAGTTTTAAAACGTGTCCTGCTTTTAAGTTTATATTATGCTTATTTCCCTATTAGTAGAGTCTATAAATCACACATAACATTATTTAAATTTTGATGCATCCCATGGAAAAATAAAAGAAACTTATCAGCATCGCTCATACTTATCGATCTGGCGTGACAACAGTCACTTCAAACTTTAGTCATAGCTGCCCGAGGCAATAATGGCCGAACGGTTAGCACGCGTTTCTCCAGCCTGAAGTTACCGGGATCAAACCCAGCCGTCGACGAATGATGGAACAGATTAAAATAACTAAAAATTTCAGCATAGAGGGGGAAAATGCGAGGCGAAATAAGTATATGGGGCGCGTTCGCCAGCGGGCGCCCCGTGTATTTAGAAAATTAATTAAGCTTGAAATGCCAAATTTAATGCAAGCTGGGCAAGTGTAAACTAGAACACTTGATTCAAGCTTGCATTAAGCTTACACGCTTGGAATTTTCAAGCTTAATTCAAGCTTATTGACTTGATAAATCAAGCTTGCTGCAAGTTTGCTGTGCTGTCTGGGAGACCCCTTTTTTGACGGCAGCTGGCTGTGCGCGCACAGCCATCTGTGGCACGCGATGAACGTTTCGATCGTCCGCCATAATTGCTGGTAGTTAAGTCGAGCGATGGCAACGGCTGCCCTTTTTTCAGCATTGGGCAATCTATCCAGCTGTTCTCGCATTCTTCCATTTTTCAGCTGATGTCAGTGCTGTTAAAAATAATCGTGACAATTTTTTTTACGGGAAATGACGTGCTAAAAAGTAAAGGATTCTCGTGGAGCTATGTCACCCGCAACTATTTTTATAGAAACCAAATCTATTCTTTGTGACTGGCAACAGTCAAAACATCAGAGTTTGGTGTTCCCAGAGCGGGAACATTGCGCCTTAAAGGGTTAAGCGAATATTTTTTCTATTCTTCAGATTTTCGGGAAGAATTCATCCACAAAATCATTCGTTGACAAAATCTATTGTATAAAGATGAATCTTTTTGAGAGTGTAAGCTCCCGCCGTCCCCCCCCTCCCTTCCTTTTCTTTAATTTTAACATTCCCCATGTCATTAAATGTTTTTGGCATAAGGTTTTAAATCATTCGGAAGAGGATGTTTTGTGCTACAGAAATCTATGTTCTGTTCTTCTGTTCGAGCTCATTTATGTTAATTTCTTGGATCATTAAAATGGAATGTCAAGTTCCTAAAAATTGGGCATTTTCGACAACACCGTCTTTTGTGCTTTCAGTCAAAGTTCTAAGGCGGCAAAAGCCTCCTCGTGACATTTGTGCTGTGGATGGAGAGCTGAAAGGCTGAAAGGACCGCTCGTGATCGGTATGCCAAGTTCAAAAATGGAAATTTTAACCTCAAAGACGCACCCCATCCTCTCTGTTTTTCGAGTCGAAACCGGGTGGTTTCTAACAACGAGGTATTGAAAATTTTGTGGAACGTTGGGAAGAAATTGGAAACAACAAGGGAGATTAATACATTTGTTGATTAATTACTGCCCCCAGTACTATTGCATCATACTGCTGAGAATTAGTTTAAGAGTTGCAGATTTTCTTATAGATAAAAGAGCTGGTATCTATGCAAAAGATGCCAGTGACATGGAACCTATACATGTATAACACGGTAGATACGTTCCGTGTTATAGGAATTCGTTTTATAGGGATCCGTGTTGTACGGGTCCTGAGCTATGCTCTCCACCTGGAGTGCTAACCACGCTGTTCAACCGATGCACACCTTATTAGAGCAATTTACACTGCTCAAAACAATTAAAGGATATTGCGGTTTTAGGTGGATCTTGTGGCTGGGAAACTTTTTAGCTGATTGATACATGGTCGACAGACGTAGTAGGTTATATGAGAATAAATTACACATGTTTGGCGGGAAAAAAAAAGCATTTTATTGCGCATTTGTGTAGAAAAAAAAAGAAAACACAATTTGTGCATATGAGAAAAAAAGAATAAGACATTTTTTTTTCATCCAAGGAAATCATTTTCAGTAGGGGGTATAGTTTCCACCGACGGCCAGCAACGTTGAACACCTTTGAGGCATGAAGTCAATGAGGCTATTAATCACGAGTTGGGGTATTCTGTACCTCTCTTCCAGAAGATCTCTTTCCAGTTCTTGAAGAGTTTGTGGGGGTGGTTGGCGGCCAGCAACGCGTCTTCCTAGAACGTTCCAAACGTGCTCTATTGGATTCATGTCTGGAGAACACGCTGGCCATTCCATTCGTACGATTCCTTCCTCGAAAAGGAAATCCTCGACCAGTTTAGCACAATGTGGACTGCAGTTATCGTCCATTAAAATGAAGTCATCTCCGATTGCTGCAGCGTAAGGGACTACAATTGGTCTGAGGATCTCATCCCTATATCGGCGACCAGTCAGAGGTCCATCTCGAACGATGTAGAGGTCTGTGCGCTAGTCAATGGAGATGCTACCACACACCAACACTCCCCCACCGCCAAAGCTGACACTTTCGTGCACGAACGCAGGATTATTCCTACTGCCACGGTCCCTCCAGATGAAAATACGCCTATTATCAGGATGAACTGAAAAACGGGACTCGTCAGAAAAAGAAAATTGCTCCATTCATTTCTCCTCCAGTTCACATGCTCTGTTGCCCACTCCCTGCGGTCGCGACGATGCCTTGATGTTAGTCCAACACATACCATTGGTCGGCGAGCATACAGACCTACACCATGGAGCCGGTTTCGGACAGTCTGAGTTGAAACCGTGGTGCCAGTAGCCGAGCGAAGGTGTTGTTGAGAAAAGTAGCGTTCATATTCCGGTGTCTCCGAGCCGTTAACACTAAATAACGATCTTCATTGGGCATTGTTGCCCGTCTACGACCTTGCCCTGGTCTTCGGCCTGCACTTCCAGTCGCCAAAAAACCGGTTCCAGATCCTGGAAATCACACTTTGTGATACTCCAATGGCTTGCGCTACTTCGGCTTGAGTTTGGCCCACTTCTAACCTACCGACAACTCTCCAAGCTTCTGAATCGGTTAAATGACTTCGCTGAGACATCGTACTCATCGAAACAAAGCAGTCACTGAATGCCGATCATCCTTGTCTTCATTGTCTTTTATTCATTTGAAAGTCCAATTTCAGTCGCTGCCGCTGAAGCGACGGTTTTGACGTCGAACTCAAAATTAGCATACTCCACAGTTTGAAAATCAGAAAAATTTGCATTTGTGAATCTCTTCTTCCATTTTCGGCAAAAAAATTTCGCTTATATCTTTATTTTATAAAACTTACAATATCCTTTAATTGTTTTGAGCAGTGTATTTCTCATTTCACTTAAATACTGCTTGATACTACGTATGCACCAGAGATAATTAATATCCACTTCCTCTAAATTAAAACTGGTTTAAATTCGCTGATTATTTTAATAGAACGTTTTATTTCAAGTCGAAACAGAATAAAATAAACCATACAAAAGTTCTTTCTTCTGTTTGAATGTATGCCAGGCATTGGACCCGGACCACTCCGTTCTTTCAGATACATGTGCACCATAATTAGTAAAAGCAGACGATATATACGAGTCTCTTTTAACGTGTTATAGGGAACCCGATTTCAATTTTTTCGCCGTTTTCTAGAGATCCGTCTTGTATGGACCTGTGTTATAGGTGGTATATTGTAGTTGTTAATTTTTATTACTGTAATTGTTAATTTTTATTCATAAGATCAAACTTTTAAGAACACCGTACTAGGATTAATATTCTTTTATTTTTAAAACCTGTCGATGAAGTGCACGGGGAGTGTCTCATCAAGGAATTCCAAAATCTGTAAGACCAGATGTCTTGCTTAAGGTTATACATAAGAGCTGTATCGCTAGCAGTGGCATGCGGTGAGGTTTATGTAAGCAGGGGTAGAAATTAGGATGTTTAATCAGGAGTCCAAACTCCATAACTTCCCTGGTCTGTAACATTTATCAATGATCCGTATCAGAGGCGTAGCCAGAAAATTTTCATGGCTGATTACGATTACTTCAAACTCATATAAATGCATAGGTGTGCGTGATAAGGTTAAGGGAGTGAAGAATATACATTTTGTATGGCGAAAAATTCCTCATGGGGGGGTTGTGATCCTCCTAACCCCCGCGATTGGCAACACCACTAATCCGTATACATGATTTTAAAAAAATGCAAAACAAAAGAAATTAGCAATATAATTGATTTTGGTTAAGAGCCGAATTAAAAAAAGGTAAATACCTATTATAAAAATATAAATCGATCAAATTATGACATGAATTGCCAAAATTAGATGAAATGTATTGTGGAACTAAATGAGGAACGTCTGCAAGAGAAATATGTAAATAAAAATTTACTGGTCCGACGGAACAAAAAATTTTGTATTCTAGTGGTCCGTTATATATTTTAGTATTCTTGATTATAGTTAGGCTATTTGCCTAGCTATAATCAATAACATTAGCATTTCTTTTATAGCAAACTTTTACAAATTTTAGAAAAAATATGTTTTGAAAAATAAAATATTTTACTAGTCAAATGTAAGCTCAATCTTCGTCTACAATACAAGCCGTAAAACTTGAAAAATAATGTTTTGTAGTCGCCAAGTATATATGCTAAGAAAAGTAATTCGAAATTGCTTTTGAAAGTTTTATTAACGTTGTTTAGAAAAATATTTCACCTTCTAAAACGTACGCTAACTCTCCATATGCGATCTGAAACAGACTGTGATAAGCAGTCTTAGTCATCAAAATACTCCACCAAGAAGGCTAAGTTTTGCTGAAAAAAGTAATTCTGAAATTTCTTCAGAGATTCGTATTCTTAACGTTGTTTTCTATCGAAATTGAGAACTGACGTGTAGAGTACATAAAATAGTCAATAAAGTTAGGAGGAATAGTTGCTAAGCGCAGGGCCTCCGAGAGAAATTTTATAAGGCGGGACAGAAATGTTCCCAAGTACTTGACAAGTTTTTGACAGCATCAAATCGTACAGTTAGTCCCCCTATGACACTATCTACCAAAGGATAAAACACGTAAATTAAAAAATATTTTTCTTCATTATCTGTTTATCAGTTTCTTCACTATCCAGATGATGCATCTTTTGTTTTTTGTGTCTCTCATCATATCCACGGGAAAATGTTTTCTCCATACTTAAAGCTACAGTTTTAGCTTCAGACCAGGCTGAATTCCAATCATTTCGAAGTGTTTTCAGATAGGAGAGCAATGCTCCTATATTTTCAGCTTCGACATCAATTGCTGTACTTCTGACTTGGATGACTTTATTGCACATATCGATTCGAAACAATATTTTAAACCACACAGCTGACATTAACACACACACGAAAGATGACAATATTCCATAGAACTCCATTAATTTAATTTTTGATTTTTGGAGTTAAATTTAAATATTTCAATTCTTGCAGGGCAAACTTGATGCCAGGAAGGTAATTTGCAAACGGTTTGACACTGTAAATTTGATCTGACCATCTGGTATCTGGCATGCTGTGAACTGAGCAGTCGATATGCTTCCGTAAAATTTCCCAGCGCTTCGGACTAGAGCTAATTAAATTATAGATTGTTTGTATTGAATTTTTTAAAAGTAAAGATGTAGAAAGGAAATTTGTAGTGCATTTTGAAAAATTCTCGGGCCCCCTCTTGTTCGACGGGCCCCGGGGCAGTGCCCCGGCTGCCCCCCCCTCTCGCTGGGCCTGGCTAAGCAACGTTAAAATGGACAGTGTGATTCTTTAAAGCACGTTCTAGATGGATTAAAATAGAGATTCACGCTGCAAAAACGCCCCTGAATGTCATCAAGAATTACGAGGAGCCTGTGAACTAAATGCAGTATAAGACGTCTACACGATGGGCATGGGCATCTGTGTATGCGTGTGTGTGGTTAGGGGGGAGGGGGTATCTGAATATTATAAATCAGAATGATATGTCTTCGGTGTTCCGACAGTAGGTTCTGAGTGTGATTTCGCGTTTCAGAAAGCTCTCTATGTAACAACAACAAATAAAATGTTATCTAATTTGGAGTAGTAAGAATTATGTATAACCGTTGTTGCAACTAAAAAACAAAAAATCTAGAGTGACTCCACTCGACTTTCCGAACAAATGATCTTTATCAGCGTTTAAATAAATTTGATTCATTTCAAACGGATGTAGTGTTCAGGCGCTAGTGCACTTCAAATAATTTTAGTCTATAAGCCGCAAAATATATGAATACTTTTTGTACCCCTCTAAAAAAATTGTAAGGCCTACATGCAAGAAAATCTGTACAATATGTGAGACCTATAATATGTGCACCTAATTTGAGCTCAATCGAATGCTCGATATAGACACTAGCGCACTTTCAAGATTTTGCGCCGTATTGTATTAGAACTCTTTTCTAGCAGTGTACAAAAGCTATGAGCTCTACACACACTAAAATCTACACAGGTTGTGTTACAGTGATCTATACTATAAATACCCAATTTGAACGTGCCATTTAGACACCGGCAGACTTTAAATGATTTGCGTGCACTGACTATAATGTATAAGAATTGTTTATACAACCCTATGAACAAACTATCTGGTCTACAAACACTAAACTCTATACAGGTCATGTGATCGGGACCTATAATATACATACCCAATTCACACTCAATCAAATGCACCTTTTAGAGGCTAGCGCACTTTCAATAATTTCTGTCCACAAGCCATAATGTTAAAATATTTTTTGTAGCCCTGTAAAAAAACTAAGTCCTATACACACCAAAATCAATACCGGGCGTGCGACGGTGGTCTATAATATACATACCAAATTTGAGCTCAATCGAATGCTCCGTTTAGGAGCTATCGTTTTCACTCCCATATTACACATACATACTAGTTTAATCATAGTTTAATCTATTGCTATTTTTATGAGATGTATGAATTCAGAAGACCTCAAAACGTGCATATAAATAAAAATCTCAAAGTCGAATTTTTTCATGATTACAATACTTTCCTTACATGGTACATGTTGGAAAGTAAAAAGAAAAAAAAGTACTCTTTTTAAAATTATTTTATTATCCATTATTTTTTCATTTTTCCCTCGACATACATTTAATTATGAATAGATTACGAGTGATATTTTTTTTTTTGTGTGTGTGTATGTATACATTGTTACCACCAATCCAGTAAAAGCTGTAAACTCTGAAATAGTCAAGAAATTTTATCTAAAAAATCTGGAGTGACTCCACTCAACTTTCGAACACTAGATCTTTACCAAGCGTTTAAATACATTTCATCCAACTCAATCACATCTAGTGTTCAGGCGCTAGTGCAGTTAAAATGATTTGAATGTATTATACATTCAAATCTTATACATTACGGCCTATACTATAGGCCGTAATGTATAAGAATACTTTTCTATAGCCCTGTAAAAAACTGCAAGTCGCACATTCACTAAAATTTATGCAGTATGTAATATAGTGGCTTATAATACGCGTACCCAATTTAAGCTCAATCGAATGCAAAATTTAAACACCAGCTCACTTTAAATGATTTGCGTCCTGAACGCCGTAACACATAAGAATTACTTTTTGCAATTCTGTGAGCAAACTATCATCTTTACACACACGAAAATCTATGCAGATCACCAGAACGTGACCTATAATATACATACACAATTTGAGTTCAATCCAACACACCATACAGATGCTAGCCCATTTTCGAGAATTTCCGTGCGTAGGCCATAATGTTAAAAAACAAACACTCATTCGTTCAACGAATCGTTGCCCTGCAAAAAAACTATAAGTCATATGCATAGCAAAATCTATAGGGGTTGTGTGACAGTGACCTGTAATATACATACCCAATTTGAAATTATTCGAATGCACCATTTAGTCGCTAGTTCATATTTTTTTCCCATAGCCGTAATGTATAAGAATTATTTTTTGTAACCCCGTGAACAAACACTAAAATCTTTGCAGATCATGTGATCGTGACCTATTATATACATACTCAATTTGAGCTCAATCGAATGAACCGTTTAGACGCTAGCGTACTTTCAAAAGTTTCCTTCTATTAGGCCATGATGCAAAAGAAATCTTTTTCGTAGCCCTGAAAAAAAAAAAAAAAAAACTTATTTTGGTGCAAGTCCTACATGCACCAAAATCAATACCGTTCGTCCGACGGTAGTCTATAATATATATATATATATATATATATATATATATATATATATATATATATACTAAATTTGAGCTCAATCGAATCCACCCTTTAGGAGCTATCGTGTTCACTGACTTACTCACACACACACACACATCTCGTACAAATAGCATAAATGAATACAGAAGACCTCAAAACGTGTAAACACATCAAAACCTGAGAGTCGAATTTTTTCATGATTACAGTTCTTCGATTACATGGTACAGGTTCGGAAAGTTAAAATGGATTAATAAAAGACAAACAAGCATTACTTTAGGACAGTTGTTCTCAGCCTTTTCTTGCTTGCGAACCCCTTCTAAAATCCCTCCTAAAAAAATTTGTGAACTCCGTATGTAGTCACTGTGTACTAGTATATTATTTTCGCGATCCATCGGTTGGGAATCAGTAGGGTAACCAGTTGCTTTATTGTACATTTCGTTCAGTTTAGATAACTTTTTTTTAAAACTAGGCCTTTTCAGAAAACTTTCTCTATCCGCCACTGTTGCGAATCTATGTGACGTCTTATAGGAAGCATTCCCAGACACACGACAAACAGGCACGTATGTAGAAAAACATTTCGGAGGGGGTCCAAATGGTAAAAAAGGCAGAATTTTTGGCAGAAAAACTTTATCATTATCATTTTTGTAACAAAAATCATAATTTCATGTGAGGGGGCGCCGGACTCCCCCTTAAATACGTCCTTGACGGCAAATGAAAAATTCTTCAAAAATGCAAATGTCAGATAATATTCCGGATCGTATCTTGAGATTTTTCAGGTTTTTAGACAAAATTGGCTAAATCACTGACTTTTCCTTTTAAAATAAAATTTCCTGACCTATTCCAGGTTTTCCTTGAGCGGTGGCACCGCTCTTCACCATGGCACAGTGGTTATGTCACTGAAAATGGTAGACGGCCGAAGTGTGAAGGTCCAGGGTTCGGGTCCCATCGAGCGGCTGTCGATCTAACGGTCTGGAGCTTTGGTAGGTTTTCTCCAGATGTAACGTGAATACGCGTTAGAACCCCTTAGAAAGTCCTCCTGAAAGTTACTGAGGCACCCCCGCTCCTTGGCAGATCGCCCTCGTGTAGCGTTTCCCTAATCACAAAATCACCTCCGAGCACCCTAAATTAACCCTTTATTGCGCAGTGTTCCCGCTCTGGGAACACAAAACTCGGGCGTTTTAACTGTTGCCAGTCAGGAAGAATAGATTTCAATTCTATAAAAATAGTTGCGAATGACATAGCTCCACGAGAATCCTTTACTTTTTAGCACGTCATTTCCCGTAAAAAAATTGTCTTGATTATTTTTAACAGCACTGACATCTGCTGAAAAATGGAAGAATGCGAGAACAGCTGGATAGATTGCCCAATGCTGAAAAAAGGGCAGCCGTTGCCATCGCTCGTCTTAACTATCAGCAAGATGGCGGACGATCGAAACGTTCATCGTGTGCCACAGATCTAGAGACCCTTTTTTGATGACAGCTGGCTGTGCCGGCACAGCCAGCTGTCGTCAAAAAAGGGCTAAGGGCCTGCTACTGCCCCTGGCTAAGGGCCTGCCACTGCGGATGTATAATAAACTAATACTAATTAATAATAATTTACTAACTTATAGATAACATGCTTACGCGAAGATAAAAGGGGCTGTAGCCCACCCTAGAATATCAGGCCAGTAAAGCCGATGAGGTACATATCTGTATGGCCTTCAGAACGTCGATTCAGTAATTGCATGTTCGTTATAAGGGAAATGAAAATTCGCTTTTCGCTACAGAAATAAACATTAAATCTTAGTTACTTTTCCCCTTCAACGTACTTTCCCCCTTCTTAAAATATAGAAAGATATCCTTTAATGAAGCAAACACTGACTGTTGATAACAAGCAGATAGGGCCAGATGCGGATCGTCAGACCCAGACAGCACAGCAAACTTGCAGCAAGCTTGATTTATCAAGTCAATAAGCTTGAATTAAGCTTGAATTAAGCTTAAATTCCAATCATGTAAGCTTAATGCAAGCTTGAATCAAGTGTTCTAGTTTACACTTGCCCAGCTTGCATTAAGTTTGACATTTCAAGCTTGAATCAAGCTTGACATTTCAAGCTTAAAAAAATTTCCAAAAAAAAGTTTTTGAAATACACGGCGCGCCCGCTGACAACGCGCCCCACATAATTTATTTTTCCGCGCATTTCCCCCCTCTACGCTGAAATTTCAATTTAATTTAAACTGTTTCCATCGAGTGTTCGTCGCTGGGATAGAACCCGGGCCCTTAGACTTCGCAGTCGAGCCGTCAACCCCGATAGATAGGAGTTGACGGTCGAGCACCGTATCCATTCCGCCACCGTAGCCTTGTGCAGCTATGACTAAAGTTTGAACTGACTTACCACGCTGTTTTCTCGCCAAATTGATAAGTGGGCGATGTGTTATTTCTTTCTTTTATTTTTCCATGGGATGCATCAGAATTAAAATAATGCATCAAAATAAATAAAATTAAAATAAAAAAAACACGTTTTAAAACTTTCAGTACCGCAACACTCATGAAGCAATACTGCTGGCCAAAATCGAGACAAACGACTGATTTTGAAATCAATTTCGTAGTATAATTGTATTTTATTTTGAAGAATTTCCATATTTGGAAATATAGAATGGGTTTACTTAACACAAATTTTGTGTTAAGTAATCTGAAATGAAAGAAACAGATAGTTAAACGTTACTTCGAAATGCTATATCACAGTTGCTAACATGTATGGAATACAAACACTTTAGTCATTTTTGTAAATATTTCTTAAAATAACAAATAATTGAAAAATTTTGCTATTTTTAAACGCTAAAAATTCTCTTTACAAATGTGGTTATTTTCCTACATATTGGTGTATGCTATATTGATATAGAGCATTTCGAAGAATTAAAAATAAGTTAAAATTACTTTATACAAATGTAAATTTGAATTATTTTCATTGTTCATATTTTATAATTAAAAAAATTATTTAACTTCTGAATTTTTTTTTATCCTTTGTAATTTTATTTTAAAATTACAAAAGTGTAAGATGTAAGATTTTTGGGCCCTAAAATCTGTAGGCCCTGGGCAGTTGCCCCGTTTGCCCTGCCGGTAATATGGCACTGGTTAAAATAAAACACATCTTTTACGAACTTTCAGCAAATATTAGGACGCTAGACATTTAATGTCCATTCTCTTTCACAGATGGCGCAATCAACGCTCCTTTAAAAAGGAAAAATCACGCGAGTATCAATTTTCAAGCTTAAATCAAGCTGTATTTAAACTTGACAATTCAACTTGACTCCTGCAAGCTTGTTGCCAGCTTAGAATGAGTTGAACTGTCAAGCTTGCATTAATGCGTCAAATTCAAAGAAATTTCAAACTTGAGTTAAGCTTATGTGCTGTCTGGGGAAGAGCCCTTCTTCACGTAAAATTATCTGATATTTTTCTTTAAAAATATAATCAAAAAACTCAAATTTGAAGTTTTATCACGAAGAAATTTCATTTTTCGGCACCTTGGTAGCGTGTTACGATGGCTCTTCACCCCCTGAATATTATTGTTTGTTTGCTTATTTGCCAGGAGATGACAGCTCACGTCACCAAATGTGTCACTTAAATCTCTAGGCCGATGCCGGCATTATAGCGCTTAGAAACAAAGAGAAATCCTATTTTCTACTTTCCAGTATTTCAAGTCTGTCCCCAAATGAATTTTGCCTTTCTGCTACACCGTTGTTTCTTGTCTAAAACTTTTAACGTATGACAGTGAAATTAGTAATTTTATTTTGTTGATTGTACATTTGCATTTCCCAATTATTGGAGAGTTTATTACACTATGGTGTTTATCACCGTAACTGGGTACGCTTTTGGGTACTAGGGAGGGCTTTAACCAATTCCATGCACTCCATCTCCATTTGTCACAATAAAAAAACTAATTTTTCTAGGATGGGCTTAGCCCACACTATCCATTACATAGTTATGCCAATGATGGCGTTAGTTAAAGAGTTTAGAAAATATTAGGGGTACAATTTTGCTTCAGCTGTTTTCCTATATATGGTGTCGTCTATGATATAAGAATTAGCCATATGAATCTTTGGTACTTTTTCTACGTATACATAAAAACAAAATCAAAATGAGAGTTATAAAGTAGAAAAAATTACATAAAACAAATTTTTACACCGGAGTCAATGAGTCATCCAAAATTATCCGTTTCCCTTAAGTAATTCCATAAATGTTGAGTATTGTCACAAAAACTGTTAAAATATGCACGTAAGGAAGCTTTCTACACATCCCAAAACTTATCCATTAAACGATACTGGATTTTATATCTTGAGTAGATAATTTTATTATTTTTTAAAAGCGTCATAATAAATTGTTTTGTTTAGAAACATAAAATATAAAATTAATACACCTAAAATAAAATACAGGAAAAAACATAATCCCCCTTCGAATTATTTGGTATTATCACCACTAGTCGGCAGCAGCAGAAAGATCTTTCTCTCTCTCTCTCTTTGATTTGGCAAAGCTGACTGGAATCTTCTCTTCCCCGGCTTTCCAAACGGGTGTAGTTCGCATTCCTTCCGCCGTGGCGTAGTTATATGTCCTGAACAGAGCGATTTAAAGGGCCAGTCCATATGATTAAAAGGGCATTAAAACTGTCAAAAATGCTTGATTAAATTTTTTTGTTTTGTTTTGTTTAAACAGAATGTATCTTTATCTATAAATATTTTGAAACCATCCATGAAAAATTTTTATCTATAAATATTTTGAAACCATATACTTCATCCATGCACATATTGAAAAAAAATTTAAGAAATTGTTAGTTGGTTAATGCTTTTAGGAGCTTCTTCGACATGTAATAAATTAATAATAAATAAATATATTAATTTATGTTTTATTTAAATCTTCAGAAGACTGTAATACTTTGTAAAGACTTGTTTTTCGGAACTCCTACATATTTTAATATATTAATACAGCATTCTCCCTATACGTAAAAAACACTCAAAATACTGGGGTTAAACGATAAAATAAATAAAAACTTTGTGAACAAAACACACGTAAAATGTAACTTATAATAGTTACGATCGTTTCGACCAAAAAATTCTTTCGGTCTGCATCAGAAAAAGTCAGAGACGCAGGGGCGTAGCCAGAGGGGGGCTGCTGCCCCCCGCCCCGAAATGGGACAATTTACTTAGCTTACAATTGAACTTTAGCTTTAAATTTGATACCCAGCCCACCCCGAAATGAAATCCTGGCTACGCCACTGCGCGAGACGAAGGTCTTTCTCTGATGAAGACTGAAAGAATTTTTGGTCGAAACAATCGTAACGAAGTTACATTTTATGTGTGTTTTTTTCACAAAGTTTTTATTTTGCAATACGTATACGTATGTTCGTGTCAGTGGCGTAGTCAAGGGGGGCATAGGGGTCACCCCCCCCTCCGATGAGAAATTTTTTGCCATACAAAATGCATATGCTTCGCTCCCTTATCACACACACTTATACACAAATGTGAGTTGCAGTAGTCGTAACCCCCCCCCAAGAAAAAATTCTCGCTACGCCACTGGTTCGTATTATTAGGTTTTGGTTTAGTATACCCATGGGAAGGATAAATTTTAATCTTTTTGTGCTTTAACGAATTATTCTAATAATCAAAATAGGCGCCAGCAGGGGATCCGGGGGGGTGCACGTGCCCCCTGTCAGGGAGCCAGTGACCCTCCCCTTTCGGGCACTCCTTATTCATTCGTCGGAAAATTTTTAAGATAAGAAATAATCCAATTTTTAGGCCAATTTTCATTTTGAAATATTTAAAAGAAAAACTAATTTTGTAGTACTTTCGCTTTTCAAAGATTTGTGAAAGGATGCGTTTACATTTCAATCAGAAACAAAATTTCAGATTAGTGTGGGATGTTCGCAGTGGCGTGGCGTAAGGGGGGGGCGCCCGATCCACTCAGAAAATTTCTAGAGGCGGTATAACGCCTATGGTTAAATTATTTTAAGAAGATTAAAATGTCATGGAGTTTTGGGCGGTTTTCTCCAGGTGAAACATGAATATGCCATAGAACCCCATAAAATGTCCTCCGACCAAGCCCTCCACCTTTCTGCTTATGTAGGTGTATTATTAAAAAGAAAAGAGGAAAATTCTCTGTGCGAATTATTCCGGAGCTAAGTTAAATTGTTAAAATTACTTTAAACAGATTAACAAAAATAATAAATAAAAATATGAAATTTTTCTGGAGGATGTGCTCAGTTATCTAAACAAATTATACTGCAATAAATAAATAATTAAATACGTAAGTAAATAAGACACTGAACATGGTAGATGGTGGAAGCGTTACGGTCCCACGTTCGGGCCTACCGCGCGGCTGTCGATCTAAGGGTCTGCAGTTTTGTTCGGTTTCCTACAGATAGAATTTGAATACACGTTATTCCTACGGGATGTTTGCAGTGGCGTAGCGTAGGTGGGGCGGATGGAGCGCTCGCCCCGTGCAGAAAATTTTTGCTGGCGGCAAAACCCATATCGTTGACTTATTTATTTTAAAAAGATTAAAATGACATTTTTTAATCTTTATATATATATATGTATATAAATAAATAAATAAGTAAGTAAACAAGACACTGAACATAGTAGATGGTGGAAGTGTTACCAATAAGCAAAATGAATTCATGTTTTCATTTCAAGTTTAAATGAAACCTTTGTAATTTTTTTAAAATAATTCTTTGTTATTGAAATTACGTAATAAATGTTTCCAATGCAGCACTTTTATTTCGTCAATTCTTTGATGATTTGCATTCAACATTATTACTACGGATGTAGCAATGGCTTTCTAATGGTATAAGTAAGTCAACGATAGGTGTTTTGCCGCCCGCAAAAATTTTCTGCACGGGACTAGCGCCCCAACCGCCCCACCTACGCTACGCCACTGCGAACATCCCTTATGAATAACGAGTATTCAAATTCTATCTATAGGAAACCGAACAAAACTACAGACCGTTAGATCGACAGCCCCGCGGAAGGCCCGAACGGAGGACCGTAACGCTTCCACCATCTACCATGTTCAGTGTCTTATTTACTTACTTATTTATTTCTTGCAGTATAATTTGTTTAGATAACTGAACCATCCTCCAGAAAAAATTCATATTTTTATTTATTATTATTTTAATCTGTTAGAGTAATTTTAAACAATTTAACTTAACTCCTGAATAATTTGCATAGAGAATTTTCCTCTTTTTTTTAATAATACACCTAAGCAGAAGGGTGGAGGGCTTGGTCGGAGGACTTTTTAAGGGGGTTCTAAGGCATATTCATGTTTCATCTGGAGAAAACCGCCCAAAACTCCATGATATTTTAATCTTTTTAAAATAAGTTAACCATAGGCGTTATACCGCCTCTAGAAATTTTCTACCCTGGTCGGGCGTCCCAACCTCAATACATAAACCAAAACCTATTAATACGAACCAGTGGCATAGCCAGAATTTTCTCATGGAGAGGGGGGGGTACGACTACTGCAACTCACATTTGTGTATAAGTGTACGTGATAAGGGAGCGAAGAATATGCATTTGTATGGCAAAAAATTCCTCATCGGAGGGGGTTGGTGACCCCCTATGCCCCCTTGGCTACGCCACTGACAGGAACATACGTATACACGGAAGTATAGGCAGAATAAAATAAATAAAAACTTCGTGAAAAAAAAACACACATAAAATTTAACTTATAATACGTGACCATCGTTTCGACCAAAAAATTCTTTCGGTCTTCATCAGACAAAGACGTTCGTCTCGCGCAGTGGCGTAGCGAGGATTTTATTTCGGGGTGGGCTGGGTATTAAATTTAAAGCTAAAAAGCTAAAATTCATTGTAAGCTAAATATCAAATTGTAAGCTAAGTAAATTGTCCCATTTCGGGGCGTTGGGCAGCAGCCCACCTCTGGCTACGCCCCTGCGTCTTGGACTTTTTCTGATGCAGACAGAAAGAATTTTTTGGTCGAAACGATCGTAACTATTATAAGTTACATTTTATGTGTGTTTTTTTCACAAAGTTTTTATTTATTTTATCGTTTAACCCCAGTATTTTGAGTGTTTTTTACGTATAGGGAGAATGCTGTATTAATATATTAAAATATGTAGGAGTTACGAAAAACAAGTTTTTAAAAAGTATTACAGTCTTCTGAAGATTTAAATAAAACATAAATTAATATATTTATTTATTATTAATTTATTACACGTCGAAGAAGCTCCTAAAAGCATTAACCAACTAACAATTTCTTAAATTTTTTTCAATATGTGCATGGATGAAGAAACGTTTCAAAATATTTATAGATATAAAGATACATTCTGTTTAAACAAAAACAAACAAAAAAAAATTTTAATAAAGCATTTTTGACAGTTTTAATGCTCTTTTAATCATATGGACTGGCCCTTTAAATCGCTCTGTTCAGGACATATAACTACGCCACGGCGGAAGGAATGCGAAGTACTGCTTATACGGGGTTTCCTATTGTTCTGGGTTTCGTCTGGATAGCCGGGGAAGGGAAGATCCCAGTCAGCCATGGATTTGAAAACGAAACTTTGATCATTTTATAGCAGTACTTGACTCATTGTTCCAACTCCATGGCAATGAAATAGGAATTTCCATCTCGCTCACTCAACTTTACTCGTCCTGTTTTTTTTTTTTTTAATAAGAAGTTTGCGGTATATTTTAAAATCGTCTGTATTGTAAAATTCAAATAAACGAATGCTTTCAAAGTTGAGCCAAACCGAGTTTTAAAAAATAGAAAATTAAACGCCCATGGTAGTTTGACAACAAATAGGAAATTCATTTTGTGATTAAATACGAACGAAATTCATTCACGACAGAAATATGACATTTGATTCATATTGTTAAGAATTTCATGCTTGTCCAATTTATGAAGATCTGGGTTTTCCTTCAATAGCTAACCACTACAAATATTGCAGTTAAGAGTTGGGAAATATGGCGTTTGCTGCGATGCAAGAATACATATCTTGTACAAATAAAGTTTTAGTGACGTTTGAGAAGAAGTTAAAAATAACTCCTTGAAAATGATAAGGAAAAAAAAAAAGAAGGTATAGAACAGAAGGAGATCCCAACCATTTATTTAATAGCTAAAGTAAAGTGAACAGACGTCCTGCTTTTGGCGAGACAGTCCTGATTTTTACCTTTATGGCCTGCTGCCCCCACAGAACCCTAATATGTCCCGCTTTTCCATTCCTGACCCGCCAAAGTTCTGCTTTATGAAAAATAAATAAATGCGAAATAAATTCACATGAAAATGATTGTGTTATTTACAAAGTTTTTTGTTACTTGTATTTAACGCCGGTTTTCTTTTGATGAAAATGATTGTTTTACAATATGTATTAATATATACCTATAATCAATGGATGGTGATTCTATAGTTATTGTTAGAAAGCAAACTATTTTGGAAATTTATCCAAAAACTAACTAAAAATGATTTAAGACCTAAGTTTATATAATAAGCCTATTTTATTTGTATATTGGCTATATTTTTTCAACTCATTTTTCTCATAAAAGTAGAAAATCAAATTATGTGTAGAAAAAAAATCGAAAATCGTGGGGGTGGGATAATTTCGGGGTCAGGATTAATTTTTACCCCTCCCGACTCTCACCCCTACAGTTTAGAAGTGTCCTGATTTTCATTTCAGAAAAAATGAGTCACTTTAAGCTAAAGAAAGTAATGATAATAATAATAATAAAACAATCAAAGAGTAGCATATGTTTCTGCTTTTCAAAAAGCAAAGCTTTGTCCGATTTCAAATAACGAACCCTACACAAGTGAAGAGAAAGTTAATAAATTTACTTTTCCCTCCCATTGTCTGCATAGCCTGAGTTATTCAAACTGATATGCATTAGTAAATTTCCATGAGCTAAAAAAGGAGATTTTAAATTGCTAGGGGATGGAGCCCCTTCATGGGGGCTAAAGCTCACGGTAGAAATATCGAAAAAGCCAGTTTTGCCAATATTCATATAGTTTGTGTGATAAAGATTTTTTCATTAATGATTGTAAAAATTTTTATTGGAACCATTAGATAGTCTTGCACTATAATCTTTGTATGTAATGCACTGTATCGGATTCTTTTTTCTTCAAGAGTTATTAGTCCTTTAAAAAAATCTGCATTTTTTAATGCAATAAATCCTTCTTAGACAGGAAAATGAGGAACAAATCTGGCAAACTCCTTTCAAGAGGTCACTATATTTGTATTAGCTGTATTGCTGCAGCTGTAGCTGTCTTGTACTTGCTTATCAAATGAAAGAAAACCTAGGAACTCTCATTATATCACCCAAGAATCAGTATGAGACAGCTTATTGTAATCACCAATCAATTTATTTCTCAAAGACAGGGACTAAAGTATGCACCTATAGGAATCATTTAGAATTATATATTAAAAAAAAATATTGTTTAAAAATGAAAAACTGATTGTAGTAATTGAAACTCTTTAAAGGTTTCTCTATTTTTATTTAAATTAACAATACATTATTTTTTTAACCCATTTATGCCTAGCGTCCCTTTTTTGGGACGGCATTTTCGCTATTAGTCGAAAACGTTATTTATTTTTCCTAGCCTTTATTCATGGGTATTGAGCCTCAACTCTACAAAATATTTTAACATGACCAAGTAGGATGTTGATATTTTGATTTTTATGCATAATGATTTTAAAAGAAATCATCCCTTGTTCAAGAAGTTGACATCGGAAATTGATCTATTATTTCTGTTATCAGTAAAAATCGAAGAAAGTCGCAAAAATATCCAGGCACAAATGGGTTAAAATCTTGAACAAAATTTCCCCTTTTCTTTTATCTAACATTGACATTCATACTGTGTATTACCAAAAAGCCTATTTTTAGCACTAGGGTGCTATTTCATTCATGCCCAGATTTTTGTTTACGTGACTTTGTAGACATGAGCTGTCACAGTGAAGATCTTTTCAAATGCATTTTCCAGATAACACGCAGGTGGGTGAGGGGAGATTAAAATCTTGAATGTTGCACAAGGTTTCCCATTTTTGATAACTAATCGCCAAGTTTGTTGCCGAAAAATAACTTCAAGACTTAACCAAGCTTGGCGATGTCTTCTGAATTCAGCTAGAAACTAGAAAAGTATAATTAGAATTTGCCTGGTGAAGATTGTACAGTAGTATGAAAGAAAACACTCAAAGTACTGGTGCTAAATGATAAAATAAATAAAAACTTGTTGACACTTAATAAGTGTCAACAAGTTTAAGGTGACACTTAAATAAAGAGGTGTCACATTAAAGGTGTCGCCTTTTTAAGGTGACACTTAAATAAAAAGTGTGGTGAAACACACTTTTTATTTTTAGGCACACTTAAAATGTTACTAATAAGATGTTATGTTTTTTCACAAAGTTTTTATTTATTTTATTGTACAGTAGTGTTAGTAGGCAATTTTAATATAGATTTCAATCCCAAATATATGTTTTATGAAACAAGAAAGACAAACATGTCACACTCTTGGATTATGATGCCCATTCCAAACAGTATTTAAAATGGTGAAGTATAGTTGGAATATTTTTGGCGAAGATTGTAAAACAGTTTCAGTAGGACATGTTTAAGATAAATTCGATTCCAAAGATGTGTTCTGTGGAACAAGAATGAGTTGATTCCTAGTTTAACGTGCCCCCCCACTCTCGCCAACCTAAAAAATCGCTGCGCTTTGGCGAGCTTTGTAGTCATGGGTCTCTAGAAGTTATGCACAAGTTTCAGCATTCCCAAAGGAACAAGGTGAAAACGAAAGTGAACATATTAGGGATAAATGCAACAGTTAAGGAATTTGAAGACTCTTAATTATTAAAACTACATTAACTGGCAACCCAAATAAATAAATAAACTAATAAGTAATGCTGCACTGACATGTTGTTCCAAATCACCATTTTTATATTACGGTTGAAACATAAATGCAAAAAGTCATCATGGTAACTGTGTATCTATAGTTATCACCACCTTGACGAGAGTGGAGGGGGAGGGTTAAAATAGTCAGCCAACTAAAGTGAACAAATTAGCACTAAGCTCACCAGTTAAGGAACTTGAAAACATTTAATTATTAAAACTTCATTAATTGACAATCCAAAATAAATAAATAAGTAATGGAATGCTGTACTTGCATGCTGTTTCAAATCTCTATTTTAATTCTAAACTATGGTTGCCACATAAATACAAAAAACTGTCATGGTAACCACTTATGTTTAATCATCGCCACCTTTGTGAGAGTCGGGGTGTTAAAGTAGAAATCAACCCCAGAAAGACAAATACGGCACACTCATAGATTATGATGCAGATTCCAAATAGCATTTAAAATGGTGTTGGAATATGCTTGGCAAAAATTATAAAACAGTTTTAGTAGGCTATATTAAGATAGACTTTGATTCAAAGATGTGTTTTATGGAACAAGGGAGAAAAGTATTGCACACTCATGAATAATGATACACTTTCCAACTTAATGGAATAAGGGAAGACACATGGATTATGATATACTTTTAATATGTAACACTTTAGTGGGTATTTGAAATCTGAAAGTGTTTCAGATTATAAAGATAAAATAAAAATACTGTGAATTTATTACAATAAACGCGCTTTCTAAAATTGTTTGTAATGTTCTTTTTCAGGGAATAAAATTGTAAGGTTTTGCAATTTCTTGATAAATACAGAAGATACTGCCAAGTTAGAATCTAGTATTAGTTTGAGAACTTATTTTTTAGTGCCAAGCTTGGCAATAAATTACTGAAAGTGGCAGTGGCAGATTAATGCAAGTTTGTCGGGGGAGGGGGGGGGGGTTAGAAGATTGACATATAGTACATCCATTTTATGAAAGTAAAATAGGATCTTTTGCATTAATTTCTTTTTTCTCGGAGGGGGGGGGGTGCCATCCCCTCCGTTCCTCCCTTTAATCCGCCCTTGGAAAGTGGCTAGGTTTGGCAACTTTCGATATACTACTACAACTGCCGCTCCTAGAAATCCCTTAGGCCCCAATATGGGCAATATCCGGCCCCCCTCAGCTTTTGATTTAGTCCGCAAAACCCAATAGCCATTCAAAATCCCATATAAATCTGAATTATATGGCCCGCGACTTTGTTAACATCCTAAAGTTTGCTGTGCAACTTTCCAAAGGTTGACCATACCTGCTTTAGGCTATGGTTGAAAAGCATTTCCTGCCCCCCCTGATTTTTTAGTAAAAATATCTCTGCCATAATAAAATAGTAAAGTTTAGCAATTTCTTGCCAAATATAGAAGATATTGCCAAGCTGCATTCAGTTCTGGGGCATGTATTTTTGGTTCCGGCGATAAATTTCCGACTTTGACAACTGTTGACTTTTAACCATCTCTTTACATACAACCCATTAGACAATGGTTGAACACACAGTTTTTCCCAATTTTCTGAATGAAAATATGGTACTTACATATTATCCTGGCAGTCATTCCCGCCAAACTATTTTTCATCAAATGGGCTGGCAAACTGTTGTCAATCAAATCATATTTCAAACCATCAATAATTTCATGTGTCCGACATTTATCTAGGCAAAAAATCGCTCGTCTTGGCAGACTGCTGGGATAATATGTAAGTACCGAAAATATCTTCAAAATTTGACCAAATTAACATGGGACCGCACATAAAGTACCCTCTTTTGAATAAAAAATAATGATTGACATTAGGCCACTTGGTAAAAAATTATTGCTGAACATACATTAAAAAAAGAAACAAACAAACAAAGATGAATTAATAACCTCCTCCTCTTTGAAGTTGGTTAAAAAGTATATTTTTAGCTTAAAATGTAATGCTAGTTACAATGAAATTATTCTAAATAGAATTAAATTTTTATTTAACACATTTTTTGGCATTTTCTAATACTTCAGTGCATAACCTGTAAAATGAAACCAAATAAAATATCTGGAAGGTTGATCATTTTTTCGCCAGTTCTTTGGAAGTACTGGATAACTAATGATTAATATAAAAATAGAGAGTTTTTCTTAAACTGTGGCTCCTTTTAATTGGCTTCAAAAAGTAGAAGGTTATCAATTCATTGAAATTATTTTCTAAATGTACAAGTGATAATTTTTTTACCACATGGATTAATTGTAATGATTCTTGTTTTATTGGAAAGGGGCTATCTTTGGTTGCATATTATTTTGGTCAAGTTTTGATTATATGATCACTGACAAAATAGCATAGCTCTACAATTCAACGAATGATATCTGGGCAAATCTATTATTGTTGTTGTTGTCGTGTCCATGGATAGACCATGGAAAGAGGGGTGCCATTGCCCTCGAGGGGGTTGGACTTCTACTTGTTGGTCCCTGATTTTGAACCGATTCCAGATGAGGGACCAACCACCACCTGAAATCGGCACCCCCAGAGGTATCGTTTAACAACTTGGAGGACTTTGGAGCCACGACGGATTTTACGTGCACCAGCTCCTATTAGCGTACACGGTTCCACAGCTGACGAGCCAAGAGGGAGATGACTCTCCCAAGCACTGGCCAAGCCGAATGCTGCTTCACTTGCCGTGTTCTTATAGGAATGGAGTTTAGCACCCAGACCACTGTGGGACGGGCAAATCTATTATAAGTAGAATTTGTAATTGGATTTTTTTTAATAGTTTACCCTCTCTTGTTTCAGGAATCTCACAAACCGGTCTCACAATGACTACCGATGTGGTGGTAGGAGTTCGCTGGGATCCTGTTCTACAGCAAGAGATGGATGAATTTGAATATGATGGGGGCAATAGTTCATCTCGACTCTTCGAACGATCACGAATACGAGTGTTAGCAGGTTGTATATCAAACCAAAATAGCATATTTTTAATTATGAATTTGAGTCAGATTCTCTAAATTTAATCTTATTGTTACAATTTTTTATTTGGGAATACCTTATTCCCCCGTACATGATATATATTTCGGTTACACACATAACCATCTTCAGTCGTTTCTGGATCTCTCACTAATGGCGGCTTCCTTTTTTATCTCTTCGTTCTTCTTCTTGAAAGTTCGATGAATGACGTCATCCCATGATTGGTCGATTGTATGAAGCGCATCGTTGATGCTGCCATCTGTCGTCATTATTTCTAAGCTCTCACGAATGTAGGCGTATATACTATTTTTAAAGTTGGCTATTTTTTTAATATTTTTAAAATCAATGGTAATGGGCTCTTTCAAAGCAAAACGGGCCAGAGCGGTACTTTGTTTCTGGAGGTTAATGTCTTGAAAATGTTCGTTTTTTCGCTCTTTAATTTTCCTTTTTGTAACGCCGATGTAGCAATTTTCTTTATTAGTATCGTTTGACATAAAATGAATTTTATAGATCCCTGCGGTTTCGATGGGGTTGATTGGGTCTTTTTCCGATCTAATGCGCTGAAAAATTGTTTTATTAGGTTTAATTGGAATACGGAAGTTCTTTTTACTGGCGATATTAGAGAGTTTATAGGCTATCCCTCGGCTAAAGGGGATAGCGGTAGTAAAACGTGGTTTATCTATTTGACGGTTGTCTATAACATTTAATTTATGTTGCCTAGCTTTGAAAACTTTGTCGAAAATTTCTCGATGGTAGTGGGCGTCTTGACATTGTTTCTTTATGAAAGCAATTTCGTTTTGAAGGAGGTCGTTGTTAGAACACACTTTGAATGCGCGGTCGATATAGGAACGAATAGCAGCAATTTTATAGTTGAAAGGGGTTTTAGATTTATAATTTACTATATTAGTATTACAAGTAGGTTTTCGAAAAATGGTGGTCTCAATGAGATTATTGTTTCTGGTTATGTTCACATCTAAGTAATTGAGGCTATTATTGATTTCTTTTTCGTAGGTAAATTTAATGTTCGGGTCTATGGCATTAAGTTGATTGATCAAATTATTTTCTTCATTTTTGTGGGTGGTAAGGATAGCGAAGATGTCGTCGACATAGCGAAGCCAAAGTTTGATGGTACTATTGTGTTTCTGTTTAATCTGTTCTTCAAGGATTCTCATTTTCCAGTCGGCAATTATTCCGGATATGGGGGAGCCCATGGGGACTCCTTTTATTTGTTGGTAGAAGTGATTATTATATTGAAAATAAGAATTATTTAAAATTAGATTTATTGCACTAGTTAGGGTGTTAATTATGTCTATATCTTTAAAACTACTTTGAATTTGTTTGTTAATAATTTGGTTCATTTCCTTAATATCTATTGACGGGTATAGATTTACAACATCGAAACTTACCATAATATCGTCTTCATCAAGTTTATAATCGCGGATGTTTTTAATGAAATCGTCGGTGGAAGTTAGAGTGCTGTTAGAGGGGGGTATAATTTCTTGCAGTATATCCTTCATATATTTTTCAAGAGTGTAGGTGGGGCCTTCACATTTGCTCACGATTGGGCGAAGGGAGGGGGGATTTTTATGATCTTTAAATTTAGCAAAAATCCGTGGGGCGAAATTAGCGGTATTGTTATAGTTCGGACCTTTCTGATCCGGCCAGGTACCATTTTTTATTAAAGTTTTTAGTTTATTATTGATTTTCGTGGTGGGGTCTTTGGGGAGATGTAAAACGTTTAGATTATTGATGGTTTGTTCCATTTTTTCATGGTAATCTTTTTTTATCTAGAATAACAATCTTTCCTGTCTTGTCAGAGCTTAAGCAAACGATCTTGTTATTTTTCTTTAGGTCGCTGAGGCATTTACGGTCTTCATGATCTTTAACAGTAGTTTTAAGTTTTTTATTCATTTCTTGTTGGGCATGCATACGGATAGCTTGTTTATCTGAGGGGGGTAATGAGATAATGGCGGCCTCAATGCTCGCAACGGTATCATTGATATCTATTTTGTCATCAAGAATGAATTTGGGACCTAGGTTTAGAGTGGCTTTTTGCTGTTGAGTAAGCGTTAAGGAGGATAGATTAATGAATTGATCTTCTTTGTTAGTTTGACCTTGTTTATAGCATTTATTATTTTTCATCCAAAAGTTAAGTTTTTTATAGTGGTTATTGTGGTAAATCTCTTTTTCTTTCTTGCAAAAATTGTTTATTTTATTGACTTTTAAACGGTAATCATCCGGAGAGCACATGGTTTGAAGTTTGTGGTTGTAAAATTTTTCTTCTTTTGTTAATTTAGCTATATATTTAAATTTGTTCCTAATGTATTTTTTAAGTAAGCATAGCTCAAAATTTTTTATATCATAAAAGAATTCATTAAGAAGGAAACTATTTTTAATTTTCATGAATTTAGGGGTAATTTTAAAATGTACACAGTCTTTTAAAAAATTGATATGCTGAAATTCTCTAACTTTTTTCTTGGAAAAACATCTTAACTTACTGTATATATGCTCCACATTCGGAGGCTCAACCGTAATAGGCGTCATGAGATGAATAAAAGCTTGAATGGTGGCACAAAACCGAAATATATATCATGTACGGGGGAATAAGGTATTCCCAAATAAAAAATTGTAACTAATTAATCCGCCGTATTAAATAATGTTTTATATGTTTTTATAATCTTATTGTATTGTCTATTTGCTCTCTGAAAGTGTACTAATTAGAATAGTGGTTGTTTTGTTTCATTTATTTATTTTCTTTTTTGAAAAATAGAAAAAAGTGATTGAAATCAATGTATCTTTGTTAATGGGAAGCAGTGTATCTAATTTGGTAATAACACTTAAACCATGGCGTTCCCCCCCCCCCCCCCCCTACAAAAAGTTTTTCTGTGTATATGACTGTAACAGTAAATTCATAGTAATTGACAAAGTGTCATGCAATTTTACTTGGATAAAATAAATTCGTGACATCACTCTTCCAATCCTTCTAGCTGTAATGACAGGGTATCCACCAGCAACTAAAAAGGAGACTTTTGCTACTAATTTAAAGATTAGGCAATTTGGGATGCTTCTATTTTTTAAATTAAAAAATGGCATTTTCATACTATTTTCAAGTAATCAGGAGCTTTCCTTTACTTCAGGTAACTAATTTGGTGATCAGAAAAAGAGTAAAGTTTTGTTCTTCATAATTTCTCTTTCCTTTGCAAGCTTTATCCATTGTCCGAGTGACTCCTTGAAGCTTCTAAGACTCTTTTTGGATGTCACTGCTATGCTAGAGGACGAAACAGTGATTTAGTAACCAGGATACATTTTTGTATTAATTGAAAGTATTATGTATGTGAAAAAACTCGAAAATACAGTATAAACGAGATTATTTAGAAATCCAATTAATTAAAAAAATTAATATCTCTAGAAAATTTATGAAGTTACTTATATTCAATCAGTTTGTGATGTATAAGAAGTGTAATCTCAAGAAAATATAAGGAAGAAAAAAAAAATTAATTTGATTATTTCATCTTCTGCATGTTTTTTTTATTTATGTTAAAGTGTCAATAATGTATTTTTAAACAAACTTTGCAGGTAGTGCTACTATTTTCGCTACTAAAATTAAGAAAAAGTATACTATTTTGGCAGCATTTTTATGTTTGTGAGGCTACTAATGCTACTACAGTGAAGCACTGTTTATACATTTTTCATTTATATGTTTTCCTGAATAGTCCCAGAGAAATTCATTGGATTTTTATGTTAAATAATTTCATTTATGTTTTCCTGAAATCGAAAACTTCATTTATATATACATTTTTTTAGAAATGAAGAGGGGAGAAACTGTGTGATGCAAATTTTCAACAAGCTTTGACAGGTTTCAGTTTTATGCAAGAATATCTAATATCTGGCAATTTAAATGATAATGTTAAACAGGCACTTTTAACTATGTACAATGATCTTTTTTCTGTGCATTCCCATACTGACAAAAATTACAAAATATTTTGTACATGCGGAATGAATATGAATACAAGTACTAGCTATATATTAAAGTCAGAATAAAACTTAGTATTACACACCTATTGTGTATTTTATTTTCATGCTGTAATAGAAGATGCAGTATTTTAATTTAAACCTGGATTTTTTATTGTTTGTTATTATGAAAATGTACGTAGTTTGTGAATTTTGTTTATACATTTTTTCCCCTGGTCCCTTCAAAAACATATGACCAGTGCTTCACTGTATTTTTGTTTCCTGACAATGGTGAACAAACACCCTGTAATGAAGCATTTCAGTACTTTTCTTTCTTTCCTTTTTTTTTTTTTTGTGTGTGTGTATAATACATAGCTATTTTTTTCCCTCTGGAAATTGGGTGTGAAACTAATAATTTAGTGAATGTAATATTATTAAATAGTATATGAATTATAACCTTTCTATAATGATTATAGATAATTTTATATATATTAAATTTGTTTTCCACTAAAGGTTTTTGTGTTTTATGAGCTTTGACTCCTTTCTGAGTAAGACTAGAGTGTCTTATTGTGAAGAGCTCTTTTGCCCAGTTCAATAGTGAAGTTTTGTGATTTGTCTGTGTGTCATTGGTGCCAAGTATTACGGAATATAATTAACCGCTTTTTGTGAATGGTAATTTTCTGTTTAAAATATCTCAAAATTTTTTAGTTAAAAGCATGATCTGATTACTGTTTTGAAAAAATATTCAAAGAATTTACCGTTTACAAAAAGCAGATAATTATATTCCGTAATACTTGGCACCTATGGTGTGTATTCATTTTAGGTATGGCACCCAGAAAGTCTGTGTAGAGCGAATAGGAATTTCATTCCGCTCTATCATGTACTGTCCTTCCCATTTTTGATTCATTGCTATTTGATCATTTTTCAGTTATAGTATTTTGCTACATTACTAAAATACATAAATTCTAAATTAGTATATTAATAGTAATTATTCATTGTAACCAAGACGTATGGTTGTCAGGTGCACTAAAAAAGAAAAGGTGTTTCATGTGCACTAAATGTGAAGTGATTCTGTATAAGTGTTATATTTGTAAATAAATAGTATATATATGCAATGCTGTTTAAAATTAAATAAGTTGTTTTATAAATGTCATTTAATAAAAAACAAGCTAACAAAAACGGAAGAGTAAATATATTTGTTGTTATTGTTTAAAAAGTTTATATAGTGAAATACCTAGCTGAGTAGCACATTCTTGTGCTATTCAAGAGATTTTGTGAAAGAAAGGCATGCACTCATAAGTTCTGGGGTTGTTCTTGAAATTTTTTTCTAAGCTCATTCCTGTACACCACTGTCCGACTAAATGTTCTTGTCCTCTTAATTTTTTTTCTCTCAATTTGGCAAATGCACTACAAGGTGAAAGATTCACTCTATGGCAGGTTGATTAAAGTATTCTGTTTAAATTTCTTGGATATTTTGGGTGCACATATTGAGGAAAACTGTGCTTTTGGAAAGTTCTCCAGATTGTTCCAACTTTGAATTAAAATGTTTTGCATATACAGTTATCCTGTGTTTCATAAATTTGACTTAGAGTAACCCCTTTAGGTGAAAGATGTCAGCATCATCATTTTTACTTTAGTCTGGCATGATGTGATTTCTTTTTTTTTTTTGTGTGTGTGTGTGTGTGTGTGTTTGTTTGTTTGTTTGTTTCGTTATTTATTCTACAGAATATGAATTTATGGAATTGAACCATTCAATTATATAGTTTTTAAATTTACTTTAATCATTTTAGTATAGTTCAGTTTTATAAATTTAAATTGTTGATGCAGTTGCCCCCATTCTTTTAAGAACTTTATACTGTTTCAGAAGTAATGACATTTTAAATGTGTTCATTTTTACAGATATTTTTTTTAATATTTAAGAGAGCAAATTAAAAAGGAACAAATTTAATTTTGAAAGATTATGCGGTTTTTGGAATTCTCCAACTTTTAACAAGAATATTTAATTTAAAAAATATATTTATTTTAGACCGAGAGAATAATGCATGATAAGAACATTTATCTTACAAATTATATTTAATAATTTGTGTTTTTGAAAATTTACGTGGTTTCTTTTGTTTACAGCTTCATATGCAGGGTCTTGGCATAAATTATGTTGTGAGTGAAAAATATTATGCAGGAGTTTAGAGTTCATTTCTAAATATTAAACTAATTAAAACAAAATTTTAATTAAGTCTCTCACTGCTAAAATTTTCATGAAAATTTTTAAGTTATAATTAATATTAATTATTTTAATATTATAATTATAAAATATTTACAGTTTAGTTTTAATGTTTTTAAAATACAATTTTATTTATTAATTATTGAATTAAAATAATCCTGCATGATGTTGAAGTTATTTTGTTTCATTGTATTACAAGTTTTGCATTCAGATTTTTCACAATCACTGTTAAAATGCTGATGACAAAATGATTGCTTTGATTTGATTTTTTTTTTTTTTTTTTTTTTGTTTATTAAAAATCTCTTATCTTTCTGCAGTAAAATAACTAAAGCTAGTTTTGAGTTTACCTTTAAAAGATTAAAATCATGTAAACTGAATATGAATTTTATAAAGATTTTAAATGATAGATTGAGAAATGCAAATACTAATCTGAATTATTTTCCTTTATGAACTAATAACTATTAAGCTTCTATCAAATGTAAGATAACCTAGTAATACACTAAATAAAAAGAGTAAGAAAAAATTAAAATTGCTATTAACAGATGAAATAATAAACTGTTACTGTGTACATATTATTAATAATTAAATTTTTATTAAAGTAACATCAGAAAATATTGCTGCTATTTTAAAGAATACTTTTTAAAATTAACTTAAAAATTAAAATAATTCTCATTATATCAGCTGTGAAAAGAAAATAACATTTCTAGAAGATAAAAATTTGATACATATCTACTCAGTGCCTTATAAATACTTATTTTTAGGTTTTATGAGCTTTAACATTATCTACTGATTTTATATATAATAGTACTTTCTCAAATGCTAATAAAACTAATGTATTTATACTGAAATAAAGATGAAATAATCTAGCCTTATGTATATTAAATACAACATTAGTAAATACATATTTACTGTATTGGCAACATGGATTTCTTTAATTAATTATAGTTCTTTAATTTAGCAGCATACTACAATTCTCAATGTCCTTTTTCTTGATATCATATGACTCCTTGCATTTCACAACTCCACTGTGCAATATATTTTTAAACTGAGCTTACAACTATGCTACAAAGGAAGTGATCCTCTTGACTTCCTGTTGTACTTTTCTTCCTTTCTTGAAAGGAAATGGTCCCATTCCCAGACTCAATTTTAGCAGATATGCAGCCAAGGAATTTTTAATTACATATTCAGATAAAATGGGTGATGATCTTGAAGGTTTAATTAAACAGTACAGAGGTATTCAAATTTCTAAAAGTATTAGCTATTAAAAAAATCTAGTTGCAAATAAAACTTTACTATTTGGCATTAACAAATGTGCTATGTTTAGTTTCCAAAAAATATTACTGTTTAAACTTGAATATGCAAATATGAAAAACTATTTTAATACTTTTATTTATTAATAAATTATTTTAAGTTGCAGATTCAGTTGCATTAAGACCCGGAAATCATGTACTGTTATTACCAATATTTAATGCATAGCTCTTTTGTAAATTCAGATTATTATTACTTCTTTTTTACAGGTGTTTATTTTAAATGCTGAAGCAAAATACGGATTATTTTGTTATTAAGCATGTAATATTAACAACAGAAATAGTCAAAATGATTATTTAAAAAAAGCCTGATTTTAAAATATTTTAAGCAAATAACAGTAAACATTTCTATTAATGCATATGAAATTAATAAAAAAAAGTATTTTTTTATTTATTTCCCTAAATTTCTTTAAAAATTATGAAAATCTATTTCATTCTATTTCTTAAATTATGAAACCTATTTCTTTATTTAAAAAGTGTGTGTGCTGGGGAGGAACAAACTAGTTAGAAAGTTTTACTGCATATTATTAAAAAATGAAAAAGTGTTAAATTGTTTCTAACTATTCTCAACTATCTGGAAAAAGAAAAAACATGATATAAAAAGAGTTTTTGTTATTGATTCATTATTTGTTTTTGTATTTGTCATCCACTTCTCTATATAGTACTTTATAACTCAACTTCTCTGCAATTTGTTCCAACTTAATAGATTTGTATTGTAAAGCTTGCCTTTTTCTTGATTATTGATTTGTTGTTGCATGGCATTCTTATTTATTCATTATTTGTTTTTGTATTTGTCATCATTTCTCTATATAGTACTTTTAAACTCAATTTCTCTGCAATTTTTTCCAGCTTAATAGATTTGTATTGCAAAGCTTGCCATTTTTTGATTATTGATTTGATGTTGCATGGCATTATTAATGTATAACATGTTATGGTGTTTATGCTCTTGGGTTACATTCTTGGAAGTTCATCGTGAAATTAGCTTCCCTTCTCCAATTCTGAATGAAGCTTTTTGTAAAAATGAAAATATTTAAAAATCCAGTAAAATGATTTAAATCAATTCTCTTTCTTATATCTTGTATTGATTCATGTGCTATGAAATATAGTTAAGCTTGATTTGTGTTTTTTTAAAACCTTGCACTCAAACTAATAAAATCTTAATTTTATTGTATAGATGAGAGAGAGAATGTGCAAAAAAAGACTTTTTGCAAATGGGTAAATTCTCATCTTCTCAGAGCTAATTGTCGAATAACAGACTTATACACAGACATGAGGGATGGAAAGATGCTGATGAAGCTGTTAGAAATTTTGTCCGGGGAACGCTTGGTAAGTTTAAAAAAAAAAAAAAAAAAAGCTTTTAAACAAATGTTAATGTAGGTTTGATTTAGAATACTGTTTTTCAATGGAAATCATGAAAGGAAACAGCATTTAAATTAGTGTAGATAAGACATGTGGAACTTTAGAAAATAATTAATTGTAATTAATAACTAGAGCAATTTAAAATTAGAATTTGTTTCATTATTGTGTAAAAAACATTAATAATTATAATTAACAGACATATAAATGCATGTCTAAAATATGTATCTATTTACCAATTTCTGTGATATAAAAGTAAGCACATTACTTTTGCAGCCTAGGCCCACAAAAGGCAAAATGAGAATTCATTGTCTTGAGAATGTTGACAAAGCTATACAGTTTCTTCGAGAGCAGAGAGTCCATTTGGAGAATTTAGGATCTCATGATGTTGTAGATGGTAATCCTAGACTGACATTAGGATTAATATGGACAATAATTTTGAGATTTCAGGTATATAAATCTCTTTCTGAAATTTTGAATAATCTTTGTGCAATGAGATAACTTTTTTTCAAAAGTTTTTTTACAGTCAAATCATTATAATAAAGAAAAATAAAACCTTGAGTCTTGTGTATTAGATTAAATTAAATGAATTGACTTTGTGTAACACACACATAAGAATAAAATAAAGCTGCATGTGTGTATACAATTTGAGAAATATAGGTTCTTTCTTCTTCAGGAATAAAATATTCACCATCTCACAAGAATGTAGTGTTTACTTTACTCCCTTTGTGTGAATAATAAATATTTTCTTCCTGAAAATGAGATAACTTTTCTTTTTCTTAAAACATACATGGAGTGCAAATTAACAGTATCTCATATATATATATATATATATATATATATATATATATATTTTACATTTTCCAAAGTTTTATATAGTTGCTGATATAATTAAAATGTGCATTTTATGGTTTAAAAACAGAGTATATTTTAATTTCGTGTAGTTATGATTTTGAAGTTCATTGCTTTTCCAACGAATAAATTTAAGATGAAATTCTCTGTCTTGACTTCTTTGTTAAGTCAAAAATAAAGTAATGGTTTTTAATTGATATTCTTGTATGTTCTATTTTCAAAAAACATTAAAAAGTAATTTTCTTGTTGCTAGCTTTATAAAGTATTCTGACTGTCAAATTTATAGGATCTTGAGAATTCATTATATGGAAACCAAATTATAATTTTCATGATAAGCTTGCTTATGAGGGATTTTTTTTCTCTGGATATGCATGACACTCAGAATTAGCAAATCATGTGTTGTATATTGGTTCCAGAAGCTCCCCCCCCCCCACACACACACTCTTTTTTTTATATTTATGACTGTTGTTGCATTTGATAGATTCAAGATATTACCATAGAAGAAATTGATAACCAAGAAACAAAATCTGCAAAGGATGCCCTATTGTTGTGGTGCCAGATGAAAACAGCTGGTTATCCCAATGTCAATGTAAGGAATTTTACTACCAGTTGGAGAGATGGTTTAGCTTTCAATGCATTGATTCATAAGCATAGGTATGTTATTTTCAATGAACAGAAGACTTGTTATTAATATACCTTTCTCTGAATTAGTTAAGATGTTTATATTTGTTAATTACTCAAAGAGCAAATATTTTAATTTTTAAATTTTTTTGAAGAAGGGGGGGATGAGAGAGAAATTTATTAAATAAAGGGCCTTATGTTCCTCAGTAAAGATACAATTCTGTAGCAACTTTAATAAAATCAATAAAGAACTACAGAATTTTTTTTTTATTTAAATACAGTTATTCTCGCCATTTCTCACATGAAGTACTATCTTGAGTTCTAATTGTTGCAAAATAAAGTTCAGATATGTTTATAGCTTAATGTTTTTTATTTCTCTATATAAATTTTTGCTTTATGAAAGACAAAATACCCACATACTTTAAAAAGCCATTTATTAAGTTCTTAAATTTGCAACTGAAATGCTTCTTTTAAGCACTATGAAAATTTTATGAGTATGCAATCAAGGATTTTATCAGTATTCAGCCAAGATATGAGAAAATAAAATTTAATAATACCAAGAAAGTCAAATCTAACTCCTAATCTTTTAAGCATGGTTTTAAATATATTAGCTGATATTTCCAAAGTTATTATTCAAAATGCAACCAGTATTTATTTTAGGGTTTTTAAATCATATTGATTGTTGCATTCATAATTTCAAGTACAGTCAAACCTCGATATCTCAAACTTGAAGGGAAAGACAAAATTGAGTTACTGAAAATTCGAATTATCAAAATCATGTGCTATCAGGAGTACAATAAAGATAAAAGCTTTTTAACATACCTTTTAAAAAAGTATTCCATTTTTATTCTAATATACACTTTTTTTGAAAAAAGATTCAATTGTTGTTTGCTTCAAGAGAAATGATTTCATTTTGTTACCTGCACTTTATATCACTTCATTTTAAAGTTAATGCAAAGCTTACCACTGTAATTTGTGAATATAGCTTTTCTATTCTTTAAAAATTTTTATTTTTGGAATATTTTTTGTTTTTAGAAAAAAAAAATTGTACAATATTTATGAAAAAAAATTCAAGTTATCAAGGGATGAGAAAAAAAAAAAATTGTGAAACCAAGGTTTTTTAAACATTGAGTGTATAGGAAATTTGAAGGAAATTTGTTTTTCTTAGAGATGTCAAAAAAGTTGCAAAATCGAGATTTGAGTTAGTGAGGTTTGACTGCATAATTATCACTTTCCTGTATTAATATAAAAACATTTTAAGCTTTGTTTGCACGTTGCATATTTATAATAATAACTTTTCTCTTTGGTTCTGATTTGAACTAGTAGCGATTTGACTACTTGTATAACACATTGTATTTATGAAACTGTTTAAGTGTTGTTTAGTTGGCTGTTCAAGTTATCAATTTTAAGGGTTCGAAGGTACAAAAATTTTTAATATCATAACACCATTTATGCATAGTTATTTAACTACTACTTATTTAGTTATTATTTGAATTTCAGTTCAGTATGCTTTTTAAAAGTGGCTTGGGTATTAAAAAAGTTATTGCATTTTACTTTTCTTAATCAAACTTTTAAACTTTAAGTTAAGCAGAAAATATGACTTGAGGCAGTTGTAATGCATTATCAGTAACCATTTGACTTTATTTTTTTAAAAAGTGTTTACAAAAATTAACATATTATCAAGGAAGTTTTCAGTTATTCAAAAGGTTTTGTTCAATTTCACACAGGCCTGATTTAATACAGTACGACAAGTTGTCTAGATCAAATGCTATTTACAATCTTAATCATGCTTTCACTGTTGCTGAGCAGAGACTTGGCTTGATGAAACTTCTTGATGCTGAAGGTTAGTTAATTATTTCAATTTTGATTAACATAAATCTGTATTTTTGTGAGTTGATCTATTTATAGCTGTTAGCGTTTCTCTGTATTCATCGTAAAGGCTGACTTTTTGGTTGGTAATTGTTACTTTAAACACAGTAGATAACTAACTTTTACATAGTCCCATAACAAAAACATAGCCTGGGTAATAATTATAATATTTGATTCTTAAATCAATGTTAGTTTTTATCTAATTGTAGTTTACATGTTTACACACACACACACGTGTGTTGAATTGTCAGTCTGCTTATGTTTCCTCTTTAAAACTTTTTTTTTCAAAGTCAGACTGCTTCTTCTAAATGCCTTCTAAATTATATCCAGTTTTAAAATTAGAAATATATTGTACTTAACTTTCAGTAGTTCTCTTTCAATGAATTAATTTAGACCAATTTAGGTGGGATAAAATTAAAGATCATACACAAACCCTTAAACATTTTTTTGTACATAACTAATAAAATGGTGTAATGTGTTAAAAAAAAAAAAAAAAAACTCTTGTAAGAAGATCAAACAATATATTAATTTAACTTTCTGATTCAAAAGATTATATATAATAGTATTTCCTACAAAATTTAATGTTAAAACCTTACACAAATTGTTTTACTTGGGAAAAAAAAAATCTCCAATTGATCAAAATATTTTTTAGTACTAGGAGTGGAGTGGAAAGAAAAATTAAATTTTGTATTTTAAAGAATTAGCAAATTCTTTATAGGAAAACAAATTGCTTTATTAATACGGCAGCTGCTGTTCAAAAGTTCAGTCCTTGTGATACACTTAAAATAGGAAAACTATAAAGTGAAGTTAATGTTCATATTAATTCATGTTACTAATTTCATGTGTAAATATGGACAGCTATGGGGGGGGGAGGCCCACTTAGCCTTTAATTGGCTATCATTTATCGTATTATCTTTTACAAATAAAGTAATCCTAAGTTCTCTATGCATAAAATTTGCATAAGGGACAATCCTCATGTTAAAATATGTGCAAATTATTTTTTTCCATTGGCAACTCCTAGATTTCATATCATATTTCAAAAGTTTAGCTCATTTTTACCTAAGATACCAATTTCTAATATATATGAGTTATGAGCATAGTTAGATAATATAGACACACACTGTGCATAGATACATTCGAAGGTCTTGCAGATAGTTTTGTGGTGATTCTGAAGTTTTGTGGAGATTAAAAAAAAAAAAAAAGAAGATGAATAGGTACTTAGAAAAAATATTTTTAAAGTCTTTATAGAAGAAGCATGTTGTGCATATATGTGTGTATGTATGCATATGCTCATATGCTCATATATGCACTACGTATTCTGTTATCATGTGCTATTATGAGTTACAGGTAGTTTTGGTTTCTGTGTGCAGAAAGTTTGTGTTCTTATGCTTATGAACATCCAAATTTCCCTCTCCTATGTTAAAATGTTTTTTTTTTTTATGCTTTAATTTCTGTCATTTAATATTGATATTGATTGATGAGATATTAAGAAGCTCATTTTAATTCATACTATTGGAACTAAATAGTCCAAATATAATTTACTATTAGTATAATTTATAATGAAATATTAATATGAATTATCAAATTAATATTTAAAAACAGTATGCATTGGACCAAGCCAAATTTCGATTTTAAAAAATGCCAAAAATAATTTTACACAACTATGCAATTTTTTTTTTTTTTTTTTTTTTTTTTACATTCAGTAGTTGATTTTATATTAATTAAAATGTCCTATTTTATGAGTTAAGGCTCTATATGTCAATTTATATAGTGATAATTTTTAGAAAGTTACCTTTAAAATACATTTTTATAAATATTCAAGATAAATTAATTTATTTTCCTCAAAAAATATAAATGCTAGAAGTATTAAAAATAGCAAATTTTGAAGCTAATAAATTATAGATTTGTAAAGATTGGTGGTGCTTTAGTCATGTTAATTTTGTTTTGCTGATTTATCCATTTTTTTAGAAACTAACATTAAAGGATCTTTTTTTATATGTTTATTACATGAAAATTAGTTATACTTATTTTGCTATTTTACCTGAAATCATCCTTCAACTTTGGCTGTTGCTAGCTTTCATGTTCATACTTGCATTGGTCAGATGAGCAGAGAACAGCCCCTCACTCTCGGCAATGTTCATGACAATATTTATCTTGTTTAAGAAAACCTTCAGAATAGTCAATAATAACAAGTTTAAAATAAATAAGAAAGTGTTCATACGTATGTGAGAAAGTTTTACAAGAAAAGTAAGCCCGTTTGGAGAAATGCAACTGCCTTATTACTTAAAGATCAATAATGCCATCATTATAGTAAGCTATATTAGGATAAAAAAAATCTCTATATTAATGAAACTCTAAAATATCCAATAATTTATTAGCCCAGTATAACAGCAATATGTCATTATGTAATATTATGTTATCAATTTTAATACTAATATCATAATATGGCTAGTTTAAAGGTCAATTGATAGTACACCATCAGATAAAATATAAATAAAAAAGTTCTCTAATTGTAGATAAACTAAAAGTAACATCTCTTAATTAAATTGAAAGAGTAATTTCAAAGTGATATTTTCCTTTCATGGTATAATTAATGATATACAAATTATCAAAATTGTTATTTTAAACATTAAATTTCTCAAAAGGCATGATTTGAAATTTGATGGAATTATATATGACATTATTTTTTACATTCTCACTACAAAAAAACTTTGACTAAAAACATTATTTTCCTTGTAAATAATATGTTGCTGTATTTTAAGATGCTGCGTGGGCATAGGGCAAGAAATCACAATCTATTTGCGACATCAGCATAAACAATCTTTATTATCTAGCTCTTACATGCTGCCAGTAATAGACTGCATCTAGCCAAGGAGAGTCACATCACTGCAATTGAATGATGCCGACAGTGCCATCTCTCACACTTGCACAGAAACAATACCTACCTCACAACATACATTCTTAAATAATTCCCAAGAATGAACTTATTAATAGGCAAAAAATTCAGAATCTTCATATACTGTTCTTGCTTTTGAGACAATCCCTTTAATACACGCAATAAAAAATTCACATCTCTGGAAAGTGTAGAAAATTCATAAAAATTTATAATTAGTAGAATTTCAAGGTTTTCTTTCGTTTAATAAAGTCTAAATAGGATGTTTCTATTTAAAAAAAATGAAGTTGATGCAGAATTAAATATAAAGACAACCCCTTATGCAAATTTTAAGAAAACCAGATTAAAGTATATGTTATTTGCAAACAAATGGTATATATAACTTTCCTGTACGATGATCAACAACCAAAAGAAGAGCAAGTAGACACCCCCCTCCCTTTCAGCTGTATAAAATGAAACAGAATTATGCATCTTAGTATCACCTGTGGGTCAGATGTTTAGATTTCAAGTTGTTGTATACTTTATTCATCATACAGGCCAAATGTTTTGTTTCAAGTAAAAATTTTATGGATTTTGTTTTTTTACTAAAATGTGCAACACTCTATAAATTCATTATTAATTCTTGTTACTTTCTTCTGTTAGATATTTTTGTGGAATATCCAGATGAGAAATCTATTATAACTTATGTTGTGACCTATTATCATTATTTCTCTAAAATGAAAGCAGATACTGTTCAAGGACGTCGAATAGGAAATGTATGATATAATTATTTTTCTCATTTAGTTGACTTTATTCATGACTAGTAAAATAGATGTATCTAAATATTACTGAATGTGTACAGAACTAAAATTACTAGTTAATTATAGAAAGTACATTGCATAATCTTTTAATAATGCATTAGAGAATACTTTTTTGAGAGAATACTGCAGTTTTTAAAAATTTGATACACACAACAGAATATTTTCCCCCCTTCTATATTTTAATGTAATAATATTATTTTTAAAAGACTGACATGCTATACACGAGGTCCTTAAAATTAATTCATTGCATTGGATATAAGCTACCTGAAACCAACTTGATATATTTTTTAACAGAATGGCAATTGATTAGTAGTTCTAGGTTTTAAAGAACTATTAATGTGTTAAAGTAAATGGAAAACTTTGTAAAAAACACACATAAGATGTTATAGGTAAGAAGATATGTACGTTTCGGCCAAAAATTGTTTTGGCCGAAACGTACATATCTTCTTACCTATAACATCTTATGTGTGTTTTTTACAAAGTTTTTTATTTACTTTATCGTTTAACAGTAACGTAACCAGTAATCGTAACCAGTAATTTGAGTGTTTTCTCCATTAATGTATTAGTTTTTTTTTTTTTTTTTTTTTTTTTTTCTTTCTTCAAAAATCAAAGTAATAAGACTTCTTGTTAGTTAGAAAATTGGATCTCTATACATGCATTATTGTAGTAATAATATAGAATTATATAACAAAAACTAAATAATAATAATAGAAATTAGAGTTTTTTTATTAAAAAAAAGTTTTTGTGTAGTGTGTAGTTTAAAAAACATGAAAAGTAACAATTAAAAGTTGAATTGAATGCTTAAAACAATAATAGAAGTATTTTTAGAAAACATTAAAGCCAATTATTACAAAATTCAATCATTGTTTGAATTACTTACATATTATTTTTGCAGGTTGTTAGTCAAGCTATGCAAAATGAAAAAATGATTCATGATTATGAAACTTTAACTTCAAACCTCTTGAAATGGATCAAGCAAACAATTTTAGCCCTATCAGATCGGAAATTTGCAAATTCACTGTATGGTGTACAGCAGCAGTTATTGGCATTTAATTCATATCGCACTGTTGAAAAACCACCAAAGTAAGATTCAGATTTAAGTTCTTATTTATCATCGTTTTCAGGCTAATTGAGTATGTGTGTGTGTGTGGGGGGGGGGGAGCTGTTCTTAGGGGTGGTAAAATGGCCAACTGCCCATGGCTACTAAAAAGCTGTTGAATGCATGGAAATCAAGCAGGCAAATAAACTTTCTGAGCTAGAACAGAAAAC
This sequence comes from Cheiracanthium punctorium, assembly GCA_038373885.1. Lineage (NCBI taxonomy): Eukaryota > Metazoa > Arthropoda > Arachnida > Araneae > Cheiracanthiidae > Cheiracanthium > Cheiracanthium punctorium. The sequence goes on from JAWZYV010000554.1 coordinate 226,810, forward strand.
TGCACATCAATAAGCATAGCCAAGAAAAAATACAGAATTTGTAATTTCATGTATAGCTTTCTTTTCCAAATTTACAGCATGGTAAGTAGCTAGAGTGCAGCTTTTACATTATGGAAAAGTATTGAAGTAAAATCTTGATCAAATTTACTTAATTAGATTCAGTAGCAGCAGCGAGTTTTTAATAAGGGTGGAGGGGGGAAGACCAAGACTTAAAATTTAGTAAGTAGACAAATTTGAAAGATTTGCAATTATTTTTTTTTTTGTCCTGGATGTTAAATATTTTTCACCCAGGGCCACTAAAACCCTATGCATGTCGCACATCCCTGTGAAGCCCTGTCAATGTTATAGAAGAGGAATATATACCGTTGCATTAAACTGATAACGTTTAATTTACTTTTCTGATTTGGCATTTGGGAATTTTTTTTATTTTTGAATTAAACATTTTAATTCATTTCAAAATGCAGAATATTGTTGCAGAATACTCTACTTGTTTCCTGGGTTCGTCATTCTAAAGTCCAGTTGGTGTAGAAAGTTCTAGTAAAGAAACCACTTGTCAGGATGGAACACTAATTTTATTACCTCTAGAACTTCATCGAACAATCAGCTGTATCAAATTCACAAGCACAAACAGCTCGTAACGTGATGATAACAGTCCCCTTAGTGCAGAAGCTTTCACAAATGCTGCATTTCTCACACTAAATAAAACATTTCCATAGGCAAAAATTCAGTGGAAATATACGAGGGATACTGCAAGCAGTCCTTTCAAGACACAGCAATAAAGAATTTTTATGCACAGCACTTTAAAACAAGGCTTCAAAAAGCAAACAAACTACAGTACCATTTACAGAGCAAAGCAGTGTACTTACCGGTAGCTCGGTAACACACTGAACAAATGCTCGGTGAGAAACTGACTGGATTGGGGCTGCCCGCTTGTATATGTAGGTGACGCAGAGGCTACAAGGAGTTTCTAGAAGAATGTATCTCGAAAATTCCACATAAAGCGGGACTTTTGATTATGTCATAGGAAAGAAATATTAGCTTATTATGCATGTTAATGCAGAAAAACTAACTTTACAAGCCCCATTGGGAAAATTGCACCAAATGACCAAAATGTCGCCAAGCATGGCAACTTTTGGCAAAATACCGCCACATTTGCACCAAAAATAAGTCCCCAAAAGTGAGGTTAGTGAAGGCCTAGGACTTTTCTCGAGATTTCCAGAAACGCTATTCTAATTAATGGGGAAATTTAAAAGAGGTTCTAGATGACCGATTTTGATGCAACAAAATGCAAAATTTACCTATTTGATGCATGGAATACCAAATTTAAACTATTTTAAACCCCAGAACAGTGGGTTGCCCTGAAAATTCATAACAATATCAAGTTTGGTAACCAAATTTAATAAAAAGTTTGCACAAGTAAATAAAAAATGCAAATTATTGTAACATATTAAAATATACATATACATACTTTTATAGGTTGCAATTAGAAATTCTCTTAAACAATAAAAAGGAAACAAAACATCATGCCTTATTTTGCCTTAACACGCTTTTATTTTTAGTTTATCTAATTTTACTTATTTATATATTTTAACACTTTTTACACATCTTTAGTTCTGTATGTGCACAAATGAAAAACCTACATAAGAAATATCTTGTTTCTGTTTTACAGCATTTAAATAATCCCAGAAGTTCATTGCCCAAGGCACCCCTCCTTAGGCATCTAGCCTTCAAGTAGGTTTTGTCTTAATGCAGAATACAATTGAACAATCTCTGAAGCCTATGTTCAAAATTTTCAAATTTATAGGTACTGCATGACTTTCAAGATAAATATTTGGAAAAATTATATTTAAAGTAAACAAAAAAGATGGATTATTTTAAGTAACTTTAGCATTGAAGCTTGCAGTATTATTCTTCACTTTAAATTTGCACTTGTTAAATTTTCACCTAAAGATTGTCTTTAGTGCAACTTAAAAAAATTAAGTCATTTTTTCTGAAAATACAATGTTGCCATCTTTAGGCTTTTTACATTCTTTCTTCCCCATTACAAAAGTGGAGGTCATAGGTCATGCGAGAGCACGGAAGGCGTTAAACTCTGCCTCCCCTTGCTGTGCTATCGACGTTCACTCAACCTTCTTTGATTACGTAGTGAACACACTCTTCCTTTGACGTTCAACTGACTATCTAAGCTAAAAATTTTCTCTACATTCAATCTGTTTTTTCGACGTTCAGTTGTATATAAACTAAGCTAAAAATTTTTCTCAACTGATTTATGCTTCTCCAATGTCGAAAGTATGCATTTTAGACAAATGTTTGCTTTCTGGGTTGGTACACTTGAGAAACTACTTTTATGTCTGTGTTAAATATATGCATGCTTTCATTATCTTCAAATGTTATTGAAACAGGACCCAGAAAATTCTACAAGAGATTGGAAATAGTTATAAAATCTTAATGAGTCCCTGGGAGCCACAAATTTAAGTTTCATTTGGAGTTATTGCACTTTGTAACAATACACCAAAACCTGCACATACACCAAAACATGCTCAGCAGTACTTGGCAGTAGCCAATTTGGGAAGCATGTTTGTTCCAGAACAAACAATACTTGTCATCCCATATCTAGTATCATTATTACTGTGCTTACCTCTTTCCAACAGATTTGACAACATTGTTGAATTTTATTATAGCATGTTCCCAACTAAAATTAGTGTGTCTTTCATATAGAGTGTACAAAAAAAATAAATATTCCCACTATGAGCTTTAAGTAAGTGATTTAGTTCAAGCATAATACCTTTTATTGACAGCGGCACGCTTTTTACAAGTGGTGTTTGTTTAAAAGACATTTTATTGCTTTTGTTTTGTTTTAAGCAAAAGAAAGTTAATACATTTTACTGAAACTTTTCAGGTCAATGGGGTTGTCTGTCCTCCTACTTTAAATATCCTTGTATTGCCCAGATTTCAAATATATCATTGAAGTTTTCTATATCAAGTTCTTTATTTAAAATGTTGTGTATTTGTAACTCTTACAGGAGAACACAAAGATATTCCTACATATTATACTCAGATTGACAAAAATTTACTGAACTTCTGTAGGAACATAATTTTTCTTTTGGCTATTTGCTATGCAAAGGTATATATGTACAGATATATTAGTATTATTATTGGAAAGTGTATTATGGCTAATGCACTTAGCATAATTATTTTGTAATATGTTTTTGTGGTTAAAAATATTTGGTTAAATCAAAGATTTTCTCAATAACAAGTTTTTTTTTTTTTTTTTTTTTAAAAGATTTGTAGAGAAAGGAAATTTGGAGATTCTCTTGTTCACTATTCAGAGTCGAATGAGGACGAGCAATCAAAGACTGTATTTTCCCCCTGAAGGTAAAATGATTTCTGATATCAACAGAGCTTGGGAAAATTTAGAGAAGGCTGAACACGAAAGAGAACTTGCTTTGAGAGAAGAATTAATCAGGTACTGTATGTGATTAAAATGCTTATTAGAACTTCAGGCAGTCATAATTATTTGTTTATATACATGAATATGCTCCATAAAGTCATCACCCAAACTGTTTTAAGAGAAAAAAAAAAAAAAAAATCCACAGTAGGACCTATAGGCTCAGTGTTCCATTTACATCCATTCCAAAAATTATGAAAATTATTCTATCTTCTGTAATAACTACTTTACAGCTTATTTACTCGATTTTAAGCAATCTTCTTCACTTGCTCTTTGTGGCTAATTGAGTAAAATAATACCTCAATGAAACACCCCCTTCCACCTTTCAGAGATTGTACAAGACCATACTTCTCGTGTATTGAATGTCTGGTCTTATACTGGGTTCTGTTAAGTCACCTTAAAAAGGAATAATAAAAATAATTAAGTCATGCATGCCTTGAAGTTAGGATGATGTTAGCTAAGTTATGCTAATTGCAATTTGTTAATCTTTAAATGCTCTTTACTGATTTTGTAGAATTAATTATAGAATTTATTGTTAGTGATATTTTTGTAAAATTAATTATAACAATAAATATTTATTGTTATTATTGGAGAGTGGGATAGTTTTAAAGTTCATGATTTCAGGATAGTAGCATGATGAATGGAACTATTATTTTGATTATGGAGCAAGAAATTAATGTCGTGACACAGTAGGAAATTCAAAAACTAAATGGATATTTAAATTCAAATTTAATATGATATCTAATGTAACTAAATAATTTTTCATTATTTATGATCCATGTTGTTGGAATAATGTGAATTTTCATACATTAATTTTTCTTCATTATACATTTATCAGAAGAGAAACTAAGTGTTCTTTTTTTCCCACTATCTCTTTTGTACATGGATAAAAAAGTTTAGTGTATTCTCTTATGTATGTGTAATAATGCATATGCTAAATGAAGATTTATTTCTAGGCAAGAGAAATTGGAGCAGCTGGCTGCTAGATTTGATCGAAAGTCTGGCATGAGAGAAGCGTGGTTAAGTGAGAATCAAAGACTTGTGTCTCAGGACAACTTTGGATTTGACCTTCCTTCTGTGGAGGCAGCTGCTAAGAAACATGAAGCTATTGAGACTGACATCTATGCCTATGAAGAAAGAGTTCAAGCTGTTGTTGCAGTGGCCCAGGAATTAGAATCGCAGAACTATCATGATATTGCTCGCATTCAAGCAAGGTTGTTCTTTTGTTTCAAATTAAGCTATCATTTAATAATTTCTTTTATTACATGCATATAAAAATATATGTAACCAGGAAATTTAACATGCAAAAATTAAAATGTTATATAGCTATAAACAGTGAAATCTGTGTATAGCAATAATGTAGAAACCTAAAAAGAGATATCATTATAGACAGTTTATCATTGTAGATATGTAGAGTTTTTATGTATTTTTGAGCATTGAAGATGTTTTCTAATTATCAGAATAAAGATAAAATATATTTGCTTTCCAGAATAACATTTTGCTCATCAATGGGTATCAATTGCTCATTGATTTTGAAGAAGTTTAGGGATGAATTTATTTTATAGAAGTAATGTTCAAGACATATGCAAGCATATTAGCTACTTTTTTTTCCCGTTTGGAGTCTACCTTTTTTTTTTTTTTTTTTTTTTCATTTGGAGTTATTGCACTTTGTAACAATATACTCACAACATACAATTTTACTGACAATAATCTTAAATTAAGGCACATTTTGTGCTGTACTGCCCATACAGTGTAGTGGCTAAAAAAAAAAAAAAAAAAAAAAACATTGTATCATGCCTTGAATCCAGGTCCGATTCCTGGCATGGTATTTGGTGTTAACTTTCATGGGGATAAGTTGGCCACCCACTGCTTTACTTTGGGCTGTTGTAGTGGTAAATGACTAATCAGCCAGTGTCCACCCATCATTTAAAAAACAAACAAATATTTGGACCATAAGTAGTGTATTCCATAGGTAGTACAAAACAATGGGTGAAATACATTCTACAAAAGTTTTTGTAGGTAAAATTAATGTTATACACAGTTGTGTATGAAAAGTGAATATTGCTGTTGGCAGGCTCAAAGTACATTGAGTATATAGGATTTCTGTCAGGGTCAAATAAAATATCGTTATAGGCAAGTTTATCTTATATACAGGTTTCACTATATGTATATACCAAGTGATTCAAAATAGATGTTATCATGTTTACATTTTAAACTGTACCTGATATAAACATACTTTCTGTTAGAAAAGTTAGCCATATGTTAAAGCTACTTTTATTTCACATTTTTTTTTTGGGGGGGGGGGCAAAGAGCTGCATACATATTTAAATACAAAGCTTAGTTTTTATTCAATCCCTCTTTTCTCATCACTTACATTTGGAAAAATATTGCTTTATGTCTTAGAAGGTTTCTTAAAAAAATCCCATGTCTGAATGCAACAATTTCCAAGAAATTGCAAGTTGAAAATGATGACTTATACCACTTGCTGTATTGATCATTGCTTTGTGGTGGGAAAATCTTTACTTTAGGGGACAAATTATGAGTGGGTAAAAGTTAAATAATGATTCCATTGTTAGAAAATTGAAGTTAAAAACATCCAAACTTGTGACTTTAACAGGTTTAGTTTCACCTGAACTGATGGATATTTCATTATGAAATTATGTATAATTTTGTCTTTTAGGAATCATCCACTAATTTCGTCACACTTATACAGAAGGTTTTTTTTTCTTTTTCTTTTTCTTTTTTTTTTCTTTCATAGTGTAACAGAGAAAGATAGAAAATATGTTGTTGGTTATTTTCTCTAAGAACTGTCAAACATGCATTACAAGAGGAAATCTAGTTAAAACATGGTTTCTAGAATCCAAATCTAGCTATTGAATGACCACTAACATAAATTAACTACAGTTGAAAAATAATTGCATTTTTCTCACTTTTGCGACATTCCCTTAGTATTTTGCAATAAATGCTAAAATTTTCAATGTGCAATATCTCCAAAATTATTCCACCCACAAACATACATGTTTTTTGTTTGTTTTTTAATTAATCTTTTTCAGCAAAGACCAATAATTTTCAAAGTATAAGTGTTCAGAAAGTAGGGACCTTATAAAAACTAAATTTTGTATTTTAATATGTATACAGTGCCTTGCAAAAAAATTGTTGTACCTGAAAGCTACTCTTCATGTGAGAAACTTTTCTAATTGAAAATATGTTTTGATCACTGATAGTTTAAGAGATAATCACTGTGACATCTATTATTGTATCTAATCGGTATAATACAGTGTTTTTGTATGTTTTATTATATATGTATTAGAAATAGATACTCATGTAGATTTGGCTATGAAAATTTCATTTCTAGTTTTATCATAAATAAAAAACCAGTTTAGAGAGTGTTATTTCAGATATCATTTTTTTTACCCCCACAAACCTTTGTCCATTGATTTTTTCGAATTTTCATTTTTACTTTCACTGTTAAAGAATTTTCAAAAGATTAAATAAACATATAATAAAATTAAATAAGCAAATATACATATGGTCAGCACATTTTTTAATCAATAAACATAATGTAAGGGAACACACACTATAACAATTACATTTAAATTTGGTTGTTTTAAAGCTAAAATATAATGAATGAAAACTTAATAGAATTTTCAGCGCATTTTTTAATCAATAAACATAATGTAAGGGAACACACACTATAACAATTACATTTAAATTTGGTTGTTTTAAAGCTAATTTTCACTTTTTGGTCTGAGTGATGTCTTTTATATTTTAAAAACTCTCCAATAAGTTCTCTTTATTGTTTCTTTTAGAGATAACTGATAAGATTATGCATGCACCCCTTAAAAGTGCTTTGATTGCTGTGTTTTAAGGATCTTCTGTTTAATTTTGATATAAAGTTTATGAAAGTGCTTTTTTTTCTTGAGCATTTTAAAATTAATAAAAACAGTTTAGAAGCATTGCATATTTTGATTGAGAAATCAACAACTTAAAATAAGTCAGTAAAATGAACATTTGAAAATAAGTGATTATCATTGTTATATAATTTTATGAAGAAAATATTGCTGAAATAAATAAAACATTTTTAAGGCAAAATTTGTGAACTGCTGGTGAAACTCTATTTTCTTATAATTAACATAAATACATGTCTTTTAGAAGGCTACTTGTGTTTTAGCAACATGCCTACATTATTTATTTATTTATTTATTTATCCCTCCCCCCCCGTCCATTTAAAATGTACTTATAAAATATTAATTTTTATAATTAAAAATTACACGTACCTTTAATGACTAAGAGTACTTGAAAAAGAAGAGACTACCACAAATAAGTAATTTAAAGCATATTAAGGTAGAAGTAAGATTTTAAGTTTTTTGAAGAAATACATTAATTGTGATTTGAGTAAAAAAATGCAGGAAATAATGAATTGCTTGCATTCAGAATGTAATTTGAATCGTATTTAAAATTTTATTATAAATAAATAACTATCTCTATCATAAAAAATAATTATAAAATTTGTACAAAACTGTGTTTGATTTTTTTCAGTGTCTTGCATTATGTAACAAAAAGTAAAAAAGAATACACTGTTTCAAATATTTTTTCGTATTAAGCATAAAAATAATAAAATGTACTGCATTCTTAAAGTCAGAAGTGTAATTTTACTCACAAAATAAAATTTTGTTTCCTATTTCAGAAGAGATAATGTGTTGAGACTGTGGAATTATCTTTTGGAATTATTACGTGCTCGACGTTCAAGGTTAGAGGATTCTATTATGTTACAACAAACATTCCAAGAAATGATATACATATTGGATACTATGGAAGAAATAAAGGTAACTAAAGTGCTATTAAATTTTATAATGTAGTGTTATAATCATATTATTAAAAAATGAAATTTTTTGTGAAGTTATAATGTGTAAAATAATTTCAATTTTACTTCAGAGTGTTTGATTGGTCTCTCTTGTATAATTATTTCAGTTTAACCTGAATATTATTATTATGCTTTCATTTAAAAATATTTTCAAATATTTAGAAAAATGTTTGACTTTAAAAGCTGTTTTTAAGGATTTCTTTTTTAATGTCTGTATTTATAATGTAATGCTTTGTGGTTAAATATATATATTTTACATTGGTGTAATTCAATGGGGACTAGGGAGTAACTGGGCATAACTGGACAGAGGCTAAAGACCACTGAAATTTTAGAAATGCACAAAAACCTTTTCCTGCTATGCCTGTGATATTTTAATAATAATTAATTTTAGGCCAAAATCAGATTATCGGCTCAGTTGTTCTTTTATTTTGTCCCAAATCTAAACTGGAAAGTATGACTTTCTATTGATTTTTGAAGAATAAAATTTATTTCATTCATATTCTGTGCTTAATTAAAATAAAATTTAAACCCTGCTTATGTTTTTAAAGTATCATTTATGTTAAATGAATTTTTAATTGCATAAATTAAAAAATAAATCTAATTAATGTACTTTTGCAGTAAACAGTTTAGAAATACAGTACAGGGTTTAAGATATGGTCACATTTTTTGCAAATGCTAAAAGACTTTCCAAAATACTAATGCTAGAATGAAACAGGAGGTTTTTTTTTTTTTTTTTTTTTTTTTTTCCAAAAGCATCCGGCTTTTGTAATCTATCAAGATTGTGGTTTTTTACCATTTTGCCAAAGCTTCTTTTCTCAATTTAGCTTTTTTGGTAAAGAATTTTTGAACTTAGCTTAAACCTGATACAGTAAGCTATATTTTATTTTTATTTTACTATGATTAATGTGCTGTTTCGTATACTAAACTGCCATCAGTAAACTGTGCGAAAAGAAAAGAGATACTGCTGGTGGTTGTGTCAGTCTTTTAGACTAAGTCGAATACTAGAAGACTATATACTCCTGTAAAAAAAAGTAAGAATGGCCTATATTTATCACAGAGAAGAGACATTTAAATTCAGCAACATGGAATTTCTGTATTATAGCTTTAAGAGGGCATGTGTTTACTGGCAAGAAACGGGTATAAAGCAAGGGATCAACCAATACCTGGCTACTTGAGGGTTATTTCAAAGCATTTAAATTCTTATCTTCATGTGTTTGTTAATATGATTTTATGGATAAAAATATTTCATTTGATATTTCAACAATCACCATTATTTTTACTTTCAAAGTACTTTTAAAATTATAGCTGTTTAACACTTTTTAATACATTCACATGTAGTTATCAGTTTTTATTTATCTTATTTCTTGATTGATTTTTAGTTAACTTTTTTACCTCTTTTAACAGGCTCGGCTGTTAACTGAAGATTCTGGCAAGCATTTAATGGGTGTCGTAGACCTGTTGCAAAAACATAGTTTGATTGAAGCAGACATTAATGTCCTCGGTGAAAATGTTAAGGTTGTTATCCAACATCTTGAACAGTTTACTGACAGCAATAAAAGTAAGTTAAATATATATGTATACATATATACATAAAAGTTTAACTGTTTAATACCCATGAAAAAACCTTATAAGTCTTTGTCAAAGACCAAAAGCAACAAAATAGAAATACATAAAGCCAACTATCACCAGAGAGAGATTGGCACAGTGTTAGTAGGCACGCTATAGTTTTTCTGCTTGGTACCAGGAGATTTATGTATAAAACTTATTGTTTTTATTTCAAAGAACTCAATAAGTAACAATGTTCAGTAATAAAATATTGTAATAGCAATCCTGTTTTTAGGCCAGAAAAATTGTTTGGGTATATAAATTAATTTGAATAATAAATTAATATTTGAAAATCTTGTAAAGGGGTTGGAATTGAAAAAAAAAAAAATCTTCCTTAATTTTTAATTTTGAAAGATAGCATCTCTAAAAGAATTATAGTAACATCATATAACATATTACAATGAACTGTAGAAAAATATTGTGAAGGTTCTTAGCTATTTTAAAACTCCACTCTGATATTTAAGTAAAATTTCCATGAATTTTCAGTTTTGAAATTTTCCTTGACCTTGTAAAACCACTAAGCTTGAAATTTTACACTGATATGTAGAAAAATATGAGTTAAACTACCTGTGTAACATCCCAACCCCCCTTTTTCCGCCTCTTTCTTTCTTTTCTTTTCTTTTTTCTTTTTTTTTTTTTTTTTGTATTTCTGTAAGTTTGTAAATTAAATTTTAATCTTGTGTGAAGAATAGATATTTTACATAGCCGATTTATGTATTTATTTATTTTTTACTGTATTGGGATACTATTAAAAGAAAAGTTTGTTTTACAACCATACACTTTCTGATAAATGAATACCCAGTTTTTATCATTATAAAAATTGGCCCTTATAATTTTCATTCATTGTTGTGTTTCCAGAAGATTGCATGTTATATGCCCTGTAATACTCTTAGGGAAAATATTTATTTATTTATTTTACTCAAAATATTACCTTTAATTAATCAAATCTTTTCAGGCTACCAACCATGCGATCCTCAGTACATTAAAGAAAGGATCCATCAGTTGGAATCGGCTTACATTGAATTGGTCCAACTTGCAACTGATAGGCATAATCATCTAATTGAATCTCGTAAATTGTGGCAGTTCTTCTGGGATATGGCAGAAGAAGAAGCTTGGATCAAAGAAAAGGAGAGGATCTTATCATCTGGCGATATTGGCCATGATCTCACTGCTATACATTCTCTGATCAGTAAAAATAAGGTATTTTTCATTTATGTGTTCTAGTTTCAAAATTAAAATGTATCAAAAGCTGTAGGGAAAAAATTTAAACTTATAATTAAAAGAAAGTGTTTCTTCTGGAATATTTTTAATTTATACAGATATTATTTATTTATTTTTTGCGATCTAATTGTAGTCTTTAATTTACTGCAGAATTATATGTTGAAAAATTATTATATTTATTAATAAAAAATACAGTTAAGGCTGCAATTAAAAAACAAAACAAAATCAGCTTCTCAATCTTGGTACACAAATTCAAATAAACTAACTGGAATGGGGGGGGGGGAAATTCATGATGATTCTTAATAAACTATGGTATATACCTACTTTAATAGATGAAATAAACTGCACCTTTTAAGAAACTTTCAGAAAGATTCTTAAATATGGAATTACATTACAAAGGTTTTTGAAGATTGATACATTTTTCAAAAGTTTTTCTGAAAATTTTGTGATTTATATAGGCTTATTGTCTATTACAGTGTATAGTGCAGTTTGTGAAGTGATATCCTAAAAATTTTCAAATCATTGATACATGATTAGTGTATTTGTACTTATGTACAAAAGTAACGTTTTTTTTTTTTTTTTTTAATTACACTCTAATTTTCTATTTAATTGTTATAAAGAAATTTTATACAAATAGTTTTACTCTGTATTTTTACTTTCACAGGCTTCAGAAGCTGAAATCAACCATAAGGCCAAACAGATTGAAGCTGTTGTAAAAACTGGAGAGGATTTAATTGCTGCCAGTCACTTCAGTTCTGAAAGTATTCAAGAAAGAATAGATGAAATTAAAGCTATGCTGAACAATTTGTCAAGACTACAGCAGCAGAGAATGAAAAGGTTGACAGATGCCGTGGATTACCATCAAGTGAGTACTTTCTATCTTTGTTAGAGAAGTTTCTCACATTTTCTGAAAATTACAATAGTAACACTCATACAACATTTTCAGCTCATAAAACATATTTCTAATACTGTAATCTTCTCTCAATTTTAAACATCTTACATAGCATGTATATATTATATTCTCACACTAAAGATACTTACAATTTGCTTATACAATTAAAAACTTAAATGTATAACTGTTAGCAAATGTAATTGGATATTTGGTGATTTCGAGATAATTATTCGACAATTTGGAGATAATTATTCTACAGTTAGAGATAATTATTACAAAATACTGGAAAGCTATTGTAAAATAATGTGAGTGTTTTACCCAGTGAGTAATTCTTTCAAGTAAAGTGCACCTCTTCTTATAATGTTAATAAATTTGTTATTTAAAAAAAATAATTAATTAAATGCTAAAAAGCTCTTAAACACACTTGCCAATTTCTTGCTCAAGTAGTTTGTCATAAGTAAAGTTCTCCTGTTCAGCTATTGCTAAATTTGGTTTACTCATTGCAACAGTTTAAATATTATTATTTTCATGTACATTGCAGTAAATACTTTAATCAAATTTTAATATAAAAAGTTTGATTATATTTTTAAAAGTAATGTTATGTTTTAAAATTAATGATGATTTTTTGTCTACGCTTGTATTTATTGATTTGTTATTTTTCTTAAATTATGATGTAGAAAATGAACCTGTTCCTATTTAACGGAATTATATGAGTTCACTGAATCCTTGGTTTTATTTAATAGCAAACAGTTTTTATTTTAATTTTCCTGTAATTTTTAATGTTTCTAAAAAATGCTTCGACATTCATTTCTAAAGTATAAGTTGTCCTCCCATTCCCCCCCCCCCCCCCCCGGAAAAACAAATATTTATTTTCACAACCAAACATTTTAAATTTTGATTCAAAATGTTTCAAAAATATTTTTTAAAAATAAATTATAATTAAATAATGCTTTTGACTACTTTTAACTAAAAGTGATCTATCTTTATGAATTCTTAAAAGAGAAAGTATTTAAAACATTTACAGAAAAAATTAATGCGAATATCTTCTGTTACATTTAAAAATAATTCTGAGTAGGTGATTAGTTATATATATTTATACTTTTTTTTTAATGTGAAGCAGTCAGGCTGCTTATTATTAAATAGTTCTTTTAAAAGCTCTCTTTAGAGTACTAATTATTTTTTCTTTTTGTAGTTTTTCACTGATGCAGATGATGTTGACACTTGGATGTTAGATACTTTGAGACTTGTATCTAGTGAAGATATTGGAAGAGATGAAGCTAATGTTCAGTCACTCCTGAAGAAGCATAAGGTTTTACCACACATTTTTTTTTTTTAATTTGCAAAACATTTTAATCTAACTTTGAAGTATTTTAACTTTTTTGCATAATAAACACTTCTAAATGTGTATGTTAAAATGATTGTAAACAGGATAAGAACCACTATATACATTGTTTAGAGGTAAACTGAAGGATGTGGTATTTCCAGTTACAGTTTTGATCCCAAATATAATTATTCAGCAATAATATTTGGGCAATAACATTGCTTTATTACTATGAATCAACTAAAATAATTTATGCAAACAAAATTAATTTTGTGTTAAATCTATCTGTGTGTTAGTGATTATTATTTTTACTTGCTTTTACATATTTTTTTCTACTTTGAAGCCGTTCTATTTGTAAATGTTAACCCCTTGGGTAATGATTTATTTGAAGAAATTCTTGTGTTTGAAATGTATATTATGGTCAGATCTTGCCCCAACGAGACTAAATTAAGCCCCAAGTGACTTACTGGAAGAAACATTCTCTTACAACTGTTACAAACCATTCTTGCCATGAACAAGAATGTGCAGGTTTAATTTTGTCCTAGTTTAAATTAAGAAACAAACTTGTCATCTGTTTAGGCAAAACAAGTTCATGATGCATCACAGTAATCAAATGTGCCCAAGAGGTTAATCAATTAAATATATAATGTTAAAAAATCATTGATATGCTTGTTAATTCTTGTTTAACAATGTCTAACTATAAATATAAATTTTGTTGATAATTAATTTACTTAATACTTTAATCTTTCCAGTGTATCCAATTAATTAATATAAATACAAAAAGTTATATTCTGTTGTTTAAATCAGTGGTTCCCAACCAGTGCTGCGCTGACCATGGCCAGTGCCTGTGTGCAAAACAAATGAAGCATCTTTCAGGGTTCATTACCTGCCCACATACCTACCCCCAGCCTCTTCCCCCTAAAAAGGGGAGTTTTTTAAAAACTTTTTCAACCGCACCGAAAAAAAAAAAAAAACGTTTTTGAACTTACTTTATTTTTTATATTGTTTGATTTTAAAAAGCGTAGCATTATTTGTTAGATACTGGAGAAGTAAATAGTCTGACCAAATAATGAGCTAAATAACCTACTTTTTCAACAAACATATTTAATTCGCAGTAGGGCTCGAAATAATTCTTGGTGACTACTAAAAATGCCGTGATACTAGCCCAAATAGTCTCGACGTTCAATAGCTCTCGCAGCAAGTTCACCTTTCCAGTATTTAAAACTTTTTTACTTTGTTTCTTCCAACCTCATTTATTTTAAGGTTACATATAAAATTATAGAATTGTTACAAGGAAAGTGAAGCATTTTTGTCTGTTTGTTCTTCTCATTGCAATATTGATTCCATTTTGTTCTTAATAATAAACACTTGTTCTTAATTTTTAATTGTTAATAATTAAACTTTGTTCTTAATTTTGTTCTAAGTTGAGCAAAAAAAAAAAAAAAAAAAAACCTGCAACTGCTATTTATAGATACTGCAAAAATATAAAAATTTAAGATTTTCTGTTACCTAAATATTTTTTGCTGCAAGCTTTAAAATCTTATTTCGAGCACTGATTCGCAGTATACTACCTTAATTAAAAGTAGTAAAAAATGCACTTACGTCTCCATATTAGAATCTGGCTCATATACATGTTCTTTTAATTCTTCCTTCTTATCAAGATATCTGTTCAGTTTTATTACCACTTTAAAACTATTAATTTCTGACAAGAATTTTTTATCTACCCGGTGAATCAGTGAATCACTTATCAAGGATTGCCTGGTAACGGCGAGGTTAGTGAAATGTCAAAAGTCGCTATGGTTGGCTAGTTTTAGCAATTTATTGCCAAGTTGGTGCTAAAAAATAAATCCCTAGATTTGAACCAAGTTTGGGAATTGTTGGGAAACTTAGTTATTAATTAGGCATTTTATCTCGATTAAAATTTTTATTAGCACTCAGTGTGCACATACGCAGAAAACAAATTACATGAATACAAATATAACTGACAATTACTATGCTGTGAGCCAAAGTGAAGAAGGCAAATGTGTTGCCAATCTGGAAATACAAATGTACACACCAACAGCAATATCTTCTATATTTGACGAATTTTCTTCCAAACCCTACTGTTTATCCTACTATATAGTTACGCTGATGACTGACTCACTGATTGTATAACGATTCCGTGTACCTACTCCAGGATAAAACTTTTACCACCTTTACTCCTAAAAGATAAAAATGTTTGGCACAAAATGTCTAATAACATCTACACTGTTTGAACGATCCGCCTGAAAGTTTTCATAATTATGTATAAAAATATAGAAAACAATCTGTGCTCTACTTTAAAAATCTGAAAATCTACCCGTTCCCCAATTATAAAGAGATGTTTTGCTACTTTCCACTCCATTTTATTTCCAAGAGTAAAAAAGTGAGTTATTTGCATGACAAAATCAGCTGTCGCAATTGACCTTACGTCCTATTGAAGTCACGGTCATCAGGCTTTGAAGGGAAAATTGCAATCCCAATTCGTCTAAAACAGTTTTTCTAGATTACAAAGTATTATTTTTATTTTTGCGTTAATTTTAACATGATGTCACATGTTAAAATGATCGTCTGCATGAAGCATTGATATAAGAGAGGCTGTGTACACTAAACGAAATGGTTTGAATGCGAAAAGTTTCCGCATGTTTCCAGAAGAGCATTAAATTCGTTTTGGGTCTAGAGTAAAAATTGAATATGAAGTTATTTAATTTAGGTAGACAAGGATTAAATATATTGAGTAAAGACTTATTTTCCTTAAATGTATTTTCAAGCGTCTGTTGTAATTGCCTAACCAACGGGCTTTGACTTCGGACTTTAAGTATATGTAAACAGGGTTGATTAACTATTATCAGCATCAATGAGTGAGTTGAAATAACACTCTATGTGCTTTTTTGAAATTTTCATTTTATCATTACATTTTGAGCAAAAAGTTTTCTATTTTTTTTTTTTTTTTTTTTTTTTTTTACATTTTATTCCCCCCTCGTCAATCCTTATAAATAAAAATGAAATTCTGTTTGTCAGTTTGTTTGTCAATTTGTTTGTCAGTTTGTGGATTTGATTAGTATACAAATCCACAAAAATGGACCTATCAGCCTGAAATTTTACACAGATATGTAAAATAATATAGAATAAATGATAGTCCACTTTAAAACTTTGAAAGTCCACCCATTCCCGGAATTTAAGAGATTTGTTATGTTCTCCATGCAGAAAACTTTCCGATACCTGATTGTGTAGTAAACATGGTGAGATTTACAAGCGAAATCTACATCACTTTGATGTCAAAAAACATGTCACAAATGAAATAACTGTGAATTTTTTTTTTTGGTTGTTGTTTTGATTAGTTGGATTACACAGATTGACTTTTTTCCTAAAATAAAACTAAACACCCAAGAACATAAGATGTTTTTACGAATTCAAATCCCAAATTTGAGCGACGCCATTTTGATGTCACATGTTTGAAATTGCTCCCAAAACTTAGTTATTAAAAGACTGACCATGGATATAAAAATTCATATAAATAAGCACGGTGAATGCAGAGAAAGAAGTTTTATGAACACATATCCATTAGCTCAGCCAAAACATGAGAATTAAAAATCGTCTGCTAATTAATATCTGGATTAAAAATAGTGAGCTGTTACATATTAAAGTAGTTTTTTTATTATGTAATTTTCGGAATTTATTTATTGTGTTCGTGAACCATGGATATAAAAATTTATATGAATAAACATGGTAAATACAGAAAAAGGAGTTTTACGAACACATATCCATTAGCTTAGCTGAAACACGAGAATGTAAAATCATCTGCTAATTAATATCTGGATTAAAAATAGTGAACTGTTACATATTAAAGTAGTTTTTTTATTACGTAATTTTCGGAATCTGACTTTTCAATAAGACACATCTTCTGCATATTAGGATGGGTGAATAAAATCGTAATATATAAAAATGAATGTTGGTATGTGTGTATGAGGTTGAAAAAAATCCAGCACCGTTTGACCGTTCACCATGAAATTTGGTACATCTAAGTCTTATCATAGAGAAGTTTTTTTGTACTATCCGTTTTCCTCTAACTAGCCACTAGGTGACGCAGCAGACCGTCGAATTCTATTCTGTTTAACCGCTTGCTAAGTGAAAATCGTCCAACCAATTTCGAAGAAATTTGGTACATGTGGATATTTGAACATTGAGAATATTTTTCACTATCCATTTTGCTGTAACTTGCCGCTAGATGGAGATACAAAGCATCAACTTCTACACCGATCGGCATAAAAAATTTTTATACTTACACATTTAAGCACGAAGAGTGTATTCTAATTGTTCCTTTTGATGTTACTCACCACTAGATAGCACTGCAATGCATTATTATTTTAACTCGCCACTAGATGATGCCGCAGCACTCCAAATTCTTGACCATTCAAATGGTCGCTGTGAAAATCAGTATACATAGATATTTGAACACTGAGAATATTTTCGCATTATCCATTTTGCTACAACTCGCCACTTGATGGTGCTGTAGTGAATCAACTTTAATTAACCATTAGATGGCGCTGCAGCATATCACTTCTTGACTGTGCTACAGATCACTATGAAAATAGGTATACATAGATTTTTGAACACGGGGAATAGTTTGGCGCTATCCATTTTCCTATAACTTGCCACTAGGTGTCGCGTCATGAACTTCAGGACTGTCCTCCAATCGTCATGACAATGCATATACATCGATATCTGAATGCAAATAATATTTTCGCCGTATCCGTTTTGCTAAAACTCACCAGTAGATTGCACTATGCCACATCGATATCTGAATGCAAAGAATATTTTCGCCGTTTCCGTTTTGCTAAAACTCGCCAGTAGATTGCACTATGCCACATCGCGTTCTGCACTGTACAAACAATTGCCTTGAAATTTGGTATACATGATGATATATTGAACACAATAAAACGCGATATCCATTTTGCTATATCTATTTATTAAAATAAATAGGAATCGCAACAAATTGTAATATTAAAAATTCCATTCATTCCCGTGCGAAGAGCGGGTACTTCAGCTAGTAATTAAATAAAACTTTCTATGAAACGTTGAAATAATTATGTGTATTTCTACTGAATTGCAACTAAGACTTAAAATCTAAAATGGTTCATTTTAACTGCCATAAATTAAAAAATATTAATTAATAACTATTTAGTATGTAAAGTATTTAACAGTTCAGTATATGTATTTTAATTGATAAAATGGCTACTTTATGCCTAAACATGCAAAATGAAAATGATTTTTAAGTTCAAAATAAATTGTATATTTATAATATGTACATTATTTAATATTTGATTTCTTTTGTCATTGATCACATAGTTATACTTCAAAACTAACTTTTCAATTTAATTATTTTTGATATATTTTTCAGGACACTACTGATGATTTGAAAAATTTTGCAAATACTATTGATTCACTTCATCAGCAAGCTGCTAATTTAGGAGATGAGGTAATTAGCATTCTTTTTGTGTTGTTGCAATTTGAACAGTTTTTATTTATATTTAAAATGTTTTTACAGAATTCTGTCTTCATTTTAATAAACTTATCCAATTTTATTTAAAATTTATAGATAATAGTTTTCATATAAAAATGAAGCATGGCACTCATTTCTTTTTCTTTTCTTTTTAATCTTGATTACTTTTTAGACTTTCATTTCTATGTAATTTTTAAAAATATATATAAATTCATTTGACTCTAAATTGAAGTTCCTACTTCTTATTCTACAATTTCTATTTTCTGTAAACTCCTAATTAAGTTTTTTGTTTTAACTTTCACAAAATAATTACTTGCTTTTACCCCATCTACATATCTATGCTTAAACTTTATTTTAATTGACTTTTTACTCACACTTTTACATTCAAAGTGACTGATGAAACCATGCTCTGCCTTAAAATCTCATTTTACCTCTGCTTTGTAAGGATTAATTTCCTTATCCCCTTCGCTAATCTGTTTTATTATGGGACTCCAGATAGAATTTTCCCCAGGCTGTTTTGACTGGTTGTACTGCCCATGAAAAAATCATTTCCTGCATAAGACAGTGTGCCGTATTTTGAGAAAGGAGACCAATTATTACATACAACACAACATACATTTATTTTCCCGATTAATTCAAATACAAGATGTACATAGGCTTTCAGCTGCCATAAGAACAAACCAACCTGACCCGTTAGTTGCTAATTCGCCATTTCTAAATTTTTAAAAAATTATTATTATGTTCTCACTCTTTAATAGTGAGCAGAACTCTGCATCTAATGTATTAATATTATCATATTATATAATCTTGCTGCATTTCAATGCCATATGGCTGTCAAAAATTCCTAAGAAGATAACTACTAGAGTTGTTCTTTCTTATGAGAGACTTGATTTTCTTTGTTGACAGACATATGAGAAAAAGCAACATGCCCCCCCCCCCCCCCGCTTTTTTGAACCATTGGTTTCTGCAAAGTCTTTTTTTTTTTTACATTTTAGTCGAGGCATTTATGGTATTTTATATGCATCATAATATAAATTACTTGCAAAGGAAGGGCAGTAGAAAATTATAATCAGTTTAATAAGAAATAAATTATGTAATAGGAGGACCAACATAAGAATGTTTTTCTCTTTATTACTCTGTACATTTCTTTTTTTTTTTTTTTTTTTCATAGTCATATTTGTTGAAACTGTTATAAATATTTGTATTATAAATTCATGTGGTAATCAAAATTCTCATTTATAATTTTTTAACTAAACAATATGTAATAACATTTTTATATTTGATGTAATAATACAAGCATTACATTATATGAGCACTATTAATTTTTGTAATAATTCATTAGTTTTCAAACTTATTAGGATGACCATCATCTGGTAAATATTAGGGAAATAGATAGGTATCAGGAATTTTACAGTTGTTTCTGAAATATCAAGAAAAAGGTCAGGAATTGTTTAAAACTGGGAATTGAACAAATGGCCTTTTTAATGCTTATTGAAGGAGAACACTTTGCGGGACTTAAAATATGTATAATTTTATTATTATTTTAATTTGTGTTTAATACCAGCCTTTTTGGTTGGTTAATTTTATTAGTAGAAAAGTTACCAATATTTAGTTTTTATTTTTTTCTTTCTGTGTCATTTTCAGGTATTAAATTTTTCAGATTTTGATTATTACATGTTTTTCAGATATTAAAATCTGTCATTGTTTTTTAACATTCACATTTGGCCCCATATAAATTTATTCTTAATCATTAAATATTATCTATTTATTTTTTTTAAATAGCAATATTCAACTTAGTTTTTAAAAATACTTCAGAAATGTGAAACTCCTTACGTTATCAGTTTTATTTAAAAAAAAGTTCACAATAATCTTCTGGGGTAGATGTTGCACGTATAATTAAACTATTCTATTTGGATAGTAGTTTATGAATCTATATGTTTATTAAATAAAACAAAATATCATTTATCATTTGACACCATTAATCATGATTGTTTAATTATAAAAGGTATGTATAGAAAGTTATGTGTATGCCATGCTGAATTTCTGAAAGCTTCTTTTATTTCTAGGTCTTGCGTTGTCCTCTTTTTAGCATTAATTATTTTGGTTACCAACATAAAAAAATATCACTCATTCTACCTGTCATAAATTATAAACAAATGTCTTATGTGAAATTTATATTTTAACCAGCCTATGGTGTTTTTAAGGAAACATCTGTTTTGCTCTGTGCTTGCCATATGTTAAATTTTTCTAAGTTAAATTTTCTTTATTTAAATAGTTATAAATAATGATAAAATTTCTGAATCATTTGGGTGTAGTGTTAATTTTAGCAAATTTTACTTTTTAGGATAGAACTGCACCAGATGTTTTAGAAAGGCTTTCAAGCATAGATCGCAGGTATAAAGAACTAGTTGAACTTGCTAAATTACGAAAGCAGCGCCTACTTGATGCATTGTCCCTGTATAAATTGTTCAATGAAGCTGATGGAATTGAGCAATGGATATTAGAAAAGGTGTTTTGTTTTGTTTTTCTTACTCCCATCTTTTCAAATTTTATTGTTTAATATATTAATATACTGTATTGGTAAAGAAGTGTCACAGGACTAATGGATCTACATATACTATGTTTCATGCTTTAAATTTCTAGATGATTAAGCCATAATCATCTAAACTTGGCTTAATCTCTAACTGAAATGTTGGACATTATCTATTTGTTTATAATAAAAAATTGTATGTGTAGCATTGATAGCAATGTCATAGGAGAGAGTTAAAGAACTTCCATTTATTTTACTCTATTTGCACCAAATTCATATAATACTTTAAGGTCATGACACAGACATATTTTATTTAATTATTCACTATCTTCCTATCAGTGTCCTGTAGTCTGGCTAATAATTTAACTGTTTGCTAGTCTGTTTTTGTTTTGATATGGTTACAGGCCAATCTCTTTATAATAGATTTCTTTCTTCCCTGTTCAATTGATTTGGAAAATAACAATGTTGGCTATCAGTAGGTGGTATATTTTTACCAAATTCAACAAAAACAGAAATTTACCTTAGGTAAAATTGTAGAAATAATGTTCAGTCATATCAGCAAAGAAAGAGATTCCCCCCCCCCCTCTTCAAAATATTTAGTTCTTATATAGATACAACCGGATATACACTAGTGTGCAAAACTTAAGCAGCTAATTCATTTTTCAGCAGTTAGCCAAATAATTGTAGTAGAAGAAAGCTTTATGCAATTCTTGCAGTCAGTACAGTCAAAAGACAATGACAGAAGAATGGTGATGCTTGTTCAAATATCAAAAGCTTGACATTTGAAGTGACATGTGTTGAGGTTTTTTAGCTTTGATTTTATTACGAGTAATTATGAGTCTCCCCTTGAATTATAATAAAATAACACTTCAAGACTTCATTCACTATCTTCCTATCAGTGTCCTGTAGTCTGGCTAATAATGTAGACAGAAAATGTTTTTAAAAGTTAAAAGTTACCTCTTATTTACTTAAAACCATATTTTTCTTATCATAAAAAGAAAATTCACAAAGAAGAAAAATGAATTTAACATGCAGAATGTGGTACTGATCCCTGGGGACCAGCACTGAACTTTTGGTTAGGTCAGTATCATTTCCTGGGAATCAGCAGTCAACTTTTTGTTTGAGCATCATTAGTCCCTGGGACCAACAGCTTCAATGTTAAAAAATTCAGTAATGCCTATGAAATCCATTTAAACAAAAATATGTCTTGGATATACATGTTTTCTAAAACACCACTTTTTTTTGGTTAAATTGTTTAATGTCTTGCATCTGAATAGATTTGCATTTTTACTGTAACATTCTG
The DNA here is from genome assembly GCA_038373885.1 of Cheiracanthium punctorium. Lineage (NCBI taxonomy): Eukaryota > Metazoa > Arthropoda > Arachnida > Araneae > Cheiracanthiidae > Cheiracanthium > Cheiracanthium punctorium. The sequence continues at coordinate 249,515 of JAWZYV010000554.1, forward strand.
AAAAATATATTCAAGTTTCTTTCATCTAAGGATAAACTTTTGCATTCTTGCTAGGAAAAAATGTTAGACTCAATGGTGATGAGTAATGACATAGAGGATATTGAAGTGATGAAGCATCGGTTTGAAGGATTTGAACAAGAGATGAATGCTAATGCTTCCCGTGTTGCTGTTGTCAATCAACTAGCAAGACAGTTATTACATGTTGAACATCCTAATTCAGAAGAAATTTTGGTACAGCAGAATCATCTTAATGACAGGTGAATAGGTTTTTAGCTAAGTGTATAAGATATACAACAGTAATGTACAAAGTTGTAAAATATTTGATTTTCTGTATCTAAAGCGGAGTTGAAATGCTTTAGGTGCAGAATTTATAGTAATTAGTTTGTTTGCATGTACCTAAGCTTAATAATTCTGTTTTGTTTAAAAAGTGAAGGGGATAGAAAGAATAGTCATTGCTGTGCTAATAAATGTACAAAAATATTTATTATTGTTTAAGACTTATGTCAGCGTAGATTAGTATATATCTTCAACAACACACAATGGTGCTTCTTAATATTTGCTCCCATTTCTAAATCAAATATATATGTATTTATGTAAAACATCAAATTAAAATTACAAGAGATTTAGAAACAAAGTAATGTATTTGTACAATATATAAAGCAGTTTGTGGACAAAGGACAATGAATGCTACATACATTCAGTTGAATAAAATATTTGATTAAAACTTATTAACCACAAATCTTTTAGAAACTGGCTGTAGTAAATCACTTATAAAAAAGAAGTTTTTAAGATCCTAATTTAATTGATTTTGTTTGCCTTTTAAACTTTGTTGGTATTCATGAGGATTTAAGGTCTATTCAGTAAAGAATTTATAATATGGGAGTTAAAATCTGTAAAATTTATGACTAAAAATTAATATCTACTGCATTGTGGAGTGCTTCTTTTAAGTATTATTACACAGGAACATCTCAGTGCATTTAATTTTGTGGGAAAAATCACATCAAAATTTCTTCTAAATATTCTAATTTTCTAATTTCTTCTATTCTTCACATTAATTTTTAGTTCGCATTAATTTTTAACACTTAACTATGTTCTGATTTGTTCTTCCATGTTTTGTTTTAATGTATGGTTTTTTTCTTACACTGAAAGACCTTTTAAATATTTTTTTAAAAATATTTTTATTTTACTGTGTATAAATAGGTGGGCTGCACTTAAAGCATCTGCTGAACGTAAAAAAGAACAAATTGGATCTGCTCATGGTATTCAACAATTCCATATTGAATGCAAAGAAACTATTGTGAGTAATTTTTTTTAATACAATTTTTGCACACATTAACATATGAGCATAAACCTGAATTATTATATATTTTTTCTTTTTACAATTAGACTTGGATTGAAGAAAAAAAGAAACTTTTGGAAGCTACTGAAGATCTTGGCGATGATCTTGTTGGAATAATGACCTTACAGAGAAGACTAAGCGGAATGGAGCGGGATTTAGCTGCAATTCACTCTAAAGTAATATTTTGATGCCTTGAGAAGAAAAGAAAAAAAAAAAAGAGTTATTTTAGATTTATACAAACATTTAGCTTTATAATATTCAATTATTTACAGTAAAAACTGAAGGGACCGATATTGTGTCCCTTCAGTTGTTGTTAAAAGAATATTTTGGGTGTTGTTGTTAAAAGAATATTTTGTTAAATGATGCATTTGAAACAAATTTCACCAATATTTATGCTATTAAATATCATTAATTAAAATTCCTGCTAAAATTTACTCTTGTAGATGCATATGTTGAAAGTCTTAAAAATACACACATATACAGTCCAATACATTATATTAGCTGCCGCCCAGGTGGTGTAATGGCTAGAGAACCATTCTATCACGCCGTGGGTCCGGGTTCGATTCCCGGCTTGGGCATGGATGTTAACTTGTCCGTCCCTTCATAGGGGGTAATGCTGTCCGCCCACTGGGTGCTCCCATAATAAAATGGACAGTGACTTGGGCCTTTGTAGTGCCGAATGCTTGATGAGCAAGTGCCCGCCCATTGGAAAAAAAACAACAACATTATATTAGATGCAATATTTACCCTTCATGTAATTATATATAGTTTATTAAAGCAATAAATACAGAAACCTATGGTTTTTGTGATTTGCTATTCTCCCTCTGCAGAGACATTGCATTTTATGCAGTATTTCTGTAATAACAATGACTGGTCTGGGGGGTGTTCTTTTATTTTATGTTAAAGTATTAAACACATGTTTCCATTAAGCGGCTTCTATAAGCACTATGTAGTGTGTGTAATTGCTGTATTTTTATATAATTTTTAATTATATATTTTAAATATATATATATGTAATAATAAAATAAACTTTGCTAATTTAACCTAATTTAATTTAATGTTATTTGAAAAATCCTTCTTTAATCTTGGTTACTCTTACTGTAAAATTTGTTTCTCGGCCTTACAAATATTACGCTCCGAGACGTTTTTTTAAGTTCCATAAGGAGAAAATTGTTGATTCAGCAATATCTTCGGTTTTATGTGGTTTTGTCATTACACACTTTTAGAATTCCTGGGTAAGCAGGTGTTTCTCATGTCTTGATTGACAATCTAGTTAACTAATTACGTTTGAGAGTAACGCCTTCGTGATCGTGCTGCACCCTGCCAGCAGGTGTAGTAACTAAGGAGTATTTAAGCAAGAGTGCGGAAATTTTGGGAGCTTTGGAGTTTTAACTTAGCTTTTAGGAGTTTGGAACGTGAAGCTTTTGCAAGAGCTTCCAGCTTTAGCTGTTAGACTGCGATGTACGAAGATAGCCCCGGAGCAATAAGGTCGCCGGCCTGACTCCTGCCCTCTGCCCGAACTTTGAAATAAACTATTTAACCTAGAACCCCAATGGATTTATGTCAGTCATTTCAACAAGGGATGGCATAAGGCCCATTCATTACATATATATTTAAAAAAATAATTGTTTTGAAAAAATTATTTTTTATCAACAAATTGCTTGATAATTAGAAACTGGTTGGAAAATAAATATTTTGATGATGAAAATCAATTGCACAATTCAGGGACATAGCGATAAAAAATTTTGGGAGGGCTCAAAATGCAGAAAAAGTAGATTTCTCACAGAAAAGCATGATTATTGACATCAAATAACCAAAAACCAAAATTTCTTAAGGGGATCAAGCCCCTGTGCCCCATACCTGGCTATATCCCTGGTACAGTTCTTGTTTTCCATTTCATTAATTTTGTCAAAATGATTTTTTTTTAAAATTCAGCAGTTTTTGTTTTATGATAAGAGAACAAAACTGTATGGAATTTCATAGTATCTTGCTGAAACCGCAGTATTACTTTGTGATGACCCATTTTTTATGTTAAGCACTTTTATATTTAACTCTTCTCATTGTGCATTTTATTTTGTCCAGTAAATTTACTTTATTAGTGCTATGTCCATTTTTATCTTAAATTTCTTTTAGCATGATTTGTGTAATTATCATTTTGTTTGTATATTATATGTCTGTGAACATATTATACTGAACATTAAAAACAAATTAAAAAAACCTATTCAAATATTTAATTTTTGTTAATTATTATAGCTTGAAAACTTGGAAAAAGAAGCACAAAAGAACAAGTATGAACATCCTGAGGTATGGCGTTTAAATTTGTATGTCGCATCTTTTATCTATATCAATGAAACATTAAAAAGACTTGTTGGCTAAATGCGACAAATTTCTTAAAATGCTAAGAAAACTGGTTTTAATCATGCAAGCTTTGTAGTTCTTTCTAATTGTTCATCGCTCTAATTTTTTATTATATTACTTTATATGTATATATAAAATTAAATGAGACATTGACTGGAACCTACATTATAAGATGAGATGTAGGTTCCAGTCAATGCTTTGTAGTTTTAATTTTGTTTTAAAACCCAAATTGTATTTCAAACTTTCTCATACATCTATGAAATGATGAACAAGTTATCTACACCACCCAGAAAATAATTTTCACCTTGTTATTCAGTTCTCCCCTGCCCGTGTGAAGGAAAGTGTATGGATTTTGTGTAACTTCAAAAATGTATTATGCTGTCTTACTTTCTCTTTTTTTGCAGTGTACATTTTTATGTGTATTTTTAAATTACTTGTAGGAATCGGAAGTGATTGACAGAAATCTTGAACAGATTAAGCATTCTTGGCAGAAACTTACTCATTTGGTAAACAAACTATATATATATTTTAAATATTAGATTGGCCAATTGCATAGTAAAAATCATAGTTATCTATAAAGATTATCTTATATTATATCTGAGGAATGGTATGTTTCAATATGATATGATTACGAGAAATATATAGAATTTTTAATCAGTCTATTCAATTACTGGATAAAAATACTGAGATTTTTGCAACTTCTGTTTAATCAGTAGTTGATTTTATTTTAAAACAAAGCAGTGAAGTTCATTTTCTGGAAAATAAAAATTTATAAATATATCTACCACAAACTTTTGACTGAATTTATTTTAACTCCTTTAAGGGCATTGCTCTTTTTACATATAAGTTACATTTTTGCTCTTTATTTTCTATTACAGCAAAAATTTATAAAAATATCTTAGTATTAAGTTAAAATCTTAGTATTAAAGTATTTTAAATTCTTTCATAAAATCACACACAAATTTATCACAACTAGGAAACTGGTTTCCAATAACAAAAAAGTATTTCAAAAATATGTACATATGTCTTGACTTGAATAATTTTAATTTATAGTTAATGCTATATAGAAATCAGCATTTTATCTAACTGGTGTAATATTACTTAATTGCTTTTTCTAACAGTTAAATTGCATTAAATCAATTACTGTGTTAACCAAAATATACTTTTATTAATACATACAAAAAATATAACATTGATGTTGTTTTCTAGTTGAAAGAAAGAGATGCTAAATTAGAAGAAGCTGGGGATCTTCATCGTTTCCTTCGTGATTTGGACCATTTCCAGTCATGGTTGACTAAAGCTCAAACTGATGTAGCTTCTGAGGATACACCTGCTAATCTAGCTGAAGCTGAAAATCTTTTGACTCAACACCAACAGATTAGAGATGAAATTGACAATTATACAGAAGACTATAATAGTATGATGGATTATGGGGAGAAAATTACAAGAGACCAAACTGATGCTCAGTATATGTTCTTACGTGAGGTTTGTGCAATTTTTGTTATTTTATTTGTTGAAGTGTGTGTGTTTATAGTTGCCATATTACTAATATCTTCTGAAGTTTCTATGAGAATCTTTGTCAATTCCATGAACCCCACATGAATGCACATGTATTCAATTTTTTTTTTTCCAGTCTTAAATTTCTCACTGAAACAGCGGTAGATTCAGAAAAGTTTTATTGGAAAAGGGGGGAAATGAGTATAAGGAAGCATTTTTATTTGAAACAAGACATTATTTCTTTTTTGCTATTCATTTTGAATTGAAGTTTAGCCTGTGTGCTCTCATCATTTAAAAAACATTCTCAGATTTTGCATCTGTGAATAGCATTGCTTGCCAGCACACTTCTGATAGTGAATTTTTTCGCAGTCTAAGAAATGATGATTCTGTAAAAGCTTCAAAAAGTCAGTGTTTTCATTTCAGTAATTAAAAAACATACCTGGAAAATGTTATGGGATATGAATGTGAATTTGTTATTTGAAAAGTTGCCGTGTTTTGGTTTTGAACCAAAAGCATAAAGCAAAAGAAATTGAAATAAGAAGTATACACTAAACAGTATCGAAGACACACATAAAGTAGTTAACTTTGTTTTTCTGTATGATTGAATATCTGAAATCTCTTTAGGTTGACCAAACATTCACCTTTTCAAAGTCTTTCAAAATATTTTCTCTCTCTCTCTGTAAGTATGGGATGTACAGCGATGCTAATTACGTACAGCAACTTTCAAAATATGGGAAAACTATTTTGCTTTGATTACTTTTTGGGTTTGATAGTACATATGTTAATGATCTTTTGTAACTTAACATTAGTGATGTAGGTTAACATAGTGAATATTAGTGGCTGTTTAAAAGTTAGAGATTTTTCAACTTTTAATAATGTTTGTCTGATTTCGTTTTTTCTGTCTGAAAATCCAAACACTCATCTCATGTTGCCATTTTTAGAAGTGATTTCTTTTCCAAAAGCTACACAAAGTATTTCAGGGTTTCAAACGATTATAGTTAATCCAGTTTGACTATTTTGAAAACAGTTCACAGAAAGTAAACTAACATTTTCAGTTCAATCTTTTTTATATTTAATTCTTAATTTTATTTAAATAATAGACATTCTTAAAATTGTAGAAGTTAGATATGTGGTGCATACAAAATTTTCAGCTTTCTAAATAATTATTTCTGTTCATTTGTATTTTACAGTTATTAATCATGATGCAATGTATATTTACTGTATCTTTAACTCATGTTTTAAATATATCAATATGTGATTTAAAAGTAATATGTATTTGTATATTTACAATAATGAAATCTATTTTAGAGGCTTCGAGCCCTTCAAGATGGATGGACAGAGTTACTTCAAATGTGGGAAAACAGGCAGATGGTTTTATCAAATAGTTTGGATCTCCAGATCTTTATGAGAGATGCCAAACAAGCTGAAGTTCTTCTGAACCAACAAGAACACTATTTGTCAAAAGATGAAACTCCAGTTAGTATCTTTTGAAAAACTTATATAATGAAAAAGTTTTGCCCATAAATGAAAAATCTTCTGTTACAAAATACTAATGGAATATTTGCCATTTTTTGTTAAAGCAAAATGTGTGAACTGTACTGTTTAAAAACTACTTCACCCAGCTTCTGAATTTTCACTGCTACTTTTTTTTAGTCTCAGAGAGAGGAACAATATGATTGTACAATTACAGTCTTTAAGAGGAGGGGGAGGGGACTATTTTTGTAATGTAAGGAAAGCTCCAAATTTTCAATTTTTTGTTTAATTTTGTTTAGTTAAATTTTAAATTAAGATAAAGAATTAAAAGGGATTTGGTAAAGCTGTTTGTGTAAAAATATATCATTTAAAATATCAAAATTTCAAATACACAGCAAAAAGTTTACTATTAGCTACATAACTTCTAGTACTGATGGATATAACCTATAAAAAAACTAAATTTTTTTAATAAAAATTTATTGCAAAACTTTTGTTTGTACTACTATATCTGTCCCATTTCATTCTGAATGTTATTTTACAGTCTAATTTAGAGCAAGCTGAGTGTCTTATTAAAGAACACGAAACATTCCTGACAACTATGGAAGCGAATGATGAGAAAGTGAATGCAGTTATACAATTTGCTCAAAGACTGTGTGAAGATGGCAATTTTGCTGCTGATAAAATACACAAGAAAGCAGAAAATATGGATGAAAGGTACAGCATTAAAAAAAAAAAAAAGTTTTATTCTTTCTGCTTGCATGAAAGTTATTTTCTGAATTTAGCAGTTTACTGATTTCTAAATGTTCAGAGAATGAAAGGAACAAGCACAACTGTGAGATATAATCTGCAGTAATGAATATATCCATCCGTTCATCTTAATTTCTTCAAAAACTTAATGACCTCTTGGTCAAATTTTGTCAACTTACTGTCAAATTTTGTTTAAACAGACAAACCTATTGTCAACTGCCTTTAACAAGAATTGCTTTCAGAGGTGTTTGAGGTGTCCCATGTGAAGATTTATGAAGTTTCACAAGTTTGAATAATGATAACTTTAATTATAAACAAATATTTTTAATTAAAAATAAATTTTTAGAAAATATACATTTAAAAATTTTCTGCCATTGTGAAAACTTTTACATGCCCCAAAAAACATAAAGTTATTCACAGATATTAAAAAAAAAGGTGTAAAATTTTGATATTTTAATTAAAAATAAAAACCGTGCTGTAAATATTTATTTATTTATTTATTTTCAAGTATTGAAGTGACTACAATTTCTCTTTTGTAAAGTATATGTAGTGCATTTTTCACACAAAGAAAAGAATTTCACTTGTGATTTTATTAATTTTAGATACTACTGTTTGTTTATTCTTTTACAGACGAAATGCTAACCAAAAGAAAGCTACCCAAAGAATGGAGAAACTTAAAGATCAACTTCAGTTACATCACTTTTTGCAAGATTGCAAACAGGTAATTAATTGTTCACCTAATGTTTTTTTAAACTTAGTAATTATTTTTAGTTTGCACCATTGTATATATTTTCTACTGGAAAGGAGAAATGTTTAATGAAACCATTTGTAATCTTAGTAGGTTTTGTGAGGTATATCTAATTACCAAGGGCACCAGCAGCAATTTATCCAAAGGGATGCAACTACAGTAACTTAAGAGGGCTGCAATAATTCTACTACATGTAAATTCAAATAAAAGTATTTTTAAAATCAAATTAATTACATTTTCACGAATATTACTTTGTCTGCCGAGATTATATGTTGTATATTGCAACACTCTATTATTATGGACTTGTGGGACTCCAGACTTGAAGTGTTTGTTAATTTGTCTGTCCTTTCATAAGATACTATAGGATACTACTTTCAGGAATGGCCTACCTATTTGGTTTAAAGCCTGTTTTAGTTCCTGAAGTGTCCTACTGTCCTGCTAAACCCCAGCCCCAGGCTCAGGTCCAGTAAGCAGCGGTTTCCCTCATTTTTATTATTTTTGTTACAGCACAATTTTTGGATTACAATTGGTAAAATACATCAGTGTTATACAATATAAAAGCAGTTAGTTAACAATGGTTTACAATTGTTCACAATATTGTTCTGAGTAACATTTGACCATAGATACATATATTTTACACGTTCCTTTTTTTTTCTTTTTTTACAATTTTGAAAGTAAAAAAATATATATATCTATCTATATATATATATATATCTAAAAGTAAACAATAGGCTTGAGAATGATAAACTTTTAAAGTAATTTTGAAAAATTTAAACATAAATAAATACATCTAATATTCAAAAATGTGCTTTAGAAAGAAGGGTGTTTTTAATTTTGAAAGCATGCATATACATATAATAATATACTGAAAAAGAAATTTAGGCTTGGTTATGAGAAGTGTTTTTTTTTTTTTTTTTTAATTCTAACGAAATAAGAGCAGCAACAGAATTTCTATGTCAGGAAATAATGCAAATAAATCCATAATATAAAAAATTTGTTCTATTTAGAGTTTTCACGTGGTTTTTATCAACTGAAATTCTTGTATTTATTTAATCTGGATCGCTTTCTGGTGTATGGGGTCTTATATCAATCGGATGAATATATTTGGGTTGATTATTTTGTAGTTCTCCAATCCCTTTTATTATTTTGTTGCATAAGTTTTTATTTTTTAATACATATGCAGCCCACTGCTCATTACTTTGTGAAGGTGATTTAAAGCTCTGTATTGCTTTAATAATGTACAATTAGTGAAATAATGTAATGAATTTCCTTGCATATTGCATTTACACTGATCGGACGAGGCTCTGTTTATTAAAAAAAAATATTCAGAGAATGGTCCATGATTGGTAGAAAAAAGGTAAAGGTGCCCTTTTATAAAGGGTAACATTGGTTACTAGTTAGGCGTTCGCATAATAACATAGCCAGTGCTTTGGACTTTGGTACTAATACTTACGTGACAACTGCCCTATCCTTGGAAAAGAAAAAAAGACAATATTCTAAATCCAGGAAGTTTACTCCCTTCCTCATACCCATCTCCATTATTATGCTCTTTATTTCTGTATATCCTATTAGAATATTGTGTAAAATACTAAAGATGTGTAAGAAAAAGGTGCAACTTTCAAAGCTTTATAGTTCTGTCAGCAAAAGGGTAAAAGCACTCACTCAAACTACTTAAATAGAAAAGGGTCTCAACAAAAGTTGCTTACAATCATTCACAATCCGTTGCTTTGGTGAAGTTACAGTTGTGGCATAAACTTTATATATGTGCTGATTATTTTATTAAATTTGAAGAAATTACCCTGAAAACTATTTAGTTTGTGGTAAACATTTTATCATTTACAAAAATTCTAAAATCTATTTTAAATGCTGTTTATAGCTTTAATGTTTATTTTCTCTTTAAAGCAGTTTTACAGTAATATCAAACATCAGCTATTTTTATGTTATGCACTTTTATTTATTTACTTATTTTAGCTTTCTGAATGGACACAAGAGAAATTCATTACAGCCCAAGATGACACTTATCGTAGTGCTAAAACTGTGCACAGTAAGTGGACAAGGCATCAGGCTTTTGAAGCTGAAGTTGCTGCCAATAAAGACAGATTAAAGAAGCTTCAGCAGGTAAATGTTTGTTTTGATGTTTTGAGAATTTTTTGACATAGATTTAAATTTGAAAGAAAAGTATTGCAAAACATGGAAATTGTTAAAGAAATTTATAGAACAGCACAAAAATTAACTTACCCAGTGTGTATAAGGTATTCGAAAGCTACTATCTGAAAATTTTCTTAGTATGAGATTCTTCATGCTTATTTTATTCTATTTACATTTCTAGACATAATTTATTAAAAAGCTGTGATTATATTTTCTATTTTATCAATTAATTTTTTTACTAATCCTAGTCTATGAATAAATATGCAAAATATTTTTAAAGGTATTTAACAATTAGTTTCCACATGCTTTATTAATCTTTGTTAAGAATATAATTTTTACAAAACTGCTATCCCCCTCCTCCCCCAGTCTGTTTTATAAACATAAAAAGTAAATAAATGTCTAAAAAATTCTATTACTTCTTTCAGAATGAATGTATTGTACAAGCTTTCCTCACTTCTGCTAAAATTAAATTAGATAGACTTCAAGTGTTATCAGTTGATGTTTTATTAAATGAAACTAATGCATTAATTTACTAGCCAAACAATTACTTGTTGAACCTTTTTTCCCCCCACTATAACACATTTAATTCATTATCAACCTACATAAGCAATGTTTAAAAATTTTATTTGCATATATTTGTGTTGATTGTGAATTTCAAACCGCATCGATCAGGTTATTGAAAAGTTTGGGAGAAAAATCAGTGGCGGCCCGTGGTCAAAACTGTTAGTGCAGCCAGAAGCATATGAGCCCCCCCCTTTCCTCCAGACAGGATTGGAAAATCTTTGTTGCTAAATTCGAAAGTTGGCGGATTAAGCCCTCACCAAGGAAAACAAAAATTACATAAAAAATGTAAGAGATCCTATTTTACTTCAATAAAATGGACATAAATTTCAACCAGATGCTCTTATCCTCAAAATTGCATTAATCCGTGTCTGATTCGAAGTTTCCTTAGAATTTTCTTTTGTAACGATAACTTGAGAAGAAAAGGGGAAAAAAAAAAAAAAAAAAAAAAAAAAAAAAGAAAAGAAAACTTACTTATTTTTTATAAGTCATATCAATCCTCCTTTCTTTTAAACATGCGAATCGGTCAGTGATGTCCCCATAAAAAGACGTTTTAATTCAGATATCAATAATTTTAAAAGCTCTTTAAAATTTCCCATGTTTAAAGAATTTTCTCGCTCGCCATGTCCTTTAAATGCCAGTTTTTGCTTACTTAAAAACAATACTGCTTTGATGGGTAATTGTCCATTCATACGCGTCTATTCAGGCTTACCTTCTTGATAAATTCAGCAATATAAAGTCGAGTTTTCCAAACATATATTCTCCTTACCCCCTCCTTCACTTCTCGCTTGAGCCAATCAGTTAGTCCAGTTCTCAAGTTCAGCTGCCGTTAAAAAATCTTTCATTGGCTGTATCAGCTGCATATTCCCTATGCCGGAGAGGCTGCTTACATAGTCGTTGTCATGACAACGGTGCTGCCAATTTTCTTTTCAGCGCTTTGGGCTGAACCAAAGATTTTCCCACTTGAATTGCGGGAAGATTAAAGTGCTTTTTTTCTGAATGAGCGATCCGGCCACAATACGTTTTTTTTTTTTTGGGGGGGGGTTTTTTCAGAGATTTTTTTAATTTACCATAGGAATTCCACAATTCTAATCTGAATTTAGGAAAGTTAGTAGAATAAATTATTTTAAAGTATGTGCTGAAAATTTCAAGTGCAGCCCGGCTGTACTTGCTGTATCACACGAGCTGCCACTGAGAAAAATATTGTTATTATTATTTAATTTAAAATACTATAGTTAAATTTAAATTATTATCTTTGCTAGTTTTTTATTTTTAACTTGTCAGAATCAATGATCTTCTGAAGAAAGAAAAGTTAATATGCGGCAGTATGTAGTTCATATGCATTTATAAACTTCTTTCCCCTACAGAGTGGTGAAGAATTGGTCAAAGAAAAACGTGATTGGGCACCAATCATCTATCCCCAGCTTTCTGAATTGGAGCAACAGTTTGAAGCGTTAGAAATTGCAACTAAAGAAAAGGGTGAAAGGCTTTTTGATGCTAATAGACAGGTTCTGTACATGCAAACTTGTGATGATATTGATAACTGGATCAATGAGTTGGAAAATCAAGTTTTAACCGCAGAAACTGGGCAAGACTTGACTAGTGTTAACTTGATTCTTCAAAAACAACAGGTAAGAAAGAGTTCTTTGTTGTTGATACTATTTTTGTAGGTCTGTGGCATATTATAGAGGAATAAAATTCTCTCTAATGTTAGTTTAAAATTCCATAAAAGAAACTAGTGTAGTAATTATTTAATTATATGATAATTATTATTTTAATGTTGTTGCAACTGTTAATAGAAGTTGCAACTAAAGAAAAGGGTGAAAGGCTTTTTGATGCTAATAGACAGGTTCTGTACATGCAAACTTGTGATGATATTGATAACTGGATCAATAAGTTGGAAAATCAAGTGTTAACTGCAGAAACTGGGTTATGTATGCAAAATATGCAGATCATTAAAGCTGAAGGAAATAAATATGTAATATAAAAATGTATTAAAAAGGTTTACTTCTAAAATACAGTGACAACAGCATGTATCTTTCATAAATGCATTTAAAAAGCATTTATTTTTAATAAATTAAAATAATCATTTTGAATTTTGCTGTTTTATATTGAAAATGGAACAGAATTTTATATCTTGTAAGAAATTATGTTCTAGATTGTACAATAAAACATGTTATTATTATTTTCAGCCTAAAATTTGTGGTTATCAAAAAATATTTTTGATACGCTGTGGTCAATATAATGGTGCAAACTGTAAGACTATGTATGTTACCTGCAATCTTAATGTTCTTAAAATTTAATTAAAAAAATAGACTTGTTGAATAATTTTTATAAAATAGAGTAATTTATCTAAAACAACTCTTTAAAAAAATTAACTGAGGGAATATATTACATAAAAAGGCTAGTATCGTGCAGCTTCACCTTTCAAAGTACCATATTTACTTCCATACTTTGCAAAAGGAGAGATGGTGACATTATTAAAAAAAAAATCCTGCTATATTTCAGATTGTAGAAACTCAAATGGCTTTAAAAGCAAAACAAGTTACTGAACTACAGAACCAAGCTGAATACTTGGAAAGAATGTCTCCTGAAAAGATTCCTGATATAGAATCAAAAAAAGCTTATGTTGAAGAGAGGTAACTATGTTAAGTAATAGACAGTTATGAATTTTTAGATATTGCAGTGCCTTTTGTGATAAATTTTCTTATTCAAAAATCTGTTTTCAAAAAAGTATATTTTATGTTTATCATTGTTATTTCTTAAAATTATTATTATTTAAAATGTATATGGTTATGATAAATTAATTAATCTCAAGTTTAACATAAGTATAATAATAAAATACTTAAACACAGAAAATATGATCCATTTCTCTGCATCTTCTGAGCATAATATATAAATTAATATATATTTTAGAACAATGAAATGCAAAAATAATAGATAGCACAACTATTCTCCCATTCAATTTTTTTCAGAATTCTTGTAAGGGTCATGGTAGCTGAGTAGATAAGGCTTTAGACTAGTAACTAAATGGTTGCAGGTTGAATACCGACATATCACTGAAGACCACCATGTACATATAATGTTCATGCACATTAAATTCATGGTTCTGAAACTCCCTTGGAAGTCACAGTCTCCAAAGGGTTCGGGTATTCAGAAGTCTGCTACCTTCTGATGAGGATTCAAATTGTGGCTAAATACTCTAGGAAGGACTTATGCAATTCTAAATGACACATTGCGACATGAGCTGTCATCTCTTGGCAAACCAGCAAACTCTGTCATGAAATTACAAGAGAAATTTTATGAAGTTTATATTTTAGTTACTCTTTTATGTTGTATAAGCCAAGCCTCCTAAAATATTTCCTTTCTAACTTTAATCTTTTTATTTCTTTATTTAAGCCTTTAAATAGTCTGTAGTTAATTGTGGCACGTGGTTGCCCTATTTCAATCTCATTATGATTTTTTAAAAAGTCTGATTTGGGGAAGGATTATAGCTTGAATCTAAATTCTTCTGAAGGCAAGCTATTTATCAAAACAATGCCAAAGTTATTTATTTTCCACTAGCTGCTACCCGCGACTTCATCCGCATCAGCTTTAGAATTAGGTCCAGAGAGAAATGAAGCATGTGTTAATAACAAATACGTATGTTTCCACTATAAGCACAAAAGTGACTGCATTTAAATGGACTGCATAGTGCTATATTATTTATTTTTTACTTATTTTAAATGAAATATAATACATGGTAGTATACTTCATTTAGGAGAGTATGCAGAGGTACTAAATTTAGATTTTTGTTACACATTTGGTGAATAGAGACAGTCACGACAATATTTGCGAACGATTTTGAGTGTTCTTGTAAAAGAAATATTTATGCTAATTTCAGCCTACGCTATTTAAGAATAGTGTAGGTTTCTATTAGTGAAAAAGTTTTACAATCGGTTCTGTAGTTACAGAGATACCCATACAGTGTAATGTATTAGAAGAATTTTGAGTGTTCCGGTAAAGGAACTATTTATGCAATATGCATGAATTTTAATACTCAGGAGTGCAGCTTTCTATCAGTGAAAAAAGTTTTGGAATCAGTTCAGTAGTTACAGAGATACACATAGAGTGTAATGTAATTATTATGAGTATCCCTGTAAAAGAACTGTTTGTGATATATGCATAAAAGGCAGCCTATAATTCTCAGAGACCCACCAGTGGCTGTAAGGTTCTGCTCTTGAAACTGGAAGGCGGGAGGTACCAGGTTCAAACCCCAGTCGCGCTTGTTGGTCAAGACGTTTGGAGTTTTCCATGGTTTTCTCTGAAACCTAGCTCAAATTTGGGCTTAGAGAGTCCCCCACAGAGGGTATTCCCCATATAGGCCTAGGACCCTAGTGCAGTCAATCGGCCTTAATCCACAAACAAACAATAATACTCAGGGATAGTGTAACTTTCGATTAGAGGGAAAAGTTCTAGAATCAGATCAGTAGCTACAAAATGCCCATAGAGCGCAATGTATTAGAATTAATTTGAGTGTCTTTGTAAGAGAATTATTTATGCTATACGCATGAAAGGTTGCCTGTATGTTTATCCAGGATAAGGAAATCCAGGATATAAACTATCTTCATTCCAAATTTTATCCAAATCTGTTAGGCAATTTTTGTATGATTCAGTCACAAACATCCAAACACATAAATATACACATTTATATTTTTGGCAGGATTTGGAAATTTATGAACTTTAAGAAACACATTTGTAGTTTTCTTTCTTATGCTTTTTAATTTGGTGTAAAACTAACATAATTTCCATGCCATTTCATATTTTTCAAATGCACATGATTCTGAAAATAGAATTTCTGCTTCATTTAAACTCACCAAACATGACTACCTAAAAATGATTTTTAATTAATAGTTAGTAAAGCAATCAAAATTTCAAAATCCTGAGCCTCATTTGCGCATTACTGAATTCATGGGCTTATATGCTCAAATTTTCAAAGCTCTGCATGCTATAGATTTGTCTGGATAACATTCAATTTTATTATTATAGATAGATAATTTGGCTTAAAACTGCCATAATTTCCATGGTATTCCATGTTTTTCAAATGCAAGTGATTCTTCATTGAAGTAATAGCATTTCTGTTTGCTCAAAACATGAATCATTTTATACGGGCAAAACTCCCCAAGTATGGCAACATAAAAATGGTTTTTAGTTAATATTTAAAAAAGTAATTAAAAATCCAAAATTCTAAGTAGGCTATAATCGTCTCCAGGGTCAAATCCATCTCTATGCCAAATTTCATCATAATCGGTTCAGCGGCTTAGGCATGAAAGCATAATAAACAAACAAACAAGCAAACAAAATCACTTTCGCATTTATAATATTAGGATTAAAAAGAGTGTCCAGAAATTTTATTTTATTAACCCTACAATGCATGATTTTTTTTAAATGGCTGAAAATAAAATTGTTGCTTTGTTTTGGCTTACTTATGCTTGGAAAAATATTTTTAAAAAATTTCAACTTGTAGTTTCCCAGAAAAATCATGAAAAATATTCAAATCTGAAAAATTAGAGTGCCCACTCTATAGATCTCATAAAACAAAAGAAAGTAATATAGCCTGATTCTACATTATTTAATCGTAATACTACTATTTTGAATAGTTTTGTATTCATTTTCATTTAGCAATGAAAATTAGAAGCAATCAAAAATACGGACAAAAATTGGTTCAGTGAACTGGATGAACGTGCTGTGAATTCATGCTTGTTTGCTCTAAAAACAATGTTACTATACACTTTTAAAAACTAAAATTTATTTCCGTGTGGTCTTATATTTATTTTAAATGCATATTTCAGACAAAAACTACAAAATTTTCTTTTTATTACGGAAAAATGTGAGTGTAGCCAATTGGCAACAGTATGCACTCTAGGGTTAACCCTATACTTGGAAATATATTTTTTTTTGAAACTGTTGATTAATTGTAGTTTATATGTGCTCTTAGGTGTTTATGGGTGACTGAAATAATAATAATTATAAAATATATTGATTTGTTAAATTAAGTTTTATTGAGGGTATCAAATAAAGTACAATGCCAGATTTAAAACAATTTTAGATTTTTGGAAAGTGCAATGTATCAAATCATACACTGTGTCTAGAATAGGGTTAAATGTTATTTGATATAAATCTTAAGTCTTTCTCTTTGATCCTTTTTTTTAAAAATTATTACTTTTATTTTTTAGGTTTAAACGCTTGCAGGCTCCTCTTGGTAACCGCAAAGAACAGTTGATGAAGAAAAAAGAAGCATTTCAATTTTGCAGAGATGTAGAAGATGAAAAGTTGTGGATACAAGAAAAAATGCCTTCAGCTACTTCTTCCGAGTATGGAAATAGTCTGTTGGGTGTTCAGATGTTAAAGAAAAAAAATCAGGTGACAAATTCTTTTATAAATGGCATTGTAATTTTTTGATATTTTTTATAAACAGTGTAGTAAGCAGTAAATTTCATCTAAAGAAATTATGTTTTATCTTATACAAAAATGCTTATATTTTGCTCACCTTTTTTCAAAAATGTGTTTTTATATTTTGAATATTCATATTTTTTTACAAGTTTCATTCCATTTTTAGTTATTGTTAGCTTACAAAATTAATATTTTTCATTTTACCCTTAGTCTCTACAAACAGAAATTGATAATCATGAACCAAGAATTGTGTATGTATGTGATAATGGAAATAAACTTATCAATGAAAATCATGAAGATGCTATAAAATTCAAACGCCTTATTTCTGAATTGCAATGTATGTGGATGGAGCTTAAAAATGCTATCCAGTTTAGACGAATAAAATTAGATGAATCTGAGAAAGCTCAACAGGTATAAAAAATATCTTTCAATGACTATAATTTTGCAGTTTTTAAAATTTTGAATTTCAATTGTATAGCATAGAAAAGAATTGCATGCTCACTTTTGTACTTTTATGTGATTTGATCATAGGGTTTCCGTGAGTCTTAGGCTTTATTTTTAACTAAAATCCTCAATTATTTTTGTATCTTAAAGTTTCAGTATTTTAATCTCCAGGAGTCTAAACTCATGTTTTTTGTCCAAACTGCAGGAAAACAAAACTTTCACTACTTTAAAATGTATTGAAGGATTTTGCAGTTTATTACCAATTATTATTTTTAAAGTATTGAAACAGTAATTTGCAAAATATCTTCTGATACTTCATTTCACAATTAAAAATTTATCTAATTAATATTTTCTAGATGGATGTCTTAACTTCAGTGAATTTCTTTCAGCAGTATTTTGACTTAAAAATGAATGTTTTAAAATGACTTCAGCTATGGTTACATGTAATAAAAAATGAAAATTGGTTGTATTTTGTGTGTAAGTGTCTCAGTATGAATAAGCTTTTTAAATAGTGGTTAATTTTTTTCTTATATTCACAAATTTGATTTTTAAATATGTTGTCAAGTTTAAATTTTAAAGCCTTTAACTAAACTTAATTAATGATGTAATCTGAGATTAGTTTATTGTTTTCAGTATTTCTTTGATGAAACAGAAGCAGAGTCATGGATGAGTGAGCAGGAATTGTACCTGATGTCTGATGACAAAGGAAAAGATGAAATTAGTGCACAAAACTTAATTAAAAAGCATGCAATTTATGAAAATGAAATTGACAATTTCTATGAAACTGTGATGCAACTAGGGGATATAGCTAAACAGCTGACTGCCGCAAAACATCCTAGCAGGTATATTATGTAACAATAATATGTCATTTCATTTTACATGATAGTTTTTAAATTTATGAAAAAGCTTATATTCACCTTCAAAAAAAATTTTTTAAATATTCAACGATTATCAATGTTTCTTGTGCTCATATTTACACCTTACATAATTGTAAATTTAATATTGAAGTTCGTTATTTCCTATTAATCTATGCATTTGCCATAGTAATAATAAAATATTATTTGAAATACTTTATAGTTGTATAAAAAATAAAAATTTCTTTAAAACTAGAAAGTATATTTAATATTTAGTAATAAGTTTCTATAGTATAAAAATTTTTCACTACACTTAGAGTGTGCAGAAATTCTTTTGAGAGTGGGAGAATTAAGAAATTGCTCTATTTCTGCATGTTGTTTTGAATATGTAGTATCAATTTTTGCAGCAAAAGTGCATCCAAACCTCTTTTAGATTAATCTTTTTTATTTCTCTTTTATAAGTTTATAATTTTTTCAAATATACCAATGCATTTTTGCATTATAACCTTTAACCTTTGTCAGTTACATATTCAGTTACTAGGGATGCATGATTTCATATATTTTGCAAACTAGTTAAGGGAAAACCAGACAAAGGCTCCTTGGTGTCGAAACAGGCTCGCAATACTTTAAAATAACTTTTTCCTTCGAAGCAAGTGAAGGACAGTTTCTCAGAAAAAGTTTCCCTAAATAGATATAAACTACTTTTATCTTCCAGAAACATGACAAGTGTTTCAGAAGATTTACCTTACAGCTGACTGTTCATATTGCACGGCCGTGGGGTATTTCTTGTACAAAACTGATCAGTCAAGTCCATAATTAATACTGAAAGATTTTGCAATGTAATTCTTTACAATACACTGTCACCAAAATTGATAGCAGAAAATTTTTTATTATGAATTACTTTGAATAGTTTTAAATATTTATGTATAATTAAATATTATAATTAAAAATATATACTTATATATATATATATATATATATTACATAGTAAATATAAAACGAAAGACCCCCCAGGCCAGCCACTGTTATTATATAAAAAAGTTTAAAATGCATTGTCCTCGTCAGAGGGGGAAATGCACAACTCCGCACCATAGGTTTCAGACTCACAGCCTGAGATTTTGCCAAGGTAATGTGTTATATTCATAACTGTATTCTGCAAAGATTAATATAAAAGTATTTAAACAGTTTAAAGGTAGTTATATATGTGTTCTATGTTAATTAAATGTATAAACTGCATGAGGCAAAACTCAGAGGTGTGATTCCCCCTTACCTTAATTTTTGAGTGTCCCTGTAAAAGAACTAGTTATGCTGCATGCTGAAAGGTAGCCTATATTACTCAGGTATAGTGTAGATTTCCATCAGTGAAATGATGTAGCTTTCCATCATTAAATGCATAACCTGCATTTGCCTTATGCAGTTTATACATTTAATTAATATATAATAACAATGGCTGGCCTGGGGGGTCTTTCGTTTTATATTTACTAAGTAATATTAAACACGTTTTCTTTTAAGCAGCTTTAATAAGCGCTATGTAACATGTGGAACCACTGTATTTTTGTTTGCTTTTGCATAGAATTCAACTATATATATATATATATATATATATACACTTATATGCTTGTCTGAGGGTTTTCCGAGTAATCAATTAAATATCTACTGCAATAATTAAATATTATAATTAAAAATATATACTTATTTGTTGAAGTAAACTGCTCTCTAATTTTAATTATTGTTGTTGAAATTTCTTATTGCAGCAATGAAATCAATTTGAAGCAAGCTCAGCTAGAGAAATTGTACAGTGGTCTTAAAGATCTTGCCCTTGAAAGAAGAACTAAGTTAGAAGAAGCATTACAGCTGTTTGCACTGAACCGAGAGGTTGATGATATTATGCAGTGGATAGCTGAAAAAGAAATTACTGCTGGTTCACAAGAGCTAGGACAAGACTATGAGCATGTAACTGTAAGTACTTACATTGTATTTTTTGGAAAATAGAAGTATTGTGTTACTTTATCAATTTGCACAGTTTTTGTATTTTGACTTCATGAGCATGAAATAATTAAAATAAATTAACTGTCCACCAGTTTAAAGGTATGTGAATCATTTTTTTTTTTTTTTTTTTTTTGCTAATTTATTACTTTTATTTTATGTGGCAGTTAAATATTCTAGCATCTTGTTTACATTTACTTATTCCAAGTAATCAATTAATAATCAGTTATTAAAATGTGAATAGCTTCCTTATATCGAATGTCTTAGTTTACCAATATTTAAGATTTTTACTACATATCAGATAATTTTTTTTTTTTTTTCCCCCAAATTGTATTAAATCTATTTTGATGTTGATAAACACCTGCACATGTAATTACAAAAATTGATATAAATGAAGTTCATAATATTTTCATATATCACCTAAAATATTTAGAGTGAACTAATATTTGAAAATCATTTTCTTTCTTTTATTTATGAAATATGTTAAATTGTATCAGGAAAATGTTTGGAAATGTTTTTATACAGTGTCATACATTTTTTTATACAGGTTAGTTGTTCAATAAACTGAACATGAAAGACAGCTTCCTGCATGAAGTTAAAGTTGAAAAAATTTTACTGATTTCTTACCACACTCTCTGAAAATTTTTAATTTAAAGTCATATATCATTTAAAATTAAATTACGGACACTTTATGCTTATCTGAGGGAGGGCAATTACTTATATGTATGTGTAGTTTTTAACAATGCTGTTTTAAATGAATGTAGTGATGAAACATTTTAAAAGTTAATATAAATAAAATATTAATTTGTCTTTTACAAATGATTTCTTTTGGCTTATTGTTTTTATAACCTATTACTGTTATGAATGCTACTGCATTTTTTTTTATTACATGAGAACTCAGGGGTGGGAAGAAAAGAGGATTTTAATTTAAATAATTTGCATCCTCCACTCTTTACATAAGCATAATTGATGATTCTTAATTTATTTATTGGTATATAATTTAATAATTATAATAAATGTAAAATTATACTCACTGTGCACTAAATATTAAAAAAAAAAAGTAGCATAAGCTCTTGCATAAGTGGGAATTTAAAACTGTTATGATTGCTTCATCCAATATATACATACACTGCTGAGAACAATTAAGAGGCGTTGCAGGGGAAAATCGGGTAGGGCGTTCCCATCACCATCTCAGAATTTCATGGTTTTATTTTATTGTGTTGCCTTACCCAAAGAAAGAACAAATCTGACATCTTTTAGTTTTGGAGTTATGGGGGGTCAAAGTACCCCAGAGGAGCAACGTCGAATTCATTTAGGGCTATTTTTGCCACTTTATTGTCTCGACTGTGACTGGCTCAGAGGTGCTTCAGAGAATTTTTTTAATTTTATCCTATAATATACCTTGTATATTAACATCTCAAATTGAAAATTCATTTGAAAATTGTCAGAGCCCCAAATTAGGGCCCCCCCAAAATACCCCCAATTTCATAAAAAAATACAGTTTTAAGAATGCTTTAAATCTTGGTTCTGACCCCATAATATGAAAATTACTATGTTGAAACTACAACTCCATGCCAATAGTTCTTATGTGCGAAGTCAGAGCCAGCTGTACGTTTGCTTCAAAAATGCATAAATTAGCGCTAAGGACCATGTTTGGGGACCCATATCGAGAGGCCCGGGAATTTTTTTTTCTGTATCACGTCAGATCCAAGATTTAAAGCATTCTTTAAAACTTTATTTTTTTATGAAATTGGGGGGGGGGGGCTTATTTGGGGCTTTGCCTATTTTCAAATGAATTTCCAGTTTTAGATGTTAATATTCAAGGTATATTATCAGATTAAAAAAAAAAAAAAATCTCTGAAGCATCTCAGAGCAAAGCACAGTCGAGAGAGTAAAATGGCAAAAATGGCCCTAAATTCATCACTCGTATGGGGTACTTTAACCCCCCATAACACCAAAACTAAAAGAGCTAAATCAAAAATATTTTAGATGTGTTCTTTCCTTAGGTAAGGCAACACAAGAAAAAAAAATTCATGAGATTCTGAGATGGGGATTGAAACTTTCTTCTTTTTTTTACCTGATTTGCTCTTGCGATGCCTCTTAAAATTACTGGAAGGTAGAGGCCGCAAAGCTGTGAGCTTCCAAAAATATTTAACATTGGATTCACTTTATATGTAGATATATAATTGAACTGTTCAAAAATTTGAATAAATTTGATTGAGGAATGGAGACAGTTACTGCAATGTTTACGAATTATTTTGAGTGTTCCTGTATATGCTGCATGCATGAATTTTAGCCTATGTTATTCAGAAATAGCGTAGCTTTCAGTGAAAAGATCTTTAGAATCGATTCAGTAGTTACAGAGATGTCCATATAGCGTCATGTGCTAGAATTTTTGAGTGTCCCTGTCAAAGAACTAGTTATGCTGCATGCTGAAAAGTAGCCTATATTACTCAGGTATAGTGTAGCTTTCCATCAGTAAAAAAAATTTTCGGATCGGTTCAGTAGTTACAGAGATCCCCATACAGCGTTATGTAATTCTTATGAGTGCCCCTATAAAATAACTATTTGTGATATATGGAGGGTATATTTGAGATATATGAAGAATAAGTTACTTTTCAATATTGCCACTGTTGATTAAACTTCTAAAAGTAACGCCGAAATGCCCCCATGCGTGCCAGTAGAATGTCCCAAATAGGGAGGTACTTTTTGGGATTTTTCTTGGAAACAGTTGTACCTTCAAGAAATGTTTTTTCATAATATCAAACTACTATGTTGATACTACATGTCAATAGTTCTCCTGTGGGAAATCGGCTTCAGCTGTACCAATGCTTCGAAATTGCGTAAATTAGCGCTAAGGACCCTGTTTGGGGGCCCTGGGGGTCTTCAGAAATTTTTAACATTGGATTCAATTTATATGAAGATATATAACTGCACTGTGCAAAAATGTTTTCTGTATCGCGTCAGAACCAAGATTTAAAGCATTCTTAAAACTGTATTTTTTTATGAAATTGGGGGTATTTTGGGGGGGCCCTAATTTGGGGCTCTGACAATTTTCAAATGAATTTTCAATTTGAGATGTTAATATACAAGGTATATTATAGGATAAAATTAAAAAAATTCTCTGAAGCACCTCTGAGCCAGTCACAGTCGAGACAATAAAGTGGCAAAAATAGCCCTAAATGAATTCGACGTTGCTCCTCTGGGGTACTTTGATCCCCCATAACTGCAAAACTAAAAGAGGTAAATCAAAAATATTTCAGATTTGTTCTTTCCTTTGGTAAGGCAACACGATAAAAGAAAATCATGAAATTCTGAGATGGTGATGGGAACATTTTTCCATTTGCTTTTGCAACGGCTCTTAAAGGATATTTAAGTTTTATATGAAACAATGGTAGAGAATTTTTTTTTCTCCAGAAAATGGAAGACAGCCAGAAATGCAAATTTTTCACGTGTTCAAACTTTGGAGTATGCAAATTTTTTGTTTGACGTCAAAAACGACGATTTAGTGGCAGTGAATGAAATTTGGCCTTAAACATAATCCTACTAACATTATAAATGTCAAAGTTTGTATGTATGTTTGTTACTCTTTCATGCTAAAACGGTTTGGCGGATTTGGATGAAATTTGGAATAAAGTCTTGGATTAACTAACAGGCTTCTTTTTATTGCGCAAAAGAAAACACTGTTTTTATAATAAACAAAAGCACTATTTTTTATCAAAAAAAAAACAAAAAACAATTGAGCTTTTTTTTTTTTTTACAAAGCCTTCGACAGATGGCACAAACTTTTTTTCTTCTGACATTGATTTATAAGCGGGCTATGGACCAAGCACACAAATCCAAAATATATGTTACACAAACAAACAAACAAAAAATAAGTTTTTGAAACTTTCATTCGGTTCGAATTATGCATTTTTCTGTGCGTCTTTTTCCCCTTCTATTTCTAATGTATTACATCCAGAAAAAGGATGTTAGAACTATCAATTTTCATTTTGTTTAATCACACTCATGAATAATGATACACTTTCCAACTTAATGGAATAAGGAAAGAAAATAGGGAAGATGCATGGATATGATACGCTTTTAATATATAGCACTTTAATACATATTTAAAATCTGAAAGTGTTTAAAATTTCCTAATTTTTTTTTCTCCATTTCCATTTTTTGATAATGGCTGATATATTTAGAAGCTCTTCAGAATTAATATAGGATGAAAATAATTTGTACCTTTTTGTAGGTTTTTATCATTAAATCATCTTATTTTTGTAACCAGTCGCGGCCCGACATGGTTAGCAAGGTAATCATTGCATCGGGGTGCCAGCTTCGAAGGGGCGTCATGTCGAACTCAAAAACTAAGTAGAGCATAAAAGGGGGTGCCACTTACCCTAGGGCTGCTCCTGTTTGTAACCATCATAATTTTAAATTCCATGCGGAATCTGAGATATTTCAGTGCAAGGAAGCCGGTGAAAAACACAAGATTTATTAAGATGGCGAACCAACTGGTCGCTTAAAAAAGACTTAAAAATTACTGATAATATTTTAATAAAAATAAATTTTAATAAAAATACTTTTTAATATAATTAAGTATGCGGTTTGATTGTTCTCTGAAACTGTCAATTTATTTATTTAGAAAACAATAGTTTATTATCTATTACTTCGTATCATCAAAAACCCTGCCTGTCCGTATAACAGTTAAGCTAAAACTTTTACTCCTCTTTTTTAAATGAAGAAAAAATTCAGTAGCGTTTCAATTCCAACAATATTCTATCTATTAGTAATTTTTTTAAAAATTTAATTCTTGTTTTCACCATACATAATGTACGTTATTGTTTCTCTCGAGTAGGAGGGGGGCGGTATTGAAATATTCACTAGAAAAGGGGGCACCAGTTCAAAAAAGGTTGGGAACCTATGTGTTAGGTTAACAGCAAGGCATTGTAAGGCCCACAGGGAGTGGGCAACAGAGCATGTCATCTGGACGAGAAATGAATGGCACAATATTCTTTTCTCTGACGAGTCCCACTTTTCTATTTATCCTGATAACAAGCTTACTTTCATCCAGAGGGAATGTGGCACTAGAAACATCCCTGTGTTCATGCTGGAAAATGTCAGATTTTGGGGTGGGGGAGTGATGTTCTATGCTGATATCTCCATTGATGGGTGTACTGGCCTCCACATCATTCAAAATAGAGCTCTGACTGGTCTCTGATATAGGGATGAGATTCTCAGACCTTTTGTAGTCCCTTATGCTGCAGCAATTAGAAATAACTTCATGCTAATGGACAACAACTTCAGGCCAGATCTGCACACTTGGTAGATGACTTCCTTTTTGAAGAAGGAATTGTATGAATGGAATGACCAGTGTATTCTTCAGACATCAACCCATTAGAACATGTTTGGGACAATCTACAGAGATGAGTTGCTGGCTGCCTACCACCCTCAAATACTCTCCGAGAACTGGAAATAGCTCTTCTGGAGGAGTGGGACAGAATACCCAGCTCCTCATTAATAGCCTCATTGACTCCATGTCTTAAAGGTGTTCAATGTTGTTGGCAGTTTGAGGAAATTGTACCCCCTATTAAAAACGTTTTCTTTCAAGGAAAAACCTTTTTTTATTCTTTTTTTCTCACATGCACAAATTGTGGTTTTTTTTTTTCCTTTTGTATACAAATGCTCAATAAAATGCATTATTTTCTGCTAAGCATGTGTATTTTTTTTCTCATGTAGACTACAACGTCTGTTGATTATATATCAATCATTGAAACAATTGCCCAACCACAAGATCCCCTCATTACCAAAAGTTTATTTTATTATTACATATATATAGTTAAATGGCTAAACTTATGAATCAAGGAATCATTCGCACTACAGTTTAGGTATTCTAATATATTCAATAAACATAAAATCATATCCAAAAAGGCGTAAGTAGATATATCCAACAAATAGCATATCTACTCGTCAGGCTCCACAAAAAAAATACTGACTACCAAAATAAAAACAAAATAGGATTTCAATGAAGTTACCTAGCACAAAGAAAGCTAGATATGCAACTACGGGGGTTATCCTGTTATAAAAAACAAAAATGGAGGCAATATGGCCAAAAGCATGAAGCATGCAGGCATGACTTGAAGACTAAAGTGAAGAATGTTCAGACTGTTGCCAATGAAGAGTAAAATTACCAGTTGCCAGATTTTGAAAATTAAATAATAACAAAAGTTAAATAATTTAAGAAACTTAAAATAATAATAGTAGTAATTGCTTGATATATTAGGTATATAATACTTAAATAGGTATACATGCATCTAACTATGCCTGTACATCACTATAATAGTTAAGTAACTAAGAGTATGTCTGATATTACTCTAAAGGTAAAAAGGATAATTGAAAGAATACCAGTCATCATCCATTCTTCTTCTTCTTTTTTTTCTTCTTAAATAATTTTTTTTTAGAAATCAACAAACAAGTACTAATAAGAATCCAGTATTTATTGATTTTTTAAAAAACATTTAGGAAATTTAGTTAAAATTCAAACACGGAAATATAATTAAAAACATTAAAAGGCCATTAAAATTTCCGTAAAATCTAAAAAACACGCACCATTTTAGCACTTTCGGCAGTTAATCCATTGCCGTCTTCAGAACTGAGCCCGTCTGGCTCGCTCCCCGCTTCTTCATTAATTCCAGCCACGACTCCTCTATTTGCACATGCGTCATGTCCTCTTGTGTCATTTTTTCCAACGCTTCCCGTTTCAAGCCATAACTGTGGTTATTGTAATTAGCTATTTTCTTAACATTTATGAAATCTATACATAGCTGCCAACTCTCCCGGTTTTTCCGGAATATTTTCCACCACTAATTTTTACTTACGAATTTAAACTTAAAATAAGTCCAAAATTTTATTGTAAAAAAAAAAACTGTTTGAAGATAGTGGTGAAAAATCTTCCGGAAAAACCGGAAGAGTTGGCAGCTATGTCTATATCTATATTTTCTTTTAAGGCTAGGCGGGAAAGGGCGGTACTCTGTCTATTATATTTTATATCGTTTATGTGTTCTTTAATTCTGTCTTTAATTTTTCTTTTTGTAACACCAATGTAGTATCCGGGAAGGTTGGATTCTCTATAAGTAAAATTTATTTTGTAAATACCTGCAGTTTCTAGAGGGTTTACTTTGTCTTTATCTGATCAAATTCTTTTAAAGATATTGCAATTGGGTTTAATCGGGATACGGAGGTTCATTTTACGGGCACGGTTGGATAATTTTACAGCAAGACCGCAACAGTAAGGGATTGGATGAGTGAAGATGGATTTTTCTTTCTGTGCGTCGTCGATGATGTTTAGTTTCTTTCTTCTATTTTTGATTAGGCGGGGAATAATATTGCTGGGATAATTGGCTTCGCGAGCAAGTTGCTGTATAAATTGTAGTTCATCCTTTAGTAGTTTCTGTTTGGAGCATATTTCTAGGGCCCTATTAATATGGGAACCTAGGATTGAAATTTTGTAGTTATAAGTAGTTTTTGAGGAGTAGTTGACAATTTTATTGTTATTGGTGGGTTTTCGATAGACTGTAGTTTCAATGTTGTTTGGAGTGGTTCTAATTACTTTGACATCAAGGAAATTTAGGCTATTATTTTGTTCGAGTTCTATAGTAAATTGTATATTTTCATCAAGAGAGTTAATTTCGCCAAGAATATTATCAATGCTATTGTTATTTACTATGGCCAAAACATCAACGTAACGATACCAGTATTTGATGTGGGGGTGGAGGTTTTTACTGATTAAAGTTTCTAGGTTTCTCATTTTCCATTGTGGTATAATTCCATAGATCGGGGAGCCCATAGGGACACCTTTATTTTGTTTATAAAATTTACTGTTAAATTGGAAATAGGAGTTATTGAGGATGATTGTCCCTCATCCATATAATCCATGAAAATATACAAGTAAATTGTGCTAAAATATCCTTTATATTATATTTAGAAGGTTGCCTTTACTTAGTTCCTTTGTTCATAATCTGTCTTAATTTAAATCCTTTATAATATTAAGGTCACCTGTAATTGTGTGTCCATAATGGGAATTAACATATGAATGGTAATAGTCACTGTTACATAAACAAGTAAAAGAGTCGTCTGTTGAAAAATTCTTACAAAGTGAATAATAGTTGAATATTTTTCTACCGTAGGTTTAGGGTATGTAAAAGATTTTTTATATGTAGGTCCTTAATCGGGAAATGTTTTGTATGTTTAGAAAGAAGTTAATAGAAAGAAGTATATATTACTAAAAGAAGGATGGGTATAATTTATGACAAAATTAGTATTCAATTGAGATTGTTTATAATTGTTTTTTATGATATCATGTTTAAGAGTATTTGCTCGTACAATTATAAAGGTCACAAAACAAATGACTAAAGTGTTCTGACAGAATTAAAGTATAAAATATTTTTAGATATTTTTGTATTAACTTCTTTTTAACAGAGAATGCAAAAGTCCTGACAGGTATTCAACTGAAATTACTATTATGTATTTAACATTCAGTTGTTGAAGTTCAGATTTGCTAGCACTATTTGATGGGATGGTGCATGTATGTTTTGCAGACTTACCCTGCTTGGAAGTTTTTTTTTTTATATCTATTTAAATTTAGTTTATTATAAATAGACACATATTTTGTAGGGTAAATATTTTCTGATTAGTAATGGAGATGTTTATTATGTAAAATTTGGTTGAATTCATAAGGATGCATATTAAAAAGATCCATTCACAAAATTAAAATTACCAGTAAAATGTGCATTTACAAAAGTATAATCATATTGAATGTTAGACAGTTGATTTTTTTTTTTTTTTTTTAAAGTTAAGACATGAATGTGAATTTATGCAGATTGAAAGCCATATAATATATATATGTTTCTTGCTTAGAAAATTTTATAAACAAAAAAGAGAGGCATAAATATATTGACTGGGGACAAAAGTTCACAAAAGCAGAAGCTCTGATAAAATAAAAATGTAATCTACCCATTAATCTATACTGTAATTAGTAGCACATTTTTTAAAAATTAACTATTATTTAACAAAATTTATCTATTTTTATCTATTTTATTGTGCATTTTTAATTTAAAGGCATGATATTTAATTTTTATAAGAATCCATCTTTATTGATAACCATTAGAATGTTTCTTTATATGATAGATGCTGAAAGCTAGATTTCAAGATTTTGCCAAGGAGACAGAATCTACAGGACGTGAAAGGGTGTCCAGAGTTAATTTCCATGCAGATAAATTAATCACTGCCCACCATGGTGATAGTGCTATAATTGCTGAATGGAAAGATATGCTAAATGAAGCATGGGCAGACTTGCTTGAACTTATTGAAACTAGAACTCAGATGCTTAATGCCTCTTGGAAGTTACACAGGTTCTTTTATGATTGCGCTGATGTACTTGATCGTATTGTTGTAAGTTTGCATTCACTCTTCTCTTTTGCTGTTCTTCTGTATTTTCATTTGAAGTAGGACTTTTATTCTAAAGCAGCTGAATTGCCAATAACATCACGAAATCAAAAATAGAATTATATATGTATATGTTACAGTGAAAACCCGAAATCAGTCAAAACTCGAATTAACTAGGGAAAACGCGTTCTAACTGAGAGCTTTAGGCAAAACCCGAATTAACTAGGCAAAACGCGTTCTGACTGACAGCGTTCGGGAAAACCCGTTTTCCCAAGTGAATTCTGGTATGTTAATGGTTTATGCTTTAAAAATTGGATCTTGCTCACCCCTCCAAAATATGCTAACATTAGCCGTTTGCGAGACCCCAAAAAAATCAGTTGGTCATCCCTAGCAGCAATCTTTGCTCGGGCTTTACCAGGCCTATGATCGGTGCATCGGCTATTCATCGCCTGATCATTCTTAATTTATCGTATGTTCATCTTTTCCCGATGATCGAATCTTTACACTGAGATCTATCTGATAGGCGCTTTTAAGATTGCGAAGGGTAAAGCGAGCAAACAGGTTTATATCGGTCTTTCTCCCAAGCAGACTTCGTGTAATCGTAGTCGTGTAATCGTAATCGATTGTAATCGATTACATTTTCTCATGTAATCGTAGTCTAATCGTAATCCGGCAATTGAATTTTTATGCAATCGTAATCTAATCGTAATCTGAAAGTTTATATTTTCGTGTAATCGTAGTCTAATCGTAATCTAGAAATTTCATTTGCCAGATAGTCGTAATCTTAGAGCCTGTAGTCGTAATCGCTTAGATTACAAGACGATTATGAAACGATTACGGGCGCCCAGATTTATTTTTGTCCTGCTTGCTGGGAAAAAAGATTTTCTCGGAGAAGCAAAGCATCGAAAAATCTGCATGTCCTGAAGACAGGAAGTTTCCTATTTTTTAACCTTTCAGGGGAAGAGGGGAGGGGGGAGGGCATTGTTCTGCCATCGTAGTTCGTACGGGACAAAGATAAGAGAAGCAGAGCTCCCTTTTTTTTCCGGGATGACCATTCTTTTTTATGCTGACTGTGGTGGGTGACTGACTAGAATGGACAGACCTCCCAGAAATTGGGGGTGGACGTGGGAATTCTATGGGGGGTACACAAGAGGTGTATTTTCTGCTATTGCAGATCTTTGCTTTATCTCATTTCAATTTGCGACTGCGAAGAGAAAACAGCAATGCCTACACGAAAAAAATTCAAGATTTTTTTTTAATTTTAAGAAAATTTAAAAAAATGAAAAAGGAAAGGAGTTCAAGAAATATAAATGCACTACCTTAGTACAGATGCCAGTGTCAAAAAAGACGAACTCCAACTTCGGAATACACATATGGAGGTAATTTTGGATATTTTTTCTTGAGTATTTATTTGTTGTATAGATTATTATAAAATGAGTACATATATTAATTGAAAAACTGCATTTAAAAGGTTTCTATATTAAGGGGAAAACGATAATATTCACGAAATATAGTGTGTGTGTGTGATTACTTGGTACAAATTTGTTTTGTAATAAAAGTGCAATGTGTAGTAATTTCTTTTCTCTGTCAAAAAATAAATAAATAATAAATAAATAAATTAGGTTAATCAAAGTAGGCTTTCTAAATTTTGAAAGGGCTTATAAAGGGGCGCACATACAAGTGCTTTTATTGGGAGGGGGAGGAGGGTCATTCAGAATATGAAAAATTTTGAATGTAGGAAAAAAACGCCACCTCAAAAGTTATTTGTGTAATAATTTAATTAAATACTTTAAATAAATTTCTTTTGTTTCGCGGAAAAGGGGGGCGGAAAGTGGAACGGGGTATTCATTTGAATTAGGAGGTTTAAAGTACATTGTTTTCCAGAAATGAGGGAAGACACACGTGTAATTCAATAATTCAATTTCAGTGTAATTCGATAGGCGATAAGGGGGGGGGGATTTCCTAGAAAGCTTTTGGTTTCCTCTAAAAAAAATATATTGGTCACTCTGGAAAACATGTATTCATAATTTTTGTATTTAAATTTTTATTTTATAACTAGTAGTTAAACTGTTTAACTATACACCCCTTATATAAGATAATTTTAAAATAAAATGTAGTACGTAACCCTGTACCTGCGAGTAGAATTTTTTAAAACTAAAAATTATTTTAATGTATACACTATAAATCATTACATTTTTTAATTCGGTTAAAAAAATGAATAAGTTTCAAATATATTTTTCTGGTAACTGTAACTATTTGACTCAAGGAGAAAGGAGATTTCAAAATTAATTTTTGATTCATGCATCATTTAAAATGCTTAAGTATTTTATGCATTTTATTTGATTCATTTAAATAAATATTAATTATTGCTCTTATTTTTTATTTTCAGACCTTTTATTCACACACCATCCCTCGAAAATAATCCCTATTTATTATTTTGATGATTATATTTTTTTTTTGCCATAAAAATACAATAGAAGTTTATGCATTGAAATAGTGACACAATTAATATATTGTCTGCTATTATACAAATGCCATCTACTTATGATTCTACATAAATAGACTGCCTTGTAGTTTAAGTAGTATTTAAATCAGAATGACCAAACCCAGATTAATGATATCTGGCCCTTCAGATTTAATGTGCGCGTTCGCCATATATACAAAATTGGTCTTCTATCGGCTTAAATTCAACGCTAGGTCTCCCCTCAATCCGATTCTTCATCGCAGAGGCGCAGTAGCGTAGCAATTCGGTTGTTTCTTTTTTTTTGGGGGGGGGGCGGCTCATCGATTCTGGACACTGAAAAAGACACACATATATATGATTATTTTCTATCATCTTCCAAAGGTATAGGGGTGTCTCAATCCCCAAAGCCCCCCTCCCTTTCCTACGCCACTGCAGGAATATATATCCCTGCAGGAATTTATCCCTGCAGGAATATATATCACTCCAGGAGAATAACCAGGGAGTGGGATATCGGGATATATATCCCTGCTAAACTTTCAAAATTAGTTATTAAGAGATTTCAGATTTCATATCACATTACATAATTTGTGTAGCGGAGAAGTTTTATTCTCCTTCATGAGCCTTACTGAAAGATGCTAATTTTGAAAATTTAGTTTTCATTAAGCTAAATAAAAATATTTAAAGTGATATATACAATGATTTATTTAGAATTTTTTTTTTCATAATTCTGATAAACATATTTACAATTCACTTTTATTGAAAATACTGTGTAGATAGCTAATAACTGTCAAATTAACATGTTTAATAATTTTCTGATATTTCTTTTATAATAAACTTCTTAATGATTGAAAAGTATCGGAGAGAAATCATTTTTTAGAAAAAGTAAAAAACAAAGACGACTAATATCTTTCCTAATTTCTAATCTAACTAATTATATCCTATGAATATAACTAAAATGCTCGATTTTTCACTTTTATGATCTTCTCACCCCCTTCCGTACATGCAACTGAAATTCAAAATGAGTACCAGTTAAATGCCCTTAAGGGTATGTATCGTATATTTTAGAGAAGTATCATCATAGTTACAAACTTGAAAGATTTTAACAATGATAAGAGTTAGATTGTATGGTTCTAAAGTTGATAAGTGTCACTGTAAAATGTTTACTATTTAGTTACAACTTTTATGAAAAACATAGTTTTTGCAAATCTAATTCATTTATTTTATTGTACAACAGAAGAAAAAATCCCCCAAATTTACCGGCTATAGTCATTTATCAGTAATCTACAAAAATTAACAACATAAAGTGAGCAAAGTTGAAGTAATTCCTTGATTATGAGTAAATTTGATACAGTAAAATATTGTCACCCAAAAAAATGTGAGGCCCTCAAACTTGAATTGTTGTCAACTATCATCAGTTTGGAATTAAAATATAGTGAGACTAATTACATATACCTTTTCTACTTAACGTATATTATAAGCTTGATTCCTCACAGAACTCATATTAACTATCATAGGCGCAATACGGGGGGAGGGGATATGCATCGTCTTTGTTGAAAATACCGTTGATTTCTCGATCTATAGAAACTTCACTATTTTTACTCTTGAATATATTACGTAGCGTATTTTAAATTTTCTTGTCAATTATAATAATTTCTTGCCTCCGGTCTGCCGGACCCATAATTCTGTTCTGTTTTGTAAACTTTACACATTATGTCAGCGCCAGAAGTGTAAAAAAGAAAGTTTTGTAATCGTAATTTAATCGTAATCGGACTCAGATATAATCATAATCGAAAGTTTTCATGGATTACATAATCGTAGTATAATCGTAATCGGAAAATTGGATTTTTATGGTAATCGTAATATAATCGTAATCCCGACAAAATATTTTCCAGGTAATCGTAATCTTGATCGGAAGTTGAAAATTAATCGTAATCGTAATCGATTACACATCTGCGTAATCGGCACGAAGTCTGCTCCCAAGTAGCTGAACGGCTCGATATCTCCGTTCCTTCATTAATGTGCAAAGAGCATCATATGCACACCATATGTTTGTTTTAAGGTTCTTGATTGACTAAGCTATTACGCGGGAAGACAAGACAGGCGACAAAATGCTGAATCATGATGTCCTCTTCCTGCTCTTAGCTTTGTCGTGTTCTCCTGTATGTATCTATCTTTTGCTAGCTAAAAGGGCACCTTGCCTTAGTCAGACTCTGTCAAAGAGGGGAGACAAGGAATATTTTTAAAACAAAATTTATCAGCGACTAAAAATTCTCGAGATTTCCTGAAAAAGTGCGAAATTAATATATATATATAAGAAATTTTCCTTTGTGTAAATTTTAATGACATTTCATTCAAAAACTTGCATTCTTCCCTAGAACAGCCTTGAAGAAAAGGATATTCAGTTATAAAATTATATATGCATATGAAAGTACATGAATTAATTGATATAATAAAAGAAAAAATCTGGAGTGACTCCACTCGACTTTCCGAACACTTACAATTAAGATCATTACCAAGCATTTAAATAAATTTTAATCGATGAATAATTCAAACATATATACTAAATTGAAGCTCGATCGAATGTACCGTTTAAACGCTAGCGCACTTTCAAGAATTTCTCCCCATAGGCCATAATATAAAAGAAATCTTTGTCGTAGCCCTGTAGAAAAACTGTAAGTCCTATACACATCAAAATCAATACCAGTCTTGCGAAGGTGGTTTATAACATGTATACCCAATTTGAGCTCAATCTAATGTACCGTTTAAACGCTAGCACACTTTCAAGAATTTCTCCCTGTAGGCCATAATGTAAAAGAAATCTTTATTTTATCCCTGTAGAAAAACTGTAAGTCCTATACACATCAAAATCAATACCGGTCTTGCGACGGTGGTTTATAACATATATACCCAATTTGAGCTCAATCGCATGCCCTGTTCAGGAGCGCTATCGTGTACACTCACACAAAAACACACACACACACACACACACACACACACACCACACCACACCACACCACACCACACACACACACACACACATACATACATACATCTCGTAAAAATAGCATAAATGAATTCAGAAGACCTCAAAACGTGTAAATACACCAAAATAACGAATTCGAATTTTTTCATGATTACAATACTTTCCTTACATGGTACATGTTCGGAAAGTAATAAACAAGCTAATATGCAAATCAACAATATATGTGCCAATTTTTATTGATTGCTCAGTTTAAAAGTTTCACCAAAGGTCATAGGCTTCACATCCTAAGTTGCAAGGCATTCGCTCTTCCGAGATGAATATACCCAGAAAGAAATGTCTTCACTTTTTTTGCAAAAAAAGTATAGATTGTGTACAATTTGTGCATAAAAAGTGGATATTTTTTAATATTTTGAAAGCATGCACTTTTTGTGCAAATTATATACAGTTTTTATGCATACTAAAAAGTGAATATTCTATATTGTCAAAAATATTGTCAAAATATTCACTTTATATGCAAATTTTTTGCACAAGAAATGCAAACATTTTTTCGCTGGGATTTAAGCAGTTTGAACAGTTTTTGCAAAATCTCAAAATCTAATCCAAATTTTAAGAAACTTCAGGGGCATAGTTTAAATTGTACGACCACCTATCGTGTCACTAAATTTTGCTTTATTCACTTAAGTCGTATGTGATGCGCCGACAAAAATTTACGCAGTTTGAAACGATTTTCAGAAAAAATCTCAAAATCTATTTTTTTAAATTAATCCGACGATTATAGCTTAAGGTGAGTGATTGCCTATCATGTCAGTAAATTTCATTCCTTTCGCTTTAGTCACTTTTACGTGATGTGCAAACAAAAATTTACGCAGTTTGAAGTAGAGATGGCCAATGATTCGATGAGTCGAATCAGTGATTCGAATCTTGGTACTGAGTGGCTCAGTCTTTACACTCACTCTCTACTGATTCGAATCTCAAGCCCTCAAGGGAAATACATTCCAAGTGCGAAGGGAAGAAAAACTTATTTTCCCTTTGCCGTTCCCAGAGATTTTCCCTTACTCTTTCAACTCTTTTCGACTCTTTACGACTCTTTTCGGCTCTTTTCGACTCTTTACGACTCTGAGTCGATAGATGATTTGAAACAGTAAATGAGTGGGTGTGGGTGAGTTGGTCACTGAGTTGGTGCAGCAACGAATCTTTACTGATTCAGTGTTTCGCTCTGTTTCGGTGATTGTATACTATCGTTGAGATTCGTTAGTTTTTCGAATCTTCTATCGACTCAGAGTCGAAAGGAGCCGAAAAGAGTTGAAAGGATGTTTCATTTAATTGGAGGGGTTTTTTTGAATCTTCTATCGACTCAGAGTCGAAAGGAGTCGAAAAGAGTTGAAAGGATGTTTCATTTAATTGAAGTTTTTTTTTCGAATCTTTGGTGTTTCATTTCTTGGTTGGTGGTCGGATTTAAAGTTTTATCTGTCTGTGGGTGTGGAGTGGGTCGAACATCGTTTGCTTTTGGCGGGGGGCATAGGCGTTACTTCCTAAGGGCAAGAGGGGTCAATCTCCCCCCCGAAAAAAAAATTAAGAAAATCCCTCCTTCCAACTTGTCTGACTGATTTAATATTTGTTTAAAATTTAATGAAACATCCCTTTTCTACTTTTAACTTCAATATATGTCCCCCTGCCCCCAACCTCAAAAAAAAAAACGGAACGTTAAGTTTAAATGTTGGCGGATTTTCATGTGAAGGGAAATAGAATGAAATAAAGTTAGGATTGTGCTTGTCACTTTTAATGAAGGATACAGGGGCGGTATTAAGCGCTCTCACAAAAGGTCTTTGTAGTAAGCAAAATAACATTTCGCTTTATTGCAGCAGATTTCGTTTTTTTTTTTACCTTGTTTTTCGTTTAAGGGGAATGATTTTATTTCCTTTCGTAATTCAGAGAAATACAAAATAGGGTCTAAAGCAGTGGCGTAGTTAGTGTTATTGACAGTGGCGTAGCCAGGATTTTATTTCGGGGTGGGCTGGGTATCAAATTTAAAGATAAAGTTCAATTGTAAGCTAGGTAAAGGGTCCCATTTTTTGGGGGGGGGGGGGGGCAGCAGCCCCTCAGTAGGACTGGGCCAAAAATCGACATATCGGTTTTATTTCAACATCAAATATCCGATATTCCCATTTTCATTTCAGTGAAATCTCGAATTCGATAAAGGGCAAAAATACAGGCCGGCCAGGGGCGTAGCCAGAAATTTTTTATGTGGGGGGGGGGGGGTTATGACTACTACAACTCATATATATGTATACGTGTGTATGATAATGTAGTGAAGAATATACATTTTGTATGGCAAAAAATTCCTCATGGGGGGTTATGACCCCCCTAACCCCCCACCCCCCTTGGCTACGCCTCTGAGGCCGGCGATAAGAAAATCCTGAGATCAATACCAGCTTGTGATGCTTTTGCTACTGTTTTCTCTCGGAAAGCTTCTTCTTCTCTCATCGCAGAAAAAACAGCTCCATGGTTTATTAGTCTAATTACCATAATTAATTAACGTATATCTCGGAACCTATCCACCGGAGCGCGTTTTTATTGATTCTCGACCCCCCCCCTAGACTCAACACCCCACCGATACTTAAAATTTCGAATGCTTTGACACCAAACTTAACCTTTTAATCTTACAGGCCCAGGGGGTCATACGAAGCTCCCCTATATTTTCAATTTGGGCATTTTAAACACTAGCCTCCTCCGACGGCATCTCCAAAGTCTGGAAACCATCCCAGAGCCAATTTCTACATGTTTGCAGTCCTTTTAAGCCTCAATCATGGTTAATTAGTCTAATTACCATAATTAATTAACGTATATCTCGGAAACTATCCATCGGAGTGCGTTTTTATTGATTCTCGACCCCTCTTAGGAACCCCCATCGATACATAAAATTTCGAATACTTTGACACCAAACTTAACCTTTTAATCTTACAGGCCCAGGGGGTCATACGAAGCTCCCCTGTATTTTCATTTCGGGCAGTTTAAACTCTAGTTTTACTGGAGCAAGGAGAGAGAGATGCTAACTGTCCGAGAACTCAGCGGAGAAGAAACCCCATGAATGGGTGAAGGGTGTTTAAATAGTACGGCTTTCGGCGCAGAGGGAGGGAAAATTTCTTTAGTTGTTTTATTGATTCAAGATTCGAATCACTGATTCGAATCATCGAAGTAGTGAGTGAGTCGAGATTCGAATCAGTAAAATGAGTCGAACCGCCCATCTCTAGTTTGAAGCAATCTTCGAAAAATCTCAAAATCTATAGAGAGATTTTTAAAATATTCATTATAATGAATATTTTTAAAAATTCGAAGCCTATACTTTAAGTTAAGTGACCACCTATCATGTCAACAAATTTTATTTAATCAGTCAGTTTTACGTGATGTGCGAATAAGAAAAGATAAAGACAGACAGACAAACTTTTTTTTTTTTTTTTTTTTTAACGGCCGTACACAGGTCCCAAATGCTTAAAATGGATAGAAATCGCAAAATCTTTTTAATTTTGAGTAGTGTAGTAGTGTACAGGAAAAGTCTAGTTTTATTTAATTAGAAACTTAAATATTCCAATTCCGAACTTGAAACAACAATCACATCAAATTTTAGTCTCGCCAATAAGGAGTCAGACCCCCATCTAATGGTTAGAATGCCCGGCTACCAAGCGTTAATTCTCCAGTTCGAAACCAAGTCTCGGAAGCTTGAAAAATGAAGTTCAGATGGCAGCATTAAAATTCAAAGAGATGAGGAAGAAGTTCGAATTTGCTTTTTTTTTTTTTTTTTTTTTTTACTTTAAAAAAATTTTATCTAGCTGGGATATACCCCAATTTTTATTGATTGTTCAGTTTAAAACTTTTATCAAAGGTCATAGGCTTCACATCCTAAGTT
Source organism: Cheiracanthium punctorium (assembly GCA_038373885.1). Classification (NCBI taxonomy): domain Eukaryota; kingdom Metazoa; phylum Arthropoda; class Arachnida; order Araneae; family Cheiracanthiidae; genus Cheiracanthium; species Cheiracanthium punctorium. The sequence goes on from JAWZYV010000554.1 coordinate 288,882, forward strand.
GCAAGGTGTTTGCTCTTCCGAGATGAATATAACCCCAATCGCACCGGCTTTACAATGGCTCTATGCCCAATTTTCCCCCCTTGCCGATTATCCAACCCTACTGTTCAGGAGAGGACCTGCCCAAGCAAAATCCGAGATAAGAGCCCCCGACGAGATGAAGAACCTTGCATGGCGCGCACTGCGCTTCCTCCCTGTCCGATCATCCGCATTTCAGGAACCGATGACCGTTTGCTACTAGGGATGCCATCAATTTAGGGGGGACCCTTGAAAATATACTAACGCTGGCTGTTTGCGAGACCAAAAAAATCAGTTGGTCTGGCTATCACTTTATGGGGGGGGGGGGGGAAATATGCTAACGCTGGCCGTTTGCAAGACCCCAAAAAAAATCATTTGGTCCGGTCATCACTTTAGAGGGCCCCCTTGAAAATATGCTAATGCTGGCCGTTTGCGAGACCCCAAAAAATCAATGGGTCCCTTGAAAATATGCTAACGCTGGCTGCTTGCGAGACCTAAAAAAAAATCAGTGGGTCCGGCCATCACTTTAGGGGGCCCCCTTGAAAATATGATAATGTTGGCCCTTTTGAGACCCAAAAAAACATCAGTGGGTCCGGCCGTCACTTTAAGGGGCCCCCTGGAAAATATGCTAATGATGGCCCTTTGCGAGACCGAAAGAAAACATCAGTGGGTCCGGCCATCTGAAAGAAAACATCAGTGGGCCACCATCTCTTTGGGGGCCCCCCCCTGGAAAATATGCTAATGCTGGTCCTTTGCGAGACCCCAAAAAAACATCAGTGGGTCCTTCCTCCGCTGTAAGGGCCCCTCGAAAATGTGCTTCCGATACCCATACCGAATAAAACAGGTTTTCCCTAGTTAATTCGGGTTTTGCCTAACGCTGTCAGTCAGAACGCGTTTTGCCTAGTTAATTCGGGTTTTGCCTAACGCTCTCAGTTAGAACGCGTTTTGCCTAGTTAATTCGGGTTTTGCCTAACGCTCTCAGTTAGAACGCGTTTTGCCTAGTTAATTTGGGTTTTGACTGATTTCAGGTTCTCACTGCAACATATACATATTTAGTTTTGTTCAATTTAAATTAAATAATTTTTAAACCAAGAATTTTTTGTTAAGTTTTGCTGAAAAATTTTTTTAGTAAACACAAATTGGAAAAAAAAAAAAAAAATCTGACATTAAATTTAATTATGAGTGCATTTAAGTTATGGTAGAAAACTGATTTATGTCAAATAAAATCATCGACCAAAATTCTTCAAAGTTTGAATTTTCGAAGGTTTTCAAATTTAATATTAATAGAGAGAAAGATACATTTAGCTTTTTTACTATACTTGCTTTTTATTTTTACTATTGTTTTCCTTTTAATGTCTTATGAATTATTTACTGTATAGGAAAAACAAAATGCTTTGCCATTTGAACTGGGTAGAGATGCAGTAAGTGTATCGAGCTTGCAAAGGAAACATATCAGCTTTGAACATGACTTACAAACTTTGGGTTCTGCTGTAAGTAATTATTTCATAGTTTTTTAAAAATTGTACTTTTGATAATCAGAGTAGTGAATATATTTATGAACAATGACAATGTTGATTATAGTGTTTTTTTACTACGTACAAAATATTTACACTTTGCTCATTTTTGTACATTTTAAAAATATGTTTATTAAAATCACGTTGTTATTGCATTTTATGTATTTGTTTTAATATTACTAAGCTATATTTAAAAAAAAAAAAAGTAGTCTGTGGCATTTTTAAATGAACAAAGTATGTGTGTTGAATCCATTTATAATACCTCATGTCAGAATGTTGGATTAGTGCAGCACTTTCTTGAATATTTAATAGTGCTATACTTTCTATTAGAGAAAGTTTTCTAAGCTAATATTGTACATTTTGATTTTTTTTTTTTTTTTAAGTGTCATCAGGTGGATGGAAATTTTTGTTTCAGTTTCAGATTTTTGTAGTTTCACAGACAAAAAGCCTAATTTTGACATTAAGTTCTATTAGTATTACCTTTATGTGATTAAACCAAAACCAGTATAATTATCTAGATAACTTTTGGCAAGATTTTTTAATACAAGAAACATTTTTGTAATAAAATAAGTAAATATTCATAAAAGCAGGGTGCCCACTGGCTGCTAAAAGGAGACTATTTCCTACTATAATCGAGAATAGGCGACTATTTACATGTGAAAACAGCTAAAAAGCAACTATTTTCAGGAAAATGGCAACTATTTTTTTAGGAGCAACAAAGCAATTTCTGTTTTCCACCTAGAACGTTTCAGCTTAGGGCGTGTAACCACACTACTAAGAACATGATAAACACTGAGCGCAGCACAACAGTGTCCACCTGTAGATTTGGAGAAATATCTGGTGAGAACAGATAAGCTAGATTCATACCGCCTGTGTCATTCCATTGTAGTTCACTACAGTAAAAGATGTGTTTTCATAATCAAAAAATTGTTATACTGAATTGATTAAACCTCAAATTCCAAAAAATTAATGTAGCCAACTTTCGGAATGACACAGTGGTATATCATTAACTTTGTTGCAGAAATTCTGCTGAATTGTCGGGATTCGTATTAGAGAGAATGCTTTAAAGTCTGGGGTTTGTAGAAAGTTTCACTAGCCAGTTGAGATGCCAGGACGAAACACAAACATAACTGTTTTTGGAAACTTCTCAATCTTCAAAGCACAATTTACAAGAATTTACAAGCAGTAATTCTATAGATAACTAGTCATCAATTGCAGAAACTTCCCCAAATACTGCAATTTCTTTACAGTAAATAAAATTGTCCAATTTGCTAAAATATCAGAATACTCGAGCCAAACCCTTGACTCCTCCACAGCATACAACAATACTTAATTCATAAACAAATTTTAAAATACAACTTGGCAAAACAACAGTGCCTCTGGCATCAAAATTGTGCAAAGCATTATTTTCTTAATAGCTAGTGTTTCATAGAAAAAAAAAAGCCATCAAAAAAGCCAATTCAAGACTGAAACAGTGGGATGACCTACTCACGTATTTATATTTTTGGGAGAGTTTTCTCTAAGTTCTGGCAAAATCTGTCTAATAAATTCTCTATCATTTTCGTTGCATCATTTGTATAATGCTAAGCAGGTAAGTAAACATTGAAGGTCTCTTTTTTTTTTTATGTTAGATGTCGCCAGTCTTGCCCATTTTAATTGGGGACAAAATTGGTGCAAAAAGAAGCCCTCAAAACTTAACCCAGCCAAGCGATAATGCCAATATTTAACAAGAACTCCCATTTCTGATGCTGTCCTATGTGAATATTAAATGTTCCTACTTGCGTTGTAGTTAACCGATTTACATCCAATAAAGTGCAAAACTTAACTTTAGTAACACTATTAACTTTTATTTGTAGTAATGTATGCTTCATAAAAATTAATACACCTGTTGCTTGTTTTTAAACTGTGCATTTTTTTTTTCATTTAAATTTCTATTTTAAATTTTAAAAAGGTGCATAACTTTTTATTTTTGAGTATTTATTTATTTTTTAATTCACATAATAATTCAATAAAATGTTATGTTAAAATTTCCATGATCTAAATTCTATAATCTGCATGTTTATAGATTCAGTTTTGAGAGAGTCTACTGTGTTTTGTATTTCGAGTTTAACTAAAAATACTTCGAAAGCCATTGAAAACTGTCTACTTTATAATGTTTTGTTCTATGAACTTCTGCATCTGAGAAAACAGAACTAAACTGCGAGCATCATCTGCTACGGAGTAATATATAATGAATTCAATTTTCAGAAATATTATATGAACTTCTTTCCAAAAACAAAAATGTGTCTTTAACATTTTTCAAACTTTGTTTAGAAGATTACAGTCTGTTTAGATTGTTAAAAAGGCTACTAAAGCAACTATTTCTGTGGCTGTCGTGTGGTGGGCACCCTGTAAAAGCAACCTGATGATTAAAAAAATTGATCAAACAGAATTTTTAAAAATGTGCAAAATAGAATTAAGTTTATATTTAATTTCTGCACACCTCTTCAATTACAGAGTTCAGATTGAATTTTAGGTGCCAAAAGAGCAATAATTCACTAAAAGAATATTGAAATTTTTAATTTTCAATATTATGTTTAAAAACTGCATTTTTTTTTTCAAAACATATTACAAAATCTCACAAAGGTATTAATTTATTGTTTAGTAATAATTCAAAACAATCCTCAAACTTACATTTGTCAGCAGTGTTTATACATCTGTGATAGATGTAAGATGTACTGTCCATAAAAAAATGTGATAAATGTCCATAGATAAAAAAACACTGTTGTGTGTTTCACAACTGTAGTGTATTCAAAACATAGTTTTAAGAACATTTATTTTCGAGGGCTAAAACATTGAATCAATCCATTCTGGAAAAAGGGAAATATCTAGGCATGCATGCAAAAAAATGGTGTACTGGATTTCTTAGTTAAATAAATTTGAATGAAATATAACCTTAAAATATTTACAGAATTTGTATAAACTATAATTGCTGTAATCACCATGCTTTCTTAGTTATCTTCAAAAGACCATTTTTAAAACTTGAGATCAGTGGCTCTGTTTTTGCCACCTTACTCACAGAGTCTCTTCTTGTGACTATCCTGTTTTTTCTTTACAAATGTCACTTCCAGGAAATTTGTCCTTTCCAGCCTTCTTTCCAAAGCAACTACTGACACAAGGCAATGGCTGGGTGCAACTGGGGAATGCACGTAACCATCCTGACCAACTTTTGGAGATTCTTTCAAGATAAGAGAATAATAAATAACATTATAGTTTCATGTGATTTCATACTCAATGGATTGCTCCAGCAAAATCATTTTTTCTTATTTATAATGGATTTCATTATTTGATGCATTTGTGATTTAAACTTAAGGTAGACAATATTGTGTTTTAAAAACATTCAGAGCTTATCAGTAGTAGTCAGTAGCTTGTCATATTGCAAATAAGCGAGCTTGAATGACTTAAAAAGTATTTAGCAAATGGTTCTCGAAATTAGAAAAAGATATGAAATTGAGGGGGAAAAATATCGCTCTTTTAATTGACAACTGCTCTGCACATAAACACATTCCAAAATTGCAGAATATAGAAGTTTACTTCTCTTTCCACCAAACACTACTGCAGCTCTACAACCCCTCAATTCAAAGGCTATTACAGAAAACGATTGGTGGATAAAATGATTTTTAATTTTGATCAAAAGCACCCTGTTCCCTTAGTGTTACTGTAAAAGATGCACGTGAATAGGTTGCTAGTGGGAAATGAAGCCACAGTCCACATAATATTTGGAAAAAAGCTGCCGTCATTCAAAATGAAGTAGATAGTCAGTGTGATACTTCTTACAGATATTCTTAGGAAGAAAACACTATTTCAAGTCTTCAAAATTCTCTGACAGATTACGAAGATAAAGCTGGAAAAAAGTTGGAAATATCTGTTCATGATTACTTAAATATTGATGCTGAAGTGCAGATCTTTCCGCAACTAACGGATGAAGACATTCTTTCTGAAATAAGAAGTGATAACAGTGAAGAAGAGTCAGAAGATGATGATGTGAATGGAAAAGATAATTCCATTATGGTAAAGCGAAATTTATCTCCTGGAAAAGTTGGGTTGCTCTATTTATGTGCTTCATAACTTATTTATTTCAAGTATCTAATGTACCCGAGGAGCATCTAAATTCTTTAGATGCACTCCATTTTTTCTGCATGAGATTATCTCTGAATAATACAAAAACCAAACAAAAATTACTGATTTCTTTGTGCAGAATTCAAAATAAATAAGGATAAATTAATGGGTATGTATTTTCATTTTTTTAATTCCTATTTAATACATTTTACAGAAAGCTTTTGGGGCATTCAGACATTATTTATTTAGACTTTATGTATTTATTATTTAAATATGCGGTAAATATTATAAGCTATATGGCCACTAGAATCCCAGGCAAGGCTGCAAGGGTATTTAACTAAAATTAAGTAGTATTGTGAAAATTACTCAAAACTATAAACTTGTTTTTCTCATTCCATTTATCATATAGCATTACTTGTGTGAGCAGGAGGATGTGCTGAATTCAATATTTCATTCCAATATTGATTAGCTCTTTAACAATAATTCTTTTTAAAACAATAAATTATTTTGACCCCCAAAATATCATTATAGAGATTTTGCTGTATTACAAATTTTAATTAAACTGATACAGCAAAAACAGAGATTATAATTTGCTTTATTTTGTGATGCACCTTGAAACTAGTGTTTTACATGCAGTGCATACATAATTGCAAATAAAACTGCATATAAAAATATAACATAATTGCAAATAAATATATGAAAGGAATTTTTCCTTTATTGACCTTTCTTTATATTCAACAGGTACAACAAATTCAAGATGATGCTGTTAAATTTAATTCCATATATGCTGGGGAAAGAGCAAATGAAATAAGTGGTAAAGTTGTAGAAGTAGTTGGTGCTTGGCAAAAGCTTCTTACCATGTGTGAAACAAGGCGAGAAAAGTTGGCTGATACTGGTGACTTATTCCGCTTTTTGAATATGGTAAGGGATCTCATGTTATGGATGGAAGATACTGTCAGACTTATGAATACATCTGAAAAACCAAGGTACTTTAATGAGTTTATTTCATATACAGTGAAAAACGTTTACCATGAAACTGTGGGGACCAAAATATTTTTTTGTGTTAAAAATTTTGTAAAAAAAAGGGCAAAGCTCGCCAATATTTTTGATGTTCTTATATTTTATTTTGGTTTCCTGTTAAACTGGGCATGGACTGCATCCATTGGAATGAAAAGACAGTATAAAAAGATATAAAGGACTATATGGTGTATTTTTCAGCACAAATTGTTGCAGATTGCTTTATTAATCTCCCATTTGAATGCGTATCTAAATAACTGTACGCACTTTTTATCAGTTTCTGCACTTCTGAAGTAAAAGGGGATTGAAACAGTGTCATTGATTCCGTTGCCAGAACCTACAGAGAATGAGAGAATTCTTTTGGATTATGAAGGATCTTTGGTACAAATAAGGATTCTATTCATTAGGGGAGGGGGAGAGACCTGATGGATGATATTATTGATACTTCAAGGATAATCAAAGGAAGAGGAACAGGGACCCAGAATTTAAACAATCCCACAAATATGTTCAAGTGACTTGTCGCAAAATGCCACGGAAGATTTAAAAAAAAAACTTTTTTTTCGTGTTAAATGATTTTTGTTTCATGTTAAAAGAATTTTTTTTTTTTTTAATTGCATGTTTACGGTCTAGACCACTATATCATGTTAACCAATTTTTCATGTTAAAGGTATTTCACTGTATGTATGTTCTGTTTTGAATTAGTACTTCCATAATAGTAAAATAATTTATTAGCTTGCAATGTTGTACAAATGATGGGTTCTTATGAATTTTTATTATAATTTTATTCTATATTGAAAATAGTTTAAATAAAAATCCAATGTTCAGTACACAATACATCCAATTTTGGTTAATTTTAAGATGGAAATATTTCTAATGCATCAGTAATATTTAATAAATATTGGCATTTGATGAAAAATATTGCCAGTATATCTCTAATATTAAGTAGATATGTAACAAGTATAATTGATACAGACTTCCAATTACTTCACCATAATGAAAAATTATCCCCATAACAGTAGAGTTTGGTACTTTCTTGCCAAATATAGAAGATATTGCCTTGCTGAATTAAGTTTTGAAAGCTTATTTTTGTCACAAAATTTGGTGACATTTAACATAATACTATTATTTCTGCTGCTGACAATGGTTTAAAAACATGTTTTTTCCCCATTTTCTGAATGATGATATCATCAAAAAAGATCAGATTGCTTTGCAGGGATTGCAAGGTGACTATTTCTAAGCTATCCCCTTTCCAAAAGAAAAGAAAAAAAAAAAAAGAATCATATAATGCAGTCCACTGGTAAAGAAATATTACAGTACCTTTTGAAAAAAAAGGGGGGGGGGAAGAAAATTGCACACAGTATAAGTCCTCCTTTTTTGAAGCCGGAAAAAATATTGCTGGCTCAATATTGATACAACATTGAAAGACAATATTGTTTTAGTATCTGCAAGTTTACATTACCATAGTGCAGCACATATATTTTTCATTTCTATAAAACCTGAATATGACTGCTTTAATGTCTAGGGATGTGTCTGGAGTAGAGCTTTTGATGAACAATCATCAAAGCTTGAAGGCAGAAATTGATACAAGAGAAGACAATATATCTGTATGCATCAATCTGGGGAAGGAACTGCTTGCTAGAAATCACTATGCTTCTAATGAGGTAATAAATTTTACATTATTTTTTAAGATAAATTTTAACCATTTTCTCCACTTATCTCTTTTTTGCACTTATATTGTTCTGAAAATGAAACAAAACTGTGAACAGAGAAGAGTAATATTAGTATTGATTGGTTGGAAAGTATATGAAATAACAAACATTATCCCCCCTCCTCCCTTTTCAACAAGATTTTGTACAAAATATGATTTATGATTTTCTGTATTTTGAAGTTTGTACAGTTACTGAATTTTTAATGTGCAGAAGACTAAAGTGAATAAGCTATGATGTAGGGAAAAAATATCAAATGTATGTTAACATATAAATAATATTAATCAGTTGTAAAATGTTACAATTGGACATACCCCATGTACATCCAATTGTTCTATAATTGGACTGTATGTTATAGTGTAGAAAAAAAATAGCTTATTATTGAAACTACAGCACTTCAAAAATTAGTCTGCTCACCCCACCCCCACCAAAAAAAAGTGAAAAATTTTAGTTTTAGTTAAATTTTGTGCTAAATATCGGAAAAACACTCATCTTATGAAGAAAATCATACAGAATGAATTTGTAGTAAATTTATTTAGCTTCAATTTAAGCACAAAACAACACCTTTAGACCTAATAACTCTCTCATAATTTGAAAAAAAGAAAAAAAAAAACAATGGCAAAATTAGATTTTAGTGAAATAGATCTAACCCATGATGACTTTTGGTCACATTAACATTGTAACATGAAATTCGGCAAATGGAATTGTCACATACAGCCCGGATACGTAAAGTGGAAGTTCACTGCCTTGTGCGCTAAAAGTGAATTAACTTTAGAAAATACATTCGTGCAGAACAGAATAAAACAAACAAGTTATGAGATTTAAACAACGGGAGGCGATCTGTACAAAAAAGGTTTGAAGAACAAAAAGACTTACCCCTTATGGGTGGAACACTTGTGTGCGAGAAGTATCAGGAACTCACATTCAGACACAATAAGAGGACACGTGACTTGGACTTACTACATTGAAACCCACAACTTTATTTTTACACAAATACCATTACACGTTATTTTGGATATTTAATACTAGAGATCTCCATCTCCGAAAGACTGTTAAGTATGATCCCAGTTTACTAATGCGATGTTCCTATGATAATATTTAGTTCATTTTAGTTAAACCGTGGGCGGATCCAGTTAGATTTCTAAAACGGCCAAAAAGGAAAACGCTGCTGGTAATAATCAATGGGGAACTCCAGGACCCACGCAGCAAAAAAGGGGAGCAACGCCGAAGCGTCAAAGAGCAACCGGCAGTCGTGCAAAACGAAGAAATGTGTGGAAAAGACTCGTGCGAGCTTATATATACCTTTCCAGCAACCCCCATTCCTAGAGCATGCAAATGCCACCAAGCAGCGTCGGTGCGTGATAGGGTTAGAGAGGTGCCGCAGGGGGAAGCCGTCATATCATCGGAGGAGCGCCGCCAATCGTCATTGCCGCCGAGCTGGTTCATGGCATACATCTCCACGGTTGGCGGGAGAAAATGGCAGGCGAAACAGAAGATTGCACTTAGTGATTATTGCTGTACGCTTGGAATGTTTCCACGTGGTCCCGGGAGTCACGTTGATTAGTTGAAATATTCTAATGAATATAGAGTACTTACTATGTTTTAATTACAACCAACTTGGCCAGACCACGCCACAGTTATTTTAATATCAAAAGGATTAATTACAAGTTAGAGTTTAAATATTTACAGGGGTTGTCAGTCAAATGAAAACTTGTGGTCATATTTATGCCACAAACATATTAGATTTCTGTGCCGCCCAGGTGGTGTAGTGGCTAGAGAACCATTCTATCTCGCCGTGGGTCCGGGTTCGAATCCCGGCTTGGGCATGGATGTTAACTTGTCCGTCCCTTCATAGGGGGTAGTGCTGTCCGCCCACTGGGTGCTCCCATAATAAAATGGACAGTAACTAGAGCCGTTGATGGCAAAGGCTTGTGGCCAGTGCCTGCCCATTAGGAAAAAAAAAAAAAAAGATTTCTGTGAACTATAATTTTGGTAAAACCCAAAATATTAGTTGTCTCTCTATTCTAAAAAAAATCTCATGTGGACAACACATGACTTCCTTGCACGTCTATAAAATCAAAAATATTTTCTGCGCACTTGATCTAAACTTATTTTGTTTGAAAGAGATAAAATACTGCAGTAATAGTAAGGTTTAGCAATTTTTCGGCAAAATTCGCTAAGGTGTAAGACAAATGGCAAGATTTTGGGCATGGACCAAACAATAACTAACTATCGCCAAATTTAGCGATATTTTGGCAAAACTTGCCAAGGACGATGACAAATGGCAATATTTTGAACATTGACCAAATGACTGACTATTGCCAAATTTCGCAATATTTCAGCAAAACTAGCCAAGGTCGACGACAAATGGCGAGATTTTGGGCATGGACCAAACAGTGACTGACTGCAGATGTAATATTTTGAAGATGTCCATAGACATTAATATATTAAAATTTTTTTGGCTGGTCCTGTAAATAAACTCTAGTAGATTGGAACCAAAATTTGACATGCTTAACTAGATGTTACAGCAGTCTTATATATGAAATTTCAACATTCTACAACTAATAATTCTTGAGATTTGAGAGCTAAATACATACACACCTGCACCAAAAGTCGCCAAGCTTGACTATTGGTACCAAGGTCGAACTTGGTGACTCGCCAAAGTCGAAGACAAATGGCGAGACTTTGGCCATAGACCAAACAATGACTGACTGCAGATGTAATATTATTGAAGATGTCCATAAACATTAATATATTAAAATTCTTTTGGCTTATCCTGTAAATAAACTCTCCAGTAGATTGGAACCAAAAATCGAGATGCACAATTAGATGTTACAAAAATCTTTTATATGAAATTTCAACATTCTACAACTAATAGTTTTTGAGATTTGAAAGTTAAATACGTACACATGTACACCAAAAATTGCCAAGCTTGGTGACTTTGGGCGTAATTCTTGAAGGAGGCATGTGACTGTGGTCGGACCATTACCTATTAACTGTATGGTAGGACAGTATTGTGCTTGATATGGATGAATGTCCCTAAAATTGCCTTTGCCCTTAATGTATTGGAAATCTTTTGAGTGTTCCTGTAGTAGAACTATGAATGACAAAGACACTTTTTTGATGGAGAAATTCATTTTGTAACCCTTAACAGCATATATCACTTCTGAGTCGTTTGAAGTCGCCTGATATCTCTAAAATATGCTTTAACCGTTTCACTGCTATCCATCAAAATCCTCATACACCCTCCAATAAAAGTATTCGAGCAAGAGAGAAATTTCCTATTTTAGATTTGCGAAAAATAATTGAATTTTTGAAGAATGCACAACTTAATAGAAATATGGTATGTCATATTTATGCATAGCCTAACTCATATTCTATGATAAATAATTTTTAATATACGAAACCAACATAGGAAATTTCTGTCTTGCTTGAATGCTTCTTTTGGAGGGTGTAATTCCAAAAGCGCAATAGCACTGCATAGCAGTCAAATGATTAATGAATTTCTGCCAATGTAGCGTAATGTATTTAAACTTTTTGGGTGGCCCTGTAGATAAACTATCCAGTCGAATGGTACCAAAAGGGGAGGTGCACTCCTAAATATAAAGTTTCAACTTTCTACGTCTAATAGTTTTTGAGATATGCGAGTTTAATGAATTTCTGCCCACAGAGCGTAATGTATTTTGAATCTCTTGGACTACCCTATTGGGACCGAAATATAGTCAGTCGATTGGGACCAAAAGGGGAGGTTAACAACTACGTGTTACAACAATCTTAAATATAAAATTTAACATTCTACGACCAATAGTTTTTGAGGATGCAAGTTACATGCATAATGTAACTTACGTATGAACGAACGGATGTACATACAGATGGCTTGGAAAAACTGGTCAAAATAGACTCGCCGTTGGTCAAAATGGATTGCAGACACATTTATATTATTGTGCATGCTTGTGTACGATGAGATGCATAAAAAAATTCTTAAAATTAAATTTAGAGGTAGTTAAAATCGTTTTTTTTGTCGAAATTTGGCCCCTGAAAATTTTCTAGATCACATTACTTCCTTATACTCCGAACAAGAAAGTAAAAAGTAACGGCTGCTACAAAAAAGCTTGGTCTGCTATCTCCTCTGAAATAGTGGGGATTTGAGTTTCGACAAAGGTGTCTATGGATTTGGAAAATTCCGAGAAAGCCGATAAGCTGACTTAAATTTCAAAATTCCTGTTATGTTAGAAGATATTAATAAAAAACTGATAAAATAAGCATAATGGTTGCTAGGCTTGGCAATTTTCACCAGCATAAATTTTTTCATGCCTTTTTGCAAAAGCAATTTCTGCATGAAATTAACAAACATGAAGTAGAATTACACTATTTTTATGCCAAATTAAAAAGTAAGTGAAATAAATAAGTCAAAATGTGTTACGTGAAGTTCACAATTTTCAAATAGTAAGTTCTCTTAGATAACAGGAGTTTAAACAGGGGTCTGTTTAGGCGAAATTTGGGTCCGTTAACGGACCTTTCACAAAATAATTTATGCTGAAAACGGACCTTTCACAAAATATTTTACCGTAAAAACGGACCCTTCACAAAATATTTTACCTTAAAAACGGACCCTTCACAAAAAATGTTACCGTTAAAACGGACCCTTCATATTACTTTTCATTTGTAAAACGGCCCATGAACCCTCCCTCCCAACATAAATAGCAGAGTAAACAATGCTTCGCTTTTCATTTCTTAACCTGACCGTGAAGGTACAAGACGGATGCCTACAACCCGCTTCTACGGCTGCAGATGACGTCATTGATAATCGTTGCCACTCTGCATGTAGCACTTGAGCGGCATGAAAACAGAGAGGCGATTTAGCTTTTCTCCCTATGGAGTCATGGATCCAGAGTATATATTTTTTCGCCTCGTAAAAGTTTCAGAGTGGGAACACTGGTCAAGTTGTTTATTTCGCTGCACGTGAATGCGATGTTTGCTGTTAACACATACCGCGTGTTTTTTCTTCTCATCATGAAGCGTTCGTACCAGAATTCCGGCTCAAGAAATAGCGATTATTATATTAAAAAAGTTAAACCATCGGACGCTAAAGGATGTATGTCCATTAAATCTTTATAATTGACTTAAAATTATAAGTCAATTATTAAGAAATACTTTAATGCAATTAACATGTTTGCAATTTATTGTTCTGATGTCATATAAAAAAATGAAAAAGCACACTTGATAACTAAATACATGTTTAGCGCCAGATATCCGGTATCCGGCAAAATCGCTATCCGTTATATCCTAATGTAGCCACACATATAACATAACATGCATGACGTACAAATTTAGGCCTAGAGGGAGTCAAGAAATTAGTAATTATGCTAGTAATTTTTTTTCTTTTGCTACACAAGATCACTTTTTGTTAAATTACCCAAATACATATATTCACAAATTAATGAAAGCAGTACCCTATTTTCACAAAAACAGGACCCTGTCTGAAAAGTCTGGACAGACCCCTGTTAAAATTGACGGCAGTTAGTTTTTCTAATAATAACTGTAACTGATTTAAAAAGTGCCATTTTGACATCAGGCACGAGCTGGAAAAACGCTATCTCAAGCAGGGTGAATCTAAATACTGCAGGTATTTCAAAATGTTAGCACCCAGTATTTTGAAAATCAAAAGTAATTCAAATGCATATTATAGTAATGTTGTTAGGTTCAGCTTGCATATTTGCCACCAGTAGAAATATTTGGCAGCTTTAACCATGCCATTATAACAAGTACAGCTTGTATATTTGCCCGATCAATGAGATGATATATTTTGCGGTGCTAAGTAAGCCAATCTGCTAAGGATTATGTATATGAATGTAAGGATAACTGTTTTCATGGCAACCTTACATGAACAATGGTTATCAGTTATGAGCATATGTTAATCGCCAAATAATGAAAAATCGCCATTAGTAGTAATATATAATAATAGCTGTTCTGTAGATCAAAGAAAACATATGAAGCACTGATTTCTTAGAAATAATTACTAACTGAATGTATGCGTAAGTCGCCAAATTCTAAAAAATCGCCATGGATGGCAAATATGCAAGGTGTTCCATAGGTTTTACACAATTAAAAATAGTGTGAAATTATTCCAAGGAACATGCAAGAACCAAGGAATATGTAGCTCGGTAACGTTCTATCAGATCCAATCTTTGGGTTTTGTCAATTAGGTCTTTTTTACAAAAAAGCCTTATTAGGGGCCGAATATCTCATACGAAAAGCGAGCATAGCAAGTCTAGGGGCCTTGGCCTCTAGTATTTTACAAAATTCTATTTATGTACATGTTAATTAGAGAAAAAATATCGTGTTCATTTAAGGATTTGCTTAAATTTTTTAAAAAAAGTAGAAGGACATTTAGATTTTTTTAGAAAAATAAGGAACCTTTTATTTTTACTGATTTTTTTTTTTTTCTGTAAGCAACATTTTACAGATCATTTAATAAGAAAATACCAATATCAGAACCATGATATTCAAAAATAAAACATTAATGACAACAGAAATAATTTCTACCATTTGAAACTGTAAAAAATGTAGGAGGACAGTAACCCAATGAATAAAATACAAGCAATGTTAGTAAGGAATACTCTTCCCATTAGATTTTTATAATTTCGAATATTCTATTTGGCAGTGAATCATTCAAAGATTAGATGTCTGTTTGGCAAAAATGATCCCATGAGCTACTCAATGCTTCTCGAAGCTCAGTGATGGATTCAAACTGTTTTCCACCAGCATATACATGACGAACAAGCATGCCCAGATATTTTCTACTATGTTAAGATCAGGGCTTTTAGCTGGCCAGGGTAAAACCTGCACATTATTTGAAACGAACCAGTTTTTAACTCCATTAGCGGTGTGAATGGAGGCTCCGTCTTGTTGAAAGATCCACTCTTCTCCTCCTAATTCGTAGCCATAAAGAAGAAGCTCAGAATTTAGCAGCTGACTATAGTCTGTATGCTTCTGCCTATCACTCAGAAAGACCAGATTTGTTCTCCCTCCATATCCAATTGCTAACCAGACCATCAAACTTCCTCCCCCCATTTCTCGAGTTGAATAAAATTGTTCTTCATTCTTCAGACAATGCCAGTAGTACTGGTAACCATCTGGACCGTCTAAATTGAATTTCTTCTCATCTGAAAACATCACAGAAGTCCATTCTGTAGTCCCTGACATGTGTTCCTTAGCCCAAGATGAAAGGTTATCAATACGTGTTTGTTTCCACTTTGGATGATGCTTCCGCTTTAATAAAATGAATTTTTTGGATCTTTTTGTGTAGTTGTAAACTGTTTGCCTTGACACATAAGTAAGTCCTGCTTAAATTCGAGCCTTTGCAATACTTCCATTGCACTTTCTAAGCTCATGAGCAACTTTTCTTTCATTGCGAGGCGTTAACTTTTTAGGTCTGCCAGTCTTCTTTCTCTTTCCGTTTCTGTCTGGATTTCTGATAAAGTTAGAAACTGTATTGGGGCTGACGTGCAGTATACGAGCAATCTCTCAGCCTTTACCATCATTTTTATATGCAAAAATTTGGCCTTTTTGAAAATCATTTGAAGGTTTTCCTCTTGGCATTCTGGAGAGAAAACAAATAAGGAAAATCTTGACACGTGTAAAGCAAGAAAAAAACAGAGAAATTACATTAAACGGAGTTTATTACTGGAAAACTAGTACAATCTTGTCTTCAAAACATCTTGGAATAATAACTAAAATTCTTAATGATGCTGTAAAGAAGGTTATTTGGTTGGGCTGATTTAAATTTAAAGACTGCGTTGTGATACATGATAATCCAGGTTCGATGCACTTATGTTGCAATTAAATAAAAGACGTTAAATACTGAAAAACTATTTTATTAAACATATACTATTGAAATATTATTATAACGGCGGTGGTGGCTCAGCGAAAATAAAAATACGTCCTATATGGACAGTGAAATTAAGGTGGAATGCTTTAAAAATTACGCCAGCATAGAATTACACATTGGCGAGAACAATAACTTGGCTGAGATTAATAGCGCCAATTCCATAGCAACCCTAACAGTTAATCCAATAAAATTACAATGACGTAATCGCGAACAAATAATTTTAAAGTCGTCGCAGGGGAACAACTAAATAACTTACGCCAGCAGGATGCCAAGAAGAAACTCAAAGAGGCCGTTGATTTTGCAAACGGACACAATATAATCTATTTTTAGCACACCGGTCTGAAGAGACGCAGAACAAAAAGAATAGTGCATACAGGGAAAAGTAAATATACAGATTTAAAAGCCGAAATGACAGGAAAATGAAAACAGAAGTGATTTAGAATTCTTGAATTTTGGATAGATTGCATTAAAGAAAACCAAATTAAATGATTTTTAAATTAGATATGTGATCTTCATCACATATATACTCCCCTCAACCAGGAAAAAAAAATTTTGAAGAAATTTTTTTTTTATTAGTTACAATTAATGTATTTAAAAAATTTTAATTAAATGCTCTGTTCGGCTGGCATAAACAATTAAGAAAATCTTAAACATATTCAGACAAAATTATACAATTGCAAAATTACTGCTGACCACCACCTAATAAATGTTTAGAGAAGAAAAAAAAAATGTCATGACACAATAAAAATAATAACTGCTAGCAATACAAAAGTAAATGTCGACAAAATAAAAAGGGAGCATTTAGCTCACAATACAAAGGGGCATTTTAGCTCATCCCCCCCCCCTTTTTTTTTTTTTTAAATAAGGGGCATTTCAGCACACCCTTTTTTTTTTAAATAAGGGGCATTTCAGCACACCCTTTTTTTTAAATAAGGGGCATTTCAGCACACCCTTTTCTCTTTAATTGAGCATCTCAAGCTCATGTGCACATCAAAGATATACTGCTTAAACTTGCAGTGAGTACTCAAAATTATAATTATAAACCAGCGCTGTTGAATGGTTTGCATATATATATCAATAAGGCCTTCAAATGTCAGAATTATGCATCAAAAATACTTCACTCAATTGACAAAATAAAACAATACATTCAAATTATAATATGATACTAAAAAAAATTTTGTTTGTTTGGTGGTAATTTTTCATGCAGTTCTGTACCATCAGAATTGTAATAATGTTGTAAATAGTACATGACATAACAGTATCTTGACATACATATCTGTATATCATAAGAAAAATAAGCACATTCAATTGAAAAAATTATACTTGCACAAAATGACAATGAAAAAAATTTAAGGAAATTGAATATCAATCTGTACAATACCATCAACGAACATCAATCTAAGTACAATTAAAAAAGGATCTCAGTAAAAGGTTTAAGTGTTATTGGACACTCACATATTTATTTATTTATTTTAAATTTTCAAGTTAGAGATAATACTAAATGAATCATTTAATTTTATTATTAATTATTATTTTATGACTGTGTAATTATTTACTTTAGAAGTCATCATTTAATAAGTGTTAAGTTTTAAGAACATTATTGAAGAAATGATATATTGACAGACACAGCATGGAATCCAAATACACAAGTGAAAACTGCTGGACCAGCCAGGCAGTACACAAAAGCAATTATACCTCCAAGCTTGTGGGTACCACACAAACAAGGAAACAAGCATTCAACACATGCACACAGCAATATATCCGTGAAATAAACAAGTTATTAATTATGTGGAGGTAATAGAAAAAAATTAAGTTATAAAAGAATGAAATTAGTTAACTTGCAAGTCTTGAAAATGTAGGTTTAAACTTGGTAACAAGTACGTAAAATATTAGTTATAGCTTAAAAAGAAAATTGAAGGCAATTGTGGTCATACGGTAAAAATAACAAAATTAATGATTTTTTTTTGTTTGTTTGTTCAAGAAAGGAATGTTGTTGTGTCACTTACTAACACACTAATATTTTCAAAAGTGTCAAAATTGGGAAAGAATAGCACACAAAAGTACAAATAAAAATACACTAAAATGCAATTACTAAACTATACAATATACTGATACTCTGAAATTATATACCATCAAATTTCACTTATTAAAGTCTTGAGTTAATCTGATCACTACATATATATTTTATTATGAGCCTAACTAAATAAACAATATTTCACAAAATAATCACTAAGATAAGAATAAACATAATTCAAATAATAAATTAACTATAAGAACTCTGAAAATGTAAATCAATCTAATTTTTTTTTTTTTTTTTTTTTTATAACTCAGTGAGTACTTGATACCTTAAAGTTGTATTAATTTATAGTAAGGTACAGAAGAGATTTAAATATCTCATAGTATAGAAAAAAATTTCAAAATAAAATGTTATGTTTGTGTATGTGAACACAAAAGAGTGACAAAACATATACAATGTGTTTAAAATATTTTTGAAATGCACTACTTACTGTACACCATAGTGAAAATGTGGGAGAAAAATGTAACAAATATTCAAAAATTTTGTGTGAAGCAAAATGTGGAAGGACAAGCACAATGAACTCAGTGAGCAGAACATCGGTGTGAACATGTTTGTGAGTGTGAACATATAAGACATAAACACAAGTGTGATGAAAAAAAAAATCAAGTATGTGAAAACGTTGAGAGTCAGTAAGTGTAAGCAATGTAAATAAAAACAACAACATGAAAAAAGAGTGTAATTGTGGACAAACACAGACTTCAAAGATCAGTGACTATTCAAGTATGAATCTTATTTGAAGTACAACAAACAATGTATGATATGTGTATTTATGGAAAAGAAAAAAAAGGTAATCAAATAAATACCACTATACTCTTCCAAAGGATACATGTATTAAACAGAGGCATATCAATGGCAGGAAAGAAAACAATAAAACAGTGTATCTAAAAAATGTAAAAATATGTGAACAGTACAACTTATGGTAAACATGTAAAATTGTATTAAAAAAGGCCAAAAATGGAGTGAAAAACAAAAACATAAAGTACTGTTTAAAAAGTATTTAAAACAAAGAATGAGTAAAAAATCAGTCAACATGAGGACTGTAAATAATAGCATGTTCAAAGAAAAAAAAATGTGTAAAAAATGACAAAAATAGAAACAGTATATTGTGAGGTAAGAAAAAAAACTGAAAGAATATGTATGCTGTGCCATGGACCATTTTTTTAATATGCAAAATTGTAGTGTGTAATAGTGAGTAAAAAGTGTGTGCATTAGAAAGGCCTTGCCATGGACTTAATTATTTCAGACTGTCATGATTATAATAAAAAGAGTAAAGAAAAATATAACGATGTATGTGTACCTCATAGAAACTGTACAACGAGCATAGTAATGTAAAATATAGCACGAGAAAAAGTTCAAACATTATAAAGATAACTAAGAGGAATATGTAAGCAAATAAAAAATTAAACAAATAAAAGATATGTACACAAAACATATAAATAATAAGTAAAACTTATATTCATCTTAAATCAAAAAAAGTGTAAAAGCTGGTCGAGAAAAATCCGAGAAACTAGAGCACCAGCGGTAGATCTTTTTTAAAATGATTATCCATTATGATAAATCAACGCAAACACTTCAATTTTTATGTCACATTTTATGTAGCTGATCAATGTCCAATCAAGATGTCATTCATGCGCAATGAGAAACGTTGAATATTCGCCGAAATAACAGGACAGTAGCACAGCACATGCTGCGGCGAGCTAATAGTTTCATACGCACAGAGTTCAGCTTCCGTCCAAAAATCAGCCTCATACCGAATGGCGGGTAGTAAAATATTCAGTGTCATTACGTATTATTCGCACCCCTAGGAGAAACAAAACTGATGAAGTGACGCAAAACAAAACTGCACAATTCCGTAAAAGCACAGTCGGGACTCTGGATCCTTGAGAATATGAGCCATGCGAAACACATGGTTGACACGAACACTGAATACGGCTAGAGATCAGCACAGCGGGCCGAGCAGCAGATGAATAAACGGCTATACACAAGCTGTAAGTTCCCGACCACGAAAACGGAAGTCACGCCATTCAGTAGGAGTAGTAACAGCGGGTAGTTCAGGCTGGATACTACGCTTCCATTTGCTAAGCCACTAAAAATGTAGGAGCAGCAGATTTCTGAACGCTGACATCCGACGGTCTGAGATGATTCCATACGCTGTTTGCTAAGCCACCACCAAAAAAATGCAACTTAAGTGCCTGGGTAGGCACCAATTTATATAAAGAAGGTTATTTGGTTGGGCTGATTTAAATTTAAAGACTGCGTTGTGATACATGATAATCCAGGTTCGATGCACTTATGTTGCAATTAAATAAAAGACGTTAAATACTGAAAAACTATTTTATTAAACATATACTATTGAAATATTATTATAACGGCGGTGGTGGCTCAGCGAAAATAAAAATACGTCCTATATGGACAGTGAAATTAAGGTGGAATGCTTTAAAAATTACGCCAGCATAGAATTACACATTGGCGAGAACAATAACTTGGCTGAGATTAATAGCGCCAATTCCAGAGCAACCCTAACAGTTAATCCAATAAAATTACAATGACGTAATCGCGAACAAATAATTTTAAAGTCGTCGCAGGGGAACAACTAAATAACTTACGCCAGCAGGATGCCAAGAAGAAACTCAAAGAGGCCGTTGATTTTGCAAACGGACACAATATAATCTATTTTTAGCACACCGGTCTGAAGAGACGCAGAACAAAAAGAATAGTGCATACAGGGAAAAGTAAATATACAGATTTAAAAGCCGAAATGACAGGAAAATGAAAACAGAAGTGATTTAGAATTCTTGAATTTTGGATAGATTGCATTAAAGAAAACCAAATTAAATGATTTTTAAATTAGATATGTGATCTTCATCACAGATGCCATTAAATTAAAATAGAAAACAATAATGCAGTAATTAATAGAAAGCAGACGATTTCATTAAAATTCTTTTGTTAAATACTACACTTACTTGAATGGTAGTGTACCTTGGACCAGTCCGAGGTACACCCGAAATAGATCATTTTTGCTAAACAGACATCCAATCTTTGTATGATTCACTGCCAAATAGAATATTTGAAATTATAAAATCTAATGGGAAGAGTATTCCTTACTAACATCGCTTGTATTTTATTCATTGGGTTATTGTCCTTCTACTTCTTTTACAGAGTTTCAAATGGTAGAAATTGTTTCTGTTGCTATTAATGTTTTATTTTTGAATATCATGGTTATGATATTAATATTTTCTTATTAAATGATCTGTAAAATGTTGCTTACAAAAAACTAATTAGTAAAAAAAAAAGGTTCCTTATTTTTCTAAAAAAATCTAAATGTCCTTCTACTTTTTTACGCAGTGTAGTATTCTATTTAATATACAGATTACTATATTGCATTACTATGTGTATAAAAGCTTCTTTCTCTAATTTGAAGAAATTCTGCATGTTTCAGATTAAAGAAAAACTTTTGTTGCTTACCAATCAAAGAACCTTAATGATGGATCGCTGGGAAGAGAGATGGGAGCATCTGCAGCTTAGTAAGTAGTTTTTTTTTTTCAAATGTTATAATAAAAGAATTAATATAGCAGAAAAAGTATGACATGATCTTAGAAATATTTAAATTTTAGTACACTTGATGCTAGTGGAAATGTTCTAGTACACTATTGGATAGATGAGGACATACTTATCAGAAACAAAATTTTCTTTCAACACTTAACTTGTATCTAGAACTCAAACTTTAAAATATTTAAAACTGGTTGCACAAAATTAAGAATTATCTGTTGATAAGAATTATCCGCTATCCTGATGATTGTGTACAACCTGATGTTGCTTGTAGATGGCCAGTGTGGCTGAGGATAGAAGAGGATCAACTTCTGCAGTCTTCACTACTGTCCCAAGTAGCCAGAGTAGTAGATGATCTTATTGTTACCCATCGTAGAGAATATGCCAAGGTACTGCAATGCTGAGAAAACCAGCGATAGGCTGGGTGAAATCACTAACTATTGGCTGAGACATAGACACGTTGGGTGGACTTATTGGATTACATTGGGCAAAGCCATACACATGCTCGGCAAAGTCACATATTTCTCCAAATCGCTGGCTGGACAGAAGTTTTCGTGAAGCACGTAGTTCACATTTTATAGGAGGATTCTTCATTTTCACACCAGCACTAATCCCAGTCTGAAATTAGCATACTGGCTTTTTCTGTGGCTGGCAATATTCAGCTTGTATGTAGAGGTCTGTGCCACTGGGCCATGTCGTCGCACACTTGTACCAGGCCACTGCTGCTGGGTTCTATGCTGGCAAACTGATTGTAAAGAATTTTATTGAAAAGTTTAATATAAACTATCAACAAGAGATTTTTTACTTCCACAAAGAAAAGTAAAATTAAAAGTGTTACAAATTTTAATAGAGAAATTAATAGTTTACTTCTGTAATGCAAATTTTGGTATAAATTAGTTATTTAATATTTAGAAATCTCCTTGCTAAATGATGTTTTCCACTTGCATAATGTAAGACCAGTTCATAACCAGGGCTTCTTTCATCATACAAAGTTGCAGCAGTATCTTTAAAGAAAGATAATCAGGGACTATACATGATTGTGAATGTAAATGTTTATTGTGTGAGTGGGGGAAAAAAAAAAGATTTTCTTTTGTAATTTCTGTAAGACTCCCGAAAGCAATCATTAATCTGATTTTTTTCCTTCTTGAGAGCCATGGAAAAGTGGTTTTAGTCAATGTTATATTTATCTTTATATCTCTAACACTTTATGCGATATAATTCTGTTGTGCCTGCACTTACTTTTCTCATTATCTAAATAAAATAAATTTCCTAACATAATGACTTGAAAAAAAAATATTGTTTCAAAATTAAATTGTTCCTAGAAAAGTAAAAGGCATGACCGTTGTAATTTACCGCAATATCCCAGGCACATTTCCTGAAATAATCTGAAAAATCAAACCTGAAAGAAAACTGCTAATTCAAAATTTACACGAAGTGTAATAAATAAAGAGGAGCCATTTTACAACCAAACTAACATTTATTAAAAGGACTTCTAGATCGTTTACACATATTTTATGTTTTACATTATTACCAAACAAATTAAGAAATATTATAAACACTACACAATTTTATAATTAACCATGGCCTTAAGTTCAAAATTTCCCCGAGCTGACATACTTAAATTTAATTTTGTCTACCTTGAGCTCAATAAAAAAAAGAAAGAAAGAAGTAAAAGAAAGACATATCGATTATATGCGTGAGAGGGAGTCTCCATCACCATCTTAGTAGGATTTCACTTCCAGCTTTGCCATTTTCTTCTTTGTTCCCTTTGTGTCTCCGGGACACACTTCGACGTCAGGGAGATCTGTTTAGCAGCCAAGAGAGCAGACCCACGCTTGTCCATGCCTTAAATCAACTCGGGCTTTCTTGCATGGCACCTTCCGTCCGATAAATAGTTCGGTCGTAATAAAATTTTATGATTGTTGAAAACTTGAACTATTATTATTATGGAACATTGAAACTTGAACTTTGATGATGATATGATGGTTAAAAGTTGTACCTGTTGATGTAACTATTGTAGAAATTGAATTTGCATTTTAAAATTTGAAATAGCGTGGGTGCGCTGTTGTTGTAGTCTTGCACCATTGTTGTTTTATTCTTCGATATTGAAAACGATATATTAGTATCGATGCTCATAAATATTGGATGTTATTAAAATTAAAAGGAAGGTTAAAGAATTCTAGAAAAGATAATTATGGTGGAAAGAAAAAAAAACTTAATTGTAATTACCAAAAACTCTGAAATTCTTCTAAAGAAAATTACCAAATTCCCAATTAACTTTTTATGAAAAATTAACATCAGCTCTAAAAACCTTTTTCAGCCCTCAAAATTAATGTCAGCTCTTACAAATCGTGCTTCATGTATTTAAAATTTAAAAGAAAATTGTTGTACAAATAATTTCAATTACTTGAACACATATATATCATTACATTCCACTATGATAGCAACACAATCGCTAGTATTAACGATCATTGTGTTTGGTACCAACGGTAAATATAGAACAAGTAAATAAAAAAAGGTGGGTCAGCCATGAGTCATCAAATGTTATTGATACACACAAATTAATAAATTTTAAACACTTCATTATTATTTTACTTCATTTATGTGGTTTGAATATTGGTATTAAAAAAAACAAAACGAACTTAATAAACAAAATTTTTAGTAATTGTAATTTTACTTGACTGTTAAAAATCACTGATTAAGGTTAGGATTTTTAATTAAGTGAATTAATAATTCATTTAACTTGACTTTAAAATGATATCATAACAATTCACAAATTTTGTATGTCACCTCGTGAGTGTATGAGGCCCATTTCACTAACTGGGAATTGTTTTGTTTGGGGGTTGTATACAAATTTTAAAAGCGTAACTTTTTTTTAAAATTAACGAGAACCGAACCAAAAAGGGGGGGGGGATTCTTGGAGCACCAGAGAGCCACGCGCTAATCTCCAGTGTGTAATAATTACTTGTGATTATTAGTGAAAATGAGTGAAAATTAACAAGAGGAATTTTTTCTTATTTCCGACCATATTTTGAATGTTTTTTTCAATTTACACTGCCCATTTACATAAAGAATTAAAGCCTGTTACCACCTTTTTGGAACACTTTGCATACAGCATTTGTTGTTCTTTTTGAGGTGTACACAAAAGAATTCCTTAGTGTTATGGTCTATTAAAGAAATTAATATCATTCAAGCATAAAAAAATAAGTATAATCAACATTTGTGATAGCTTACTCTTTATCAAGAAGAAGAGACATAAAATTTGTAACTATTTTTGAAGTTTTACAAAATCACATGCTTGTTAATACAGCTTTTGGTTATTATACTCAAAATCTTCTCAAACCATTGCAAAGTTCAACAGCTATTAACAATATATTTTCAAATTTGATGCCAAAAAAAGTCTTAAAAAGTTTGATTTACATCAAACAAAGCACAATTTTTACGTATTCCACAAATAGATTACTAATTTTAGCCTAATTTGGTCTAATGGTGGTGATTAAATGTTTATCAGCTTTTTTTTTTTTTTTTTTTTTTTTTTCTTCTTTGGATATTTGTTTTACAGTTTTATGTGTTCATGAAATTTTATTGAGTTAGAAAATATTTTATAATCAGTACATTTTGCATGATTTCTCTTTCTTGTTTTAAAAAAATAGTAATTGAGTCAGGTATGAAAAAATGGTTATGAAAGAGTCATTTTCAAAACAAAAACATTTTCTGACAAGAAGTTGTGTATATTACACTTATTATTTTTTTAACATTACTTTCTTTTACTCACTGTTTTGTAAAAGAAAAATATAACTGCTACACTGCTTTTAAGTTATACCTTTTATGTATGTAGCCATAAAAAAGTTTCTGTGGTGTAGTATTATGTCACACGCTTTGAACACCATACAGAGTATGTACTTTAAAAAAAAAGAAAAAAAGTACATTTTGGAGTGTAAAATCACACTCTATGCATGAATTTAGATAGAAATCTGATTTTGAACAAAAAAAAAAAAAAAAAAAAAAAAAAAAAGTAATAAATCTATATGCTTAACTGCTGGGTCTATAGCTTACTATGGGTTTGACCACCATGAGAGACAGATATGTTGTCCTTTTCATTATGGGGATACCTAGTAGACAGACTAACATTGCCCCCTATGAGTGGTCTCCTAATTTTGAGCCAGTTCCAGATGAGAGACCTAGTACTTGAATCGACACCCATTGAAATATTGTTTGAACATTGAGGACATTAAAACTGCAAACAGATTTTATATGCACCATCTCCCATTAGTACACACAGCCCCACAGCAGTACACCTGAGAGAGGTTGTCACACTTGGAT
This sequence comes from Cheiracanthium punctorium, assembly GCA_038373885.1. NCBI lineage: Eukaryota > Metazoa > Arthropoda > Arachnida > Araneae > Cheiracanthiidae > Cheiracanthium > Cheiracanthium punctorium. Next base: position 315,072 of record JAWZYV010000554.1, read on the forward strand.
TTCATTTTTTAGCATTTTTTTTTCAGTGTTTTTATAAGAACAAAGCTTATCAACTAGGCCGCTGTGGGAACTTACTCGATATGCTAAGCTCCCACGGCTTAGTATGTGCTTCCTTATATTTGAAGAAGAGTATGCATCTTCAAATGATGCGTCATCATCTATGCAGGGATGTTAATTCTGCGCCGATTGCGCCGAGCTGCTCCAAAACGCAAATCTTGCGCCGAACTGCGCTTTTAGCCGATTTTTGGGCCGAGCTGCGCCGAATACGTCATTTTGACTCTGTTAATTTTTTGCCACGTTTGCAAACTTTGCTTTTCTTATCTGCATTTATTATAAGTGTTGACTCTAGATTAATTTTGCAGGGCGCAGCGCACGGCGGCCCTTTTATCGTCTTTTTAGCGCCTGGCAGCCCTATTTCTCTTATTTATGCGCCCTCCTGCTTTTACATTTTTATTATTATTAGTCAGGAATCACCACTTTTTATTTCATTTGCGGCTCATCACGAAAATACGTTAATTAAAACGGCTCCCTCACAGAAATACGATTGAGTACAATAACTCCATCTTAAAAATAGGTTCGATTGAAAGCGGCCCTTTCATGAAAACCGTCTATGAAATCGGATCTTTCCCACAAATGCCTTTTTCAAATATTCTATTCTTTCAGATCGAAATACTGTTACTGCCTTTTTCATTGTCTTTGCATTTGCGCGAGCCGAGTAACCCGAAAAAGGGCCTCTTTAGTATGTTTTGTTTTTGCTGACTCAATGAGAAGCCCGATCGGCTACCTGGGCATTTCACTTAGGAGTTGGGGGAAGAAAATAATTTCCTCTTTTTAATCGGCTTTCTTATCGGATATATTATTCTTAACGTATAACAGCTATTTACTAACCATACATAATTAAGGATGATACAGAAAGTATGCCGTAGCAAAACGACGTTTTGCGATTCGAAAATTTTGCGGGATTTGCTTGTTTGTTATGGCAAGCCTAGACAAGGAATATCTCCTAAGGGGGGTGCCTTGGTTGGATGACTTTTTAAAGAGTTCTAACGTGTATTGACGTTACATTTGACGTTTTGCGAATAAAGCAATTGAAAGACATTATACTTTTGCCAAAAAAGGAGCATAATAATGATCTTTTGCTTTAGCAGTGTAGCACTAGGGTTATTGGCGCCCGGTGCGGTCCTTCAGTTTGCTGCCCCATTCATTCTAAGTTTCAGCATTCTGCCCCCATTTTGGTCCTTTAGTTTTCCACCATATTATTTTTAAGTGTCCTGCCGGCCACCATTTTTTTTTATCTTGCCGCCCGGGCGCCCCCCCCCCCCCCTCTTATTACGCCACAGTTTTAATTATATAAAATTAGAGTAACTGCAGAATTTAGTAAATCAGACTATTGACAAGATTTGGTATTCTAAATATTCATATTATATATTTTCTGTTTTTTTTTTTTTAATTCTCAACATTTTAATGAATGAAGAAAAAAATATTAAAAGCAAAAGATAACTAGTTCTGAGAAAGGATGTCTTAAGAAAGCAAACTGTGTCATAAGTTAACAGCTAGATTATTCATAAAACAAACTGTCATCAATTTAAGCTTATTTTCAGTTTTTAAAAACTAAAAGAAAAAAAAATCGAAATAATTCTGGAAGGTTTTTTAATATATAATTTGTTTGAGTACTTCTGGCAAAAGGATGTTAATTATTTTTATTATTTTAATTATTTTAAGCTGATTAAAATATTTGATAGTTAAAATAAAATATTAATATTTTTTTCATTTTCAAAAGATTAAAGCAAGGTTTAAGAAAGAAAATTTTTAAAGAGACCTTTTTAAGTATGTTACAAAAAATTAAAAATAAAGCTTTATGAAAAATAAATTATTTAAAATATGTTAAACTGTATTCCATACCCTTGGACAATTTTGTGAGTTAAAAAAATATTTATTTTATACCTGCTAAAACATTTACATGTAGTAATTATTATTATTATTTTTTTAAAAGAATAGTGCTTTTTAAAAACCTTATATTCAGTTTTCACGAATGAGCAAGAACAAATATATTTCAGTGATTTGATATGGTGTTGTACATTCCAACCATCGGATCAGGGACGTATCCAGAAAAAAATTTCGGGGAGGGTCCAAAAATTTCGGAGGGGGTCCAAACACTGAAAAAGGGAGAATTTTCCAAAAAAAGACTTCATCATTGTTATTTTGCTAACAAAAATCGAAGGCGGGAGGGGTCCGGACCCCCTGGACCACCCCCCTGGGTACGTCCTTGCATTGGATGTAATACAAAATTTGCATAACTATGTCATTTATTCTAGCAATCTTCTGTGTTCTGAATTCAATTTTCCCAATTTCTATAGTTATCAATTGATGAATGAGTTGAATTGTTTGATGCAATTCCAAATAATGTCTATTAGTAATAAAGGTATATATTCAGTTACTTTAAAAATCTTTACTTGGTAATCATGCAATAATTATTGCGAACAAAAGAATTTAAATAAAATTATGATTTATATTATTAAATTTTATACATCCTGCACTGCAGAAATTTTATTATTTTTATTACATGCTAAACACATCTACCCTAATCCACTTACACTGACAGTCCTTTTCTGTTTAAAAGTTTGTACAATATAGGTGAAATATCATATATGAATGTGATCCAGTAATTGTGGTCCAGTAGTGATAGTGGCATAAAATTGAGGAACAAAAATTAACAGTCCCTCTGCCTTCCCCTACTGCCTAACAAATCATGTCTGGCTAAAAATTTCTGAAACCTTCTTCAATAAATGTACTTCTTATAAATAATAAACTTTCATTCTTAAGTAAATTCTTATAAATAATAAACATCTACATCACGTAATTTTGAGAAAAAAAAATTAAGCAGAAAATTCAAAATTACTTACATTAAAACTTCTTTTTTTTTAATCAAAAACTTCTAGTTATGTACAGACTGAATTCACATATTTATGTAATGTTTAAAGCAAAATATTATCAACAAATCATTTTTCCTATTTCGCTTACACTTACTTCTACAGGATATTTTCTCCAAAAGAAGGGGGGGGGGGGCTAAAGACAAACTGGAAAAAATCTAACTATGCATTGTAAGTCAGAACACATATTACAACTCTACATGTTAAATTTTCGGGGATCAGATAGTTTCAAACCAGTTTCTAGATATGTTATTTACCTGTACATTCTCGTGGAACCCCAAAGTGTCCTTTTTGAGAACAGGGAGCCCTTTTTGAAATTTCCCCCCAGGCGGCTCTTTTCCTAGAGTCAACACAGTGAAATCTTCAATTTTAAGCTCCAAAATCATGTTAATTCTGATCCCAAATCTTAGTTTTCCTCGCAGAAGCTAAATTTTTTGTGCTCCCAAATGGAATTTTTCTGCTCCAAAATAGAATTTTTCTGCTCCCAAATGGAATTTTTCTGCTCCCAAATAGAATTTTTCTGCTCCCAAATGGAATTTTTCTGCTCCCGAGGTGCTCCCAAATGAAATTTTTTCTGCGCCTGGGGTGCTCCCAAATCGAATGTTGGAGTTAACATCCCTGTCTATGCATGAAGATACGAGTTTTTAATGATCTGGCACAACACTTAACAGCATGCCAAAAATTGTTATATTTTTTAAAATATGTTTTCTTTCTATTTTAATTTTTCAAAATTAGTTTTGGAAGTATATCAATTTGCAAGAGATGCTGCAGTAGCTGAAGCATGGCTTATTGCCCAAGAGCCATATCTTTTAAGCCAAGAATTAGGGGTAAGACATTCTTATGAATTAAAATAAAATCTGAACTAGCAGTTACTTTTGTTTAATTGAAATTTTGATTCAGTTACCTACATTTAAGCCAATGTTTTATGTGAAACAATTTATAAATTAAATTGCATTCATTAAAAATGTGCTTTGTTTATACTTTGGCTTTTAAAATTTCAACACTGATGAATTAATATATTATTCAATTTGCATTGAGATAAAAAATATAAAAACTATTCGCAGTGAGAAATAACTTTTACAGTGTTTAATGATTGCTATTATTTAATAGTAATTTTATGGCAGTTCAAATCATAAGTACTATTAGAATTTTGCAAAGAGTATTTTCATTATATTTGAATTTTTGTATTTAACTTTCTTTTTTCTAATTTATACATTCTGTGTAAATTTTGTGTTTATTTAGCATACATTAGATGAAGTGGAACAATTAATTAAAAGGCATGAAGCTTTTGAAAAATCTGCTGCTGCTCAAGAAGAAAGATTTGCAGCACTTACAAGGCTGACAACAGTAAGTTCATTGTTTCCTTTAATTAGACCTATGCTAAATATGCAGTAAGAATAAATTTCATATGCTTTTTAGTTATGTTCAAAATTATATAATTTCAATAAAAAAAAGAATGTAATTTCATTAAGAGGTATTGCAGGGGCAAATCGGGCAGGGCATTCCCATCACCATCTCAGAATTTCATGAATTTTTTTTCTTGTGTTGCCTTACCCAAGGAAAGAACAAATCTGAAATATTTTTGATTTACCTCTTTCAGTTTTGAAGTTATGAGGGGGAGGGGGGTCAAAGTACCCCAGACGAGTGATGTAGAATTAATTTAGGGCCATTTTTGCCACTTTGTTGTCTCGACTGCGACTGGCTCAGAGGTGCTTCAGAGAATTTTTTCATTTTATCCTACAATGTACCTTGTATATTAACATCTGAAATTGAAAATTCATTCGAAAATTGTCAGAGCCCCAAATAAGGGCCCCCCAAAATAAACCCAATTTCATAAAAAATACAGTTTTAAGAATTCTTTAAATCTTGGCTCTGACGTGATACAGAAAACATTTTTGCACAGTGCAGTTATATATCTTCATATAGAGCAGGGGTTCCCAAACTTTTTTCCCCTGTGGCACCCTTGTCAGGCTAAAAACACTTTGCGGCACCCTTGTCAGGCTAAAAACATTTCGGGGCACCCTTGTCAGGCTAAAAATCATTTCGGGCACCCTTCTCAAGCTGAAAACGTTTCGGGGCAGGTTACATTTAAAGCAATATGAATATGAAGGTTAGAATGAAGCAGTTTGGATACATTTTTCATTGTTTCTTTTATGTTTATTGGGCTTACTATTTCACTATCTTGGAAAAGGGATATAGAATTTTGCCCCTCCACATATTTCAGGGAGTTCCTGTAAAATAGAGGCGACTGGACACCGAACTCTCTCGAACTTGACTAAAATATTTTTGTTTCGCCTACTTGATCATCGGATTGGCAAACTTTTTTGTGAAATATCGGTTCAAAGGAATTTTTTTGATTATGCTCCCCCAAAACTTAGACTTTCCTTGATTATCTCCACGGCACCCCTGGTAAACGCTCGTGGCACCCCAGGGTGCCACGGCACACAGTTTAGGAACCTCTGATATAGAGTGAATCCAATGCTAAAAATTTTTGAACCCCCAACATGGTCCTTAACGCTAATTTACGCAATTTCAAAGCATTGCTACAGCTGAAGCCGACTTATGAGTGCCCTGTAAAAGAACTATTCGTGATATATGGAGGATATGTTTGTGATATATGCAAAATAGGTTAATTTTCAATACTGCTACAGTCAATTAAACTTCTAAAAGTAATGCCGAAATGCCCCCATGCGTGCCAGTGGAATGTTCCAAATAGGTAGGTACTTTTTGGGATTTTTCTTGGAAACAGTTGTACCCTCAAAAAATGTTTTTTCATAATATCAAACTACTATGTTGATACTACATCTCCATGACAATAGTTCTCCTGTGGGAAGTCGGCTCCAGCTGTAGCAATGCTTCGAAATTGCATAAATTAGCATTAAGGACCATCTTTGGGGCCCCATTACCAGGGGGCCCTGGGGACCTTCAAAAATTTTTAGCATTGGATTCACTTTATATGTAGATATATAACTGCACTGTGCAAAAAGTTTTTCTGTATCACGTCAGAGCCAAGATTTAAAGCATTCTTAAAACTGTATTTTTTATGAAATTGGGGGTATTTTGGGGGGTCCTTATTTGGGCTCTGACAATTTTTGAATGAATTTTCAATTTGAGATGTTAATATACAAGGTATATGGTAGGATAAAATGAAAAAATTCTCTGAAGCACCTCTGAGCCAGTCGCAGTCGAGACAATAAAGTGGCAAAAATGGCCCTAAATTAATTCTACGTCACTCGTCTGGGGTACTTTGATCCCCATAACTTCAAAACTAAAAGAGATAAATCAAAAATATTTCAGATTTGTTCTTTCCTTGGGTAAGGCAACACAAGAAAAAAAATCATGAAATTCTGAGATGGTGATGGGAACTTTTTTCTATTCACCTGCCCGATTTGCTTTTTCAACGACTCTTAAATGCAGTTTTAAACAGCATATGAAAGTTATGAATGAATTACTCATACACATTCTAGAGACTTTGTAAGAGGAAGAAGAAACAATTATAAAATGAAATAAAGCTATAAAGTAATAACTGCTCCTTTTTGCTGGCTGTTAAGTGTAAAGGCATTAAAAAACTTGACAATTTCTTTATTTAAAGGTGTCACTAGTTGTGGTAAAAAATGTTTTAAAAGTCTTATTTTAACAGTACTTAAATTTATGATGCAGACTTAGATCTTACTTTTACATATATATTACTCTTTATAATGATTTGGCTTCTCTCCGAAATAATTGCCATCAAAACAGTTTTGAGGTTAATCCAGCTTTTTATTTTTTCATACTTCGTTGTAGAAAGACCAGTGACCTACAGATGCATGGGCTGCATGTTTTCAGGGCAGTTACTATAGCGAAAAGTCCTTGTAATTTTCCCACTCCTGACATACACACCTCTTATTTCCTAAGCCTGTCGCTAGGGCGCAAGAGGAGGGTCAAACAGATAATTGGTTCTACACCATGATGTCATTTGTTTGCGGATTAAGTAGCCAGGGTTTAGATCGATGCAGGGCGCACGGACGTATATAAGGGGGGGGTTCATGGGGTTTGAAACCCCCCCCCCCCTTAGTCTACGCAAAATGCTAGTTTTCGCCGAACATCTTTTTGCATTCGTGCCTCATTTAAGTATAACAGTTAAAAAAAAAAAAAAAAAAAAGTTTTGCGTGTTAATTTTCAAAATTTTATTTCAATTATAACAATTACATTAATTTAGTACACTCTAAATTAATGGGTAATTAAAAAAATACAAGAAGCTTCGCGGAAGCTGCATGTTTGCCGACATCAGAAGGTTGACCGATGTACAATGCCATCTTGATCCACAGGTCACGACGAGTGTGTGTGGGGGGGGTCATCTTGGGCTTTTTCACAATATGGACAATGAGCGTCGAGCTAAAGGCCTGAAGGTATAGGAGTGGTATTTATAACATGGTGTATGGGGTGTGTATTTATAACATGAAAGTATACATTTTGTAATTCCTCTCTAATGTGAAATTAGTTTCACGGTTAGCTGAAACTTTCATATAAAGCAGTGGTACTCAGTGTTAGGGGTGGCGAAAAATTACCTTGGTTTCCAAACTGAATTCAAAAACTGTAAATAAATTTAATGGAATATAAAAATATTATTTATTCAAAGTTTTGCGAAAAAGTATTAAATTTTAAAAGTTTCACTAAATGTTGAATGTGTTGTGTTGTGGGATTAAGGCCAATTATCTACAAGAGGGATCTAGGTCTCTGGGTGCGGCACCTCCGTGGGTGTCTTTCTAAGGGGGTCCTAATCTGTATTTTCGCTAAGTTTTGGGGAAAACCATGGAAAACTCCGAATGATTAGGTCGGTGAACGCGACCTGGTTCCAAACCACACTAAATGTTGAAATTTATGACATCGCGACACTGTGAAAACAAACACAAACGGATACATTTGTTATAATTGGCACTTCGTTTGTTATTTTTTGCTACTTCGCACAAACATCCTTCAGGTCGACATGATACCTCAATGTCCCACGTAAGGTCGCTATGTATATCTTAGTTCACCTCCTTGGATAAAATCCTGGCCGCGTCCTTGCTTTCAATACTGGCGCTTGCTCAGTAATAAGAGATACATTGACTCTATTGTCTTTCTTTATAAATTAACAGTGTCCCAAGTCTTCATCAGAGTGTCATGATTTGCAACAATTGTATCACAAAAGAATTTCTACAAGTAAACGTCTTAGCTTGGAAAATGTTAATAAAAATTCTTAAAAGAAACAACGACTCTTTTTGAAAAGAATTAAAAGTATGAGAAATAAATATATTTTGTTTCTTTGAGTTGTAGATTCAAGTCTCCCTTTGAGATAAAATTCTGTCACAGAAATTCGACTGCAGATCTAAACTTAAATTAATTAGCATGGATAAAATGATTGCGAGCAGTGTGGCAAATCAAAATGAAATTAAATAAATAATATTTTTAAATACTTCTATATCTCAAAAACTGGAAGCACACGGTAACAATTTGATCGACTTGTGAGATTATGATCCCTGGGGACACACTTGTAATAATAACAATTTTTGTTTAAAAAAAAAAAAAAACAGTTTTGCCATATAACCCAGCCAGATGTTACAGGCCAACATTTAGGGGGGGGGGGGGAATTACTATTCAGAGAAAAACTGCACCGCAAAATTGGCTGTAGTGCTATTCATTTATAAAACATATTACAAAATACTGTAAGCGTGCCATTCTTTTTCTGAATGTTTCATAATCCTTGTAAGCTTCCAAGATTTATACATTACAGTTTGTAAAGAGATATTCTGAATTTTTAAAAGTGTCTGATGTCATTTAATTGTGTTAAAAAATTACACTATTTTTTTTAATGAGAAGGAGGTATGAATTTTGCTTTAATATACTCATCCTTTTCTTCTTCTTTTATTTTATTTTTTTAACGGCACGACACTGGCACATTAAGCCTTTACTGGCGGCCGCCAAAAGCTATAGGCGTTTGTGAAGGGGCACTCAATGGGCGACCGTCATTACCCCTAACAAGGCATCACAGATACCCAAAGCTATTGCCGGGTATCGAGCCCGGACCCAAGGTATGGTAGAATAATTCGTTAGAAAACTACGCCACCTTGGCCTAGGCAGCTACTCATCATAGCTAAAAATGTAATTAAATTTGTCTGTATTAGGTATCATTATATTCGTATAGTTGAGCAATATTTATTCGGAGCATAGTATGGGTGAAAATTAGCTGTCCAGAGAAATATTATTTTTCACTTTTAGTTGTGACTCTCACAACATCAACGAGAAAAGAAAGATGGGTGGTCTTTGGTCTTTTATATTGGAGGTCTTTGGTTATCTAAAAGCATTGAATAGAAACTCTGTTTGCTTCTTATCTTACACTAGTGTAAAGCACGCACAGACAACGAAATTGCTATCGAATTTCAAGACACTAAAAAGCTTGGAACCTGGTGGAGGAGGAAGAAATTTATAGCCCCATACTGTTGCCCCCTAGACAAACGATTTATTGCCTAATTCGTCAGTTATATCTATTCCGCCCCCTTTTTCTATTCTAAGAAAAGGATCACAATAGTTAGTCCATACCACGAAATACGCGTTTACTTTTTCAGTCTAGTTCTTTCTTTGAGTGTAAACGCAGTCTCTTGGCAGGCTTGAACCATGTCCGCTAAAAGAAAATGTGAATCGATTTTATCATATTTCAAGAAAAGTGATTAGAGGGAAAAAAACATAAGTAAATTTTGGAAAATTAATTTTTTCATTTAATCATGCATATTAAATGCATAATACTTAATTTTTTCATTTAATCATTTTGAGCTCTAATTATTTTTTTGCATATTTAATGAAAATTTCTCAGCTATATCTGAAACACTCCCTAAATTATATGTAGTTCTTAGCATTTTCAAAATAAATGTATTATGAATATTAAATATATTTATGCATTTTTGTGTTTCTGCATTTGATTATTTAGTGAAGCAACGAACAGTGGTTTGCCCAAATATTCGGCCAAGTTATAGCAGAATTTTAATTAATAAATCCTAATTTCTTTTATAATACTATGACTCGGTATCTTAATACAATTCTTATTAAGAATACTCAGAAATTTAAATTTTTAAAATATTTTATTAAAACTATAAACAAAATACCTGGCTTTAAATAGTGAAATATTTTATGTGAAAAAGCTGAAAAATGTTTCAGAATGATTATTACAATATCCTTCAGTTTTTCAGATACTTTTAGCGGTTAGATAGTTTGAACAGCTTTATCATTTTATTATTATACAAAAACATTTTGTTATAAAACATTTTTAAACATATTAAAACATGTTGTTGATTATTATTCCTGTTTTAAATCTAATAATAAAATCAGAGTTTGAATTTTTTTTTCATTCCCTCTGATAACATTTTATTATAATTTTTATGTATTAAACAAGTGTATTTCCTGAAAAATATCCCCTTATCTCTTTTCTAGCTTCTCACTAAGTTTTAATCCAAATCCTCAATCAAGCCCCCCCCTCACAAAAAAAAAAAATTAAATGCATAATACTTATTTATAATTTCTTTAATGTGTAATATACTTAAGCATAATTAAATCACTTTTATAACGTAAATAAATTCAAATTAATAATTTACTTGAAACTTTCAAATAATATTATTTCATGTGTACTTCACGTTAAGAAAATTTCAATTATTATTAAATTTATATTTAGTATTTGAAATAAAATTGTGTAAAACATTTAGGGATGGGGTGTAGAGTTCGGGCTCATTTTTTGAAGCCCGAGCCCAAAGACTTTTAATCCGAGCCCGCCCGAGCCCGAAATTTCAGCTAAAGACAAATAAAATTAACTACTTCATTAATAGGATACAATAAATTTTGGAGCTTCACACACCTTCTAGTCCCTCGTGCCGCTATTTTTTGAAATAAGTACGTCTATTTATCCCATGAATCACTTTTTAAAATCTGTTTCAAGGAGTATGTTCAACAAACGAGAAATTTTTCACGAGCCTGAGCCCGAACGCAATCGTGAATTACAGAGCCCGAGTCGGGCCCGGGCTCGGGCTGAGCCCGTCTCATCTCTAATGGGGTGATATGATGTAAATTGAGAATAAATAAACTGAATTTCTCCACGACATAAAGCTTATACTAGCCAGTCCGAAAATTTCGGGGTGTGGTGGTAGTGGTGGGGTAGGATATAATCACCCTTCTGGTTTGGACACCCCTCCGCCCCAATGTGTAGCTATAGCTACGTCCGTGAGTGGTCCAGTTCTGATATTTCTCTCCTTCCACGGTGAAAGATGAAATAAATGACATTTGAATATAACTGTGGTATACTGTCAAAGAACACTGTACGTAGAAAGACCGATGTTTTAGTTCTCAGAGATGCAGAGCTGTAATAAAACTATCATTCAACTTATATAATTTAAAGATGTTTGTTTGTGTGATTATAGCAACGCTACGCTTGGGCAATCTGCCAAGGATGAGGGGTGCCTTTGTAGGAGGACTTTCTAAGGGGTTGTATTGGGTATTTGCGTTACATCTGGAAAAAAACTTACCAAAACTCCAGACCGTTAGATCGATAGCCGCGCGATGGGACCCGGACCCAGTACCTTCACACATCGGCTGTTTACCATTTTCAGTGACATAGCCACTGTGACATGGTGAGGCATAATTGAAAGAAATCGTTGAAATTTTCATTCTGTGTGAAAAGATAAAAAATAAAAAAGTAGTTTGGTTTAGGGCCCCCTGTGAAACTGTTGACTGGGTGCCACTGGCGTAAAATGGCATGTAACATTGGGGACAAAATGCTTCCCATTGTAGAAAATACTATTTTCAAATGGGTGATATCTGAATTTTCTTGAATTTTAAGGGGGGGGGAGCAAATGCCCCTAAAATTCAGGGGCCCCCTTCAAAAAATTTCAGAGGGCACCAATCCAGGGGGCCTCTTTTTGGTCAAAGAACGGCCAAAAGGGGCCCCTTATGGTTGCGCTCGCTGGACCCCCCCCCCCCTCCGTGTGAAAGCTATAGCTACGTCCGTGGCAGGGCGGATGCCGATGCTGACCGCAAAAAACTGTGAGATGCACTTACTCAGCATTCTTCTTTAAGTGAGCTCCGAAATCGTCTTTGAAAGTAATAAATGTTTAACAGAGAAACAAACTTCACAGGGAAAGTACTCCATTTCACGAAGACAGTTTTCAAAACAAATTTAAATTAAATGGGCAAAGGCAGTTTTATTATACATATATATATATATATATCGCAACCAATATTTTTCATGGAGAGATGCCCAAGTCCATTCTAGATTAAGTTTATTTCATTATTATAAAACTGTTTACATTTATATGCAAACTGGATTAAAGATGATTACATCTGGTTTTCATAATTTGCATAGTTGGTTAGAAAATGCAAGATAGAATAATCCACACATCAAATTTCAGAGATTGCCATGATTAGTCTGGCAATAATCAATTAGGGAATAGTCTTGCCTCTTTAATCTTTAGTTAGTTTATAATTGCATAACAACATCCTGATTTGTTATTTCAGAGGCTGTGGTCTAGATCAGTGGTTCACAACTCAACTTAACTCGCGGACCACTTTTCAACTTCCAATTTACCCATGGACCACTTAAAAGAATTCTTTCCAAGGGGGTAGGGGGGGGGGAGGTAATAAAATCTATAAAAAAAAAAATACAAAACTTTTTTGCACAAAATGTAATATAAAGTAAAAATTCAAAACAGCACAGAAAATTTCAACTGTCCCAGTGATGCTGATAATAGTTAATAAATCCTGTTTGTTTATACTTAGCAGCCTATGACAAAAGGTTGGCTATGATGCTAGAATAATTTAACGAATTGTATTTAATATTGTACACACCTGTATTTTTCCAATTTTGCAAGGATTATGAAACATTTTTTTAAATTCTCTAAAAAAGTCTGCAAACAATTAAGCTTTTTGCTTTTTTACTTCATGAAATTGTGAAAACACAGCTATTTTTTAAACACTCACTCATTTCGTAGAACTTGTTCGGGGAAAACCAGTTGAGAACCACTGGTCTAGAGGAATTCCACTTATTAGAATTCTTTTTTGAAGGAAAAATCAAACATAAACACTCAAAAAAGTTGTGTTAATCCAAAAATGTATCAGCAACAAACTGAAGTTAAAAACTTTGTATTAAACACATAGAACCATAGGTGTAGCTGCATGGGGAATATTTTTTTTTTTTTTTTTTTTTTTTAACCCACCAAAACTTTACTGTTCTTATTCTTGAAAATGATATATGCCTCCTCTCTCAAAATTTTGCCATACTTCCCTTATGCTAAGAATAAAAACTGCATGTACATTTCAAAATGTTCTCTCTTCATTAGCAACAAAGGATTCATTAATCATCATGTAGGTAGGAAAGCAAACATCCCTTTTGATTTACTACTTTGGTGAATGCTTTACTGTACTGATAAAGTGTTTAATTTTTTAGTGATTAATTTTTTAAGTTGTTTAATTTTTTAGTGTAATTTTCTTAGTGTAAATTTCTGAAGTGTTTAATTTTTTAGTGTAATTTTCTTTTGTGTTGTTTCACAAAATAACTTCCAGAGGTATATCATTTCCAAATAATAATTAAAATCTTTGAACTCAATATCACTTTAATCAATGGAATATGCTTAATAGGATATTTATTTTAATATTGTTACATATTTAAAGCTTGAACTGAAAGAACAAGAAAGGCGATCTAAAAGTGCTGATCGACAAGCATTATATGAACTAGATGATCATATGAGACATTCAGGCTATTATGAAGATGGGGTACTTATTTATTTTATTTGCATGATGATTTTGCATGCATAATATAGCTATCATAGGCTTTCATAATATAGCTATATATATATATATATATATATATATATATATATATAAAATATATAAAATAGCTTAACTTACGTAAAATGGAATCCCAAGTGAAATATTAATTGAAAGTACTTTATAACAGATATAATACGTAACCATGAAAATAAAAATGAAATCCAGAGGCTAAAAATAAATTTGAAACAGGGCCATCAAAGCCAAAAATTGGGAAAAACATGCCATGAGCAATCACGTGGGCTTAAGCCTAGCTGAAAAACTCATGCATAGAAGTGGATGTGGAATGGAAAATTGAAATAGAGTACTCCATTATCAAGTACCACCGTACTCACATATCAATTAAAGAAAAACAGAAATAGTTAGGTTTCTGCAGGCCACCTGACAAAAGAAGTCGCTTTACGTGTCCTGGGGGTACGACCTAACTAAAAGAAATAACAGGCATGGATGCTATCCCAACATGGGGGTGGAAGAACAGTCAAGACAAGACCAGAAATCGATGCCAACCGAGAAAAATAATCGACAAAAATAAACAGATCCAAGGAGGAAAAAGCAGGAGGAAGAAATACAGACAAAATGCTGCCAGAACCATGTTAAAATATCAAGAAAATCAGAAAATAGGAAGGGAAAAAAGTTAAAAATAATAAAAATATTGTAATTAATAACAACTATTATAATAATGATAATATTTCATAGGTATTAAGTGTTATTTGTGCTAATATTATACTACGCAGTAAAGGTAAAATTTCACTTAATTAGGCTTACATTGAGTACAGAGGAGTAAGAAATAAGATTTAAAATGTACCTCAAAAAGAAGAGAAAAAGTACCAGTAATCAATAATTCTACATTTTTTTTTTTTTTTTTTTATAAATAATTTTTTTGTATAAAATATACAGATATATATTTTATGATTTTCATTGTTTTTTTAAATTATTATATATATATAACAGATGGGAAAATTTGGACAAATCCATTAAACTTCTCCCCCTCCCTCCTCAAAAGAAAGTAAAAAGGAAAAAAGCAAGTATATAAAAAACAAGGTTTTAAGTTTTATATTTAACTTTGTGCGGCCTCTGCAAATTTTAGACTTTTAACCTCTGATGACTTTTTATGGGGGCACCTACACTGTATAGGTATTTCACCTTCACCTGACGGCCTCTGTGTCCTGAGACGAATTTTATGAACTTTGATCATTTGCTGACTTGCACTGCACTTCAAGACAAGCACTACTCTGTGGACAATTTTTTTAACCGTTCTGAACTGTACTGGGCTGCGAGAAGGAAATTGTGGTTTATAGACTTTTCCTAGGTGTATGAAAAATATATATATATATTTAACTTTGTTATTTTTTTCATTTTCTATTTCACTTTTCTTAAAAATGTCCTGTTTTTGTTCTTTTTAAAATTTATCTTAACCTTGATACCCAAATAACTTTTCACCTACTAGAAATGTACTCACTTAAACTGTATTTCTTTCTCTCTGTATATACAACTCCGATTAAAAAATTAGAATAATGAAAGAAAATATTTTCAAGGAAATTGCAAATCTGCATAATTTGTAGATTATATAAATGTAAACATATCACAATGAAATAGAAAATATATTTAAAACAGGAAGTGAAAAAAATTCAAATTATTAGAATACTTCAAAACATGGTTCAAGAAATTAGAATAATGTTAATAGTATAACTCGAATTTAAACTCAAAGGGATTTTGCATCTTAATCAGTATTTTGTTGCATCACCCTTAGCTTTAATGACAGTTTTTAAACAGTTTGGCATATTACTGACTAAAGGTTCACGAATATTTTTATCAATATTTGCCCATATGTTCTTCAAACTAGAAATAAGTTCTTTTTTGTCTCTTGGTGCAACTTCTTGAAGTCGTGTTTTCATAATTCCTCACAAATTCTCGATGAGGTTTAGTTAGGATGAGTTTGAAGGCCAAAGGAGTACATTTATTTAATTCTCTTGGAGCCATTTAGTTGTCAATTTAGAAGTATGGAAAGAGGCTGAATCTTGCTGAAACACAAAATCGTTAACACATAAATCCTAAGATGAAGGTATCATGAAGTGCTCAAGAATGTCTTGATACACTTCTGAATTGACTTTTCTGTTAATAAAACATAACCTTCCTGGGCCTTGTGCAGTCATGCAGCCCCATACCATGACAGAGGTCGCAAATTTAATTGAACATTTTAAACACGTTTTATCAAAGGCTTCTTGTTTAAGTCTCCAAACACATATATGCCTTGATTCCCATAAGATATACAAAACATACTTTCATCGCTGAAGAGTACCTTTTTCCAGTCATTTTGACACCAAAATAATCTTTGTTTACTCCATTTAACTCTTGCAACCTTTTGCTTAGCTGATAAGAGTGGCTTTGTCTTAGGCACACGCGATCTAAAACCTAATTTGTGAAGTCGTCGTAATGTTGTAGATTTAGAGGTATTTATACCCACTTCTTTCCATTTTCTCTGCAAATATCTCACACTTTGAAAGCGATGTTTCTTCACAATCTTTTTAAATTTCCTTTCGTCTCTTACTGAAGTTACTGGCTTTCGGCCACTTTTAAAGAGTTCATTTTGAAAAACTTTATTATTAGAATATTCTCTCAAAACTCTACTCACACTTGTTTGAGAACATTTCACTTCCTTTTCTATAAACAATTGTGGTTTTCCTTCATTGTGCAAGTACACAATTCAAAATTTTACAGCCTCAGATATGTCGCTCTTTTGTCCCATATTAATAAAATACTGAACTAAAATCAAATGCGAAAAGATTTTTCACTTTCAGCAGAACACATTTTATAGTCCGCACATGTTAGTTTAGCAGCTGTTCTCTAAACTAATAGGAAAATAGTTGCATATTCTAATTTTTTGAACCATAGTATCCAGATATTCTAACTTTTAAAAACTTCTAATATTTTTTAAATAGCTAATTATTTGTGTGGCAAATCAAAATAAACATTTATGCTATATTTGCAAATGTACTGAAGATATTTAGACACTTTCAATATTTTTTTCTGAACAGAGTATGCAAATTAACACTCTAGCAACAATAAAAACCGATTCTTTTTCACATTATTCTAATTTTTGAATCAGAGCTGTATATATGTTTATTTTGTGTGTTTGCATATTAATATTCCACTTTATTAGTTGTTGCATAATATTAGTTATATTTTCTTTTCAGTTTTATAAACTGTTATCCATATTTTGAGAACTTGAATAATTTTTAAAGAGTGTAGTTCGAAGAAACGAAATCTCCCTCAAGGTCTAGGTACACAAATTAAAATTAACTAGTAATTGTCTCAGGGAGTCAAAAAAAATTCAGGATAATTCTTTATTAGCTGTATTACCCACCGTAATAAATGAAACAACGGTGCCTTTTATAAGACTTTCAGAAGAAATTCTTTAACATGAAACTGCTCAGCACAAAATTTTCAAAAAGTAACACATCCTACTAAATTTTTTATTTTTAAGAATTTTTTTTTAAAGTTTCGCAACCGATTTGTGTTTGTCGCTTATTGCGCTGTATAGTACAGCTTGTAAAGAGGCATTCTAAAAATTTTGATGTGCACGACATAATTAGTTTATTTGTATTTATGTACCAAAATCACATGGTTTTTTTCGAACTACACTGTTAAATATTTATTAAATACATTCAAGAAATAGGTTTTCTAATTATTATTTTATTTATTTATATACAGTAGAAACCTCACCATGACAGTTTTTTTGTACTAAGAAGTACAATAAAAGGGGTTTATTAGTTTGTAATTAGAATATATATTTACTTGATATTACTTTGTTATTTTACAATCTCTATATCTTGATTGGTATTTCAGTAGAATTAAATATTATTATTTTTTAACTATCAAATTTATATTATGAAACATAAAAAGTAACTTTAAAATTAAAAAATTTACTCTTTTAGAATGACTATTATTGTGAATTATAACATTTATTAACTTAACCATTTATCTACCGAATTAAGAATGGACTGGCAAAGAATATGAACTTGAAACTGTTTGTTTTTCTTATTTTAGTTAGACAATGAATGATCAATGCTGATTTTTATAACAAAAGAAAATTGAGGAAAATTTAATAAGCACTAACTAAATGTCTCACGGCCAGTGCCGCAACTACAGTTTACGACACCCGAGGCAAACGTTAATTAGGGCGCCCCCTCCTAAGGAACGATAACTGATTTTGGCACCCCCTTTAGCACTGCACCCGGGGAATGTGCCCCACTTGCCCCCCTCTAGTTGCGGCCCTTCTCACGACTGTTTCATATGACTCTTAAAAAGTATAGCAAAAATAAAAGGGAAGTCAAGTAAAACTTTAAATGACACACTTTTGGGAAATCTAATCCTTTAATCATAAAATAAGCTTCTGAAAATTCACTAATGCTCATGTTTTTTTTTTTTTTTTTTTTTTTCTTTCGAGCAGACTTCTTGCTGATGACAGTCGACTGCAATCAATGTGTAAAATAATATTTTATAAAAATGCTATGATAAAATTGCATTATTATTGAATTCTTTTGATATCTGATTTATTTAACATCAATACTATTGTTAATTTACTAAATTCACTAGTTATAATCTTTTTGAAAATTGTTAGTAATCATAATGATAATCCATATAATTTCTTGTAAACAATTACAAATGACCATGCAATCGCACAAAGTCTGGATGCGATTATAAAATGAGCAGAAAGCTATCCATTTAAAAAAGTCTTAATTTAATAGAACTTGCAATTATGAACGTAAGCTGACAATTGATGTATTTGTTAGTGATTTTTCAAAGAAATGGTTGCAATGAATTACTAATTTTTTTTGAACAATTTTATTCTTATGGTATCCTCAATAGGTATTTCCTTATGGTATCCTCAAACCCTTCAATAGATAAAGGTTTAAGAAAATTATATTAAAAAATTAAAGTGCATTCATAATCTTTTTTTTAATTAACTGTTTACATATCAAACTTTGAACAAAAAATCTGATTTGGACACCACATGACTTCCTTGTATGTCTATTAAATCATAAATATTATTAGTGCTCTTCATTTAAACTTATTTCACTTGAAATAGATACAATACTGCAATGGTACTAAAGTTAATGATTTCTAACCAAACATATGAGATATTGCCAAAAGCCACCAAGCTTGCAATAATTTGTGAGATTCAGGGCATATCCGAAATTGTGATTGATGATAGACTTTTAATGAATTGAAGGTGTCCATACACTTTAATGTATTGAAAGTCTTTTTGGTGTCCCTGTAAATAAATTACCTAGTTGATTGCAATGAAAAAGAGATGCACAGTTTTGTTACAATAGTTCTAAATACAAAATCTCAGCATCTATGTTAAGTTTTAGAATTATGCCTAATATGTAATTTTTTTGGTGAAACTTCAGCAAAGTTGCTAAGGTTGATGAGTGTTGGTGAGATTTTGGGCATGGCCCAAATAATGATTGATTATAAACATAATATATTGAAGATGTCCATAGACCTCAAAGTATTGAAATTCTTTTGGGTGGCCCTGTAAATAAACTAAAGTAGAATGGAACCAAAAAGAGATATGTACAACTAGCTGTTACAAAAATCCTAAATATATAAAATTTTAACATTCTACAGCTAATAGTTTTGAGATGCACGAGTTACGTGCATACATACATATGTCAGGAAAAAATTAGTCAAAATGGACTATAGGATGTGTTATGGTTTATATAAACATATATACATGCATACATTCTGATGTCTTGCAAAAACTCTTCAAAGCAAAATTAGAGATAGTCAAAATTGATTTTTTTTTTTCATCAAAATCTGCATTAAGAAATTTTTTGCCATCACTATACTACCCTTTTATTTGTACAAGAAAGTAAAAATAATATGTATTTAATTTTTTTAATTAAGGATTTTTTAAAGCTGCTATCATAGTAAAATGTTGAAAATATCAAACCTTAACATTATTTCTCAAACTGAAATATCATGCTGCAATTTTCAAACATTTGTAGTTAGCAGTTAAATTTATTCAGCACTTGTAGTTGTGAGCACAGGTATTGCAATCTACAGAGACCTGTTCCTGGAGAATAGTTTGCCTTACTAATCTTAATTATTAATCAGTGGTGGGAAAAACTACTTTTTTTTTGTAGCGCGCTACAACTACCGCTACTTTTCGAAAAATGTACTTAACTACAACTACAACTACTTTTTGACAAATGTAGTTAGCTACACTACTTTTGAAATGTAGTCGCTACTTCGCTACTTTTTCGCTACTTTTAGGAGACAAATTTTGCTAACAGATTCAATTTGCATTACATTCATATTTAAGGATATTTATATCCTAATTAGAGAAAACTATCGATATCTAAAGCCTTGGTTTTCTACTCGCGTCCAGCGTGATTAATGACCTCAGCGGGTGTCTCTCGCGTCCAAAGAACGAAAGGTGGTTTCCTTGTAGCGTTGAGCGCCGCAGATATGGTGGACGCACGGAAGACCCCGGGCACCTTTTCGCCTTTAATTAGAAAAAAAACTATTGCTCTAATAAACAACTACCAGGCGAGTATTTGAGCAGGGGAAGGCGGGCCCCCTCCGAAAATGTAAAGCAATTATTAAAAAGGAGCTATTTTGAAACATTTCTTTTAACTTTAGAACAATAAAGTTTAAAATACCGAATCGTCCCCCTCCCCCCGAAATGGAAGCCTAGCCTATATATACGCTACTGGCAACTACTGCTAATTATTGAAGTATTGCTGAAACTAATTAAGTTTTAATACCTCTATGATAAAAATAAATTGGGAAAGTGAGCTCTGAAAGCATGAGAAAAATCATGAGAACTAAAAAAGTTTTTAAAAATATAATAAAATGGATGTCTGAACGGGAAAAAAAGGCCCGTTTTGAGACCCCTTTCATGTTGTACAAACATTCTAGTTTCTTGAGCACAAATCAAAATTAATGAGTATAAAGGCCTTTTTTCATGACTTACCAAATTAGTGATTTATGACGAATGACCCGTGTGAACCTTGTAATATTGTATAATTGTTTTAATTGAAAACATCACATATGATATGCATATTATAAAATAATGAAAACAATTACTAATTAAATTCATGATATATCTATTTAAAACATTGCATTAAAAAAATCCTCTATATATGTTAAAGAAATTTTAAAAGTTATTATCATCAACACAACTTTTTCTTTGTGTTAGGTATAAAAGAATTTTATAGAATTATATTGTTATTTTAAGGCTAAGAGAGAGATAAGTCTAAGGATTTTACAAACTATTAATTATTAATAGAAATTCTCATATTTTCGTATTAAATTCTGAAAATTATTACACAAAAAACCTAATAATTTAAATATAATAGACACTTTAAAATTTTAACGAAAGAAAGCAGAATTTCAACATATTCATGGAAGACTGCCATGCCTCTAGTATAAAATAAAAACCACATAAATTTATTCAAAAACATGTTTATTAAATTTTAACAAGAGCTGGATCTCAAAATTGTTATCCGCCAAACATGATCGTCGAGGAGAAAATACGTCCGATGCAATCGAAAACAATCTTTGTACAGATGCACTGGACGGCACGCCAGTGTTAGTTTTTTTGAAGGCTTCTTTCATATACGTGTACGCCGAAAGCGGAGATACGGGTTTGATTGGCTCTGACAAGAACCTTGTAAGTTCTTCCTCGTAACTATTTCGAGTGCATGCGAAAGAGAAATTAAAAAAAACCAGAAAAGTCATCATCCATGGACCTCATCATCCAGTCATGATCCTCGATACTGATATCTGAAGTTGTCGGAAACATATTCTGGAGGTATTCCTCCATCCATTTTTTTGGCTTCGGTCTTCCTCTCCTCCTCAATCCAGAATAGTTTGAATCTGGGATGGAAACAAGCTGAGAGAACAGTTTCTCTGTCCCACAGCAAATGACTAAATCTCGTTTCAACCTGACAACTGAAGATTTTGCGCCCCCTCCTATTTTTTAAAAATGCAACTAGGTAGCTTTCATATACCATTTAGCGCCCCTTGGCCGATGCTGCGCCCGGGTACAGTTGACCTTCCTTGCTCCCCCGTAGCCAGGGACGGCCCGACACGGTAAGCAAGGCATCGGAGCGCCATATTCGAACTAAAAAACTAAGGAAAACTTAATCTGGAGCATAACACGGGGCTTCTTTACGTTTGCAGGGAGGCTCCACGTACCCTAGATCAGCTCTTGCACCTAGCTACGCCACACATTTAGCTATAAAAGCTTTCAGGGGTTAAAATGAGGCTTTCAACTTCAATAATATACGGACTGTCAAATATGCATGGTGCTCTGAAACTCATTGGCAAAAAGTTAAAGAGTGGTAAAGGTAAATAAGACGGTTATGAATCACGTAACAATGTAGGGTTTGATAAGTCGTCCTCGAGTACCTGTTAATAATTTATTTTTTCAGAGAAAGTTCACTAAAATTCACTATTAACATGATTGATTACTACTGTACATTGACTAAAAGATTTATTATTAAACAATTATTAACAGGTAAATGAAACCATTTCCGACATCCACAGTGCTATATTATTCTGAACAGCCTTGGTAGAGATGGCGCCCGGTGCGGTCGCACCGTTCGCTCTACCTTAGGACCGGATCTGAAAACTGTCACTACAAACGAAGAACACTGTAACCGTGGTCAGCAATATTTTTAGCCCCTGAAATAATATCTTGGATGCATATGCTTATACCTTTTGTCCCTTTTCAACAAACTCAAAAAAGATAAGGTTATCAACTCGTAAAAAAAAAAAAAAAAAAAAAAAAAATGTGTACAATTTCTACATATTTACTTTCTTTTTTTCAGTTTCAGGTTCCACGAAAAATGTACTAATCAGTTTTTACACTTCTTTGAGACAAAAAACATTCCTAGTTGTAGAACATAATCACGTGATTAATTAATGTTTGAAAAGCTACAATACTGCAGAACTGTCATTACTCTTGTGGAAGTTGAACACACCACCAGGACACAAGGATAATAAAGAGTGCCCAAACTCAAAAAAGTGCACTATAACGTCGAAAAATGACCAAACCTTAATATAAATAAACTTAGTAAAACTAAGCATAAATAAAATTGTTGTTCAATGCATCGATCATAAGGAGGAGGCAAAGAGAAAATTAAAAATGTCGGTGATTCTTCCAGAAGCGGTCTCGATGCTTTCAAGAAAATTCCTGTGAGAAAACCGTAAGTTTTTCTCACGCTTCGTAGTTTTCCGTAGATGGTGAGTGAGAGGATGGGGGGGGGGGGTCGCTAATTGCGAGGACTGACTATATATCATGTCAGATTTGAAAGGATATCGCCTAAAAGGAAGTTCACGGAATACTGGACACTGAATGATTGGCAATCATCCTGGCAAGTGGACACTACACTGTATTTATGGGTGCAATAAAAAAAAAAGATCAAAGAAAATTAATGATATTACAAAAGCATACAATTTACAGATATGTAAAATTTCTTTTCGAAAGCAAAAAATACTCATTTTTATGTTGATTTATGTTGCAAACACGCAATAGCAGTCAAAAATATGCCGACCCTGATCAGACATAGAAGGGGCCCTGGGGCAAAAAAAAAAAGGTTGTTTTGGGCCCCTATACTATTACAGACATTTTAACTTATTTGTGATTGTTTTCTATTTTCCCAGCATAAAAATGAAACATTTCAAAATAATTCTAAAATTAAATTAAAAATTACCCATGTATTTATACTCATTTAGAACAAGACTAGCTATGCATTTAAAATTGATTTTAATATTTTTTTAATCCATTTGTATTATTAGCGTATGTGTGCGCTGAGTTCCACCTGCCAGAAAATTTTCTTTTCTTCATCATAATATTTAAAAAAATGCTAACTAATGGATATTTTGTGATAAGTACATATGGCCATAAATTTTCAATAACGCCTTTAATTTCTATTTTATTGATCTAGTCTTAGAAACCATTATCATTGTGTTAGAAAGAAGAACAGAAAATAAGTCTCGAAGCCTTTTTATTGTTACCCAATTATGATATAGATAAAGGAAATTTAGCTTAATAAAAATTATTATTGCAGCATATATAAATTTAATATACAATAAATGGAGAGATTTGCGAGGCCTTTATTTTTCAGGGGCTCACGGGCCCACACGCCCGTGTGATAATGAGACTCTCGAGGCCCCATCAAAATAACCTCTGTTCAACTTTGGACCTCTCTTTCCTTCCTTTTTTGTCCTCTTTATGGCAGATTGGTGATTCTACAAATAATACTGAGAACGATAAAAAGAAAAAAGATGCACAATGTCAGGCTTCCGCTTCAGGCAAAGCAAACCCCCTCCCCCCCCCCTCGTGTGCGTGTGTCCCCTGCATGAGGGGGGGGGCGGGGGAGAGATTGGGTGTCTTTCAAGCATCAGTTTCAGTTAAGCTTGGAGTCAGAAGAGAGAGAAATTGCACCACGGGATCAATCGCCGGAAATGATGACACGGCAAAAGTAGCTTCCAAAATTCGCTACAAACTACTGTTTTTTTGTAGCGCGCTACACGCTACACTACTTTTTTAAAATAGTAGCGCGCTACACTACAAACTACAAAAAAAAGTAGCGGCTACTGTAGTTTCGCTACAAGTAGCGCGCTACTCCCCAGCCCTGTTATTAATAAAGAAAAGGAAAGTAGGGTGCATTTTGACCATTGTCCTCACTTCCCAATAATCAGCAGGCAGAGATACTTGAAGTTGCGAGTTTATTTAGCCATGATAAATAATTTGTTTTAAAAACTAATATATCTTTATTATCTAAATTAGTTTGAAACTGAGCTTGCTAAACAAAGAGAGCTAGAGAAGCAAAAAGAAATTGAGAGACAGAAAGAATTGGAAGCTTCTGGGTAATAAATGCTTTCTTTACTTTTGTTTTACAAATGCATTGTCATACATTTTGCAGAACAAATTATATATATATATATTACATTAAAATTATAGTTTGGACTAACTAGTGTAAACTAAGAGAATTCTTTCATGATATATAATTAAAAATCTGCATGCAGTTCTTTTCTCTCACCCCTCCCCCAACTTATTGTCACATTATCATACCAGCCAACGTTACAAAATATAGTTAACCACTTTTTGTAAACAGTAATTTTTTTAATATAATATCCACCTCCAAGATTAAGTGAGAAAAATTTACTAAATTCTAATTAGAAAATTACTGCTTACAATAAGTGGTTCATTATATTCCGTAAAAGTTGACAGCTATGCATTATTTAGTTACTGCTGCAATGTCACTATTCCCTGGTGAATATTTGTCCAGTACATTTTTATTTCTTTCTAATTTTGAGAGATATAGTGCAATTTATGAGATGATTTGGTGTTTTAACTTTACTACACAGATAGCTTTTGTTTCAAACTCTATTGTCTTTAAATAACTTAAAGGTAACTACAAGCTATAGCATGTTTATAACCACTATAAGCTTAATATAGAAAATGCTTATGTTATAAAATATTTTATTCACCTTTTTACTTTCAGGTAGTATTTTTGCAAAACATTAAAATCATTTTAATGATGCTGCCACATGGGCAAATTGTGATTCCTTGACTAGTAAAATGAATAAAAAAAATCTGCTATTTTACTATCAAATTGCAGTAAACCATGCCTTCCTTTCCTAAACACAATTTTATTTTAAATATAAGTATTTCCTGGTCCCATAAATATAAGGATCCTTGGTTTTATATCTTCTAATATTCTTTTATTCAACAAACACCTGGCTTCATTAAAAATATTTGTACTACATAAATATTATAATTCTTTATAATTTTGTTTGATAAGAGTGTATATACTTTATATGAAGCCCAGCAGTGTAATGGTTAGCGCATTGTGCTGCCATGCCACAGGTTCGGAGTTTGATTCCTGGGCTGGGCAAGGTTCCATAACATATGCTCTCAGCCTTTCATCCCTTGAGTGGGTCGATAAAATTGAGAACCAAGCTTGCTTGAGAGTTAAACACTAGGGACTTCCCATCAGGTTGACGGCATGGCCGAGGCATATGCTTCCAAACCAGAGCCCATGGTTGCGAAGCCGTGGTTGGACAACACAGGCATTGGCCTCGTAGTATGCTGTTGCACCAATGCTTAACTTTTAACTTAACTTTGTATGAGAGAACTGAATAATTTTGAAGCTGGTACAACTCACGAATAATGTAAGTATTGTAAATATTAATTCTGTTTTTCCCCCCTCCTCTTTGCTCTGTAAAATATCACTCTTAAAAATTACTTTATGTTTTAAACAATATTTGATATTTAATTTGGGCATACAAGTATTTATACATGATCTTTTTCCCTCTCTCCCTCCAGTACTGAGACAGATATAACAGCTAGTGACGTTCCATCATCTCCAGAAAGAGAGAAGCCATTCAGCAAAGCTGAAGGTAAAGTATTATGTTTATAGGGTGTCCACCGGTGACTAAAAAGGCGACTTATGCTACTAATTTAAAGATAAGGCAACTAGGGCAACTTTTTTGAAAAAAACAGGTCATTTATTTTTTAAGTTTTTGGGTACTTGTACCTTACTCCAGATGACTAATTTGAAAATCAGATTTTGTTTTTTCTCAACTCTGACTACTTTTTTTTCCTCTCTTTTTTTTTTCAAAGTTGCAAATGGTTGTTCATGAAACATTCTAATCCATTGTTTCAATTGTATAATAAAAAATTATTATATGCTCTGTTCATGGGCACCAACAGAATATTTTCCGGGGGGGGGGGAGGTGTTGGAAAGAACAAAAAAGCAAGGGAAAACACTGGATACAAAAATCCAGGGAGGGACAAGTGCCCCCCTTGCCCTATGCTGCTGGCGCCCATGCCTCTGTTGTTATACAACATAAGAAGTTTTTTAATTTATCATTTTATTTATTCTTTCTTAAATGAAGCTAAATTATTGTTCATTTCCTAACTACAAAATCACAAAAAAATGCTACTATTTTGTCAACTAAAATTAAGAAAACGGCTATTAAACAGGCGGCTTTTTTATGTCAGTGAGGCTACTAATGATAATATTTTTGCCTCCTAACATTGGTGGACACCTTGTGTTTAGTATTAATAATAGGGTGGTGCGAAAAACAATTTTTTTTTAAAATTATACTATTGGGTTGGCAACAAAGTAATTGCGTTTTTCCGTATGTCAATATTTCGCCTGGCCAAAACTACTGAAGTTAATTATGCAAAATTTGGCACGTACGTGAGTTCTTCAACATAGGTGCTAGATCAGAGAGCATTTTCCAAAATTCGTAATCTTAGGGGGGGGTAAGGGGCCAAAAAGTTCTTTTCACATATCCCGCGTGATCTCAAATAAAAATAGAGATATCCGTGAAATTCTTTCTGTAAAATACAGCAGTCACGAATACCTAAAAATTAATTTCAGGACATTTTTAATATTGTCCTCTAAGGACGATAGAAGCGAAAAAAGGGGGAGGGTGGCCATCTTTTATGGACGAAAAAAAATACTGCCAGTGAAATTCTTTCTTTAAAATGTAACAAATATGAATCGTATGTTCAGGCACAGCTTACCTGTAATTAAAAACTTGTTGAAAACTTATTTGCTTGAATTTTATACCAGAAAAGGCAATTACTTTGTTGCCAACCCAATAGTTATACTTAAATTAGACTACTTTTGAAATTATACTAGTTGAAGAGCCTGGATCTGTCTATTTGGGACATTTTTCAACAAAGAGTAAGAGTTCAAAGGACATTTCCGATGGTATCTTCAGCCTATTAAATGAGAAAGCTTTTGATTTATCATAATTAGCCTTTATTGGAAGTGACTAATACCCATATAAATGCATGTGTAATTAGACGCCTTGAAGAAAATCTCAATTCTCCCGTGCATTGGACAAATATGTCAATTTCATTTTAACAAACTGCCTTTATGCCACCTTATAGAAGCAGTCGATGGGAAAACATCAAGTGCATTCAGTGGATTGATTGGTAAGTCCCTGCAGACGTGCACTAACCTTCCTATCATTAAGGTCCAGGAAATTGAACTTTCGTTCAAGTCCGATATTGACTTTGGAGATCTTAGCACGGATCAGCGTTATTTGTGAGAAATTTGCAAGGCTGTTTCCTCTGGTTATTGCCCACAAGATTTAGCAGATACCCTGGAAAGCTTTCTCATTCTCGCTGGCTGTTCGCAAATCGCATTTTGCGTTTGTATTTTGGAGCATCTTATCCAACACCACAACTTATTGTATTAGCCACATTCATAATGAAAGTATACGTGCCAACATGGTTCTAACAGTCTAACAGTGCTTTTCAGGATGGCCTGAAGAATTTGCAATATTTTATACCTCGATTTCAGTATCTTCCAGATAATTTAAAGGGTATAATAAAAAACGTTGTTAAAAACAACACGTATTTTGCCCATGCAGAAAATGTACTCGCTGCAATGTTATTCGACAACAGAATTTCTGTCCATCAGCTTGCCATTCAGCGTATCATAAAGGCCAGAAAATCTTCGGAACAAACAATGAGCATTTGAAGGTTTCAGATTCCAAAGGTGAATTTCGTAAGCAATGACTACATTGACATTATCCATTGGCAAGAATGTGTTGTGACTGAGCCTCCCATCACAAAGAAATTGACAAATAGTGTGTTACAGGAATTACTGAAGTCGGATAAACATCTAAGTTCTTGCGATAAAGTTCTAAAAATATCCGGCCATTCCCAAGCAGTTAAGAGGATGATTAGGATTGTGACAGAATCTGCTCTTCATGTGTGTGGCCTCCATGCAAGAGATGGATTCATCCGAGCAAAAACATTTGATAGGAAGCTAATGCCATGTTTTGAAAAAAAGTCTGATTTCTGAGTGAAATAACCTACTCCTTACATGAGAAGGTGAGACTAGTATCTTCTCTATGTACATATCTTTGCGTACCATTTTCAGTGAAAAACTCTCAACTTCAAGGAATTTGGAGAGGCCTAAGAATTAATTTTACATTGGCTAGCTTTCTACAAATATTTATATACTCAAAAGTGCAAATAAACAACCTGGTGACATTTCATATTTTTATTATTTTTTTATTGAAAAGAGCAGTTGATTTTAAAGCATTTTCCCTATAATTTCTAAAATTCGTAGATGTTGAGGAGGCCTAAGATATTAAACAATTTCATTCAAATTTCAGGATTTAATTTTACTATCAAAATTGTAACTATTGCACATGGTGACGTTTCAAATTAAAAAAAAAAATGTTTTTCGCATCACCCTAATCAATAATATTATGGTTAAATTGCATGTAATGAAAGCCTTCCCAATGCATTCTTTTTAACATTTTCCACCTACAGCTATCCTAATAAAGATTTTATGCTACACTATTTTCTCAATAATTAATTAAACCATCAGTAATTCTGAACAAAACTATTTGTACTTTTCCACCATCTTGACAGTTTGCTGATTTTTAATGCCATTTAAGCTAACCAAAATCTCAAAAAAGGGCATATTTCATCTAATGTTTGCTATAGGTGAACTTGGACAGTATTCTTATGAAAACCCTTTTAATTTGTAGCTCTAGTGTTCATCAAAGCAAAGACCTTCTAAAGTAGTTGTAAATACTACTATTATGAATAATATTATGCTATTTCAAAAGAATTTTTAAGGAATTCTGAAACGTTTTTGTAAATAATTTTAGTTTCCCATTTAGAACAAGCAGACTAAACAGTCTAGCTGAAGTTTGTGCAAAATTTTTCATGAATCTACATACATTTCACAATTTGGAGAGTGAAAAAAGTGCATTAAAGCTGGAGAAATGTAAGTGTAGTCAGGTTTAAAAAAAAGTCTGTTAGAATTCACTGAATTTTCTCAAATTACTAAACATAATCATCAATAATAATAGAAATCTATCAGTCAATTGTGAAACTGTTGTTATCTATATTTTGTAATCTTTTCTGTTAACTATCTTCATCTCTTGTTATCTATGACAACTGTGTAGTATAACTAAAGGGGAAAAAACAACCAACAATGAAACATAAAATGGTACATTTTGATGGAAGAGAACGAAAAAAATTTATTTATGTGTACTAGTTATATGTAGAGTTAGGTAAAACATCTTTAAGTAAAATGTTAAAATAAAATGTTTTAGTATGACGTTTTTAGCATTTATTAGATATTATTATTATTATGTTCCTCTACTAATTTACAATCAATACATATGCATAAAATGCCTGTGAGGAAAACTATAGAAAATTAACTGTAAAAACTAATTTATGTCTAAATGTAGTTATCTTCTTTCAACAAAATATTATCTTTCAGTTGTTTTTTTTTTTTTTTTTTTTTTCATTTTGTAGTTAGCAACATAAGATTTTAGCTCATTTTATGGCATGTTAAACTGCTTTTCTTAGTTTTGTAACATATTTAGTTATTTTTATGGTTATCTGTTAAAAAAATATTGGAGTAAATTGCTATGGTTACAGTGCAAAATAATGTATTTAATATTTATTCACTAGCTATGCTGAGATATCCTAGTAGTCCGGACAGGTTTGAAGGGGCTCTGATTAGAAAACATGATTGGGAAACTTCAACTAAGAAAGCAACTTCCAGGTAATTTTATATATAAAAGTATACTCAGTGAAATTGAAAACTTGTAATGTTGAATACAACATTCCATTCAATTTCTTTACCCATTTAAAAATATCTGTTTTGTTTTGAAATTTTCATGCCTTATGAACTGTAATTTTTACTCATCCTAAATTATTAAAGTACTTGTGAATCTAAATAAAATTAGTAAGAAAACTGAAATTTGCCTGTCAAACTAAAACTTGGAACACTTAGCAAATCTTATAAATTAATGTTTTCACCTATTATACTAACCCATTTTCCCCCGTTTGATCAGGATAAGTATTTCATTTTTATTAGACAACAGAATTATTTTGATCATATTTCTTTTCTATAAATAGAACAAAAACCCATAAAAATATGTCATTTGGCTTTGAATGTGAGAAACTAGTACAAAATATGCTATCTGCTAGCCTGCTTTTAGCTACATGCAGCTTATAGCTTAGACAACCTTATTATGACACATTTTAACAGCTTTTTTTTTTTTTTAGATAAAAAAAAACTACCTAAATTGTTCCACATAATTGCTAAAACTACCTAAAAAACCAAATTATTAGATGATATTATGTGCACTGCACTAGAAATTTCTGTATGATATTAGATATGATACAAAATAATTTTACATTTTTGAATTTTTTTACTTATATTTTACAATTTAAATTTCAGATCATGGGAAAAAGTATACATATTAGTTAAAGACCACAGACTATATGTATATAAAGACCAAAAGCATTGCAAACAGGTAATTTTTCCTAAAACAATTGTTAACCTTTGTCAATGTGTAGTTTTTGGCTTAAGATAGAGGAAGGGGAGACATGAAATCATTAAAAAAAAAAAAAAAAAAAAAACTAAGCCATATGGGAAGCATTATTTCTCATAATGTCTTGCTTAAGTAGAATAACAAACAAGTTTTTTTTTTTTTTTTTTTTTTTTTTTTTTTTTAAAGAAAAAGAAATAATACTGACTTCAAATTACTTCACCATAATGAAATATTATTTCCATTCAAAATTAGTAGAGTTTGGCAAATTCTCACCAAATATAGGAGATATTGCCAAGCGGGTTCAGTTTTGGGAACTTTTGACATATGCCGATACTGACAAACCTTTCTAAGCTATACCATTATTTCCATAGTAAAATAATAGGGTTTTGGCCAATCCTTGCCAAATATAGAAGATATCGGCAAGTGGAGTTCAATTTTGGGAACTTCTTTATACACCATTATATAGTCATTTTTTTTTTATACACCAAACTTGCCAATAAATCACCAAAAGAAGCCTGCCTTGGTGATTTTTGACATTAAGACCTGTGCCGCTACTGGCAACCCTTTAAGCAATGGTTTAAAAATGTTTTTTCTTCAATTTTCGGAATAATATCATCAGAACGTGACCAAATTAATATGGGCCATCCCTGAGCTATCCCCTTTCCAATAAAAGAATTTTTTAAATCGGTCCATGTGGTAAAAAATTATTGCTGTGCGTACATATATATACACACACACAGAGACACACAAGGAGTATTTGGAAATTAAATATTGTTTTGGAAAAAAAAAAAAAAAAAAAAAAAAAAAGTAAAAAAATTTTTTTACATCAATTTTATTTTTATATGAAAGAGCATACCTTAAACTATTTTTCTACATGTTTCCCCCAATGTTCAAATACTTGTTGTAGCGGGTTACGAGCTTTTCTATACCTTCTCCAAAGAAACATCCTGCCAATGACAATAACCACGACTCCACAGCATTTTTCACCTCATCGTCAGAGGACAAATGGAGAGGAATGTCCAGTAAAGGAATTGTGTTTCTCCATGACTGCTCGGCTCCATACATGATGACACTGAAACGATAATTCAACACTTTTGTTTCGACTACCACTTGTTCCTGCACATAACCTGCTGGTAACCCGCTACGACAAATGTTCTAACATTGGCGTACTATGTAGAAAAATAGTTAAAGGTATGCTCTTTCATGAAAAAATAAAATTGGCTTAAAAAAAATTTTTTTTTTGCTAATTTTTTTTCAAAACGGTACTTACTTTCCGAATAACCCTTGTATATATATATATATATATATATAGAAAGTTTTATCAATGCAAAAATGGCATATAAAATCAATAAGATTCCATAATTAAATATAGAGAAAATATCCCATTTGTAACGTGCAAGTGCAGCTGTGACAAACAGAAAAAATATAAATAATAAGTAAAACACAAAGAATCTTACTGCAAAAATGACATACCCTGTAGGGGGGGGGAGTATATCAGCAGAATCAGAGGGCCAAACAGTATGAAAATCAAAATACAATGAACCATATTATACAAGAATGAATGGAATGGAAATTATAACCTCTGGGACTCTTGTCAGGGGCCATACCCAGATTATAATTAAAGACAACAAAATAGTTTTTGCAGTAATATTCTTTGTATTTTGCTTATATATCTTATAAATAAAAATGAAATTCTGTTTGTTTGTTTGTTTGTGGATTTGAGTTGTATACAAATCCACAAAAATGGACCTATCAGCCTGAAATTTTGCACAGATATGTAAAATAATATAGAATAAATAATAGTCCACTTTAAAACTTTGAAAGTCCACCCGTTCCCGGATTTTAAGAGATTTTTTATGTTCTCCACGCAAAAAGCTTTCCGTAATTGTAACCCCTGTAGTGAAAAAAGTGTGAAACAAGGATCGTGGTTGCCATGTGTGGCGATTTTGCCGAATAAGATGTTTTAAATTCTCAAAGTAAAAATAAAAGAATAATAATGATTTTTTTTGTTAGTTTATATTCGTAAGGTTATATTTTTTTTAATTATAATATCGTGTGCATGGGAAATCGGAGCAGGAATGAAATGTTTTATACGCAAAACAATAAGAATTGAAGATTTCCGAGGCTAATATGTTAAAATTTTTTAGTTTGGCGAAAAAATAAAATGGCTCAAATGCCGAGAAAGTGAGTTCTAGCGGTTTGCACAGTTTCCGGCTTGGCGAAATTTACTGAGAGCTTAAGGAAACGGATTTTTGAAAACAAGTGCAAAGGATTTATTAGAATACAGCGTTAAATTTCAATGATCCGTGCGAAAATAATGCAGTTATTAAGGGATTTCAAGCGATCTATCTTCAGCATTCTCGCGATTTTGAGGAGGATTCTAACGCTTGGCGCTATTTATCGTAATTTAATCGTCTGCTATTTGGGTTATGAATACACCTGCGTATAAGTTTTTGAAATTTTCATTCAGTTGGAATTGTGCATTTTTCTGAGCAGCTTTTCTGCATCTAATGTATTACATCCAGAAAAAAGGATGTTAGAAATATCAATTTTAATTTTGTTTAATCACACTCATGAATAATGATACACTTTCCAACTTAATGAAAGAAGGAACGAAAATAGGGAAGACCCATGGATTATAACTCTTTTTATATATAGCACTTTAGTGCGTATTTAAAAATCTGAAAGTGTGTCAGATTTTCTATGATTCTAGCGCTTGGCGCAATTTAATGAGAGGGTATTTTTAAAAACAAGCGTAGGTTATCTTATAAATAAAAATGAAATTCTTTTGTCAATTTGTTGATTGGGGTAGTATACAATTCCACAAAAATGGACCTGTCAGCCTGAAATTTTACACAGATATGTAAAATAATATAGAATAAATGATTGTCCACTTTAAAACTTTGAAACTCCACTTAAAAACGTTTTCTTCCTGAATGGTTCTCTTAATTTCCGTTCCCGGAATTTAAGAAATTTTTTATGTTCTCCACGCAGAAAGCTTTACGTAATATTAACCCCTGTAGTGAAAAAAGTGTGTGAAATAAGCATCTTGGTTGCCATGTGTGGCGATTTTGCCGAATAAAATGTTTTAAATTCTTAAAGTAAAAATAAAAGAATAATAATGATTTTTTTAGTTTATTTTTTTAGGTTATTTTTTTAATTATAATATCGTGTGCGCATAAGAAATGAGAGCAGGAATGAAATGTTTTATACGCAAAACAATGAGGATCGAAGATATCCGAGACTAATATGTAATTTTTTTTAGTTTGGCGAAAAAAAAAAAAAAATGGCTGATAGGCCGATTTTTAGAGAGTGAGATCTAGCGGTTTGCACAGTTTTAGGCTTTTTGGCGCAATTTACTGAGAGCTTAAGGGAATAGCATTTTTGAAAACAAGTGTATAGGTTTTCTTAGAATACAGCATTAAATTTTAACTATCCGTGCAGAAATAATGCAGTTATTAGGGCATTTCAAGCGATGTAGCTTCAGAATTCTCGTCAATTGAGTACATTGATTTAACTTGGGGGAAATCCGCCAAATTTCAGAAAATTGAAATCTTCGCATTTAGTACATCGAGGTAACGATGAATAAAACATGTTATAGTTGATAATTTAAAAATGCAGCTGTATTAAGGGATTCCACTTTTCAAATAAATGCCTGGCGATCGAACCATTTCCCATTTTGATTGCTGCTAAGTCAATGCTTCGAATGATTCCTTGAAAAATCTCTTGCAAAATGGCGTATGCTGGCACTTTGGCGAGGCTTAGATTTGAAACTGGATTTTACTTGAGACTGGTATATACGTATAATAAGACTGGTAATAGATAAAAATGAATGTTGGTATGTGTGTAGGAGGTTGAAAAACTCCAGCACCATTTCACCGATCACCATGAAATTTGGTTCACCTAAGTCTTTTATCATGGAGAAGGTTTTTATGCTATCCGTTTTCCTCTAACTTTTCTGTATGTGGCGCAGCAGAACGTCGAATTCTATTCCGATTAGCCGTTTGCTATGCGAATATCGTCCAACCAATTTCGATGAAATTTGGTACACGCGAATATTAGAACACGGAGAATATTTTTCACTATCCATTTGCTGTAACTTACCGCTAAATAGCGCTGCAACGCATCAACTTCTATACCGTTCGACCGATCGGCATAAAATTTTTTTATACTTACACATTTGAGAACGAAGAATATATTCTAACTGCGTTACTTTTGATGTTACTCACCACTAGATGGCACTGCAATGCATTATTATTTTAACTCGCCACTAGATGACGCTGCAGCAGGCCAAATTTTTGACCATTCAAACGGTGGCTATGAAAATCAGTATACATAGCTATTTGAACAATGAGAATATTTATGCGTTATCCATTTTGATATAAATCGCCACATGGCGGCGCTGTAGCAAATCATTACTTTAATTAACCACTAGATGGCCCTGCAGTGTATCACTTCTTGACTGTGCGAATGATTGCTATGAAAATAGGTATACATAGATATTTGAACACGGGGAAGAGTTTGGCACTATCCATTTTCCTATAACTTGACACTAGATGTCGCGTCAACACATGAACTTCAAGACTATTCAGCCGATCGTCACGAAAATTCGTATACATCGATATGTGAATGCGAAGAATATTTTTGCCGTATCCGTTTTGCTAAAACTCGCCACTAGATTGTGCTACGCCGCATCGCCTTCTGCACCGTAAAAACGATTGCCTTGAAATTCAGTATGCATGATTATTGAACACAATATAACGCGATATCCATTTTGCTATATCTCTTTATTACAATAAATAGTAATCACAACAAATATTAATATCAAAAAGTCCATTCATTCCCGTGCGAAGAACGGGTACTTCAGCTAGTAT
Organism: Cheiracanthium punctorium; assembly: GCA_038373885.1. NCBI lineage: Eukaryota > Metazoa > Arthropoda > Arachnida > Araneae > Cheiracanthiidae > Cheiracanthium > Cheiracanthium punctorium. Next base: position 351,055 of record JAWZYV010000554.1, read on the forward strand.
ATATATAATTTGTAGTATGTTTTGTGTTTTACTTATTAGTTATATATATATATATTTGCAGTAATATTCTTTGTATTTTGCTTATATATATATATATATAATTTGTTGTATGTTTTGTGTTTTACTTATTAGTTATATATATATATATATATATATATAAAGCTTTGAACATAGTACCTCCTCCTTTTTTCAAGTCTCTAATAATGACAAATAAAGCAAAATACATATTCACATTTCTATTTAATAGTTAATTTAATTAATTTTTTTTTGGAGGGGGGGGGGCAAGAATGCAAGTTTAGTTTTATTTTTTCCTTTGAGGTATAGGAGTAGAAAACATGGTTTAAGAAGAGGTTGAAATTTGTTTTGAAAAACAAAAACACTAAATTAGGAAAAAGAAAAATGCAAAATTTGTCAATTTGTATATAAGTTACATTTACCCATACTTCTCTGTACCTTCAAATTCACTCGCAAACCTATATCCACCCCTCCCCCGCAAAATGTTCTAATAAAATGCTTTATTATAGTATTCTGAACAGTGTAGGCCACAGTAAAGCTTTCAAAGACCCCTGCTGGAAAGAAAAATGGGGCATGAAAAATGAATCTTTGCTGCTGTGAAAGGGGCAAACGGATTAAAACAAATAAGACGCAAAAGAAGTTTCTTTTTTAAATCATTGCACTCACTTTCAGAGTATTTTATAAGAATTATTTTGTTTGCATGAGCAAAAGATTTACAAATACTATGACCATCCTTTCTGATGTAGAGCACAGTATCCCGAATTTTAGTATCGTATACTAATTTAATTTTGTTGTTTGAAACAATGTCTTTCAGATACACTTGGATTTCTTTTGTGTACTCTTATAAAAGATCTATTCATGCTTATCTTTTAGGAGCCTGATAATTATTATCATGGTGAAACACCTATAAATCTTCGTGGCTGTTCAGTTGATGTAGCTTCTGATTACACAAAAAGGAGATACGTCTTTAGGATAAGGTAAGTACAAATAAATGATTTATGAAGTGCAAACACTATGCCTGGTTTAAAGAAAAGAAAGAAACAAGTATTATCCAGAATAATATCTTTTGTTTTAAAATTTTTCAAGCATCATTGCAAAGGAATTGAACCTCTGAGGGTCTTTAGAAAAGGACTAGTTGTGTACCTGTTCTCCGCATGATAGGAAAGGAATACTTTCCTAAAACATGATCATAACAAAATCTCAAAAGTTCAGGTAGTCCCTTTTGTTGAAGCTATTGCAGGATATATTAACGCAAGTAGGATTATAGTTTAGTTAGTTGTAAGACGACCGTTGAAAAATGATGAATAGAACACTTTTAATTTCACTAAATATTTATTAACGTGGTATAGGCTGCACTTTAATCCATATTAACCTTACAAATCTACTAATACTACCTATTACTTATATTAATATCATCTTTGTTTCTCTCTCTTTAATGCTCAATTTAAAGAAACAGTTTAGATAGTTGAAACCAATGGTTGCTTTCCTACTCTTTGGTGATTCTTTCCAATTCATGCATTGGCATAAGTGATAAACATATTTTTATAATGGTTGCCTTTAAAACATCTCTGCATATATTTTAAAGCATAATTCTTGTTAGATTAACATAGCACACTTCTAACTCAGATAGCACAGCAAGCTTGATTGATCAAGTCAATAAACTTAAAAATTTCTAGCGTGTAAGCTTAATGCAAGCTTGAATCTAGTGTTCTAGTTTACACTTGCCCAGCTTGCATTAAGCTTGACATAGCAAGCTTAATTCCAAGCTTAAAAAATTTTTCTAAATGCACGGGTCACCCGTCGGCAAACTCGCCCCACATACTTTATTTTTCCACGCATTTTCCCCTCTATGCTGAAATTTGAAGTTATTTTAATCTGTTTCCATCAAACGTCTGCGGCTGGGTTCGATCTCGGGAACTATGGGCTGGGAGGCCAGCGTGCTAACCGTTCTGCCAATAAGTCTCGCGCTGCTATGACTAAAGTTTGAAGTGACTGTCACGCCGTTTTCTGGCCAGTTCAATCAGTATGTGCGATGCCGATAAGTTTCTTTTATTTTTCCATGGGATGAATCAAAATTTAAATAATGTTATGTGTGATTTATAGACTCTACTAATAGGGAAATAAGCATAATAAAAACTTAAAAGCAGGACACGTTTTAAAACTTGAAAATAATAATATTGCAACACTCATGTTGGGCAATACTGCTGGCCAAAATCGAGACAAACGACTGATTTTGAAATCAATTTCGTAGCATAATTGTTTTTTATTTTGAAGAATTTCCATATTTGGAAATATCTTTTTTTTTTTTTTTTTTATATTCTATTGTCAAGTACATTTATGACTGATTAATTATTTTGTGGCGGCCGGATTGCGCCTCATTCTACCACCCATAAAGTGAAGCATATTAACTAACTAAATTGTGTTAATTATATTAAAATTTATTTTTAGGGCTAATTAATTAGTTAATGGAATTACTAATGTTAATTAGATGTAAATAAAACTCCCCTTATCCCATTCATTCCTTCCCCTTGCGTGTTCTAATGTCCAGGTTTTGTGCGATAATAAAATAAAACACAACTTTTCTTTATTTAATAGGAGCAAATTTGAGAAATGCTTGACAATTAATGTCCATTCTCTTTCACAGATGGCGCCATCAACGCACGCTTTCGAAAGGGAAAATCAAGCTGTATTCTAGCTTGATAGTCCAGCTTGACTTCTGCAAGCTTGCTGCAGGCTTAAAATGAATTGAACTGTCAAGCTTGTATTAATATGTCAAATTCAAAGAAATGTCAAGCTTGATTTAAGCTTATGCGCTGTCTGGGAAATATTTCATCTCGCTGTGGTGGAAAATATCCAAGCTGTTTCCAGCTAAAGATTTAAATTCTCCATGGTTCAGTCTCGTGAAAATAAATCAAATTGTGTAATCTCGAGGAGCTATTTAGAATCGCTCAATTTGCAAATAGAACGGGTTAAACTGTTCTGCAGAGTTCAATAATTTTACGCAATTTTTAATTCATGATGTCACGTTCTGACCCGGGTAGTTGAGTCCGGTTATTTTGCATAGTTGTTTTCAAACAAAGTATTATTGAAACTTACGATGTTGAAAAACTCTCACTTGCTACAGAGCTTTATCTTATATATATATACCACCATAAGTTGTCAAAACTTAGCGACATTTAGCACAGTTTTTGGGAATACATATGACAACCGTCGTCAAATCGATAGCGAATACTATGTATTAGGTTATTAAATATTTTTCACCTTGTGGCAACTTTTGAATTTCCCACAATTTAAAAAAATGCAAGTTTCCTTCGAGTGTGAAGGTCATATACTCTAATATTTCAGATCACATCAAGGACAGATCCAGAAACTTTTTTTTCGAGTGGGCACAAATTGGGATTTCATTTTATCTAATGTAAATATATTTTTCTCGGAGGAGGCACACATCTCCTGGATCTGCCTTTGGGTTACATATCTTTTCTTCTCGCCCCTAATTTTTTTTTTTTTTTTATTATGTATGGTATTACTTCAACTGACTGCTTCATCAAAGTTATCACAAATTCCATTAAAGTACCAATGCTAAGTATGCTAGGATTTTAAGCTGGTACCAGCCATATTTTATGCTGAATTTCTAAAAAACTGATTAAATGCATAAAAAACTTGTTTTGTGACTTGTTCACTTATGTGCAAAAACACACGTAAGAAGTTACTTGTTAGTAAAACTAATTAAAAACCGGACATGAACAAGAGATATTGCAAGAAATGAGTTAGGCTATTGAAGAGAGAGGGAAACTTAATAGTCAGCAGAAAATCGACAGAATTTACCTGATAATTAAAATTACACCTCCGGAGACCGGGCAAACAAAGGCAGAATTAATTTAAAGAAAAGGTAATTATTTTAAAAAAAGGTCCCAACAAAAAAAGGGTAATTAGTAGTAATTTAAAAGAGGTTAGCTATTGAGTTATAGAAGAAGAGTCATCCAGACCATTATATCTCCTGACAAAAGGTATTTAAATTAAACTTCCAAGTTAATTACAAGTATTAAGAAAATAAATAATTAATGGTTAAAACAATTAAAATAAAAATTACTGCTTTTGATTTGTAATAAACATTATCCCCCAAAAACAATACAACAGTGGCGAAGGGCTTTGACTAAGGAAGACCGAAGGAATTTTTGGTCGAAATGTACATATCAACTAACAAGTAACTTCTTATGTGTGTTTTTCACAAAGTTTTTATTTATTTTATTGTTTAACACCAGTATTTTGAGTGTTTTTTCCATAAGATTAAATACTTTACCCCAATAATTATGAGTGAAAACTTCAGAGTAAACAACTTTGGGGGTACAATATATTGCAATATCAAAATTACTGATAATCATGTTTTAAGGCCCCCCTTTGTTAGTAACATAATTATTATTACTAGTTGTATGCCAGTGGTCGAAATTCGACTATGAAGCATAACATTTTTTAAATTTGAGCGGGAAGAGCGTGTCTCAACATTCCATATGCTGTGGAACCTACTAGTGACCACCTTGGCTAAGAGACCATCTGTCTTTAGTGACCACTTTAGTACAACTTCACTTTACAACCACCACACTTTTCTGTGAAGACAGTGTTTTTGTAAAAACTATCAGATTTTGCTAAATCCAAAGGAAGCTCCAGGAAGTGGGTCATCTCCCTCTACCGATTTTGGATTTCACACATTCAGTTTGCATTTTGAACAGTTTAGGCTAATCTAAAAAGTCTAGTGGTCCCCTCCGAAAATTGAGCCTTGAGCCGACCTGGCTAAAGACCCGCTATGTTTGGAGCTATAAAATCTTAAACTGTCGAATGGTTGAACTCTACTTGCTGAGGCGTACCACTGACCATGTATAAAAACTTGCTGCCTTAATAAATTTATCCTTTTTTTGAATGTCTCCATGAGATTTATTTACTGTCATTGCAAATGCAGGTATATTTGGAAATTGAGTTTTTTGAAAGGTTACGGTAAAATAGTACCAGAATATTTTCCAAGTGGAATTAAAATTTTTTTGTTGCCTGCTGTTCCAGAACAAACTTTGCAATCAATAACATTATGATGTATAAACTTGATGCGGATTCTTGTTTCACTGACCAATGCTTCTTATGTATTTGTTTCTGATTAGTATAACGATGCAATCACCTTTCAATACTAACTTATGCAAACTATGGTATTTTTTGGCTAGCCAGGCACAAATCTTAACTAGTCAAATAAAGCCTAGCCAAAATCAACTGTTTTTTTCTGGGAAACGTTTAAAGACTATTTCTAAAACAATGTCATTCCCGGAAAAAAAGGCAAAAATTTTAATTCGTATACAAAATAGTATTTACAGAATTCAATATATACAAAAATATCAATATATAAAAAGAAATTTGCATGCTTATTGGTTACGTAATGGGGAAAGTGTGTGGAATTAAATTAAAATACGAAGTTAAATTAAACTTCTAAAATATGAAACGGGATAAACAACTATGTACAGAAAATCGATTTAAGTTTGTAAGCATTTGGCGCAGATCACAATTATTTGGCATTTTTTACTTGCTCCCAGCTAACCGAACGAAAAAAAAAAAAAAAACACAGTCAAAGAATCTAAATACTCTACTGGATAGTTATTGATTTCATTGTCATCATAGCAACGTATTTTATCGTAGCTATGGTGATATGTTCTCTATTCATCAGATATTTAATTTAGTCAGCATTAATAAAAATTCAATCATCATTTTTAGGTTCCATTATAACTGGACTTAAATGTTATCTGAGAGAATGTTTTCGGAAATATTTTCATACACTTCATTAATAATATTATTTTCATTCCCCAAGCCGAAAATTATTTTCATTCCCAATTGCTGAGGTGTTTCTTCAATAACATTTTTGGAGGAAATTTGCTTTAGCATATTGTGTGGCAGGAGCTTATGAAGAAATTGTTGAATTGACGCATCTCTAGGATTGAAACATGCCATGTTTGTTCATTTTTTTGCAGCTTTAAAACATGGACATATTTATAACACTTTGTGCACTTATCGAGCATCTAAAAAAAGTCTCAAAGCACATCTTAGTCATTGGCATTTCATGAAACTGAGTGTTATTTCGAAGCGTAGTGACACAACAATGGAACCATCGCCCGACTTGGCACGAAATACTGTGTGCCAAATTATTTCTAATTTTTTATGGTGCATTAGCATATTACACAAAAATTTTAACATTCACACAACCACCTCAATTTGAACTTTAACTGTGCCAACTTCACAATTATCTGTTCACGCAGTGTGCTGCAAAAGGGACACAAAAATTTTCCTTAGCATATTTATATATATGTAGATTTTGATAAGACCTAAAACTTGCCTTAGCTCATTTTAAAGTTAAGCATGAAAGTTAAATTAACAGAAGTCAGCAAAAGATTAAGAATCGACAACATACATGTTAACTCAGTAACATCCTGATAACACTAAAATTTTGTTTATTGGACTTTTTTTTTCTAACTGAATGCATGTATACACTAAAATGAGTTTTACTTCTAATAATATTTGAATGCTTCTTTCAGGCTTGCTGGCGGTGGTGAATATTTGTTTCAAGCTAAAGACGAAGTAAGTTTAATTATTCATTTTCAAGGAAAATTAATGAATTATTCAAAATGCAATAAAATTATGCAGTTAATCACAGATATATAATTGCTGTGTATAAATAACTCAGTTTTTTAAAACCCTTTAGCCATTCTAAAGCTCTGTCTAAAAACTTGTATCTATTTTACATACCTGCATCACCGACATGCAATAAGCACCTATACTTCAGATGATAGCTATGCATGCTATCATTTGTCTGCAAAACAAAATACATATGCACACACACATACAGATTAACCATTTTATTAAAGATTAATACTTTTCTGCATTTGTGCTTTGAAAATAAACTTTTCAGACATTCAGGTCAGCCATTTCAACCATGCTGAATTCTTTTGGTAATGAGTGATGAGAGTGAAGAATGGCAGCAGTTCCTCTTAAAACAGGCTAGCTCCCCTTTTGATAGCAACTGCAGCATCTCTATAGTATAACTTTTCCTACCTTAAAATGTACGTTGGGCAATAACTTCCCCAGATCTTCCAAATTTCCCCCCCGAGCCTCATTCACACCCATCATAGGAGTCATTAAATTACATAAATAATTTAGTTTTTAAAAATTATTTCATATTTTATTGTGCTTCACGGTGTTTACAGCTTAAAGGCATAAATATTGCCATATCTTTCAATATCCTAAAGACTTTCTCACTAAATGGGCTATCTAAAGGAGAAAGAATTTTTCAAATTTAAGTGGTAGTTCCTGGGATGAATGCATTCAAATACACTGTCTCTATTTGGAAAAGCTAATTTTTAATCTATATTAATATAATCTATATCTATATTAATAAGTACGAAAACAGTTGTTTTAAATATTTTTATTATTTTCAAACTAAATGAAGTGCAATTTATAGATACATAATCATCCAGAACTTTTTTTTAACAGTAACCAACAATTGAGCACAATTACATTCTTAAACACTGTATGTACATCATTTCCACCTTTTTTTAGGAAGAAATGCAGAAATGGATAGTGCAGTTCCAGAGAGCATCAACAGAAGATATTATTGGTCCTGGCCACTCACAAACACTACCACTTAGAGGGTCAGCAGAAGAAAGAAAAGATGAGCAGAAGAGGCGTAGTTTGTTTGCAGGAAAGAAGAAGTAGTATGGATTAAACTGATAACCTAATTTAAAACACCTAGATTCTTTCAATATGCGATCCATAAACTAGCGCAATTTAAAAACATCCGGAAACAGAGGGGAAAATCTGGTCAAGCTTTGAGGGAAATTGCAGAATCAATTTCAAATATATATATGAGACAAATATGAAATTCAGTAAAAAAATTCTAATCCAATTACAAACAAGACATTAATAACAATGAATCTTTAAGCTTCATAAAATGTAATCTATAACCTAAACATAAGAAATGAGATTTTAAGAGGGTATGATTAGGATTAATATAATGTGCAAAGTTTTAACAGAAAGAAATAACCAATGCCAAGCAGTTATGGATTGCATGAATGAAAGTCAATGCAAACAATAAATGCAAGAACTTTTTGTATTCTGTTTCACCGATTCATATGCTGAATTTATAATTCAGCATTATTATTGATAAGATTGGAAAGGAAGTTTTTGTAACAAAAATATTTTAGATTATTACAAAAGAAATTCTGGCACAGGAAGAATATCTTTCCTGGAATAATATTATAAAAACTTATCCGTGATCTCTTCACTAACACTTCATGTTTTACCATTTTACATATAATCTACTTTCTATCCTGTACTAAAATTTCAAGCGTTTCATCATTTTTGCATTTTTATCTGAATAAAGCTAATTTATTTACAAATTCTTGCCTCTTTTTTTTATAACCAAAATATGCAAGTAAGTTTTTTAAAACATAACATACAAGAATACACTAATCTTCTTTCCAAATGCTTTGGTTGAATTACAACAATAGGTAAACAAATGTTTCAGGAAAGATCTTGATATAAAGTGTTTCCCAAGCTCTTGGGGGGAAAACTCCCCTTCTGTCTTCTTTAAATTTGTACCATTAAGCTATTTATAAAGGATAATGCCAGCAAAGCTAAATTACACACAGTAATGTTTCTACACTTACTTCTTTTTCCATATAAAATAAACCCAGTTAATAAATTTCTTTTTGCCATATGAAGTAAATTTTAGGGAGATAAGAGCTTTTTAAATTCTCATTATTGATACAAAAATGATAAGATCACATACTCTTAATATTAAACTGACATAGAAGAAGCTAGTTTATAATTTAATCATCATGTAACCTCACAACTAAAAAGTACCACAGTAAAACCAAACATGGTTTTAAAAAATGTTAAACATACATATTTATACAAAAACCCTACATTAATAAATACTTATCCAAATTTAAGCCCATGTATTAAATATCGGAACAAAATACTTTATACTGTAATACAAAACAGTCATTCACCCAGAAACATAAAAATAGATCATCCTTGTAAAATTAACTTTTTGCTTGCCTTCCCTTTAGAAATTTTGCTTATTTTTTAATTACTATCATGAACATTTCCTGGTTTGCCACCATTGACATAGGCATTACTAGGGCAAATAAGAGGAGGAGGTTGGTGTAGTAAAGTGCGTCCACTCACATTGTTTCTAAAATAAATAAAATTAAAATCAGGTATAACACAATACTTTTAAAGCTGTAAATATTAATCTTATAATGAACAGGAAAATTAAGCAATGCACTAACAAACAAATAAGTCATTAAACCTATGGTTTGAAACTATCATACTCTAATAACAATTCTCATATGCAGTACTTTATAAATAGAAAACTGGATTCAAAATAGTGAGTGATAATTACCAATTATGACAACATGCATAAACTTTTGTCATCATATATAAATTGCAAGTGTATTATTATCATTTTTTATTTTTAAGACTTTTATTGAAAAATATGTGGCAGAATAATTGTCAAAATAATAACTACTTTTTGTGAATAATAATAATTTAAAAAATACTTAATATATAAAGTAAATTTAAATTATTTCATAAATATTTAGAGTTTTAACAAATCAAAACAATAAATAAATCTGTATTTTAATATTAAGATTTAGAAGGATCTTTAAAATCATGTGGGTGAATAATTTTCTTGCAAGTTCTTAAATGAAAATCAACAGACTTTAGAAAGAAAATAATTAAAAAAAAAATCAATAAACTGTAGACCATAAAGAGGCTGCATATAGGTAATCACAATTGTTTTAATTTTTCAAGAATTCCATTAACTTTACATTAATTCTATCCTGTTCCAATTTCTGTCCTGTAACTGAATGTCAAAAAATGTTTTAAATCACAAGATGACTTAGCTCTGTAGAATAATAAAAGTACTTAATGAGAGGAATTTTTCAGATTGGCCATGTCTTAGGATTTTCAATCCTATTTCAGGCCTCAAAATTTTTTCCATCAGATTTGCAAAATAAGTTCTTGTTTTAGGTTTATCAGAATCAACAACCAAAACACAATTTGATTTTGAAATAATGCATTTGAAGTTGAAGGAAAAATTAAATTACATAAATGAATATTTATTATGTTATGTTCATTTCTTATTTAGAAATTATGGCAAAATTTTAAAGTTCTTTGAGATTATAAAAGCATTTTTGTAACGAAATTTAGATATTATTTCAATTTTGGGTGTTATATCTTTATATAATAATAAAATATGAATAATTTATCATCTCTTATTTTGACTAATGTTTAGTAATTTTTTTAATTTGACTAATTTTTAAAACTGAATTTATTTACATTATGCAACTGAAGTAATGGAATACCGTGGAGTTTATATAAATACAAATGGCATTTAAAATACAGTATTACTATGTCGATTATGTGCACATTTTATGTTGAAAATACAGGGTGTCCCAAAAAGGTGGTAACAGGCTTTAATTCTTCATCTAATAGAGATAAGTGGGTAATGTAAATTGAAAAAATGTTCAAAATAAGGTTGGAAATAGGAGTCCATTAAGAAAAAGTTCCTCGTTCATTTTCAAAAAGTTACACTTTTAATTTGTATACACAACCTCCGTATAAAAAAAACATTCCCAGTTAGTAATATATGCCCCATATACTAACGGTTATGTAGCAAATTTGAGCCTTTCATCATACAATGTATCAGAGATATCTTTAAAGAAAGATCATCGACTATACATGATTTTGAATATAAATGTTTACTGCTAGAGAGGAAAAAAGATTTTCTTTTGTAATTTCTGTACAACCCCTGAAATGCAATTATTCACAGAGATTATTTCCCTTTGAGAGCCATTGAAAAGTGATTTAAGTCAGCTTTAAATTTTCCTTCATTTCTCTGTCATTTTTTAAGGTATAGTTTTCAAATTTTGTATGCCACCTCATTAATATATGGGGCACATTTCACCAACTGGGAATTGTTTTGTATGAGGGGGGAGTCGTATAAAAACACCCTGCATATACAAAACAAATCAGTCTTTATTTTAGAAACTTGCGATGTCTGATTTTTAAATGGCTGTTATAAATGAGTCTTTTTCAAGAGTATTCTGCAAACCTTACGCAGGGATCTTAACTCCGACATTGGATTTGGGAGCACCTCGGGAGCAGAAAAAAATTTCATTTGGAGCACAAAATATATAGTTTCTGAGAGGAAAACTAAGATTTGGGATCAGAATTAACATGATTTTAGAGCATAAAATTGAAGATTTGGGAACACTGCAGTGTTGACTCTAGAAAAAAAAGGGCTGCTGGTGGGGAAATTTCAAAAAGGGCACTTTAGGGTTCCATGAGCATGTACAGGTAGATAACATATATAAAAACTGGTTTGAAACTATTTGATCCCCAAAACTTTAACATGTAGAGTTGTAATATGTGTTCTGACTTACAATGCATAATTAGATTTTTTCCGATTTCTCTTAGTCCCCCCCCCCTCCCTTCTTTGGAGAAAATATTTTGTAGAAGTAAGTGTAAGCAAAATAGTAAAAATGATTTGTTGATAATGTTTTGCTCTAAACATGACATAAATATGTGAATTAAATCAGCACATAACAAAGTTTTTGATTTAAAAAAAAAAGTTTTAAGTAATTTTGAATTTTCTGCTCTTTTTTTTTTTTTTTTTTCCCCCCTCAAAGTTACATGATGTAGATGTTTATTATCTATAAGAATAGTAAATTTATTGAAGAAGGGTTCAGGAAATTTTAGCCAGACTTGATTTGTTAGGCAGTAGGGGAAGGTAGAGGGACTTAATTTTTGTTCCTCAATTTTATCATACGATCATTACTGGACCACAATTACTGGATTGCATTCATATACGATATTTAACATATATCGGTACAAACTTGTAAACAGAAACGGACTGTCAGTGCAAGTTGATTAGGATAGATGTGTTTAGCATGTAATAAAAATAATTAAATTTCTGCAGTGCTGGATGTATAAAATTTAATAATATAAATCAGAATTTTATTTAAATTCTTTTGTTCGCAATAATTATTGAATGATTACCAAGTAAAGATTTTTTAAGTTACTGAATATATACCTTTATTACTATTAGACATTATTTGGAATTGCATCAAACAATTTAACTCACCCATCAATTGATAACTATAGAAATTGGGAAAATTGAATTCAGAACACAGAAGATTGCTAGAATAAATGACGTAGTCATGCAAATTTTGTATTACATCCAATGGTTGGAATGAACAACACCATATCAAATCATGCTCTCTCTTCACTTCTAATTTAATGTTTGCTCATTTCATGAAAAGTGAATATAAAATTTTTAAAAAACACTATTCTTTAAAATAAATAAAAATAATTACTACATGTAAGTTTTTTAGCAGGTATAAAATAAATATTTTTTTTAACTCATAGAATTGTCCAAAGGTATGAAATATAGTTTAACATTTAAATAATTTATTTTTCATAAAGCTTTTTTTTTTTTTTTTTTTTTTTTGTGTAACATACTTAAAAGGGTCTCTTTAAAAACACTAAATTTTCTTTCTATAACCTTGCTTTAATCTTTTGAAAATGAAAAAAATAATTAACATCCTGTTGCCAGAAGTACTCAAACAAATTATATATTAAAAAACTTTCCAGAATTATTTAGAATTTTTTTTTTCTTTTTTAGTTTTTAAAAACTGAAAATAAGCTTAAATTGATGACAGTTTGTTTTATGAATAACCTAGCTGTTAACTTATGACACAGTTTGTTTTCTTAAGGCATCCTTTCCCAGAACTAGCTATCTTTTGCTTTTAATTTTTTTTTCTTTCATTAAAATGTTGAGAATTTAAAAAAAAAAACAGAAGATATATAATATGAATATTTAGAATACCAAATCTTGCCAATAGTCTGATTTACTAAATTTTGCAGTTACTCCACTTCTATGTAATAAAAACTGTGGCGTAATAAAGGGGGGGAGGGCAGGTGGCAAGATTTAAAAAAAAAAAAAAAGATGGTAGCCGGCAGGACACAAAAATAATATGGTGGCAAACTAAAGGACTGAAATGGGGGCAGAATGCTGAAACTTAGAATGAATGGGGTGGCAAACTGAAGGACCGCACCGGGTGCCAATAACCCTAGCGCTACACTGCTAAAGCAAAATATCATTATTATGCTCTTTTTTTAGCAAAAGCATAATGTGTTTCAATTGTTGTATTCGCAAATCGTGCAATTTTCAGATCAATTTGGGTGGATAAAGCCACTGAACATGGTAGACGGTTTGAAGTGTTGAAGTGCAGCCGCGCGACTATCAGTCTGGAGTTTTTGTCGGTTTTATCAAATGTTCTTTAAAAAGTCAATCAACCAAGGCACCCCTCTTAGGAGATATCCCTTGTCTAGGTTTGCCATAACAAAGAAGCAAATCTCGCAGAATTTTCGAATCGCAAAACGGTGTTTTGCTATGGTATACTTTTTTGTATCATCTGTAATTATATATGGTTAGTAAATAACTTTTATACATTAAGAATAATATGTACTAAGAAAGCCGATTAAGAAGAGGAAATTGTTTAGGGGGAAATTAAAAAAAACTTGCTAGTGTGCAGTAGCTACCGATATTTGAGGATTGACAGATGGAATCTGAAATTTTTAGATAGCTTTGGAAAATTTTGAATTTCCCAACCGCATTTTCTTCCCCCAACTCCTAAGTGAAATGCCCATGTAGTTCTGCCCGTCCGATCGGGCTTCTCACTGAGTTAGCGAAAACAAAACATACTATAGAGAGGCCACTTTTCGGGTTACTCGGCCAGCGCAAATGAAAAAGGCAGTAACAGTATTTCGATCTGAAAGATTAGAATATTTGAAAAAGGCATTTGTAGAAAAGATCCGATTTCATAAACGATTTTCGTGAAAGTGTCACTTTTAATCGAATTTCTGTGAAGGGGCAGTTTTAATTAATGTATTTTCGTGATGGTCCGAAAATGGTATGTAGGAAATAAATTGTGGCGATTGTTGACTAATAATAATAAAAATGTAAAAGCAGGAGGGTCCAGAAAGAAGAGAAATAGGGCCGTCAGGTTCTAAAAAGACGATAAAAGCAGACTTGCCAACCTGGGAAAATCAAAATGTGTAAAACAGCGCGCGAACAGAAATTTCGACACTTTTTGCTATGCAACGCATGACCATTATTTTTTACCTTTCACTATAGAATGCACGAGTATTATTTTTAAAGCATTTTATATCACAATTATTTGTTTTAAGTTTAAGTATTAAATAAAGCTAAGAACAATAAAAGAAAATGAAGTTGTCGAATAACAGGCAAATCAATTAATACACCATCTTCCAGATTTCTGGTAACAATTTATTAATTATAATCACTTAACTGACTTGAAAAAAAACTCATTTTGACTGTGCTGACTTCAAAGAAGCAGCAGTAGCTTTTTCGACTTTATTCAGAAAATCTGAAGTAAAAGTTTTCTGGAAGCAAGATTTTTCGCTGTCGGCTTTCCAAAATCTTATTAAACAAGTTGCCCCTGAATTCATTGCTGTTTTTCCAAATAATACTGAGGGGATTAATGTAAAAGATCCTAAATTGCTTCCATTAAATGGATGTATATGTCAATCTTCTAACCGCTCCCTCCCCCCCCCCCACCCCCGAGAAATTTGCATTAATTTGCCACTGGACTGTCTGTCCTCTTTGAAATATGTTTGCAGACTTTTGCTGCTGTTAGCACGTTTCACATTTTCACCGTGTTTAGACGAACTCACATGGCGAGAAATGTCATACTTTTCTCCGTGAGAAATAATGCTGAAATCACTCCGGCACCCGTTACATTAAGCAAATTTCGCTCCTTTGACATATGATACTATACATGCCCATTTTTTGCTATAACTTTTTTTTTATAAGTTATACTGTTCTAGTGGCCATTACAGGCCATTTATTGAAAATAATCCTCAGAAAATCAATCGAAGTATGCTCATACTACCGTCTACCAATGTCTCTTTACTGCAAAGCGAGCGCGCACTGATAACGAAGAACACCACGTGAGACGCACAAGTCACAGGAGAAACACCTACTCCCTAGTAAGCGATTCTCCCATTCGCTCTAATCTATGACCTCATGACTGGGTAAACCAATTAATAAATACTCGGCGTCACATCTGGAAAGATTTTTTTTTCTTTGCCTCAGTGGCAACTCAGAAAAATATTTTGATGCGCATTGTATCAACATGGATGTGTGATGTCGATCATGGTGCCGATGATGTGCACTTAGATCCATATTGAAAAGGGAAAAAGGCCCAAACATAGAACATCATTTCAATTTAAAACATAATACATTTCTTTTTAATATCAATTTCAGTTTTAAAGAAATAAACACAAGTTAGGAAGAAAGTATCCGGAAATGCATAAAAAAAAGTGCTGTATGTGTAAAAGCGTAAACAACAGTCGAAATGCGTAAATTTTACGTGTAAAGCGTAAAAGTTGGCAAGTCTGTAAAAGGGCTGGTGGGCACTGCACCCTGCAAGATCAATCTAGAGTCAACACTAACACAATAAATGCAGATAAGAAAAGCAAAGTTTGTAAGTGTGGCAAAAAATTAACAAAGAGTCAAAATGACATATTCGGCACAGCTTGGCACAAAAATCGGCACAAGATTTGCATTTTGGCGCAGCTCGGCATAGAATTAATATCCCTGCTTATGGGCTTTTTCAGGGGGCCCCTTAAACTTGATTTTGAAATTTAAGGACACCTTGTAACAATATTGAAACAGCAGAGTACAATTGTGTAAAGGATTTAAGTAATATAAAATAAGAACTAAGCTGCATTTCAAAAATAGTTAATTAGAAAGTTTTAGACAAAATTAAAGATGAGCTCCCTCTTTTACCTAGAAGAATTAGCCTGTTGAAGGGGTGGAGGGCACAATCGTTGCTGCCCATTGGAAGTAGCAGCACTGGATGGACTTTGAGGTGGATGAAGTAATGGTGGTGTGGTTTGATTTGGCTGACAGCCTGGAGAATTAGGATGACTGTTGTTGCCCACAGAGGCAGCACTTTCATTTTCTCCCTAAAATATTAAGAAATTCCATCAAAATTAGCTATAGTTTAGCAGATGTTCATTGCAGAGCAGAAAATGTGGCTTGTGTTGAATAATCAGGTGAAGCTATTTCTCTTAGACATTAATGTGTTGAGGTAAAAAACAACTATTAAAAATTAAAATCTTAAAACAGTGTACACAAAATAAGATGAAAGATCAAGCTAATATGTAGTGGCCTACAACCAATATAACTGATAATACTTAAATAAATATTATTTATTAATTTATTTAAGTATAGAGAGGCAGCAGATATCAATTTGTCCAGATACTGAATATCCGGTTAAACTTTCAGCCGGATATCAGGTAGTAGTATGTTTTCCTTTTTATTCAGTTTTATTTTTACTAGTTTTCTTATATATAATAAGGTAATAGCTTAATAATGTATTTTCTCATAATCTCTCTCTCTCTCTCTCTCTCTGCTCATTAATTTCAAATCACTTAATTCAAAAATCAGAAATCTTTTTGGCATTTTTTCCATGAAATTAATACTAGTTCTATTACAATTAAAGTTGATACAAATAAAATGAATCAGCTCTCCTTCAAGAGAGATTATAAAATCAGTTATTGAAAACAACTCCATTCAACTGCTGCGAAATCGAAGTAACAAATATCCCTACTCTATTAAAATTATGGAAAACGAACTTTTTTCACCAACTACCAGTACTACCCCAGACAGCACATAAGCTTAAATCAAGCTTGACATTTCTTTGAATTTGACGTATTAATACAAGCTTGACAGTTCAACTCATTCTAAGCTGGCAGCAAGCTTGCAGGAGTCAAGTTGAATTGTCAAGCTTAAAAACAGCTTGATTTAAGCTTGGCAATTTGCTACTCGCTTGATTTTTCCTTTTTAAAGGGGCGTTGATGGCACCATCTGTGAAAGAGAATGGACATTAATTGTCTAGTGTCCTCAAATTTGCTGAAAGTTCATAAAAGATGTGTTTTATTTTATATTACCAGTGCCATATTACCGACGGGGCAACCGCCCAGGGCTTACAGATTTTAGCACCCAAAAATGTTACATCTTACACTTTTGTAATTTTAAAATAAAATTACAAAGGATAAAAAAAATTCAGAAGTTAAATATAAATTTTTTAATTATAAAGTATGAACAATGAAAATAATTCAAATTTACATTTGTATAAATTAATTTAAACTTATTTTTAATTCTTCGAAATGGTCTATATCGATATAGCATACCAATATGTAGGAAAATAACTAACCACATTTGTAAAGAGAATTTTTAGCATAAAAAAATAGCAAATTTTTCAATTATTTTTTATTATAAGAAATATTTACAAAAATGACTAAAGTGTTTGTATTCCATACATGTTATGTTAGCAACTGTGATATAGTATTTCGAAGTAACGTTTAACTATCTGTTTCTTTGATTTCAGATTACTTAACACAAAATTTGTGTTAAGTAAGTAAACCCATTCTATATTTCCAAATATGGAAATTCTTCAAAATAAAATACAATTATACTACGAAACTGATTTCAAAATCAGTCGTTTGTCTTGATTTTGGCCAGCAGTATTGCTCATGAGTGTTGCGGTACTGAAAGTTTTGAAACGTGTGCTGCTCTTAAGTTTATATTATGTTTATTTCCCTATTAGTAGAGTCTCTAAATCACACATAACATTATTTTAATTTTGATGCAACCCATGGAAAAACAAATAACACATCGCACACTTATCAATCTGGCGAGAAAACGGCATGATAAGTCACTTCAAACTTTAGTCATATCTGCATGAAGCTTAGTAGCTGAACAGATAGCGAGCTCGACTCGCTAACCGAAAGGTCCTGGGTTCTATTCCAGCCACGAACACTTGATGGAAACAGATTAAATTAAATTGAAATTTCAGGGGGGAAATGCGCGGTAAAGTATATGTGGGGGAAGAGTTCGGCACCCCGTGTATTTAGGAAATTTTTTTTAAGGAAAATGTTTTAAGCTTGAAATGTCAAGCTTAATGCAAGCTGGGCAAGTGTAAATTAGAACACTTGATTCAAGCTTGCATTAAGCTCACATGCCTGAAATTTTCAAGCTTATTGACTTGATAAATCAAGCTTGCTGTGCTGTCTGGTACAGCAAGTAGACTTCTTATAAGCAGGGTCAATTTATGGGGAAGATAACCTAATTCTAACAAACATTGCAAAATGTTTGAATTTTTTCACCAATAATTTCACTAATTTTTTACCGAACTTAAAAAAAGATAGACATGCTTAATTTTTTTTTCCAGTTTTCTATGCATGATAAAAATATATTCTAAAAAGTATTTAAAACAAAAAATTTTCACAAAACTGTTTTTTCTCATTTTTTATTATTGCAGTTAGAATTTATTCATTTATTATGTTTATTTATTTCTCGGTATATAATTTTAGTCCGGATGTACTGGGGGATATTTTTAATATTCGGCTACTGCCCATTATCCGGCATGTTGGCCAGATGCAGTATGTTCGCCCGATATCTGTTGCATCCTTATTTAAGTACTAGCTTCGTGCCTGTTCTTCGCACGGCAGAAAACGAAAATTTTCCTCACATGTGTAATTCGAATTAATTCTAGTGATGTGGAATCTAGAAAAAGCAAAATTATTTCACTCTTTGCATCATATATCTACTAACCTGAGATCATTGCAGTATGACACACACACACACACACAAAAAAAAAAAAAAAAAAACTATGTCAGCATTATTCTGTATCAAAAAAGTGAAACTTTAGACCATTTGCATTGAACTTCTTACTTTCAAAATGTCTTATTTCCGTATTATGCTGGCTTTCAGGTTCACGTTTTAGCGTTAAATACCTCAGACACTACATGAAATGGACATTTTTTTTAATTTTAAAATTACGTCATGGAACCCTTTACAGAAAGAAAAGAGATAAGACTGCGCTATTTATAAAGGCTTTAAAATTGTTTTTCTAGATTACACAGTTTAATTTTTCTTCTCACAAATAAATCCAGTATTGATAAGAGGAAATTCGAGCCAAGCAAAGAAATCGTCTGCTTTGACATTAAGAATAACTATGTACACAAAACAAAATCTTTGGAATGAGAAACTTTTTTCACGTTCTCAGAAGAGCGCTCGTTATAATTGCTTCACAACGGGCTTTGACTTTTAGTTGTACAATAACAGTAGTGTTTGGCACATTTTGGCTTCAAATATAAGGCAATAAACAACACATGTTTTAATTCGAATTTCGCAAAAATTGCTTCGAGATATGGCGGGACCCTTCCTGGCAAATTGCCATACAAAATTTGGTAGGCCTACGATTTGGCAGAATCCCCCCCCCTCTAACTTAAATCAATTAACTTAATTAAGTGAAAATTCTGAATATAGATCGTTTAAAACTGCCTTATTCACTGCATTATTTCTGCACGGAAAATTAAAATTCAAGGCCGTATTTCAATAAAAACTACGCTTGTTTTTAATAATACGCTCTCATTAAATTGTACCAAGTGCTAAAATCATCTTTTCAAAATCGCACATCAACCATTTTATATTTCGCCAAAATAAAAAGTTGCACATTTTACTCTCTGAAAATTTCCAAATCCCATTTTTCTTTTGAGTATAAAACATTTCATTCCTGCTCTGATTTCACATGCACACGACATTTTAATTAAAAAATAACCTTACAAATAATGTAAACCAAAAAAAAAAAAATAGTTATTCTTTTATTTTTACTTTTTTACTACTTAAAGAGTCTGAATAATTTAATAAACTCGCCAAACATGGCAACCTAGATATGCTCAAACCTTCCTCTTTCCACTGATGGGTTACAATTGCAAAATGGAGAGAACAAAAATGATCATTTTGTGACATGTTTTTTATTGATATCTCAATAAAATAATTCGAATTTCGAAAAAATCGCTTTGAGCTGTGTCGAGACCCATCTTGGAGCTGCGAAAGACACAGACAAACTAACAGTTTACACATTGCTTTATTTATATAGATTCAGAGCAATAATTTAAATATGTGTGGCAATTTTAGAAATTTTATAACCTTTAATATTTAGGAAAATTTGGGGTGTCTAACCTGATCAATTTTTTTGGCCAACAATGCAAAAAAATTCCAGAGCTGGGAATTTAACCTGGGACTACTGCTTAACGTGTGGGTGCTCTATCACTGAGCTACTCTGTGGCGAATAGCTAAATATGAGTGTTTATAAAATAACTAATTAAGGAGAGATATTTTTGTTTATTGATTCTGTTTACCTAAGTAACAGCAATTAATGTGCTTGTTATTTTAGCACTATTTTTGAATAATCTAAAATTTTAATTTTTAGTATTTTGTAGTATTTTTTGCAGTTACGCTTCAATAGTGAAATCATCGTATTTCATGAATTAGTTAAAACCTAGATATACATATGTAAATGCTTACTCCAACACATCTGCATAAGAAAATTTTCAGTTTTGGATTGTAAACTAGATACATGTTTAGAAAGTTATAGATAATTACTTTTTCATCAGCATCTCCACTTACACCATGTTCAGCTTCATACTCTTGTAAAACACCTTCAAGATTAAAGCGCCGACGATAATTTACAAAAAAGCTTCTTACATTAGCTTCTGTTTTATTTCCAACAACTTCAGCTACTGCCTTAAAATTTCTACCATACTTTCTAATACCTGCAATGAAATTATATTACACATTTTAACATCAACCTAGTAACAAATTAAATTATCTCATCAACTGAAATTTCATAAATGCAGTTAAATCACAAGTATTTGCAAATGACTGGAATTTATCCAGTGATGCTGCTTACACCTTATAGCACGTCAAATACACAAAAAGTCGATGATGGGATGCAAAAAAGGGGTTACGACGTGCCCAGCAGGACACGTAATTACCATAGTGCAAAATTTTGGAGAAAAAAAAAAAAAAAGTGAACATTCCCCCCCCTCATAACACATCCTCTCTCTAATGCAAGAAACAGAATGTCTGAAGAAAAGTTTAAAAATATTAATAATGATTTTAGTTCAGGGACCTGAACTCTCTCAGTCACAGCCTATTATTAAAAGAGCTACTGATATTTTTTATTAGAGATGTAACGAATAGTGATTTGGCCGAATACCGAATATTTGGCCAATAGCCCAGGCCGAATATTTGACACATAATTTAGGCCGAATACCGAATATTCGGCGGCCGAATATTAATTTTTTTTAAATTTCATTTTAATTGTAAATAACACATCGCTTTGGAATTTTCTAATTAAATACTAAATGAAGACTAATTAAAATTCATTTTATATTAGTTGTAGGTACTTAAACATACACATCTGTAAAACTAAAAACATCTTGGTCATGAAAAAATATCTTTTGCAAAGTAAAACACTAGTAACAGCATAATTATGTTTTGAGATATTAATAATTTAATAAATATGCTATGGTAAATGTGTTTAATCTGGTAACTATACATAAACACACTATGTTTTGGGCTTTACAGCCTCTGGGCAAAACATATTTAGGAGCTTTTCAAAATTATGTTTGTAATTGAGGATCTGAAAAAATTCCTACTACCCCCACCCAATAAAGAAATTAGAAAATCAAGCCAAGTAGTGTTACCAAATAGAAATGTCTGCATTTCTGTAGTATTATTAAATACATTAGATTATGTTCCATTCAGCTTAAAATTCAATGACTTAGGATATTTTATTGTATGAGATTAACATATTGAAGTATAATTAAGTAATATTGCTTGTAAATGCATTAAAAAATATACTTTTCTCTCTTTATTCTGAAATTATTCAGCTGAATATGTAGCAATATTTGGCCACAACTATTCGGCCGAATACCTGTTCAGTATTCGGCCAACTGAACATTCGTCCTACCGAGTATTTGGCAAAACAGCAGAATACCAAATAGTGGCCGAATATTCGTTACATCCCTATTTTTTATTCAACTAAAACATGCAGAAGAGACTTGTCAAAGCAATAAAAATATTTTTTCTCCATATTTTCATAGTGTCCTGGTTTTATTTTTCTGCACTCATGATTTTTGTCAGATTTTTTATCCATTTATTTTTTATTTAACTACATGTTTAAATCTCAATATTTAGTTATTTATTACTCAAATGGTTAATTTCACGGCAAAGTGGATAAAATGCCATGCATGTCACAACAAATTTTCCTTTATTAATTTTTTTAATGAAGTTCTAGGTTATTTATAAATAAACATACCTGCCAACCTCCTTAAGCCAAAAACAGGAAGACTCGGGTTGAAAAAAACAGAAGATTTCACAAAAAATAAGAAGATAAAAATAAAATTTAAAAAATATTTTAAGAGCAGAAGTCTGTTTCTCCAAGTATATATCACCATTTCTTATTTTTTTTTATATTAGTATTGTATAGAAATAAAAACAAAATTAAATAGCAATAGAAAAGAGCTTACCTGAATTTTTTTATATAAAATGAAAAAAGATGGAGTATTTTCACAAAAATAAAAAACAAATAAATGTAAAATTGACTTTATTTTTAACCAAATTATGTTGAAAGATAAACAGATTAAGATTTTTTTTTTTTTTTTAATCTTGTTCAAAGTAGCTTTTACTAATAGTTCATCAGAAAAAGGATTTTCAAGCTTTAGTTTTCAATACTAACAAATGTTCTAATCATGAATCAGTGAGGGAAGAATGAAATGAAGTTCTGCTAACTATCCATGAAAGATTTGCTTACAAATGCTTTGACCTCACTCATACATTGTGCTGTTAGCTGTTGAAATGATTACCTTAATAAATTATTTTGAAATAGAGTTATTAATTTACAATTTTTTCGCACAGTTTGTAATACAATTTAATGTATTGACTAAAAATTTAAAAAAGACAGAAGATTTCATCTTCTGGCAAAAGACCAGAAGATAGCTTAAAAAAACAGAAGTCTTCTGTCAAAACCAGAAGAGTTGGCAGATATGAATAAAGTATTCAATATGCATCGGCACACCAAAATTGGTGAGACCTGATAACATCAGTCGTGAAATTAACCAAATGCTTTTATATTGATAAGGACCCACTTTTGGGAAAAAAGGACCCGGAAATTTGGAAGTCTTGTGCCCAAGGATCCATCCTTTCTAAAGTCTAGCGACATCACTGTTATCTTTGTTGCATTAAGGAATATCTGTAACATTTTGCACAATTTTATAAATTGTGACTAACAGTTTAATGCTAAAAATTGAGGTAAATAATTTAGAATATCTTATAAAGTATTTAAAAAGCTGAATACATAAATAGAAATGTAAAAGATGTGGTGTGATTATGAAGACTAAAGTAAAATCTGAATTTGGACAATCTGCAATGGCATTATTCTGAATGTAGTGAATTGGTTTTATTTGAAAGTATTCCATATGTTACACCAACATGTGAACTTATGATTTTATATACTTATATTGTTTTATTAACTCAATCTAAAATATTTGTTAGGTAATAAAACTTTTCAAGAACATTTTGTGGCACTACATACCACAAGTGCAAATTTTATATAAGTACTAGCTGCGTGCCCGTTCTCCGCACGGCAGGGAACGAAAATATTTCTTACATGTATAATTCGAATTGATTCCAATGGTTTGGAATCTAAAAATAAACAAAATGACTTGACTCTTGGCATAAAACTACTCATTAGTTATTCGTAAAGTTAGTATAAGTACTGACCTGTGACCATTGTTAATATCATGACGGAAAAAACTGTGTCGGTGTCATTCACGATCAGAAAAGAAAAAAGCGTTACGGTTTGCAGTGAAAATTCCTAATTTTCAAAATGTCTCATTTCTGCATCATACTCTTTTTTAGATTTAAGTTATGCCATTAATACCTTAGATACTACATGATGTGGAGAACCGTTTTATTTTATAATTAAATAGTTGTGTACCCGCTCTTCGCAAAGCAAGAGGAGAAAATTTTCCTAAAATGTGACCATAACTACTTGTGACAAAACAGAATCTCCAAGAAAAAAAAAGTTCAGATACTGTGTTTTCTGTGGAAACTACCGCGGGATATATTAACGCGACTTAAAATTATTTAATGTTTAGTTAGCTGTGATGTAAGACGGCTGTTGAAAAACAAATAGAAACGAATAGTTTCACGAAGTATTTATTAATGCAGTATATTGTGCTTTGATCAATATTGCCCTAGCATATCTACTAACTATTACTTATACTTTCTTTTACTGATACCAATATATTTTCGTTTTTCCATCTTTAATGCTTAATTTAAAGAAACGGTTTAGATATTTGCTACGAATGTAGTCTTTTATTGTTTAGCGATTCTTTGCAATTTACGCATTAGCATAAACGATAATCGTTTCACTTTATCGTTGCCATTAAAACAGCTTTCCATACATTTTTATGCACAATTCTTGTCAGATTGATGTATTTAGCTCCGCAAAATATTTCTTGCAATTCGAAAATGTGTCCCGTTTAAAAACTCAATCGAAAATAATGCTGGGTAATTCATTGTTTAAAAAACAGCATTCATTTCTTTTTCTGGCAACGTAATATAAAACATGGAATTATTTCGTAGGTGCGTGTGACTCCATTATTCTGATTGAGTTTCGAAAGGGGTTTTAAACTCGTTACACGAAAATGATGTAGATTTCGCATGCGAAAATCAGTTATTTTAAAGTAATTTTATTTATTTTTTTCAACTGGCAATTTTATTCATTGTTACTGTTCCCAAGACAACCATAGCGGAAGATATACCGAAATCTTGAAGCAGCTTTTTTTGAAATAAAAATCCTTCTTTACATAAAAATTCGTAAAAAATCTAATTTATATTTTTCCTCCATTCTTCTTTTAAAAGTAGGCGAATTGTATGCTCCGTCTTTAGCCACAATATAAAAAAGTTATGACGGATAGAATTAAAGATGCAACGGTTTTAAAATTATTTTACGCAAACTTCGTCAAAAGAGAAATTATTTTTAAAAATTCCCCAAAAATCGGCAAAATATGTTACATAGTCAAAACAAACTGTTTTCGAAAGAAAATTTTCTCCTCTGTCTGATGATGCAAACATCGTTTTACTGCGAGTGCAATGACCGGTGTTATTACGTATTATGCAAGAAAAATCGCTAAAAATCAGACAAAACATAAAATAAAACCTTTTCTAATTCGAATTTCGAAAAAATCGCTCCGAGACGTGTTAGGATCTATCCTAGTGAAGCCGTATGCAAAATTCGGTAGGTCTGCGACCAACCGTCTCGTTGCAATGCGATCGAGCGACGGGCGCAAAAAGATTGGTGGTCACAAACCTACCTACAAACCTAGCTACATACAATGTTTACTCTCGGATTTTATTATATATAAGATTAAAAGAATAGTAGTATTTATTTTGAATCTAGCGATTGACTAATTTTATTTCTATAGCAATTTAAAAAAAGGTTATTATTATTACTATATTATTAATATGAACAAATACCTTGTACAGCCAGCAAGAGTTCATCATTACTCCAGCGAGTATTTATTCGTGTTCCACTCTGTTAAAAAAGTATATTTAGTTAGTATGCCCAAAACTAAAAATCACAAATTTCATGCCTGAATTTCAGAGTACCTTTCTTATGTTAAAATAAAATAACAAAAAGGCTGATTTGGGGGATTTAATCTTATTTTTATTTGAGAAACCTTGATCAGATTTAGAGTAAAATTACACATACGCATAATCAGGGTTTTCTTTATCCCATAGCTTCAAGCATTCAAATGGTTAAAATTTTGAAAGAAAAACTTTTTTGATTAGGCAATGAATAATCCTTTTATAAATGTACACGTAAAATTTTAGAATCTTCCTAGTCTTACTGTAGCTTGATCCATAAAGAAAAGAAGCCAGGAACAAATGTTCCCGTCTTATTAGCACAAACAGACAGAAAATAAAACAGTAACTATTTTTCTTATTCTTTTAATGAAAAAAAGTTTTAAAAATTGAATTTTTTCTAGTGATAAAAATATGCTCGAGAATAAAATAGAGTAAAAATGAAGCTTTTTTTTTTTTCTTTCTATTCTGAATTGCAGTTGCACAGATCCATAAATACTCTGTGATGGGAAAAAATATTTTTTTTGTTTAGTTGTATTAAAAAAGTCTTAATTTAATTAAAAAATAAGTATTAAAAGCTGCATTTATCTTTACTTAAAAGGGAAAAAAAAAAGCAGTTTTTTTTTTTCACACTCAGTCTATGCAAATCAGTATCTTTAAATCACAGAATTTGTGTGGCAATTATTTAGCTGAACATTTTTTCAGAAGAATTTAAAATTAAAGAAATTTATAAAAATAATTGAAATAAGCATTCATGTACTTTGTAACTGCATTAGAGATGTTAATAAAGAAATACTTAAAAGAAAATAATCAATTACCAAAGGAAGCAAAAAAATTGAACTTGAATTGGGAAAACTCTGTCATCATAACATATGATCTCCATATTGTCAGACATGCAGAAAATGTTTAGGACCCAATATTTCCCCAGAACACAATTTGCTTTGTCCAAAATTTCCCCAAAAGCAAAACATACTTTTATTCTAGTTTAATCGACTATCTATCGCTAGCTTATTTTAATAACAACTGCATCTCTACAAAAATATTTTTCTCACCTTTTTTTTTTCTTTAAATACACTCGGGACAAAAACTTCCTGTCACTTATATTTGAAAAATTATTGCTGAGTGTCCAAGTAAAAAAAAAAAGTCTGGGAGGGAAAAAATTAAGATATAGCAAGTCGAGAATTTTAATATTTGTCGCCAAATACTTCTAAAACGTGGGAAAATTAATACTTTTCAATTGACATCCATTTGTGTTAGTAGTTATTCTATAACTACATTTGAGTTCTAGAAATCTCATTTTAGCTAGAATTATTCTAGTAATGCATGTTTGGCAGTTTCTAGTAAGACTTAATTCACACTATTTTCCCTGTCACACTTTGAAACACCAGCTCTGGAAGTGTGACATAATTAGTGTATGACCCTTAAAACACTAAATTTTTGATAATTTTATAATGCATTATTGATCAGTTTTGGTAAAACTAAGCCTGTTAATTTCACGGGTTTGAATGCATTTACTGCAATTTTCCAGAAAGGGATCATTATTTAACATTTACTGACTCTCAGTTTGTCTACTAAAACAAACATTCCCCCCTCCCACCCCCAACACAAAACAGATTCCAATACAGCTGGTAAAGTAATGTAAGTCATCACATTTAACTTATAAATATCTCTGAAATTGTCCCACTCAAAAACATTATTTTTTATTTTTAATAACCTTGCTAGGTACAAAGACTATTTCTCCAAATAAAGTGCTAGGAAAGGAGGGGCAGGATAAAAATTAAATTTTGTATTTTAATATGTATACAGTCCCTTAAAATCAGATAATGTCTATTCTAAACCATTTTTATGCAAACAAGATTTTCACAGTGAAATCTCAGTTTTAGTTCTTCCAAAATTTCAGCATTGGCTGTTGGACATTTGCCATTCTTGGATTTAATAGCTCCATGTTAACCTAGGGGACATTTTCCCTTCTCACAATCGTAAACTTCAATCTGCTGTGATTGCACTTCAAGACTGTTGAGTATTGTTCAGCAGACAATTGTCTAATAACATCTATTTTTTTAAATATACTGAATTTCAAAAGTATTCTTTACTAATCGTATATATCTATGATTGCTTGAATTTTCAAAATTTCAACTGAAGTATAATTTTGTTCTTAAAGATTATGCTCAAAATCAAGATTTCTATGCAATCAACTGTCTGCCGGACAATCCACGGTACTTAAAAAAAAAGATGACAATAAGATTGCATCTTTTGCATGCAATAAGATTGCATTTTTTTTTAAAAAAGGAGGTATAAAAATTAAACATTCTTTCTAAACTAAAACTTAATTTTTTAAAAAAAGTATAGAAGTTTTTAGTAAACAGAAATATTCTCCATTTCTTCATCCCCCAACACACACCTTTTTCATATAAAATACATCCTATTTATTTTTATTTATTTTTTTTTAAATACTAGTCTGGCATCATTTGACAGAAAAACAGTATTTAAAAAGGCAGCCATTAAAAAAAAAGAACCCGGAATCTTTCATTTTGATGCATTTAATTTATTAGTAATTTCCTAAATTCTATTTTTAGAGTAAAAAGCAAATTTTGTTTTAAAGAATACTACTGCTCATATGGAATTGAATAATTTACAGTAGTTAGTCAAGTTTTTTGGTACAAAATTCTGCCATTATGAAATTTTTAAGGATTCGTTACCTCAGGAGGACGATACATATCAATTCCACTGGCCATTTTATGCTTTAACTGACTAATAATTTGTTTATTATTTTGAACCTGAAACAAAGAACAATAATCAGATAATTATACAGTTTTATTTGAGCATTACTGCAATCATAAGAGGCAACTGTTCCAATTATTAGAACACAATACCTGACGTTTGAACGATATTATTTCAGAATCCATGCTACGAAGAATAGTGTCCCCCTCTCCACTAGCTCCAGTCACTAAAGCAACCAAGTCATCATAGTCCAAATGCATACCACGTGGTGGCTTTCTCTTACTACGAGCAGGATTGTGGCGTGTAGAGGTCCTCATAGCTCCTGCAGTTCGGAGAGTCCCTGTACGCCTAAAAATGAACAAGTGAATTTAAAAACACTTTATAAATAGCTCACTAAAACATTAATCTTATAAACTCTCCCAAACATATATAAAAAAAGAAATAGGACATTTTTCTAAAATAAACCACTCTAGGTCTAGATTTTAATCATCTAGACCTGCTCCATGGCACTGAGACGTGTGGCTAACTTCTTTTTCTTCTTTGGTGTAACACAAAATTTATGCTCTCCAAGAAGTAAAAGTTTCAACTTTTCTCCCAATGGGGAAAAATATGCGTCTTTATCCTTTATATTAAATATTTTGATATATAACATGATAGCATTTTCCATTTGATTGAATAAATATTCAAAATAATGATTTTTCAGGTGAAAAACATGCATTTTACATTTTGTATCACTACAGTGACTACTTAGATATTCAAAAAAATCTGGAGTGACTCCACTTGACTTTCCGAACACTTGGTATTTACCAAGTGCTTAAATAAATTTCATTCAACTCAATCGTATCTAGTGTTCAGGCACTAGTGCACTTAAAATGATACTCAAATCATAAGGTCACAATGTGTAAGAATACATTTTTGCAGCCCTGTAAAGTGTAAACTCACATAAGTTTATGCAGTATGTAAGACAGTGACCTATAAATAGGCATACCTAATTTGATGCCAATTGAATGCAGCATTTAGACACTAGCTCACTTTAAATGATTTGCGTCTTTAGTTATTTCAAACAAACTTTTTAACACTGTTAGAACAATTTTCTGAAATAAAAATTCCAGAATACTAGGAACAGCTGGATTTCGAGATTTTAAATACATAAGAATTACTTTTTGCAAGCCTGTAGACAAACTATCAGCTCTATACACACCAAAATCTATGCAGGTCATGAGACCGTGACCTATAATATACATACGCAATTTGAGCTCAATCGAATTCATTCTATAGACCAGGGGTTCCCAAACTTTTTTTGCCGCACCACCTTTTGTCAGGCTAAAAATATTTCACAGCACCCTTCTCAGGCTAAGAACTTTTGCAACAGATTACCTTTAAAGCATGCTGAATAAAAAGGCTAGAATGAAGTAGTTAGGATGCATTTTTCATTATTTATGTTTATAGGGCTAACTATCAAGAACGTACTCTCTTGTGAAAGAGATGTAGAATTTTCACCACCAAAATCAATACCAGTCTTGTGACAGTGGTTTATAACATACATACCAAATTTAGCTCCCAAATGGTACATTCGAATAAGCTCATTGTGCTCACTCACATACACACACACATACATGTAAAGAATGTCAGCACTCTCTTTGCAATGACTTTTCCAAAAGACTTTTTGATTGGAGGAACGATTTTTCAGTAACTTTTTCCGGACAATGCTTACTGCACCAACCAACCATTTTATTGTTTCAAGAATCAAGATAGCGGTTGTTTTGAAATGCGATATGTGCACTGCACGTCACAAAAATATCAAAAAAAGGGAATCACGTTTTAAAAAAGTTTTTAAACTTAAAATGTGTTTAGCATTTGTTTAACTGAAATAATTTATTTACATAAAGACAAACATAATTACAAACCTTCTTTTATTACAGCTTTTAGAGAGCAAGAAAACCTCAAAATTTAGGTAAGTTTCAATGATTAAATAAGCATAAGCGATGGGAAAAACATTGTTCACAAATAACACTTATTTGGGACACAAGAAGTATGTTAATGGTAAGACATCTTTTGGAATTTTGAAAAGAGCCATAATAAAGATTGCTGTATTACCCATTGAATTGTAATAGTTATTTAATTGTATTATTGTTGTACTTTTTCTGTATTGTTTATCATTTGTTTTAAATGTCTTTCTTTGTGAATGTTGGAAGATTGCTGTGAAATCTTCCAAGGTGGGAGGCATGTTCATTAATGTGAACTTGTAGTGCCATCTGTTGGTGCTAAAACTTTCGGTTTTTATGTAAACAACGAATGTAGTAAGGAGAAAAAGGTTAATGTTCGATGTGTCATGGCTTTTGTGCTGCATAGTGTACTGTGTTATTAAATAACAATAGAGTTGTGTTAATAAACAAGTGAAATGAGTAAAATTTGTTTTGTGTAATGTTCAGTGACAATGATACCACATTAAGTGGGATAATATATCTATCTAGGTGTATGTAAAAAAAAAAGAAAAAAAAAATTAAAAGCTTTTTTCACACAGTATTCTTTTATTAACCTAATTAGACACTAAATTAGGCAAATCCTTTTGTGCAAAAATAGTAGAATTAAATACTTAAAAATATTTCAAACCTTGGAAAGTGAAAAATTGGCAGATAAATTTTCAAAAATGTGACAAACAGCCAAATTAAGTTATTTTCAAAAGGTAGTTAAAAAGCCTGGTAAAGCATGTTTTTCCAAAAATTTGGTAAAAATAAACAAACGATACATATTTCCAATCTTGCTACCATAATTCTGCAATAGTTTGTTAATAACTTTTGATTTAAACCTTCTTACAAATGCTTCAGTTGGTTTAATTATATTACAATAAACTAATGACTTACTTGAAATACTGACAACAAGGGTTGCAGAGGTTCCCTTTAGGTGTATTATATAACTGAGTTGGGACAGAGCAATTGGCACATGTTCCTCGGCCAGATGATTCTGGTTTCTGTAAATACCAAAATTGAACATAATTATATCCCCGTGCAAAAACCCTTAATGGGTTAAAAATTTGTGATGCAGCATTTTACTTTATAGCTATATGGAATTTTAAATATGGGTCTTAAAAATATTGATATCAAATTTTGAGTGATGCCCTGCTGTGATTTTTAAGATTTGTTTTTAAATTCCATTACAGTTACTTTCGTTTTATTTTCTAAAGAAGATTTACGCAATGCTTTTAATTATGAAATACATGGAAAGACCCATGTTAAGACCCATATTTAAAATTCATACAGCTATAAAGTAAAATAGCAAGTTGTAATAATATACAGAGGAACCTGGTAAAGTGACTATTTTGATAAGAAACAACCTGTTGTTTTATATATATATAGCACCATCTTTATAACATTTCTCTTAACAACCACCACACTATGCCACCTTTTTAAGATGACCAATTTATAAAGTGAAAAGTTTTGTTCTTTCTGACGGTAGTCCCATTAGACAAGGTTCCACTACATATCTTCCAATTTGCTCAAAAATTTCTTACCGAATCTTTATCTAGATCCATATCACTCTCATTATCAGATTGTGCTTCAGAGCCACTATTTAAAAAAAGAAAAAGTCATTAAAGATTATACACACACGCAAACACATTTAGTTTAAAAATAAACTTGTACAAAACATGGAGTGTTTATGAATAATATGGAAATATAAAAATAGTTAAAAACTTTGTAAATTAATCAGAGATGGAAATCAGAAACCTTTTTGCAACAGAAAAATCTGAATTTTGGAGGAAAATTTCAAAGTTTGGAGCAACTTAAGTGCATGTGTATATTTGTAGCATGAAAATGCAGATTTCTAGCAATGGATCTCAATTAAAATGCCATTTATAGCTTTTGCATGATTGATACAAGTGTTGCACAATAAATTTTATAATGGCACAACATATATGTACTGATTATGTATTTTATTATCAAATATGTTTTGTTTTTATTAATGACTAACAAATTAACGTAACTGCTTTTTTTCTTTTCCCTTATAATTTTTGTTTCTTCCCTGGGGAGTCAAGACACACAGTCAAAAGTAAACTAATGAGGTTCTTATAGCAGGTGACAATAATAGAGGATGTGCTTCCTCTCTCTAAGCAATATCATAAATTATTTGGAATCCCATGATCTCGCATACACACAGGGCATAGTTACAGCAGCAAGTGCTGATTGGCCATGATGTCTGCATTATTGATTATGCTTGGACAGAGATAAAGCAAAACACTAGGAAATCAAATCGGGGGGGGGGGGGGGAGTACTATTCTTACAAATGCATCATGGAACAACTATCAAATTTTATGAATAAAAAGAATTAATTTTGAGATGCATACTATTATTATAACAAATATCTGCTATTACACATAACATATTTATTTTAATTAGGAGAAAAAGCATGTTATGCTACTAACTACTGGCAATAAATTTTTCACAAACAGTTGCAGACACTTTAGGTTTATCTGACCTTGAAATCAATTTTTAATTTGCAAAAATCATAAGTTTATTTTAATATAATATTCTAAAAAATTAAAAATAGCAATCTATTTCAAAACCTACAGCACTGGAGATTTAAATTTTAAAAAAGGCGCACCTTCGATATACCCCCTACCTTGATTTTTGGCCACTTTTTTTTGGCGCCAAGGCCGCTTTCGACTGCGCCAAAAATGAAAGAGAAGTGGCCAAAAATGCCATTTTCGACGGCGTGAAAAATAAAAAAATGGCCGTGAAACCACTTCCGAAAGCGGAAAAACTATTAGAATTAGAAGATTTCCACAAAAAAATTTAGGGTTAAAATGTGAAAATGGCTGCGAAGCAACGTTTTCAGAACCGAAAAAAACTATGAGAATTAGAAAAATTCTACAAAAAATGTAGGGTTAAGAATGTAAACAACAATAAAAGCAAGAAAATTTAAGAATTCATGAACGTAGAATTTGCGTTTTCGAACAAGAAATTAGAAATAGAAAAATTGTAGAAATAATTAAGGGTTAGGAATCTAAACACGAATAAATTCAAGGAAATTTAACAATTGATGGGCATAGAAATCGAGTTTTCTAGCAAGAATTTAGGGTTAAAAATTTGAAAAAACCTAAATTTCACAAATAATGGGATTTTTATTGAGGGGGGCCCCCTCAACCCCCCCCCGTTTTTTTTTTTTTTTTTTTTTTTTTTTTTACCCTCCGCTAAAGAGGGTAATAGTTTTTGGCAGACAAAAAAAGGTCGTGGATGATAATTGATAGTAGTAAATAAAGTAAGCATATGCACTTTTGAAATTCGCATCATATGGATCAATAAAATACATGAAAAATCTTTATTGTTTTAGTGTATACGCAAAAATACATTTAGCTTTACGTTAGTTACAAAAGGATGAAGTAATAAATTCGAGCAATTTTTCACAAAAGATTTACGAATATTCCATCAAGGTGTTTGCGGGGATGGCAACGAAGATTCTTTTCCTCTTTTTCTTTCGCTGGTTGCCAGGACGATAGTTTAGAATAAAAATAACTTTTTTGTTCTAAACAAATTTATGTAGCTGAAAGGTGTAATATATCTAGACAAAAAAAGGTCGTGGATGATAATTGATAGTAGTAAATAAAGTAAGCTATTAACCGTGATTGATTGAGACTATGGTGCTTTCTCAAGAGACTAAAGACCAAATCATATCGCTTTATTTTTCTGACACACCACTCACGCAGTGTGAAATAGCTCGTAGGCTTGGTATTTCACGCTCTACTGTTCAGTATTACATCGTTAAATATCAGAAGAATATACCCGGGACTGTTGTTCAAGGCCGCGCTGGCCGTCCTCGCCAGTTGTCTAATCCGGAAGAAAGTCATCGTGAAATTAACCGTCTATTTATGCAAAGAAAAAGGGAAGATCCAGATTTTCGTGCTCAAGAAGCGGAATCCAAATCCAGAAGACAAGACAGAAAACGTTTACGACTCTGTCTAGATATACCATCGAAAAGACCAAGAACAGATACTGATCTAAATGTAAGGTGTGAAGAACTAGAATTTCGTAAATTAGCTGAGAAATTTTTCGAAGCTGTTGCTGATGGTCCAATCCACCAATGCTATTGTTGTGATCGACTGTGGTTCAAAAAGTCAATAAGAACCCTTCCCAAAACAACTTTACTGTCCAAAGGAGCGACAACGGACTTTATAAAACTAGTCTTTTACAAAGATATCGGTGATACTGGCAAATTTTGCAGAACATGTTACGATTGTTTGATTAAATTGACAATACCACAATTAGCTATAAGCAATGGCTTCGAATTCCCCGAAATACCGGATTGTTTAAAATACTTGACACCACTGGAAGAACGGTTGGTTTCTCCCCGTTTGATTTACATGCAAATACATCCTGTACATGGCCGCCAATACAAATTAAAAGGTTCTGTCAAAAAACCTCTTTAGCAGAGGGGAAACTAATTTCAGCTGAAGGCTGAATATTTTATTAGCTCTTGGTTGGTTGGAGTTTTTGTTATTAATTTTTTTTTCTTTCTTTCTTTTTTTTTTTTTTTTTTTTTTTTACGAAAAAGGTAGTCAGGAAAAAACTCTAAAAATAAGAAATCGAGTACAGCGTTTTAAGAAAAAAGCCAAAAACTGTGAAGCCATTCGCCTGTACAAATAGTGCAGTTACCACGATGTATAACGCGAAACAATATTATACATTAGCAAAAATATCTCGGAAAGGTTAAGCTCACACTCCGAAAGGATGTCTCCCTCAAAAAATCCAAAAACTTCTCCTGGTCCACTAACAAATAGCTCATAACAAAAATTATATTAGCTACACCTTTCTTCCCACACGTGGGATTTTTATCAGACCACTTTAACGTTAAATTTTGTTCAAAAATACCCTGATAATTTTCAATTACATTAGCTACGGAGGTTCTTAAAAAATCATAAAATCCTAACCAAAAATATAAAAAAAAGTACAGTAAAATATCAAAAGATCAGAGTACCTTTGCAGAAGCGCTTTCGGTCAACTTACTACCTCTCTCTAAAAATGTGAAAAAAAAGTTCTCACAAGCTTCCACGTGCAGGAGCTATTGCATCACGGCGCTCTGTCATTGGCCGCCCGGCCTAGGTTGCCATAAATAGCCTCCCCCCATTCTCGCCAACAAAATTTGTTTGGGAAACCAGAAAATCCCTTTTATCGCCAAGCTTGGCGCAAAAAACGTAATCTTTGGCGCGAAAAAAAGGTAGGGGGTATATCGAAGCTTAGCCTTAAAAAATGCTTTAGTAAATTATACACAAGGAGGATGGGAAAAGATTCCGGAAGCACATTAAAAAAAAAGAGAAACTCAACGAAATCTGAGCAATAATAGTGGCTTAATCAACTTCTCTCCCCATGAAGATATTAATAAATTTTTAAAATAATATCTCTAACATTAAAATTTTAAGGAAAAAAAAAGATAAGTCTTTTTTGTAGAACTAAAGGAGCTTTTCTAAGTAGTTTCAAGTACCTTGGGACAATGATTTTCATTTTTAAGGAGTTCCTGAGAATTCTTGAGAGATGGGCTTACCCTGATTTTAATGTAAATTTAAATATATATATATATATATATATATATATAATAGAGTCTACTTTTAATCTAATGGCATTTGAAATTTAAATAAATGAATGCTTAAGCATAATTTTCTGTATATGATGCAATTTTAACTTAAAAAAAAAAAAAAAAAAAAAAAAAAAAAAAAAAGGATTTAGTGTTTTGCGGAAAAGTCTTTCACAACTGACCCTCCCCAATTTTTGGTGACTTAAGTGAAAAATGTGAAGCATTTGGTAGCAGGATACATATATGAAAATTGGCATCATTTGGCACAGATTTTCTCATCCTTCAATTATACATTAAAAAGAAACTTATATGTGTTGTTATTTTATTAAGTTAAAAAACTTCATGTAACAGTTATATTATTAATCATAGAAATTTTTTGGTCAGTATTCTTGCTGATACAGTAGACTCCCTCTTAACCTACTTAAATGGGACCGAGGGTGAGGCAGTTAAGTGAAAATCCGGTTAAAACGGAGAATGAATAAAATAAATATGAATAATTGATGGAACTGCACTATAATAAATATATTAATTTATTACAAAAATTTTATATACCGTTAAGCATTTTTCTAGTGTTTTTGCTCCATCTGTATTTGACATGACGGATGTTGGTATCAGTCTTATCTTTGTGGCTTCCGTCAATGTCCGAAATTTCCAATTTTTTTTTTTTTTTTTTTAACTTATTTATTAATTTGTGTGTAAATCAAATACAGCCAGTTAAAGCAGAGATCAGGTTAAATGGAAGCCGGTTAAGAGGTAGTCTACTGTATATACATGTTTTATTAGAACTATTAGCCTATTCTTTAAGATCAGTGCAAGCAAGAAACGGCGATGGCTGAAGAAGGTGGTTCCATGCCACCGAAGGATTTTATTTGTGTAGTTTCTAACCTTTTAAAGTTTTAAAGCAAGTCCTTCCTACTACTTTTAATCAAAAGAATCTCATATATAAAAGCTAAATTATATGCACTGAAAAAGTGGTTTGGAGCTTTAATAGGTGCAGAGATAAAAGGAAGATATTGTTACACAGCATCCTTTGCTACCTAATCTGCTGTCTATTTAATCATTTTCAGGCTTTGTGATTTCTGGATTCACTTGTGTTTCACCTAGGTTTTACAAGTGAGTTTACCATGAAGGAATCTGGCTGAACTGTCCATGTAAGGGTTCTATTATCTGGTAAAACTACAAGTTCCAAAATATAGGAACTCCCACTTAAGCAGGTATGAGCATAATATTGTGAAGGTAAAGACCTCACAAAATTAAAGAGCATCGTAAAATGCCTGTGTAATGACATTTCATATTACAAGGGTAGCAGAGAAATTGAATTGAGAGGATAATGCCAAAGAGTGATGCAAAACAACGAAAAAAACTCTATATTATATAGGTTAGTCACATTTTTTTTCTATAATTACCCAGGTAGAAAATTACACTAACATGTCATAATCAGCACCCTTAACCATGGATTAATCTCCTTAAGCCCACTTCCAGTGATATAATCAAGCAAGCGATAATTTAAATCATGATTAAAACAAACAACTGAAATCTACAAAAATTATTACCTTCCTTCTTCCTTCATAGCTGATAATTTACGAACTTGGCGATCCATTAAACTAGTGCGAGATCGAGCTTTTTTCCATAAGTAATAGAATGTAATCAAACTTGCAAGTGATTTGTCAGGCAGCTAGAAAATAAAAATAAGGTAACATATGAAAACTTAAAATCCTTTATACTTATATGTCTAATTTACATAAAGGTTACAAAGCACTGTGCTGAATATTTTAGTGTTCCAATAAATTACATTCAGAGGTTACTGACTTATAATGAACTTAAACTTGCCATGCAGTCATCCAATGCCTTATCTTATATTAATTCTAAATCAGCCCCCCCCAACCTTTTTTTTTTTTTATAGGAGCAACTTGAAAATTTTTAATTGAACTTGCAGGACAATGTGATGTACGTTTCTTTCTGGTAGCATGAAGGTGGCTGGAGAGAATTTAGATGATAGGGATACATTCGATTAAGGCTTGGATTCCAGTGGATTCTTAAAATGTGACAGAAACAGGAAATCAACAAACTTCTATATAGTTCACCTAGAAGAATTTGGATAGAATACCGAATTAAAAATCTTGAGTTTTTCTATTTTTGCAAGGGTTTTTCATCATGTGACAGACAACAAAAATTCATCTAGGTCATAGCAATGGCACTGCTGTTTGATGTCTGATGATGGAATCTATTCTTACTGTGCTATGAAATTTTTAAGCAAAATTAATTTTTTTAAACAAATATTTACATATTTGAAATACAACTCCTGACCAATAGTTCAAATATTTTAATGTGTTGTGAATTCCATATTCTCTCTTTCCTCTAGACTAATTAAGTGAAAGTTTATTATAGATAGATAGTCTTCGGTATGCTTTTTTCACGCTTCTTCCAATCACCAAATGCATGAATGAAACAAAAAATAAAATAAAATAAAGATGACAAGTGAAGGCTGAAGTCTCTACAGTATCTGTTAAGTGGATCATTGTACAGCGGAATCTGACCAGAAACAGAAAAAATCTGATCTGTAAAAATTTCCCAGTTTCTGCAGATGTAGAATCCAGGATGAATGTATCTGTTAAAGCAGTTTCACCTCGTCACAGATGAATTTATTTTTCATTTTTTTCTGCCATTAAATAATCAAAAAATAAATACATAAAAAATAATACCAAACTGTAGGCCAATTTAAAATTTTTAATGGGCTGGACTGTGGCCTGCAGACTGCATGTTAGACAACCCTGGTTTAGATGCATTAAGTTTAAATTTCATCAATATAGAAGTTTCTATTTCGGTATGTAAGGACTTTAAATTAGTCATTGATTTCCCAATGTATACACTGTATGATAAATAATTATAATTCTATAATAAATAGATTTATCAAAGGAAGGACTATCCCAAAAGATTTCGTGTGGATTTTGAAAAAATCCACATAGATAGTCTTTGGTGTGCTTTTGTCACACTTCTTCCTATCACCAAATGCATGAATGAAACAAAAAATAAAATAAAATAAATATGACAAGTGAAGGCTGCAGTTAAGTGAAGTTTTACTGACTATCTAGAGGGAAGGGAATCTACCCAAATTTGATTATTACATATCTTGTTTAAAACCAAATTGAAAACACATTTATGTACACTATAATTGCATTTCCTTTTTTTAAAGAAGTTTTGTTTAAAACTAGTAAGTTTTAATAATTTGAAAAGTCAAGTTACCATCTGTCTAATTCTTGCAAAACTTTTTCCATGAAATTGATATCCTTGTTCAAAAAGCACTTTGTCTTCAACTGTCCATTCATCAGGAAAAGGTGTGTAATTTTGAAGGTCAGCTGTGGCTTTTTCAATATCGTATTTGTGCCAGAAAAGCATACCAAGAGCCTGAAAGGTAAAACGTTACACTTAATATTTTTTTAAAAAGACCCAATTTTTGGGGGTTAGTACAACTACAGTGAAAAATTAAAATTACACTAATAAACAAATCGATTCACAGAAAAAATTCAGCGATTAAAAGGGGTACAGCAATTTTTTTAAAAGCAAGCAAATTTTTAAAATAATGTATAGCATGAACCTTCACTTTTAACTTCTATCTAGAAACCCTCTCCTAAAAAGATTGGTGTTTTACATCCATTATTCATTATTTAGCGAGGTTGCACTGTAAACCGTGATGTAACTATCTTATTGAATAATAATGATTAGTACTCCCCCCTCAGGTAAACCACATAGTACCACATAGTACTGAAATCGCAGTGTTGCCGTTAACAAAAAATTTAATTTAATCCAACTATTGAATTATGCTAAAACAGGCCTAAACTGTTTTTTTATGCCCAAAAATGCTTATTATTTATCTTGTTTGTGCAGTACAAAAACTAATAACTTCTATCATATGTTGGACTAAATAGCCCTGCCTGGTTGATGGTACAAAAAATGTTCCGTCATTAGGAAAGAACATTTAACATCCAATCAATTTTAACTTTTTCAGACTAAAATTGCCCGACAAAGATGAGCTTTATTCTTTATCAATTATTTATTACTTTAAGAATATGTTATTTTGAGATTTTCTTTATATATAATAGTTAATTTTATGATTTTCTTTCTTTTTTACAGAGTAGAAACAGCAAGGCTTATTTGGGATAATGGAAGTGAATTTTTTTATTTTTTGTTTAATTATTTTTTTTAGATACAGGTTTTAGTCTTATTAATTTTGAAGAGGAAGATATTACACATTATTTATTTCTAAGATTAAATATTAATACAAAATTCACTCAAGAATGATACGATTGGGGTAAATAAACAGCAAGTTTAATTTTTCACCTTTGTACAAATTAATTAAAACAATTTATACAGCCTGCTCAACACCTCCAGAGCAGTACAAAAGCCAATAAAAACAATTAGCTCAGGTACGAGTGTAAACAAGCGCAAGTAGAAATTTTTGCCTGATCGCGAAAACGAAAGCAGCTCACTCAAACAGGTTCTACTATGTAAGTGAACCTCCGACTGAAAAAGACAAAGATTTTCCTATACCCACCCACACACTTTTATTTTATAAGAAGGGGGAGGGGAGAGGAGGATCAGCCACAAGCTCGCTGAAGGTTTTTAAAGATTCCAGGAAATTCAATTGTTTCCTACACTAATTTCTTGTCTTCTACCGCATATTTTGACGAGCAGCTGGTAGAGATGAGTTCGGGCTCATTTTTTGAAGCCCGAGCCCGAAGACTTTTAATCCGAGCCCGCCCGAGCCCGAGCAATTAAAGTTGGAGCCCGAGCCCGAAATGTCAGCTAAAGACAAATAAAATGAACTACTTCATTAATAGGATACTATAAATTTTGGAGCTTCACACACCTTCTAGTCCCCCGTGCCGCTATTTTTTGAAATAAGTACGTCTATTTATCCCATAAATCACTTTTTAAAATTTGTTTCAAGGAGTATGTTCAACAAAGGAGAAATTTTTCACGAGCCCGAGCCCGCCCGAGCCCGAACGTAATCGTGAATTACAGAGCCCGAGCCCGAGTCGGGCCCGGGCTCGGGCTGAGCCCGTCTCATCTCTAGCAGCTGGTACTGTTGGTAACCTTACCATGAGGCCAATACACCCAGCCCACCAAACTATTTACTTCTGATGAAATTCTGCCGTTAATTTATAATTTTCCAAATCTTTCGCGATCTTGGCAAAAGGGATACTTTATCACATATATTTAATATTAATTACACTATTTACATTATTTACAATAAAATTCATAACAATATGCTCATGCTAATGCTAGATGGTGAAACCTGCTAGTTTTGTGCATTTAGTTTAAAAAAAGAAATATACCTGTTCAACATTATAGCCACATTTTTCCTTTGCTTCATTAATATACTTGTCCACTAAAAAGAAAAGAAAATGAAATTGACACACCAAACAGATACAAATGACTACATCTATCAAATAAATTACGGAAATTGTTTGGTACAGTTTTTTAATAAACACTTTTTAACAAAGAAATTAAACCGCTGAAAAACTCAAAAGCAAAAAATAATAAACCTTTTTTTAATTAACCTTAATAACTAAGTTCTTAAACTAATTTAAGTATACCTAAGTAATTTTGAGTCGGTGCCAAACAACCAATGAACAAAGATCACTAAATTGCCTAAATCTCCATTATTAATAGGAGTAATTTGTTGTTCACACACAGATTTTAATGCCGAGTTGTATTACAATGTAGACCTCTCTGCATTTTTGCAAAAGCTCGTTGATCGTGAGCGACATAAGGAGAGCACATTTTTTGGAATGTTAATGTTTATTGTTGGAGATTTCACATTGCATTGTTAATTTGATTTGGTTATTTCTTTAAATTTAAGGTAATTTAGTGATCTTTGTTCATTGGTTGTTTGGCACCAACTCAAAATTACTTAGGTATACTTAAATTAGTTTAAGAACTTAGTTATTAAGGTTAATTCAAAAAAAGGTTTATTATTTTTTGCTTTTGAGTTTTTCGGCGGTTTAATTTTTTTTGTTAAAAAGTTTTTATTTTATAATTTTTTGTGGCTATAAACGCAAATTAACACCTTAGTGACGTCAAATTGAGCAAGCAAATTCTTTCTATTCATCTGTGTATGTCACACAGTAGCTAGAATTAAAAAATAACTATTACGCATGCGCGAAAATTCAAGAAATTTCGGATCTTTTAACAGTTCTGAAATATCCTATTTGCAATATTTGATGCATTATCCTACCTCCAAAAAAAAAAAAAAAAAAAAAAAAAAAAAACCATTGCAAAGCGATACACATCTTTATGGTTGCCAGTCAAAACTACCACCGGCAGGGTACTTCACTCCCACTAAACATCGCCCACGATGGCGCCAGAACCAACACTAAATGAACATCAAAATGTAAACAGCACCGGATAAGGAACATAGACCAGATCTTTTTAGCTGTATGAATTTCGAAAAAAAAAATTAACAAATTGAATTTCAGATATTTTAATAACATTCAAATACTTTTTTGCGAAACGGCAAACAAAAACAAAATGTGTGCGTGGGATTTACACATTCGCGTGCGTTAAAATCATTTATTCAAAATTAAAGCATCGACGCATATGTACGTAAATTCAGAACTACAAAAGATTGTAAAAGAATTGTTTTAACAAGCGAAAACAAAAGGTACACATATGTGCTTTGTACTGTCAACGAAGACGTATAGGTGGTTGATGTGCAGTTTTAAACGGTGACTTAAAAACGTCGCCAATATCATTTGCAATGGACGATATCGATACGAGGCTATTTCAATCACGTGTCGGTGGAAAATACAAATCCGATTGAAACATTGAGAGTCGACTGAAACTACATTTTAAGTTGATTGGTTGGAGGTCACGTGTTGGCTGAAAAATGGCGTCACATGGACACCGTCCATTTAAAAAAAATCAACTCTTCTCGTAATAGCATCTAACAAATATCGATTCAAGAGCTTATATGCCTCGTTAGAGCTTCTATTTTATTTTATGAAAACTATAAAATTTAAGGAATATTACATTTTCACGAGGAAAAGGAAAAAGATCACTAAACGAGCTGGCATTTAAAAAAAATTAATTTACTTCAAGGAAAAATTTAAATAACAGGCAAATAATGTATATAAGAGAATTTTGGTACTGGTGTGTTAGAGCAGCCAATGTAATTGAATCACCTAGTTACTGATACATATCGGCAAGATGTTAGAGGTAAAATCTCAAAGAGCTTGCATTCCTAAGGCGCAATTAAAATTCTGGCACACATGTGCCAGAATTTTTAAGTAGCCAGGTTTTAAGATTTAGAGACATTTTTACAAAAATTTACTTACACTTATCATCATCAATATTAGGATTAGGTGCCCAGATAAGCAATGCATTTTCATTTTCATATGGTGGACAAGGACCTGAAATTAAATGTTTCACAGATTTTTAAACACACAATCGCATTAGTATGATGTTTTACAAAGGATACACTAGGCCTCATAAGACTAAACCCATCAAGTATTTCATACATGGACAGGTTTATTCAAAATATGATTTAACAAGTTAAAGTAAATAACTTTCAAAAATGGAGATAATCAATGAAAGACTGGTTTTTATTTACTGAATGATCTTCTTAATCTTAGAGGCATTATGATCCAGTTTGTTCAATAATAAAGCTTATATTGTTATGGCTGTTTTAAAGTAAACAGTTTTGCTTGCAGAATAAACATTAGGAATTAAATTAGAATTCAAAAATTGTTAATTCACATTCCAGTTTACCTTAGAAGAGATGTGCAACAATATTTTACATTTCTTGATCTTCTAGTTTGTAAGAATCCTAACACTTTCTACTTCTGTTTTCCAAAAACTCTTCAATTTCTATTTATAATATTTATAAACATGAAAAGGAGATAAAATCTTATTAAAAAGTTAAAGTATACCTAAAAATCCTTTTAAAAGCACTCTTTGGAGGCTCGTTGCATCTCAATCATCAGTCTCATTGTTGTGCACTCATCTTCCTTTTTTTTTTTTTAATTGCTTTCAAACTTAGGTCTATTTGGGCATGAATGGTATTGTTAATTGCACTATTTTTCTATCCCATTTCTCTTGCTTTCTTTAATTACTATGCATATCATATTGCTCAAATAAAGGAATTCTCATGTAAAATCTATTGTCTTTATATACTATTCCATGCATCCGCAAATTACATGTATTCTGAGGTGAACAAGTTAAAAAG
This sequence comes from Cheiracanthium punctorium, assembly GCA_038373885.1. NCBI lineage: Eukaryota > Metazoa > Arthropoda > Arachnida > Araneae > Cheiracanthiidae > Cheiracanthium > Cheiracanthium punctorium. The sequence goes on from JAWZYV010000554.1 coordinate 395,211, forward strand.
TTTTGGAACTTTTCACCTCAAGTTAAATTTAACTTTTGTGATGTCCTTGCTGCTCAGTAGATGGCAGCAGAGTCGCGCTCCTGAGGAATGAAGATCTCGGTTGATTATGAGGGAAGCAGACCAGTTCTGCTTCTGCCGGCATCAGTGATGTTGTTCAAGAGTTAAGATTGTATTCCTGTTTTAGTTGTGTTTTTATTAAAAAGATATGTTTTAATATAGTGCCTTCAATGCCTCCAAAACTACACGCAACATATTAGGAATTGTGATCCTTGGGGGTGAGGGCACTCCATATTCCAAATATTAAAGCCATATCCGAAGTAATTTTTCTAAGAGAAACTATAAAACAAAGCAATGATTGACAGTCCCCGAAAATCGATAATCTGCAAACATCTTAGTTCTAAGGCATGAAGCAGAAAGCCCTCGTTCCAGATGCATTAATTTCAAAATATGTCTACTAGATTATATAGATGATTTTAACCATAGAACAGCTTACCAGTGATGCTACAGCGGCTTAGGCCTTTCGTATCACTTTTCGTATCAGAAAAAATCGACTTTTGTATCAGTTTTGCAGGCTTTCGTATCAGGAAAAATCTAATTTTGTATCAGTTTTACAGACTTTCGTATCAGGAAAAAATCTAATTTCGTATCAATTTTACAGATTTTCGTATCACAAAACTACTTTAGTATCAGTTTTGCAGACTTTTGCATCAAAAATTTCTGCTTTTGCATCAGTTGTACAAATTTTTGTGCTTAAAAAGAAAACTCTATACTTATCAATTTTGCAAGCTTTTGTATCGCTTACATATTATGTATAATGCCCCCTCTTACCACCCCTCAGAAAAGGTAAAAAGAAAAATATTGTTATCAGTAAAGCTGATTATTATAATATATTTTTTTTTAAGTGGACAATTTCAAATCGGTTATACTGGTGTTTAAATTTGTTTGATTATTGGGCTGTATTTTAAAGTATTGACATTAGCATTATACTACCATATTTTTTTTAACAAACAATTACATTCCAGGAGCTATGTACAAGTAATTTAACAAATAACTTAATATTATATTTTAAGAAAATATTTTTCAGGCTACAGCTTTTCAAAAAGGTTTTTTTTTTTTTTTGTGAAGGCAGCAATTTTCAAAGAAAGTAAAATCCTTTGTCCATAATACTGAAAAATCAAATGTCTGGAATATTGGCGAACCCAGGAGGCGGGGGGGGGGGGGGGGGGGGGGGAGGTGCACTCCCAAAATCTGACACTCGGGAATCTTTAGTTTATGCTAGCATTATAGTTATTTATAAATTTATGTAACTAAAAATTGTAATTAAAATGATTATTGTATCATAAGTATAATCTAATTAGGATTAATAAACATTTTGTTTAATTTACCTATCATTGTGATGATAACCGACCCCCCATACCCGGGGGGGGGGAAGGAAAAAGAAAGAAAGAAACTGTTGCTTGAGCCTTTGTCTCGGAATCGCTAAGTCAGAACGATTCCCCTCTCCCTTGTCACGTGATGCTACGCATACTCCCGTGCGCCCGCGTGAGGGTGTGAGCTAGACAATCCGTTGGTCCATTCATTCCCAAGCGCTTGCAAATAAATAAAATTAAATAAGTTTTTTAACAAATAGAAACAAAATAAGTACTTTTTATGAACTCTACATTCGAAATTAGCAAATGGTGAAGTCCTTAAAAAAATTCTATTCAATATCATAATCTAGTCTTCGAGTTAGAATGATTTTAACATATTTAATGTTAATACTGAATTTTAATAATAACTTTATAAAATAAGTATAAAGTCTAGGTTTTTTTTGATGCGATAGTTAAATATGGTTTAAAATGTCATGCGTCGAAAATCCGCCAACCATGCCTCTAACCAACGCCACACTGAATGCATATGAAGAATTTAAAATTTTGAAAAGCAAAAATATTTTTTAACTGTGCAATTTTTTGTTTCCTTCGAAGGCTCTGAACGCGAGTCATAACGAACACAGTGATGGTGTTGTAGGTTTGCTATCACTAGGTTAATTTAAGTTTATGGAATTGCAGGTTTTTAAATAGCTGTTAAATTCTTGCCTTAGTTAACGGCGTAAGAGACAAAAAAAAAAAAAAAAAAAAAAAAAAACCTACTTTTACTGAGCTTTCTGTATATTCATGTGTTGAACTTAAAGAAAAAAAAATTACATTAGTTTGCGCGTTCATTGTTTGGATCATTTTTTTTCTTTCAGTTGATTAACTGTAAAAAGTCTTTTCGCGGTAGCAACTGGGTTTATCTGCCAATTGAGGGCACCGTGGCAAGAGCTGCAAATTCTTGACTTGCTTTAAAATGTAAAATAATATAAAACTTTGTAAAATAACACCTATTTTTGCTGCCATACAGCTGTTTCGAGCAAAAACTTTTTGCCCTTCCTCAGTGACAATAGTTAGGATTATCACTGAGGAAAGGGCAAAAAGTTTTGTTGTTGTTGTAGGATTAAGGCCAATTATCTACATGAGGGATCTAGGCCTGGGTGGGGTGCCCTCCGTTGTAGTCTTTCTAAGGGGTCCTAACCTATTTTGAGGCTGTTTTGGAGAAAACCACGGAAAACTCCGAACGGTTTGGTCGGCAGACGCGACCTGGCACGAACCAGGTGCCTGGTTTCGAACCAGGCACTCCCAGTTCAGTGCTCAATGCACTCTGCCACTGGTGGGGCGTAAAATTTTTTGCTCGAACAGCTGTATGGCGTCTAAGTAAACTTTATGGTGTTATTTTATAATTTAAAAAAAATATATATATTTTATGTTTTAAACACCCGTTGTTTTGAGTGATTTTATTGGTTTAAAATAGTTCATTTAATGATTTTATTTTTTTTCTTGTTAGAGCTTTCATTTACTTTCCGTTTTGCGTATAGTGGATTATTTTTTGAGGTTATTCAAAATACAAACAGAAAAAAAAAATTATTTCTTTCTTGGTTTTAAAAAGGAGAAATTTATTTTGAAAACCATTCATTTAAAACGTTCTTTTGAACCTTGAAAAAAACTGCTAATTTAACTATTACATATATTATCTAGCCGCCTCCCCCCATCCCCAATTTCTTTTGCGCACTACCCTTATTGTCGCACAAAAAATGCTTAATAAGAAAAAAAAAAGGTTTAAAAGCATATATAGCGTTTAGAGCTATTCAGAAATACAGGAGTGTTTAGATACATTAGTGATTTTATTTTTGTTGTTTGATTTATATCGGCTCTAAACTATGTTTACTTTAACCTATGGGATAAGTTTTCTCTGTTTATTCTTTTGATGGAACATCTGCCTCATTCTGAATGCATATCGTTTACCAAACAGGATAAAGAGGCAGGATGTTTTGATGGCCTTTGATAAGTTATTTACAAGAATCTATTAAATAAAGTGCTTTGTAGAGGAAAAATTTTCTAAAACCATTGTCTTTTTTTTGTTAATTGTTTTACTATTATTAATTCTATCCTTGATTTTAAAGTGATGAAATATATTGTTTGGATTTGTTGATTTTGGGGGAGATCAGTTTGGAACTGTACGCACTTTCCGATATGAAAAATCGAACAGTGTTCTGGTGAAAACGGGAAAGTGATACATTAGTATGTATTTTTTGGTTTTATTTACTTTTTTGGACCTTGGGACAGCACGGATTTGGAGCAAAATTTGTTTAAAATTATACTTTTTGTATCAGGAAATACCAAGAAATTCTTTTGGCGCAGAAACCTTCAAAAATAAGCTTTTTGTATCAGGATGTATCAAGAGATTCCATTTGGCGCAGTTTGGCGCAGCCATAGCATCCCTGCAGCTTACACATAATCATGTTGTAATATTCCACTTTCAGTCACACACAAACCAGTGAAGCATTTGGTTGATAATAATGTTATAAACATATTAAGAAAGTGATGCCATCTTGGTGCTGAACACATCCATTTCACTCCCTTCGATAAAATATGACTGGCTTGATGCTGTTTGTAGATCAGCTTTAGCAAAGATTGCTGTTTTAAATCACTTCTAATATATAGTCGAACCCTGTTATAGCGAACGGATATTGTGGTCCCGCCCTTTTACTACTGTATTTCTTAACATAGCAAAGAAAATTTTTGGTCCTTTAAAGTTTGTTATAATGCAGGGCTGCCACCACAAATACACTGAAAATGGTTGCTTTAGTAGCCTAAAAACTAAAATATAGCAACCTAAATAGTCTCCTCTTAATGATAATTTATTTGATTATTTCATGTGTAGTAGAAATTTTCCCCATTATTTCAATATATCATGACCTAAAGTAACTGTATGTATATATATATATTACAGGGTGTCTGATGCTAATGGTGCCCAATGGCTGTTTCCAGAACCGTTGGCTAGAGGTGCATAGTTCCAAAAACAAAAATGCTTTAAATTTCTTAATCTATTATATCAGAAACAATCAAAAACAATAAATCAACTCCTATAAAAATTACAGAATTTGAATTTTTATACGGTCTTTTGGTCCTATTAATTGTATTTAGAATTTTTTTTTTTTTTTACAATATGATGCACAATAAAATAAAAAAGATAAAAAATTGTCCTTCCACGACCAAAATTTAGCAAGTTATAAAGCAGCAAATATTCTGACTTAAGTCACTTTTCCACGTTTAAAAATGTCCTGTTATGGTAAACCATTAAGGAATCATAAATATTGAAATTTTAAATTATAGGTTTCAACTTCATTTTTTTGCATGATGCCGAGAACGAAGCAAAACTAATTTTAGAATACTAATCTTAAGCAGAAGGTTATAGTCAGGCTCTATAAAAATCTATCTAGGGTCAGACTTACTAAATCATATAGAAATTTAAATGTACTACAGTATTAAGGGTCAATCAAGTAGTGATTTCTTTTAAGTAATATAGTCTGATAAACAAATTGTTGGATGCATATCAAAGTTATTGAAAGTTCTTGATAGCACACATAGGTAATGTAATTGAGATTACACAGTATTGCAAGTGTTTATGCCATGGCAGCAACAAGTTTGATTGATCATTAAAAAAAAAAAAAAAAAAAAAAAAAAAAGAATAGTTTTTTTTTTAATAGTATGATACACTATATGTTATATATAAATTGTTCACCTAATTCAATTTTTTGTGCTGTTATGACCAATCAAATTTATTGAGGACAAGACATAAATGATCACAATACTGTGGAATCATCCAATTATTAAATAAAAGATCATGAAAATATGATGGCACAAAATTGATAAAAGTCAACTATTAAATTATAACTAAATATTTTCTGGTGCCATGTGTACGACAATTGAAAACAATTCCGGAGAATAATTATATTTTTCACAATTAATTTCTTTTCTTAAAAATTGAATTGAGTTATTCAATATGCAACTGGGTTGGTGGGTGAAGGGAATAGGTATCATGAGACAGTAATGGTCTGTGAGTAAGAAATTGTGCATCCTTGTTCTAAATCGAACTTTTAAAAATAAACATTTAAATCATCATTAAAAATCACCGATTTAAATTATTGACACTCTTGTTTAGTATAAACCTTGTGAGAACGTATTAACTCAATATATGCAATATGGAAGGGAGGGAAAAAAAGAAGAGAGATTTATTAAAATTTGTAATTTTTTAACTCAGAAACCATCAGTTAAAGTACACATTTACATGAGTACAAAAAATAGATTATATGATACATAAGTAATACCACAATTCAATTTTTCTTTATAGTAAACTTTCAATTAAGCTAATCCTTAAAAAGGTTTGTGGAGCCGTTAGTTAAAATAAGTATTGGAATGAAAAGTTTAAAAAAAATAAAAAATGCAAACCATTAGATATAAGGTCAGGAATAGTTGCTTGATATTCTGGTCCAATCTTCATCGCTACAGAAAATATAAAAATACACTATAAGAAAGCAAAATAGAACATATGTTAAGAAAAAATGCAGGCCTAGTTATTTTAGATCACAGTTAATTTACATGGTTGAGGTTGTCAAAACAAATTTCCCTTGACAAATAAAGAGAGAAATCATCATACCCTTGATGGGGGAGGGGGTTGGAAATTTATAGTGTCTATTAATGGTGTCTAATGATGATGAAACTAGCTATAAAGAAAAAGGAAAAACTAAATGCAAAATTATTGCAAATGAAAATCTAGCTATATTTACACAAATAAAAGCTACTTTTAAAGTTTTGTAGAAAAAGACACTAAAATAGTACTAAAATAATAGTAAAATCCTAATTACAACCCCCCCCCTTCTGCAAATTCAAAATCAGGTAAATTAGGGGCAGGGCCTTATAATTGGCTTCTGTCTTCCAAGTCCCAGCGATGACGTCATGATCACAGCTGTCATTCATGGCGACCCCAGAAGCAGAATTATATCCAGTGTTCTGCAACATAACTTCAAACAGTTGCAAATGTTCTGCAGGCATTTTGTCCAAGTCTAACAGACCACGATAAAATGCAAAATAGGTATAAAAGTTGTGCAAAAAGTGAAGAAAGAAGGCATGGCATAAATGGCACATCGCTTTAATTGCTCTGCAGAACATATCATTTTATATCTTCTTTCTTTTAAAAGATAAAATGTTCTGCAAAGACTGATTGTTCTGCGACGTATGGTGCACTTTTACCCACTTTCTGCTTTCGGGATGGTGGCATCACAATTCATAGCAGTGGTTGTCGCCAAAAACGTATTTTGTCCTTCTTCCAAGCACTTGGGGAGGGGGTTGATGACTAATAAACAGGATTTAATGGTAGTTATTAAATTTGATGTTAGAGATGCACCAAATATTAGGATGGTATTCGGTATACTGCCTATTTGGCAGACAAACTGAATATTCAGTTTGGCCGAATACTTTAATATTTGGCAACTGAACAGTAAACAAATTGAAATATTCAACATTTGGTAAACAAATATTTTTTAATACCATGAATGAGAGATATAGTATAGTACCATAATACTAAATAAGGTAAAGTTGTTACTAATATCACATTAAAATTAATTATAATGTTAAAGAAAACACTTAGATTTGAAATTTAAATTTTGCTGCTTTTCAATTTTTCTTAAATCTTATGACATACAGTCAAACCTGTCTATCTTTAACCTGTGTATTTTGAAAACCTCTATAACTTGAAATTTCTAAAATCCCCTACTTTTGCAATCAAAATTTTCTTTCAAAACATACACAAATTTTAGTTAGTGTAAATTACAAAAATCAGTACTTAAAGAGCAACTTCCTTCAACAAAAGTTACATATCGATTTGTTTAAAGAGACAATAAAAGAAGCAGAGAATGCCGTATAACTCTGAACTTTTCCGAAGTCTCATGTAAATATTGCTAATGAATTCGCAGTTCTTGGTAACCTTAGAAAGTTAGCAGAAACAAAGAAAGTTAGGCATCAAAAGTCATTGAAAGACTATTTTTATTGTTAAATGTAAATAATATTTCAGGGGTTGTTCCAGGAATTTTTTCTAGGGTCTTACTTTTGTGAATTTTCTTGTCACTTTTTTTGCTAAAATTATTGATAAGATAGATTAAAGAGTAGGGTATGTGAAGGGGCTTGGCAGCCGCCAAGCCTGTTGCCGTGTTTACATGGGGTGAACACCGTCTTGTATGATTTTACCTTTACTAGCTCTATTAATAAGTATTCAAACTTAAGTTTAATTATATAATTAAAAATAATTTATGATTTCTTAAATTTTAATTGCTATTATATAAATTAGGATTTTTCATACATAGCTCCATTTGAAAAAAAAAAAAAAGTAAACATTTAAAATTAAAATATGTTTTATACAAGTAACAAAACATCTATGATGTCTTCAATTTCTTTCACTTCCTCCACTGGCACCGGAAAATGTCCCGAACTATTAATTCAACTTCATGCTTTTTACAAGCTTCATTAGTCTTTTTTTTAAGGATTTTATCCTTTTCTGAGATGTGTAGACAGGAAAACATGTTTTTGCCTAAAGGTTTCATTAAAGATAGATAAAGATATTTATAATCAATGTCCTACACAACTACTGGCTACATATAATTATCGTACATACTCAGACTTTTGATTAATATAGTTTCATTTTTACTTCCTTGTACGTAGTATAAGGAAGTAATGTGATCCCGAAAAATTTTGGGGGCCAAATTTCGACATAAAAACCGATTTTGACTACCTCTAAATTTAATTAAAAATTTTTTTTTCGATGCATCTCATCGTAGGCTAGCATGCACGATCATATTAACGCGGCTGCAACTCATTTTGACCAGTGGCGAGTCTACTGTGGCCAGTTTTTCCATGCCGCCTGTACGTACGTACGTCAGTTTTTCCATGCCGTCTGTACGTACGTATGTATGTAACTCGCATATCTCAAAAACTATTGGTCGTAAAATGTTGAGATTTGATATTTAGGATTGTTCTATGATCTAGTTGTGCACCTCCCCTTTTGGTGGCAATCGAATGGATAGTTTATGTACAGGACCGCCCAAAACATTCGAAATACATTACACTCAATGGGCCGAAATTCATTAAACTCGCATATCTCAAAAACTGTTAGGCGTTGAATGTTGAAACTTTATATTTAGGATTGTTGTAACATCTAGTTGTGCACCTCCCCTTTTGGTTCCATTCGACTGGATAGTTTATCTACAGGACTGCCCAAAACATTCGAAATACATTACACTCAATGGGCCGAAATTCATTAAACTCGCATATCTCAAAAACTGTTAGGCGTTGAATGTTGAAACTTTATATTTAGGATTGTTGTAACATCTAGTTGTGCACCTCCCCTTTCGGTTCCATTCGACTAAATATTTTATCTACAGGACCGCCCAAAAGATTCGAAATACATTACGCTCTATGGGCCGAAATTCATCAAAGCGTTTTTTAGAGGTATTGGGATATTTCAAACGACTCAGAAGTGATATATGCTGTAAAGAGTTAGAAAATGAATTTCTCCATTAAAAAAAAGTGTCTTTATCATTTATAGTTCTGCTACAGGAACACTCAAAAGATTTCCAATACATTACGGCCAATAGCAATTTTAGGGGCATTCATCCATTTCAAGCACAATACCGTCCTACCACATAAGTTAGGTATTGGTCCGACCACGGTCACGTGCCTCCCTCAAGAACTGTGCCAAAAGTCGCCAAGCTTGGCGACTTTTGGTGTACGTGTGTGCATATTTAACTCTCAAATCTCAAAAACTATTATGAAATTTCATATATAAGAATGTTGTAACATCTAGTTGTGCATCTCGATTTTTGGTTCCAATCTACTGGAGAGGATATTTACAGGACCACCGAAACGAATTTCAGTACCTTAATGTCTATGGACATCTTCATTATAATACAACTGTAGACAGTCATTGTTTGGTACATGCCCAAAATCTCGCCGTCTGTCCTCGACCTTGGCGAGTTTTGGCGAAATATCGCCAAATTTGGCGATAGTCAGTCATTTGGTCCATGCCCAAAGTATCGCCATTTGTCATCGTTCTTGGCGAGTTTTGGCGAAATATCGCCAAATTTGGCGATAATCTGTCATTGTTTGGTTTATGCTTAAAATCTCGCTAAATGTCGCCGACATTGACGAGTTTCGCCGAAATATCGCCAAATTTGGTGCCAAAAATTATTTCCTATTTTGTATAACTCTAAAACTTTAACCTGTAGATTTTTTAACTTTGTATTTAGAACTATTGTAATACCTAACTGTTTTCAATATCTTTTTTGACAGCAATCGACTGAAAATTTATTTACATGGTGAGCCAAATGACTTTGAATACATTGAGGTGTATAGATGCATTCAAGTCATTGAAACTCTGTGGTCAATGACTACTTTGGCTATCCCCAAAATCTCGCTGACTATCTCAAGTTTGTCAGCTTTTGGTGAAATATCGCTAAATAAAGTGTCAGAAGGAAATCTTTCAAATTGAACTCAGCTTGGCGATATCGAAATATTTGGCTAGAATTCGCTAAACCTTACTATTAGTGATATTTTATCTCTTTCAAACAAATAAATGTAGAGGAAGTTCGTTGAAAATAATTTTGATCTAATGGACGTGCAAGGAAGTCATGTGTTGGACACATCAGATTTTTTTTTCAGTAACTCAGTGCATGCATCTAAGGTAGGCTCTTTATCTTGTACTACAGGGCATAAAATCCTTATATTTCCATAAGAAAAGCAAAAATGCTTCTTAAGGCCCAGACAGTCCGAGCCTTGGTCAGGCAAAATGCATGTTAATGACCTGATATCTAAGAAGCACCTCATTACATCTAATTTGTTAAAATCGACCACTTCCTTTTTTTCAGATTTTCTGAAAATGCATCTAATCTTCTCATCCGACCTACCTTTCTAACATTTACGACATCAAAAGATTTCATATTAATTTTCTTAGGAAGAACTTAAAATTTGTGAAAACGTTTATAACATGCTTTACAGCTTTTCCTAAAATATGCGGTGTCACTGAAATTGGAACAGTTCTTCAGACTTATCTTGATATTTCTTTCATTTTTTTTTTTTTTAATAGTTGTTCAGGCTTTTTCTTTTTCCCAGTTTCATACTTTCTATGCTGATCTAACTCCTTTTTATGCATAGTTGACTTTACCAACCATCAAGGTGTCTTATTTTTTCTTTCTAGCTAAATGTTTTCACTCTTTTTCTGTAAGGGGACCTGAGTTCTCAAATAAGGATTTTTATAATTTTACACTTTTTTTTCGCTAAATATATATTTAAGATGCTATTATACAATAAATGATCACAGTTTTATCTTTGTTTTCTGATGAAAGTCAACTGATTACTTAAAATGATGTTTCAATATTTCAAGCAAGCGACAACTTCACCAATGGTAGCTATAATTAAACCATATGTTTACTTGTATATTTTTTTGTACTTAGTGCAGCTAATTGTGCTGAAAAGCTATAAACAAAGTCTTAAAATTAAATTTTTGTTAAGTTTTAAATCAAACTTTTGCATTTTGTCCCGTGCATAACACATTTTTATCTCTCATGCCCAGCTTCTAAATGAAAAGCTATAATATTTTAATTAAATAATTTAGGAAGATAGTTCACTAGTTGAAGAGAAAAAAAAAAATGTTCAGTTGTCATCAATATTGTTAGTTAAAAAATAAAAAATAAGCTCAAAATTGTTTCGTATAAAATAAAAAGAAATTTATCATTGAAAGTCTGTGATAAAATATTATTTTTCATAATACTACTCCTGAAAAAGGTTTTACGAAACATAAGAGCTTTGAAATAAGACAAAATATTTTTTTAGTTAAAAATATAATGTCCCGTATATAACATTTTTCTGTATAACTGCAAAACAAAATGCTCTAATTTCTGTTTAGTTAAAAACAGGGTTTTAAAAAACCACTTTTTTTTTTTTACTGAACCGGGTGGGTTTTATTGGGTATTTTTGGGATTTTATTAAGATTTTTTTTTTTATAGTATAACACTTTTTGGGTTTAAATTTTATAGATTTATTTCAAAGCAGAATAATTTTAGTCTAAAAGAAAACTTTCATTACAAAATAATAATTAATTAAAATGTAAAAACTTCAACTTTAATGACCATAAATAAAAGTATATTATTGTTCACTTAGAAAAATGTTGTTTTTGATTGGCTGTTTTCTATTACTTTTTAAATTAATGATTATGTCATTTTATCTCTTTATTGAAAACACCCTTTATTGAAAAATGTGTTTCAAAAATGCAACATAATTTTACATGTATTTAAATACTATTAGTTCACAACAGCTTTAATCTATTGTTACAATATTTCATAAGCTGTAGAATAATAAATACTATTGGTTCACAACAGCTTTAATCTATTGTTACAATATTTCGTTAAGCTGTAGAATAAGCTTTACATGTATTTTTTACATATATTTAAATACTATTAGTTCACAACAGCTTTAATCTATTGTTACAATATTTCGTTAAGCTGTAGAATATGCTTTACATGTATTTTTTACATATATTTAAATACTGTTAGTTCACTACAGCTTTAATCTATTGTTACAATATTTCGTAAGCTGTAGAATATGCATCACATGTATTTTTCTATAAATAGGTTACACTCATAAAAATTTCAACATAAGGTTCCCAGGCGAAATACGCGAAAGATGAGCGATAAAATGACAACGTCAATATTGTTTTAATATGGCAATAATGAAACTAAAAAATTAAGGGGTTCAAGGGGATCTCCCCCTAACGAGGCTCGAACAGCCGAGTTTTTTTATGAACTTTAATTTTTTTCACCTTTATGTTTTTGAAGTCATACTTATCTTTCCTAGTTAGAATATAAGTCAGTAAACCCTTTGCAGGCCAACTTACTGCAGAACTACTATTTATTTAATAATTTTCTTTATAGTTATTCATTTTTGCTAGAAATGTATATTCCTTTTTACTTTAAAAAATCTAGAATTAATATGTCCGATATTAAATCCCACATAAACAATGCATAATGAATCAGTTTTACATTTCTCAGTACTAAAGTAATGCAGCAACTAATAGAATACAGGATGGTTTCCTGAACCTGAATTCATTCTCTTGAGATGCATGCTTGTAAGCTGTAAGAGAGAGACATGTCCCATTCTTCTCTTATCTGGTAAAGGATTTTTTTAAATCACTATACTGATAATTACATATTTTAATAAATAAGGTTTTAAATATGAATAAAGAGATAAATTATTAAGTTATCCCTGCCTGCATTCTACACCTGTTCATTTCAAAACAAATACTGCAGATAGAATTAACTCAAGGTATTATTTTTAAAAAGGTTATTATTCTTTATGAATTTGGAAAAGTAATTATAAAAAAATTAAACTGGCATATATATATTTATGTAATATAATGTGTTATGTAGGTAATATTATATGTATTTAATATCAAATAACAAATTATTTAAAGGAAAGAAAGGAAAAATTTTGATAATTTTCAATAAAAAAAAAAAAAAATAAATAAAAATAAAAAAAAAAACATTTCTGTGTGGGTTTTATTGGTTTTTTTTTTTTTGAACCACCCGGGATTTTTGGGGCTTGTGGGCAGGTCCGAAACCATGGTTAAAAATAAAGATTTTTTGTTGTTAAACTTTAACAGAAGGGACTTCAAGCTTTAAAAAATGATGTGTGTGTGTGTGTGTATATATATATATATATATATATATATTGCACTTAATTTTTTATATATATATTAAGTTTTTTCAAGCTTGTGAAGCCAAATACTGCGGAATAACCCAGTCTTCAATATTATATCTTCCACAAAATGCTTAACACTGTCATGACAATTTACAAATGTGTTTTTCATACACTCCTCTGATGATATGTCACATACTAAGGGCCCGATTCAAACGAAACAGAGTTCCTTCGCTTTCCGTTGCGATCGCGGAAATTTTTGACTGATTCCTATGTTTCCTATTCAAGTGAAACCTGTCCATCGCTTTTGGATAACGTGACACTGCGATCGGTGTTTTGCTATCGCTTTTGAAAAAGCGATCGTTTTCGAGAACATGGCGGATCGATCGGCAGATGGTTGATAAGAAGATTACAACAACAACGAAGACTCGTTATTTAAAATTATGAAGCAATCCGTTGGAATTATCAGACAGGGAATTCTGCAAAAGATTTAAGCCTGCGGAAAGCAGAATTTTCTCACAGAACAGAATTTCTGTAGGGTTTATTTTCTGTCGGCCTTTGAGTTCCACTCTAGCAGACACTACGATGCAGGCGCCATCTATAGTCCTTATTTTAAATCGTTTATTGCTCGGTAAATTTGATGATGTTTGAAACAGTGCGAAAAAATACATGAATAAAGAATAATTTCTCGCTAAAATAAGCATCCTAGCAACCCTCCTAAACAAATACAAATATTCATACCATTATATTAAGGATAGCTTTGATTGTTAATTATATATCAGAACACAGGGGTGGGAATTGGGTAAGGCTGATTTGGAGCAGCTTTTTGGAGCAACAGTGGCGACGATTTGGAGCACTGAAGCAACAAATTGGAGCAAATTTCATTCTTAATCTATCGATAGAAAAATATAACTACAGTCAAGCTTTTAGTAAATTTGAGAGTATTAAATATTACTCGGATAAAAGAAGCCCACTTTAATAAATAATAATATATTTAAAAATGAAAAATATAAACTTACCTTAACCTAATATATTATTAGATGCTACATTCAAAGTTAAAGGTAATTTTTAACACCAGAATAATAATAATAACAAAGACTATAGACTAAAAATTAAATGAAAAATGAATAACTTTTTTTATTTAACTTTTCTTTTTTATCTCCATTACAGTGGCGTAGCCAAGGGGGGTCACGACCTCCCCCCCCCCTGAGGAACCCTATCTTGAGTGCAGTAATATATTAAAAAGCATATCATAATACATGCGCCGTCCCTATTTTTCTTCCTTATTTCATTAAGTTGAAAAGTGTATCATTATTCATGAGTGTGCCGTATTTTTCTTCTTTATGCCATAAAACAATTCTTTGGAATCGAAATCCATATTAAAATCGCCCAATACTAAAACTGTTTTACAATATTTGCCAAGCACATTCTAGCTATACTTTACCTTTATAATTATTGTTTTGAATGTTCAACATAATCCATGAGTTGAATGTTCAACATAATCCATCCATAAAATACTTTTCAGAATTGAAATCTATATTAAAATCGCCTACCATAGTCACTTGGTCAGCCAGACAAGCTCTCAGTTTTTAACATAGACTAAAGATATCTGTTAGACCGCTCGCGCTGTGGTAAAACCCCTATTCGCGAGTGAAGCAAACACCTCAGTCGAAATTCCACTCATCACGTGACCGAGGAGGAAATTCTAGGCTTCTTTTCGCCGCATTTGGTGAAGCGAGTATGAAGAATGTTGGAAACTAACGCATTTTAGCAAGTAGGAAAAGGTTTATTTTAGTTCTTTGAAAAACTCACACACCAAAGAAATCAGAATAAATGGATTTCGTGAATATGATTTAAACCTCGCATAATGTAATATTTTAACAACTGACTACAACAAAAATAAATTATACACTTTAAAAATAAAATTAATTTTTTAAGCAATACTTTTATCATGCTATTATTATTTATTAGAGACAATGCAACTAATACTATTATTTTTTACGGGGAAGAAAAAAAGACATAGTCACCATTAAAATGTCAAGTAGTTTTGTAAACATTTATTTAAGAAGGGAATCATTTTCTTCAAATTTGCTGCTGAAATAAAATCAAGCTGTATTTTATTTTAGTTCAAAACTGGCAATAAATTTAAATTAAGAAGCCCAGTTAACTATTTCAAGAGATTATCTCCTTTCTTGGAAATCTGAAATGTAATCGGATAAATCTTTTTAAGACACGTTCCAGATACTTTCATTTTGGAAAACGGTACGTGTATTAACAAAAGCGAGAGTAAATAAAATAACTCTAAATACATTTTCAAACATCACATATGTGTATAAATAAATGAAAATTAAACAATAAGATGTTATTCAGTTCTAAATTTCAATGACTGTACAGTTTTTAATTATATGTAAAAAGAAAATGTTAAATAAACATTTCAGGTGAATTTGTACGGAAAAGGATAATATATTTATATATTTGTTACATACTGTAAAACATTCCACATTTAATTAATAATCACATTTATTTTCTTTTAAATAATAGCCTGAAAAACATTAAAAATTTTGGAATATAAACAACTTCGCCAACACACCGCCACATATATCAATTTGCATCAAGACATGTAGTATCTGATTAAGCTTTATTTTTGAACATTTAATAAATATTTAAAATATATAGATTAATCTCAATAAAGGATAATTAACAATTAGCTTAAGAAAATGATTAATTTCATTCACAACAAATTGAATAGCACCATTTTCAATTGCGACAAACGTCACAACTAGTAGCTAAGAAGTATTTTTGCTTAGCTATTTTTCATTAATAAAGCAAAAAACTTATAAAATTTTATTTCCCGATGAAATGCAACAGAGCCACCTTTGGTAAATTTTTCATTTCATCCATATGCGCTGCAGGATTTCAATAAATTTTCAGGTTTTCCAACAGGCCTTTCTCACTCAGCATTGAAATATTAATGGATTCCAGTATGAATTTTATCGGTCGGGTCCACTCATCACGTGACCAGGTGCTTGCTTCATTTTGCAACCCTGCGCGAGCGGTCTATTTAATCCTTAGTCTGTGGTTTTTAACTCCAGAAAGTTGGTACTCATTTTATCGACCCACTCATGTGATGAAAGGCTGAACCAACCCCACCCAGCCCGGGAATCAAACCCAGGACCTGTGGCATGGCAGCAGAATGCGCTGAACATTATATCAATGGGATTATATACTTCACCTTTATAAATACTGTTTGGAAAGCGTACCATAATCCATGAGTAAACTGTATTTGCTTTCCCTATTCCATAAAACTATTTCTTGGACTTGAAACACATATTAAAATCGCCTACCAAAACTATTTTACAATCTTCATCAAGGAAATTCTAACTACACTTCTCCTTTGTTGTAGGTAAATAAATTGTAGCATTTTTCAATATCTAGACAAATCTAGTAAATATCGTCAAGATAAGCTGAATTTTTTAGACTTGGCAGTGGGGGTGGGTGTATGAAGACAGTTTGTGTATTTGCCATCTACAGCGATTTTTCATAATTTGGCGACCTACACTTACATATAATTGATCATTATTTTGCATTAGGGTTGCGAATAAAACACTTTTTTTAATTTTTTCTTGCTTCTATAAATGCATAATTAATGCTGCCAAATAATTTGTTTTGCCAACATATTGTAAATGCCCAATTTGAGCCACAAATTAAACTTCACAATAGGTGATCTCTTCGTTTGCAGAAGAAAACTGCCAAATTAATACAGCCTGATATAAATAGCGATCAAATCAGCTATTTATATCATTTCGGAAAAACACATCATCTGAAATTTTAAACTCCTGTAATCCAAGCGCGATCGAATCTTAATGAAATTCCACTCCCATGTATAAAGACAGACTTTATTCGGGTTACTCATTGGTCGGCAAGAGTATGTGCATGCTAAAACAGTATCAAATAATCTGGTTGAAGCTGCGTATATGTGAAAATAGTTTTTATTCTGGTATTTTCAGAAAGAGCACATCGATACTGAATTTTACCAGGCTTATGCAACAGCTCTTCTATCCTTTTATTTTTATTTGCTACATATGCTGATTCCCACTTTAAGCCCTCTACTCTCGTCAACCTGAAAAATCACTGCATGCTTGCGAGCTGAACAGGCACAAGTTTCAACTCCAAAAGGAATTACATGAAAATGAATGGGAACAAATAAGCGATAAATGCATTAGTTAAGGAATTTCAAGACACTTAATTATTAATCGCACATTTATTGGCAACCGAAAAATAAATAAGTTATGCCTGGTTGATTCCTACTTTCGGATCCCATTCTGCCAAGTAGGTGATAAATGCATAGATGTAATCTTGGCGATTTTCTGTGAATATATGGCAACCCTTGTGAAAGTCCCCATTTTGAACTCTGGTGCTATTATTTAACTAAGGTGTATGACAACTGCTGAAAGAAAATTCTAGTGTTTAGTTTTTAAAAAGTTAAGTTTCAGAATTCAAACAATTTTTTTTACTATTGCCAGGTTACTAACGTATTATCCTATCGGTCATTCCCGCTAAATTAATTTTTCGGAAAATGCGCTGTGAAACTGCTGCCAATAGTATTCGGAACCACCTATAATTTCATGTTTCTGGCATTTATCTTGGCGAAAAATTGCTTGTCTTGGCAGACCACCAGGATAATATGTAAGTACCCTTACTATAACTAAGGTATGATTTTGGATAAAAAAAATTCTAGCCTTTAGAGTTAAAAAAAAAAAAAAAAATGCTTTAGAACTTCCGTAGTTTTTTTGAAAATGTTGCAGCTCCCTCCTGGACACGAGATGGGGAAACGTGCCAAAACTGTTATTTTTTAAATTGTTCAAAGTGGAATCCGGTTGATTCCTACTTAAACACACAAACTCTCACCAAGGTGGCAAAAACATTACATAAGCAGTTACAGGGGTGGGAATTGGGTAAAGCTGATTTGGAGCAGCTTTTTGGAGCAACAGTGTTGACGATTTGGAGCACTGAAGCAACAAATTGGAGCAAATTTCATTCTTAATCTATCGATAGAAAAATATAACTACAGTCAAGCTTTTAGTAAATTTGAGAGTATTAAATATTACTCAGATAAAAGAAGCCCACTTCAATAAATAATAAGCATTTAAAAATGAAAAATACAAACTTATCTTAACCTAATATATTATTACATGCTACATTCAAAGTTACAGGTAATTTTTAACACCAGAATAATAATAATAACAAAGACTACAGATTAAAAATTAAATGAAAAATGAATAACTTTTTTTATTTAACTTTTCTTTTTTATCTCCATTACAGTGGCGTAGCCAAGGGGGGTCACGACCTCCCCCCCCCCTTGAGGAACCCTATCTTGAGTGCAGTGCTGGCCATAAAATGATGATCAATGACATTTTTTTTCTTTTCTCCGTTATTCTGACTGGTTTGTTCTGAGCCAATTACGTTCTTTTAGAGTGACGTAATAGTACTGTAATTTATGGAAGAAACGCCGCAACATTTACGATATTTTAAATTTTTTGTTTTTTTCCCCCGATCTTCAACGAAAAATTATAAAAGTTATTTAGTAATAATTGTCTCAAAAGATGATGCCCCCACCGATCACGTACCTTTTAGTGGTGCACGGAGCACAGCGTAACAAATCAGAATGCGAGACTACCCCGTTGAAAAGCGGTTTGATCAAACGCTGTGGATGGGTACATAAATCCAACAGATGTCTCCTCAGTTAAGTCCAAAAAAAAAAAAAAAAAAAAGAAGCTTTTTATGTCTACATTTTAGAACTATAATTAAAATTTAATGAAGGTTTTAATATATATATTTTGATGGGCTAAAGTTTCTTAAAATACCGGAAAAACACACAAAACCCCCGATTAACCACACCCCTGTGTTCCCATGAACGTCCATTGTTCTCAGGCCCGGACTGACCTGGTTGTCAATTGACCAGGGCCCCCGGCATAAGAAAGGAACCCCCAGCGAGGCCTCTACTACTTTCTTATCAAAGTAATTTGATATACATCCGAGTAATGTACCAAAGTAGTTCGATTATTTATTTCTTGGTAATCTTACTCTTTGATACAGTGGCGTTGCAAAGGACCCCACAGACCACGTGCCGCGAGGGATCCCTCAAAGAATTAACCCCCCCCCCCCCCCAGCGATAAAATAGTTAAGTATGGCAAGTAAACCTAATTTTCAAATATTACATATCCTATTATTCTATTCCCTCCAAATTCACCAGTAAGGAGCCCCCCTAGGAGCCAGTCCGAGCCTAATTGTTCTTAAAATACCGAATTGCAACCAAAATTAATCTGTTGCGCCCTGCACGAATTTAACCATTCTACACTCCCCCCCCTCAAAAAAAAAGTTCATCTATAAGTTATTTGTGTTTTTTTGCCGTGTGGCTTTGCACCCTATGAAGGAGCACTGTACGGAATGAACACTACCTTACGCTGTTATTACGATAAAGAGTCAACTACGAGTAATTGGCAAAAAAAAAAACCCCGGAGTACTTTTAAAATAAATCCCAGTGTTACAAATATCAGAAGTAATAAATGAATAAACATCAAGAGTTATCACACAACATTCAAAGTTTAAAACAAACAATTTGCTGAAGCACGCTCATTACGTAATCAACAGCTGGACGTCAGCGGGGAAAAAAAAAAAATGTTTACTTTTTACTGGAGCCTACTCATCAGCTCGTTCTTTCATTTTAAGGTAAAATCATACAAGCCGGTGCCCACCCCATGTAAACATGGCGACAGTCGCTGGAGCTTGGCGGCCGCCAAGCTCCAGCGACTGTCGCCAACCATTTTCCACTATCAGCACATTAAAATTGCACATATATTCCACTAAAAATGAGCAACCAGTAGACCGTTTTTAACTAAAAAAACCTCAGTGGATTCAGCAACCTAGTTGTACAGCTATGTAAACTATGCAACCAGTGGACCGTTTTTTACTAAAAAAACCTCAGTGGATTCAGCAACCTAGTTGTACAGCTATGTAAACTACGCAACCAGTGGACCGTTTTTAACTAAAAAAAACAACAACAGTGAACTAAGCAACCTAGTTGTACAGCTAATGTAAACTGGGCAAACACTGGTCCGTTTTCAACTCAAAAAAACATCGGTGGATTAAACAACCTAGTTGTACACCTCTTATAAAGTCAGTATGATTAGAATAGCACGTAAATAGCACTTACGAAAACATAAACACTTCAAATATCAATTTAAAATTCACATTAAAAACCTTAAACATCGAAAGATTCGTTAAAAAAGAACACTTACCTCTATTTTTTTGGTAAATAACCGCTCAGAAATGTCCCCAACACCCACCGGCTTATAACGTACTATATTTCTAACAAACACCCACAAATTCTTTTCTTATATTAACATAACACATTTCATTCCCTTCCATCAATAACGCAAACAATTTCAAATTCCCAAACCTGACGAAACACGTATTCTTTATGGTTGCCAGTCACAACTACCACCGGCAGTTGGCGGTGCATCGCTCACTCTCGCGTCAGATTGTTCGCCAATGATTTGTAAACAAACCATTGACATGTAAACAAAGCACCGTATACGGAATATAGTCCCATTTTAACAGCATCTGCTATACTGTCCGAACTTTTTGCAAAAGCAAAAAGTTTTTTACAAGTTATTTATTTAATTCCATAAATTTGCCTTTGTGAATATAAAAATTGATGTTTTAAATCGGACACTGATTATTTGAAAATGGAAATCGTAAGCTTCGTAAAATAGCAATAAATACTTTAAAACATTATATGGGAAGGGGGGGAAAAAGGAGAAATTTTCACCGTTTATCCACCCCCCCCCTTCCAAAATATATCCCAGTGCGATGTTTCTTTTTTTCCCCGGAGGGGTGGAGGTGGGGAGATCGTGACTGCGAAGTTTCTGTTGATTTCAGGGATGAGAATACACAAATATGAAAAAAGAGGAAAAGTGCGTGAACGTAATTTCGACTTCGAGCAAAGTTCAAGTGCGTGATGCCCATTATATATATATATTATTATATACAATTATTTTATATCAACAATATATATGTTACAATTATTTATTAAAATATTTTTATTTAAATTATAATTTTTATTATCTTTAAAAATTAAAATTCATAAACATTTATGTGCAATTTCAGATGCAGAACATTCAATAATGAAACAGAGGTTATCATTATTTAAAGGATGATCTTAATCAATTTTACAAAATCTACAGTCAAGACAAAATCCTAGCTTTACAAAACAATTTTACTTTATTCTTTTGAAAGTGAATGCAATGTAATTTCTAGGGGGGGGGGGGGGAAGAATTACCTGATTTTCTATGAACTGTCTCATGAAATTCCAGAATGTCATTAAACATTTCAAGCTTCCATAGATTTACCATAATTCATTATAAAATAACCCAAGAACACAGAATATGGCACAGCAAAAGAAATATATATCCAAAATGTTAAAAGTAATTTCAACTTTTCTCTTACATCAGACAATAAAATCTATCCTGTAACTTTAAAAAGTTAACACTAACAAAAATACATAGATATTTCAAAAAATTTAGGCCATATATGTTCCCATTAAAAATCTGCTGAATGCGATCTCATTTACTTTTCTCTCTCCTAACAAATGGGAGAGGGAGGAGGGGAAAGCTGACTAGTTATATACCTGCCAACAACTAGGGTACAAAAAACCTTAGTTTCACATAATTATAATGCTTAAAAATAATTTTTAAATACAAATACTACTTGCACAATGTATTAGTTCAGCAGTTTTGAAAACTATTGATGGCTTAAATCCAGTTATAGTGTTAAATTAAGAACTCTTCCTTCCCTACTTCTCATAGACTATTTAAAAGTACTTTACTGCTAAGTTGAGACATAAGCATATCGTCGGGCAGAGGGGGGGGGGGGGGACGACGGGGGGCGTGTGCCCCCCAGAACTTTGTTTGGAAAACCATTCATTCCAAAACTTTTTTTTTTAACTTAAAGGAACATACCTATTTTTACTTTAGAATATGCTATGTGCGCACTCCCCCATGCACACTTCCAAAAAAAAAAAAACCTTGCGTTTGCGTGATGCTAACGCCTATGATTTAGGAAGCCAAATAAGAACCTACGATTTAATATAAACAATGTTTTCAATTTAGAAAGAGGAACATTATTAAATAAATAAACGACTGTTTGGAAGGTCTAGGTCAACGGCAGAGGAGGGGGAGAGAGAGAAATTCATTTCTTTTAAAGTAAACATTTCTTTCCTCTTCCACCGGACGGGCCAGCTGTTATGCTGACAATGCATAATGCGTGCATTGGAGAATAATTGTTTGTTTTAAGCTTGGCATGTTGTGGGATTTATCTGATGCCTCAAAATTAATTCACTACGAAAGCAATTAAAAAAAAAAAAATTCAGATTGTAGAAAAGTCTTAATTGTGATTTTCTTTGTTTATTTCCGCAGCGTTAATGCGGTTTATGATATCCAAATGATTGCTTTCCATAACTGAGGACAGAAAACCGCAAAACGGATCAAACCACAACATGTAATAAAATTCAGCGCTTCTGCTTATCGAAAGGAACAAACTTTGCGGAGGGTCTTTCGACTTTTGATCTCCTCATTGAATATTCCCATACTTCTTCGATGCGCGCATGCTTAGCAAGTTGCAGTGCTTCCATTGGCTTGGAGGAGTGGATCATAAAGGCTTCTCCTTGGATTCCAATCCTGCAAGATTTTTGAATACGCAATAAGCATGGCCGAAGACGAATACGTGTTGGGGCTAGCAATACGGTCTTGATATCGGTAAGCAAGATGTATTTCGGCGAATACATCTTTAAAAAAGAAAATTGCACTGAAAATATTTTTAAACGCGGAACTTAAACACACAAAAAAGCGGAAAGTAATGTCTTTTTAAAAATTCTGAAAATAAAAAAAAGCAAAATACGCGGAAATAACCAAACCGCGGAAGATTCTCATCCCTGTGATTTTCTAGTTAATTAAGCTCATTTTCGTGGGTGCGGCGTTTCTTCCATAAATTACGGTAGTCAGTTGTGCGAGCGTGGAAACAAACGTATGGCGAGTTGGTGTTTTTTTTTTTTAAAGCATGTAATGAGCAGAGTAGCTGTTTTTTTCTTTTGGTGCAGAATTGTACGATAAAGCCCTTATGTAGCAGGATAGCGCAGGTTTCAAGTTTTGGCGCGGTATGGCGCAGAATTCCTACCACTGAGAACATAAAATATATAGTAATTCTACCCCTCCATTATAATTATAAACAGCTTCTCTGCTACAGAAAAATAAAATGTAGTAGGCAAACTAGAGAACAATTATTATTCGATAATTCAAACAATTCGACATGATAATTATGACAAACAATACTATTATTAATAATTTTCTAAAAAATATCTTCATAAATTAAAAATGTATTTCCATGATTATAAACATACAAAAAATATTAACCTAAACCAGTTAAAATTTAGACTATATTCCGTATACGGTGCATTGTTTACATATCGATGTTTTTGTTTACAAATCCTTGGCGAACACTCCGACGCTAGAGTGAGCGATGCACAGGGTTGGCTTTTTACCGGTAAAAACTGGTTTTTGCCAGGGCATGGTAAAAACTAGGTTTTTACCGGTAAAAACCTGGGGAAAAAAAACCTAATAATACGATAAACTCCCTGAGCCATGAACTGTATATTAATGCTATTTATAAAACTGTATTTTCATGTAATTGATGTGGATATATCATCAGCAAGACATCCTGATGATGCAAACTACATTATGCGATTGTGCAAACTACATTATGTAATAAATAATATTTGTAAGCATTTGGTTTTCATTAAAATGATTAAGAAGTTAAGTGTAATAAAAGTATATTTACAATTTTCCTTTAAGCAAAAATTATTAAAATAGCCTGCATTACATAATTGTAATAAATATTGTAATGTGCCTTCTCATAATAATAGTTTTAATAATGATAAATGTACATTATCTATAAATTTGAATTCTTGTAAGATGAAAACATGGATGAAAGTTTTCTGTGTATTATATTCCTTAAAATGAACTGTTTTCGTATAGCATTCTTTTACTTACCAAATCAGACACTGAATTAGGTGAATATTGTTATATGGAAATGGAAATAGTGATATTAAGTGTCCTGAACTTTTATACCTTAGAAAATGAAAAATAGCAGATAAATCTTCATTGTTTGCTTGTGGATTAAGGCCAATTGACTGCACTAGGGTCCTAATCCTATAGGGGAATACCTTCCTATTTCTAAGCTGTGATCCTAGCCAGTATTTATGCACGGTTTCTGAAAACAAAAACAAAAACCGAAAACTCCGAACAGCTAGATCAACAGTCGCGACTGGGTATGAATCGGCACCTCCCACCATCCCGTTTCGCAAGCAGAACCTCTCAGCCATTAGTGGAGCGATAAATCTTCAAGAAAGTGACAAAAAATAGTCAAACTAATAAGTTTTTCTCAAAGGTTGTAAAAACCCTGGAAAAACATGTTTTTCCAAAGACGGTAAAAACCGTAAATACGTCCAACCTGTATAGAAATCTGACCTACAAATTGCACAAATTGAAATGTAGTACAGCAAAGCTTAATAACTTGTCATGACAAGGGTTGTTTCTTAAAAAAGGCATTATCCATGTAATTTTGACCATTTCCCACCCTTTTAAGTGTATATGCAATATTACCCTTAAATATATTAAACTACAAAAAAAAAAGGACTATATTCCGTATACGTGCTTGTTTACATATCAATGTTTGTTTACAAATCATTGCGAACAATCTAACGCTAGAGTGACGAGCACACCAAAGTGAAGTTACCTGACGGTGGTAGTTGTGACTGGCAACCATAAAGAATACGTGTTTCGTCAGGTTTGGGAATTTGAAATTGTTTCTGTTATTGATGGAAGGGAATGAAATGTGTTATGTTAATATATGAAAAGAATTTGCGCACGTTTGTTAGAAATATAGTGTGAATATAAAGCTAAATAAAGAATTTGTGTGTTTGTTAGAAATATGGTGTGAATATAAAGCTAAATAAAAGAAAGCATGCTGGTGTTACGTTATAAGCCGGTGGGTGTTGGGGACATTTCTGAGCGGTTATTTAAAAAAATATAAAGGTAAGTGCTCTTTTTTAATGAATCTTTGCAATGTTTAAGGTTTTTAATGTGAATTTTAAATTGATATTGATGTGTTTATGTTTTTGTAAGTGCTATTTACGTGCTATTATAATCATACTGACTTTATAAGAGGTGTACAACTAGGTTGCTTAATTCACTGTTGTTTTTTTGAGTTGAAAACAGTCCACTGGCGTAGTTTACATAGCTGTACAATTAGGTTGCTGAATCCACTGAGGTTTTTTTAGTTAAAAACGGTCCACTGGTTGCATAGTTTACATAGCTGTACAACTAGGTTGCTGTAGCCACTGAGTTTTTTTTAGTTAAAAAAGGTCCACTGTTTGCTCATTTTAAATTGCCTGTTACTGATTTTGCAGACGTTCTTTTCGTTAAATATGGACGTTGTATTTTGTTTTAATGTTTTTGTAAGTGGAATATATCTGCAATTTCAATGTGTTAAATACTTTGCTGATCGTGCAAAATGGTTGGCGACAGTCGCTGGAGCTTGGCGGTTGCCAAGCTCCAGCGGCTGTCGCCGTGTTTACATGGGGTGCACACCGGCTTGTATGATTTTACCAAAATTTTAAAACATTAACCTACAATACTGTTGGGGAAAAAAATTAAGACACAGCCTGTTGTCCGTTGCAGCTCAAACATAAATGAACAGTTAGTCGTCGCCATTAAGTTAAAAGTTTTTTCCAGAGAAAGATGCGATTTCTTTATTGGTTAACAGCGACTTTCTACGTCACCGGAAGTTGCGTTTTCACTCTGCGGCGATAAAGTTTCGATCTAGCAAACCTGTAAGTTCGATCGCCTATTTTGTTTCACTTTGAATACACTTTTGCAATTGCTTGTAAAAGCGATCGAACTTCCAGAGAGAAAACGATCGTTTTAGAGACGACCGATCGCGTTTCGTTTGAATCAGGCCCTAAATGATTTACTCTATCATCCTTATTGATGATATATTGACAGAATGTGTGTGATTATGGCAACGCTACACTAGGGCGATCTGCCAAGGGGGGTGCCTTGGCAGGAGGACTTTTTAAGGGGTTCTAACACGTATTCAGTATTCACGTTACATCTGGAGAAAACCTACCAAAACTCCAGACCGTTAGATCGACAGCCGCGCGATTGGCCCTAAACCCGGGACCTTCACACTTCGGCCATGATATATTGACAGAATCATGCTGGTATGGAATAGTTAAGTTAGTCACACTTGTAAATGTTACGTTTGTCACAAACAATAAAACACTTTTTTAAAGCAAAAAATTTAAAATCAGCACGTTATCATCACCCACATAAAGTAACTTTCTTCCTGAAATTTCTGTTCCAGAACAAACTTTGGTACTTATGTATTATCCCGGCAGTCGTTCTCACCAAACTATTTTTTCGTCAAATATGCTGGCAAACTTTTGCCAATCGTCTTCCGATTCATCAATAATTTCATGTGTCCTGCATTTATCTTGGCAAAAATGCATTCGCATTGGGAGGCTGCTGGGATAATACGTAAGTACCGAAAATTTTTAATGGAAGTAATATAAAAAAGTTGTATTTTTATGTGACTTAACATAACACAGAACATGGATATTTTCAAATGGCATCATAAAGAATAATTATTAGATTTTATTTTTAGATTCTTGGTTTATTTAATAGAGGATGCATCTATATTTGAAATTAAATAAAAATTTCAAATAAATATTGAAATTTACATTCCTTGGACTATGATCAAACTGCTGCATAAATTTACAGAAAAATTCCATCCATGTAACCTCCAGTTCTGAGAGGTGTATAAGTTTGCCTGTCATTTTTTTTTCTGAACTGTTGCCAGATTCAAAAACGTAAAACTCTTTAGCTTTAAAATGATGCATAATGTGTAAGTATTACATTTTTAAAAAACTTTACCACAAGAGGACCCATTTTCATGGAATCGCCAAATTCTTAATGCAGTGGTTAAAGACAGTAGTTTATATACGTTTGTTATTTCATAAAACAAGTCAACTAACATACAAACAAATATTAATTTTAAATAAATTAATTTTTGTTTCCCATTTGTAATAGAAGTTCATAAGAGGTATAATAAACACAATGTATGTGTCTATTATATTTTTAATTGAACAATGCTAATATAAAAATTACAAGACACACTTATGAATTTCTTTTTTTATCGCATCGTGATCAATGTAAAATAAGTCATATTTCCAAATGGAAACTTCAGTTTCACTATTAATATTTTGGGATGCAGTTTTCTTTTCTTTTATCGATCAAATGATGATTTTAGGAAGCAAACTTTCAAAATAGATAGCAGTTGTGTTTAATCATGAAAAATGAAAATTAAATTTTTGTTTAAACTTTTGCGTGAAAAATTGCGTCAAGCACATGCACAAAGAGCAAGCGTCAACTATAATTTCTCTTATTCTCACCGATATACTGACCAACTAACAGTATGAAAATCGATATTTGACACATACGTTGAAATATACTTACATAAAATGCAACTTTGTGTTGTAAATTAACAAAAACTTTAAAATAATAGAACAACAGATGCGAGCCTCTGACTCTATTGAGAAGACGCTCGACTATGCGATAGAACTGAATGACTATGGAGAGTAAAATTCAAGTAAAGTTGTGGAACAGGTATAAAATGGTACGGAACTTACAATGTGGTTATGGATTAAAAATTAAAGTTAAAATGAAAGAAAATTATCTTACAGTATTCTGATTCGTCTGTCGTACTACTTTCGTCAGAAATATGTCCGTTATTCGGGCTAGCTGCACGAGAACGCCGACCACTTCTTATATCTTGCACTCCGCGTTCAGATAGCACCATAGTGTTTTTCCAAATAAATGAAAAAAAAGTGCACACAAAGTGTTAATTCTATATCTATAAGCATATATTATTTATGTCTCAGTCTGCGAACAATTTTTATAAAGGCATCAAAATTTCTAATGTGTAAAAAACAAACTTTACCTTCTTACGTCTCATTCGGAATCTAACATATCATTGGTCAACACTTTCATAGGTATAAGATCATTGGCTGTGGTCATTATGTGAGTAAGTTGGTCAAGAGAGAGAGAGCGCACCACTGCACTTACCACTCTCGAACATACGATAAATGCTGACACGAAAATGACGTACATGAGGTTGATTTGCTGGAGGGAGGTTTAGTTTAGCATTAATTCATCATCCTTGGTCCTAAACAAAAAAACACGTGTGTTAATGTGTTGTGTGTTTCTGATTGACACTTTAGAAGGAAGCGCATATATATATCGTGTGTTTTAATTGAATTTGAATTGTAATTTTTAGTGAAATAATAGTTATGGATACCGCTAAGATTTATAAAGGGAGCAACTTTTTCCGTCAAAGATTATTGTTGTCAGTATTAAGTGGGAAACCCATAATTATTAAAAATATCAGAGATAGTAGCGATGAACCCGGTATTAAAGGTAAAATTAAATATTTATGCTGATTATTATTTCATTCTTAAGTATCAATTTTTTAATATTATCACCGTTTCAGTTTGTATTGGATTATGAAAGAAAATATATTTCTAGATAATTTATAAATCTCGAGCCCTAAGGTTATTTTTAGTAAATTATCAAATAAGTTCCTCTGTACTAGCAACCAGGCGCAGCGAGAAAGGTGTGCAAGGATATTTTTTAAAAGGCAATAATGATAGAAAATAACCTTTGGTTTTTAAATTTCTCTTATTAAATTTGAAAGTAAGTTGTCGTGGTTGGTAGCCAATTTTATTTATCGCCTTGTCGACATCTCGTTTTATTCGTTTACTATAAATACCTTTCTTTGCAGAAAAAAATATTTTTAAAGAATTGACAGTCATTTTTGTCTGTTGGAAATGTTATAAAATCTTTCAAATTTTTTTCAAAATTGCTAAAAAATTCTTATGCGTTTTTGTGTAGTTCTGCTTACAGCAAGCATATTTTCTCTGAAGCAGACTACATTTATAATAATTTAAAAAATCTCATCTCTCTGACGACAGCCTGAAAATTCTTCTAGGAAAACTAAGAAA
Organism: Cheiracanthium punctorium; assembly: GCA_038373885.1. Classification (NCBI taxonomy): domain Eukaryota; kingdom Metazoa; phylum Arthropoda; class Arachnida; order Araneae; family Cheiracanthiidae; genus Cheiracanthium; species Cheiracanthium punctorium. Next base: position 424,479 of record JAWZYV010000554.1, read on the forward strand.
GCACAAAAGTGCAGCAATACATTAAGAGATTCAAGGTGCAAACTATATAAGAAGGGGTCAGTTTTCATATCCCTTCAACAGTTTTCACTCTGTTTCTTCCCTGCTGTCCAGCCTGTAATCCATACAGCTGTCCAGCGGAAAAGGGGAGCTTTTAATTAGACTAAGGGAGAGGTCTTGAACACTGCTGAAGGTCATTTATTATTCACTTTCGTGAAGATGTGACCATCCAAACAACTGAAGAAAGAGATAGTTGTTGCCTTCAAAATAGTGAGAAAACCATAATCAGGGACGTCTTTTTTTTTTTTTTTTTTTTTTTTTTTTTCGATCTTTTGATAATACTACTATTATGTAATAGGTTGACAGACATGTTATCATTTAAATAACTTTTTTCTAATAAGCCAAATATAAAATTGAAAATTTTTATTTTTCTGAAAAAGTTTTTTTTTTTAATTTCAATTTGTATGCCAAATTAGAAGATACGGTTTCCTGTGGCAATAGGATGGGAAAATAAGACATAACATGCATAGTACACTTAACATAAAACAAACATACATGTACACATAAACACATAGTACACAGACATACATACATAAATATACTTATTTATTTTTCGGGAGAAGGGATTTTTTGATGGTGTTAAAAATATAGGCAGTTATAAATGCCTAGTTACATTTGAAACAGTCTTATTTTCCTCTTTCTTGGCAGTCAAGCTCAATACTTGTGCAACTTTTGCCTTCAATTTATTTTTAAGTAAAAAAATAATATTTCTTAATTCAAAATCAGCATGTTTGATGCATTTTGGAAGAAAAAGCATATTTAACTTTTTTGTTGAATCTTTTGCCACGACTACTGCAACTCACATATATGTATACATGTGTGTGATAAGGGAGTGAAGAATATACATTTTGCATGGCAAAAAATTCTTCATGGGAGGGGGGGGGGTTGACCTCCCTATCCCCCCCCCCTTGGCTACGCCCCTGCTTGGAGAGCTTGAACTGAAATTGTTCCAGAATCCAGTGAATCGGGCATCAGTGTAACTACATAGTAGGATTTACATTGTAACCTGGCTATCTGTGGTTTAAGTAATAATGCTGAAAATAAAGTTAAGTTTAATGTAGCATTCCCATTTTAAGTGAGTAATCATTTAGAACAAAAACTTGCAAGTGTGCAAAACTGCTAATTATAAACAATAGAAGCTGTCATCATTTATACTAACAGCTTTCACGAAAGCAACAGTCCAGAATTGTGATTATTTAGTAATCAAATATAAAATCCACATCATAGGATCGATGATAAAATCATTTTGAACCCCTTTCTTACCTCCCAACTGGAGGTTGTGCCAGATTGCAGTTTTCCATAGTTACATTAGCTGAAAACTAACATCCTAGAGTTGCCTCTGTTTAGGTTACGTGAGTGAAAGAAAACAGATGAAATAAAAAAGCGATGACTATCTGAAAAGCATCTCAATTAGGAAAAAAGTCATTTATGAGCAATGTCTACTTGCATTGCTTGGAATTTTGTGAAGGAACAGTTACACATCGTGATCTGTTAAGGGTCATTTCAATCGATCGTATTTTTGCTACTGTATCATTTTTTATAGATAGTGTTTTTTAAAGAGGCCATAAAATGTGTGTGTGTGACAGGCCATTTTGACTGCGATGATCTCTGTAACAGAAGGTGCGGGGAGAGTGAAATTTTGACAAATAAGAGTGAAAACATGGACATACCAGGGCAAGGGGGGGGGAAGGGACTGCCAAGCTTTGAAAGGTTGCCGGACACCACCTCGGACCATGCCTTAAATTAGAGAGAAGAGGGGGAATGGATAAAAACAGAGCCATTCTGCTTGCACTCAAAAATAAAACTGCATCAAGTATTCCAAATAAGAGAGCTGTCGGTTCTTCTTAAAAAATAATTTTTGAGAGTGTACTACAAAGCATCGGGCTGTTTTATAGAGCTTTAATGGCTTTTTAAAGTGCGGCAGTAGGGGAACTCTACAGAGAAATGCTTTTGATAAAAGCAAGGTTGTAGCCAGCAAAAAAAAAAGATGATAGACTGAAATTTTGTACATCACTTAATTAGTGTAATGGGCACATTTCACTAACTGGGAATATTTTTGTATGGGGTCTGCATAACAATCTAAATTTTTTATTAGATTTAATGTTCTGAAAGTATTAATCAACATCATAAAATTCTGTCCCTTATATAACTTTGTAATTTACTATACATGTCTATGATCAATATTTAAGTAATAAAAAAGCCTAGGCCAGTGTTTTTGGGATGCACTGTATATACTGGCAGGTAATTTTTCTTAAGCAGAATATTTATATGCGTATTTTAAGAAATCTTTCCTTATTACTTATATAAGCTGTGCATGTTTATTAAACATGTATTTAAGTTGTGCAATATTCAAAAACATGCAAGTGGCCACTGGCCTCCTGCAAGTTTTCTGAATTTTGTCTAATTACAGTTGAGAGCCAAAAATCCGCAAAGGTCTGAAATCCGCACACCTTCTCTGATGTAAATAATGAAAATTCAAAGTCATCCGCCGTTGATGAAATTGTTTAAGATTGTCTTGAATCTAGATAAATATGATTCTGATGATGAAAACTTGGGTAATAATAATAATAAAATCCATTTGATAAAAGTTTAAAGTTAAGAGAAGAATACCTTCAATTTTTAGAATAGCAAAGTTCTGTAACAGAACAAGAATTTATGATAATATATAATTTGCAAGAATGAATAATGAAAAGAAAGAAAAAAAAAAAAAAAGAAACTGAAAATAGACAAAAATAATATTTTAAAATAAATCACCATAGATCATGCTTTCAAAATTAGAAAAAGGAAATTTTGAAACCATTTGCTTTGCTATTCTTCATGTAATTTTCTCCTTTTTTCTCTTATGCTTTTGTATTTAATGTGAAAATATTAGTGAAATACTTTTAACTATTTTTACTTCATTGTAATTGTATTCTACTTTTTAAAAATCAGTAATGTAATGATTTATCTTTTATGGCCCGAAATCTGCAAAATCCTAAAATCCGCACAAGCCATGGTCCCAAGCTGTGCGAATTTCTGGCTCTCTACTGTATATACATTCACATTTTTATGAATTATTATATGTATTATTTATATTTCCATATTTTTTTACAATCAGCTGTAATATTTGACACAATTATTTTAATAAGGTTTAAAAGTACTGAATTTCTTACTGGGTATTAGGCAAGTACTCATTCAGAATTTGGCCAAAATACCCAGTACTCAGCAAATTGGCTGAGTAGGCCGAGTACCAAGTAATTACTGAGTTCTTGGTACATCTCTTTATATTATATTTTTAGAGAGATATGATATGATCCTTTACATTACTAAAAATATGGGGAATTGAGATATTTTTCAAGTCTGAAAAGGCAGATGATTGCTATGTTCATATGTGCAAACTTTTATGCGTTTGGCCTGAAACTTATTTAACGTGTTTTATGATTTTATACAAAATGACCCTTTTTTATGCTTATTAATGAATTATGAAGTTTCTTATATTTTAATAAAATTTAGCAATAAAATCATGATACATACTTTCTTTTTTAAAATAATCTGTTAAAATTTATCATTCATGAGTTTCCTGCGTTTTTGTTTATTCCAAGATTACCAAATTTTTGGCCTCCCCTTTTTAGATTGACTAATTCCACTGTTTGTCACGAAAAATATCATTGAGCTCCAGCATCTTAATTTCAATCCTTTACCATCAGTCTTGAAAATGAATATTTTTCCTCTGGTATATTTTTATTTGAACCTCCAAAATCACACGAGATGATTATTATTTCAACTTTAAATTATTTTTTAATGTTTTTTATTAAATAAAAAAAAAGGAAAAAATTCATTGAAGAGGGCAGGTTCAAATAGGAATGAAAAGATGTACAACATAAGGTCAGAAGTAAGACTCCATTAAGAAAATATTCCTCTCATTCATTTACAAAAAGTTACACTTTTTTAATTTGTATAACCCCTGTACAAAACTTTCCCACACTTAGTAAAATGTGCCCTATACACTAGTGAGTTGATGTACCAAATTTCAGCCTTTCATCATGCAACATCTCGGAGATATTTTTAAAGAAAGATGATCAGAGGCTATACAGGATCTTGAATGTAAACGTTTGTTGTTAAAGTTTTAAAAAAAAGGGGGGGTTCTTTCACAATTTCTGTACAACCCCTGAAATACGATCATTCAAAGTGATTTTTTACTTTCGAGAGCCTCTGACACTTTTCAGGATATAATTATCAAATTCTGTAAATTGTCAGAACTAAAAAAGTGTCTCAAGAGTTTATTTGACGAAGCATTAGAAATGCTATTTGAGTGCTGCTTGGTAAATATTATTAATAGTGTCTTTTGAGTACTATTTGGCAAAAACAATTAAAAATTAAGTTCTTTCCTGTTATTTGGCAAAAATCATGAAATGTAGCATTTATACAATATTTTACTCCTTGGGAATTTCAAAAGTTGGAGTGTATGAATTTTTAAAAGTGCAGTACTCTTGTGCGTCATCCAAAAAAAAAAAAAAAAAAAAAAATTGTTTTTTTTTTTTTTTTTTCTTTCTTTCTTCAAAGTTATTACGATGTTTCACTACCTTTGAAATGCAAATAATTAGATTAGTTTGGGTATCAAAAATATAGGAATTTTTAATATGCAGTGCCAAATATGGATGATGGTGACTTTTACAGTGCTGATAACACAGATATTTTCAGTATTTTGCAACATGAAAAAAAGATGTTTATAATTGTTTGCTCACTTTTGTGGCATGCCACTGTATGTATGATTGATTGTGGTTTAAAAAATTAAACACATGTGATTTTTTTTAATTGAATTGTTTATAACCTGAAAATATGATAGAATTTTCTGCAGGGGTTGAGATCCGTACTCTTCTGACTGTGTCCCTATAATGCATAGCTATTTTTGAAATTGAAGTCAAGTAATAAGCATATATTAAAACTTTTTTTTTGTTATTTACAGATTATGAAAGAAGTTTTTTACTTTTGCTAAATACTATGACAAATGGAACTGCAATTAAAATAAATGAAACAGGTAAGTCTATTGTTATTCACAAGAAGTGCAAAAAGAAATGTTTTATTACAACATTCACAAGTAGTGTTAATTTAACTTAACATTTGGCTTATTTTCATTATTTAATGGGCATAGTCACAGCAGAAACCCCGAAGCAGTCTCTACAGATTAATTTAATAGTTTTTAAAAATATTAAAATTTTATTAAATGTATATCGCTGCTTTGCTCCCCCTCCCTCCCAATTTGAAGAGGGTAGGGGTAAACACGCATATTTAGTAACATTGAATTTTCTAAATCACCAAAAGTAATTAAAATAATGTAATCTTAGCCAACAGCTTCCCATAGTTTTCATAAAAGTAAAGAGAAGAGTGTAATAAGTTGATTTATTAAAAATACTCAATTGTGTAATTTTGCATTTCTCTTTTGAAGTGCATTAAAAAAAAAATTGCTGGAATTCCTGTGCTTTGTTCATATCTTTGGCAGATATTTGTTATTAGTTTAGTAGTCTTAGTTCAGCATTTTTGGAGGTCATAAATAAATTTTAATAAGTGGTGTTGGGGTGCTACTTATTGGCTCAAGAATTGTGCACTAAAAAAAAACTTTTAAAAATTCTCCCTGGGGATATTTTCATTCCTTTTGGTCCTGACAGAGAATATGTGAAGTTTCAACCCTCTAAGTTAACAGGAAGATTCGCTTATAAATCCCTGAAATTTTGGGGAAGGGGCAGCAGGTGTTCCTGTAAATCACCTGATTCTTTGCAAATCCTAGAACATCTTTGAGAAACATGATTGTGGAATTGTTAATAAAGTATTAGGAAATTTGAATCAGTCAATTTCATAATATGAGGAGCAAATTCAAAATCTTCAGTCAATTTAAGAGAGCAGGGGAAGAAAACCTTCCCTTCAGAAATCAGTTTTAAATAAAATTTAAGGTAGTTAAATTAAAATATTTAAAAATAAATTGCTGTGAATTTATAACATTTTTTTCCTTTACACATGAAATAACCTCAAGTAAAATTGTAGATTTTAAGTTATCGTACTCTTTTTTATAACCTTCTTTAATATTTTAGTAAAATTTTAAGCTGTGATAATGCATATGCAGTAAATGTCGTACAGTGTTTTCTCATAGCAACAACTCAAAATTAGTGCATATTTTCATAATTTTATGCTGTTTTCTCAACTCACGGTTGGTCAGTGGTTTGCTGTGTTTATGCTCTAAGTAATAACATGTCCAGCTGTTGAAAAATGTGATTGAATTTTTTGCACCTTGGGAATTATACTTGAAAATAGTGTTTGAAATTGAAATCTCTTGTCAGCATCAGGAAATTTTTACTTTTCCCCAAAAGAATATGCTCAATTTATGACATTTCTGCTGCAGAACAATTTTTCTATGGAGAAATCCATTTTTAATGTACACCATTATCAATCATTAAACTGTTTTATTTTACTGTTTTGAAATTTTGTTTTCAGGTACGGTTGTTAAATTCAATCCTGGCTTGTTACTTGGAGGAAAACTGACACATGATTGTAACAATGGTCGGTCTATTGGATACTACTTAGAAGCATTGTTATGTCTTGCTCCTTTCTGCAAGAAGCCTCTTAAGATAACATTAAAAGGAATCACAAATAACAATGAAGATCCTTCGGTTTGTAATTTATCAAGCAGTAATATATTATCTACACTTATGTGTCTCAGTACATCTGTTCAGCAGGAAATTTGTTTCTCCTTTGATTTAGTTATGTGATTTATCTGTTCTATTACCTAGTCTGCTTGAAATTTTGCATACATATGCAAGAAAGATATAGAGAAAAATATCTTTGCTAGTTTAAAAAACTAAAAGTCTTAAAGTTAAAAATTAATCAGGAAGTCTATCTACTTCCTGATTTATTTTTATTATTTTTTTGGCTATTTTAACAAATACTTATTCATTTTTATATTTTAACTAGCTGTGTGCCCATTCCCCGTACGGTAGAAAGGAATATTTTTCTAAAACATGATCGTAACAAAATTAAAAAAAAAAAAAATAATAAATTCAGGTAGTCCCTTCTGTTAAATCTGTTCTGTAAGTCTTACAATTAACTAAACTATAATACTATCACGGGATATATTAACGCAACGTAGTATTATAGTTTAGTTAATTGTAAGAGGACTGTTGAAAAATTATTAATATAACACTTTTAATTTCACTAAATATTTATTAACATAGTATACTGTACTGTAATCCTTATTAACTTAAAAAATCTACTAATACTACCTATTACTTATATTAATATTATCCAGCCTTGTTTCTCTCTCTTTGCTCAGTTTAAAGAAACATGCTTAGATATTTGAAACCGAGGATTGCTTTTCTACTCTTTGGTGCTTCTTTGCAATTTATGCATTAGCATAAACAATAATTTTTTTTTTATAAAGGTTGCCATTAAAGTAACTCTACATATATTTTTAAGCATAATTCTTGTCAGATTGGTGTATTTGGTATCTCAAAATATTTCATCTCACCGTGGTTGAAAATATCCAAGCTGTTTCCAATCTAAATATTTAAATCCTCCATAGTTCAGTCTCGTGGAAAATATCAAAGTGTATTATCTCAGGGAGCTCTTTAGAATCACTGCAATTGCGAAAAGGATGGGTTAAACTATGCTGCAGAGTTTAATCATTTCACACAATTTTTTATTTATGACATCATGTTCTGATCAGGGTAGCTGAGTCTGGTTATTTTACACAGTAGTTTTCAACTGTAGTAATATTGAAACTTGCAATGTTAAAAAACTCTCACTTGCAATAGAGCTTTAAATCTAATATATATATCACTATTGTATTATGTTAATAAGTATTTTCCGCCTTGTGACAACTTTTAATTTCACACAATTTTAACAAATGCAAGTTTCCTTTCATTATTATGGTTGCTGAAAAATCAGTGTTCCAAAATCGCCAAGGGTAGCTCATGCATGAAACAAAATATTTTTGAATTTTTATAATAGTAAATATTTACGTCAAAGCCTTTTAACTTAATTAGATTTCTAACTCCTTTTTTAACTCATGATGACAAAATGGCATCATTCTTGCTTGCGATATCTAACATGAATTAGTGAAATAAAACTCGCTTTATTTTACTTTTCTACAACATTTGATAATCTAAGAGTTTATTATTTCTATCATGGTGTGATATTTTGTCAAAGCTTGGTAACCTAATTAGGATTTCTTCTATGTATTTGGATATCTTTCTAGATTAATTTTTTGTTTATTTATTTATTTATTCTTTTACGTGAATCTTACTGATATTTTAGTAGTTATTCTGCTATTCGGGGTGGAGACAAATCCAACAAATCAGAGATCATTAAAATCGGTCCAGCTGTTATTGAGTTATAAATGGTGTAACTAACTTGACTTAGTATTGTTGAAATGTGAATAACAGATATTCACCTTGTTTAGTATGAAAATGAGTCAAATAATCTTAAGGAATGAGGCGTCATCAAAGGTTTTTTTTTTTTTTTTCTTTTTTTCTTCTTTAGTTTAAAAGCTGTATTGGTATTGGATATTTTTCATTCTTTGGAAGTTATAAATTTAAACTTAAATATAAATTTATTATATTTATATTACAATAATTAACACATGTATTTAAAAAAAGATAGATAGATTTAATAGAGTCTGCTGATCTTGAAATGCATAGACAAAATTCGGTGTTGGATGAATGGAGGTATTTTGCCAATTTGTTATCTTGGAAATTTAAGAATTCTAAACATGCAGGAAAATGCTACCTTTGGAGTTTTGGTGGACATGCAAATAATGTGGATAATTTTTAGCTTTTAAGATAAACAAATCTATCTACCATCAATGTTAAAGCTGATGTAATAAAGAACTTAAGTTCTGCTGAGTGGTGGAGAATTTTGCAAAAAAATTCTACAAACGATAATTCTTTGGAATGAGCGTACTAGTTGCTCAGCATCAATGAAGAATGCTCTCAACGATTAAATTAATAAAATCAAAGTTGTATAATAGGTTCAGTGCCAGAAAGTTTAAAAATTAGTTAAAGTGCACAGATATACTAAAATATAATTAAAAGAATAGATTATATTATGTAGATAGTTAATAATTTATTATATTGATAGTGTAATACTCTGATTTCAAAAATTAAGTGCTCTACTTGTTACTACTTTTAATAAAAGCTGCATACTCTGAATTATATCTACTTATTGAAAGGGTTGTTTGTTAACTTATTATTTGGTCGATCTACTTATTTCTCTTTAGAAAGTAACTAACTGCACAATTTCTTTATGATCAAACAATGTTAAAAGTAAAAGTAATTTCAAATGTAGATATTTATTTCTTCTGGTAGATGAGTGAGTTTTTAATCCTGGTTTCCATACTCCTTAACAATTCAAAACACTGTATTTATTTATTTCATTTTGATTCTTGAGGATTGGTGAACACATTTCTTTTTTGTTAACAGTACTTAAAATTCTCTTTGACTGTTGTTCAAAACAACAGTCTGTGATAGTTTCCCACTATTAATGCAATGTATCTACATTTGGTTCTTAGAAAATTCTTAGCCCTTATTTTTACTTTGAAAAGAGATTAGAAACCCTGTTTATAGCACATTGTCAGCCACAAGAGCAAATAGCTCAGCTGTACACTCCAGTATTGTGAAAAAGATTTGTAAAATAATTAGTATATAGTTAGTTTTAAATCTTAACCTTGAATCAATTAGAACTAGAGAATAATAATTTATTTCTGGCTTTCCCCAAATAGTGGCTTGCTTTCAACAAAACTTTTTTTTTTTTCTAATGGGCCGGCACTGGCCACAAGCCTCTGCCATAACAACCCGAAGGTGTGGCCATTTTATTATGGGGGCACCCAATGGGTGGCCACGTCAAGGGTAGCTCCAGTGAGGGGGCTATGGGGGCCATGGCCCCCTCCGAAGTTTTGTTTTATAACCTTAGATTCGCATACTTCATGACTTTGTGCGTTCAATTTACATTTTGGACAATGTATATACCCATCTGAAAAGTTCAATGGCCCCCTCCGAAAATTCAGTCTGGAGCCGCCCTTGGGCCACGTTACCCCCTATGTAAGGACGGACACATAGACAACCACGCCCAGTCGGGGATCGAACCCTGGCTGCCGGGAGTTGAACCCGAAACCGGAGTACGGTGCTTTACCCACCATACAACTCAGTCAGCGCTTTCAACAAAACTAAACTAATCGATAACTCAATAGTCTTAATAATTGAGCTTTTTACACAGAAAAAAAAAAAAAAAAAAACAGTTTTGTTGGACTCAGTAAAATTTGGCTAGCTTTATTCTAACTGAATAGTTTTGTTTAGTCAGCAAAATATTGCAGTGAACCACAATAAAACATGTTCTTGATTCAACGTAATACAATAGACTTTCAATAACCAGGATTGGATTATCCAAACAGCCTCAATTTATTATCTTGATAATGCATGGAAATTAGTAAAAAATACAATTGTTTAAAAAAAATCATGAAGTGAAATTCTGTTGAATGAAAAAAAAATAAAATTTCTTCTGAGGATGACGAGTACTATTTGTTGTGAAAAGTCTTATCTGTTCTGAATATGCAGTGCAATAATCGATGAGCTTTAAATGATTTTGTCTTATGCTCCTTGTGTTCATGAACACAAGGAGCATAAGACAATGAACTTGTTAAGACACTGAACTTGTTAAGGAGCACAAGTTCATGTGCTCATGAACTTGTGCTCCTTAGTTCATGAGCATACCTACTGTAAAAATAGTGATGAGAAATTTGTAGAGTAAATGAAAACTGAAAACAGACCACTTTTATTTCATTTTTAACAAAACAATGAGGCATATTTCCTTTTTTTTATTACTTTTAATTGCAAATTTAAACAATATTCAAATTTCCATTCAGTAATCTTTCTTTTTATTGACTAAATGATTAATGGTCTATTTTATGTGATAGTTTTACATTATTTATTATTTTTCAAACTTTTTTTAGCAAAGTTTGCATGAATTTTATTTGGGAAATTTACTTGTCCGGGATGAGACATTTCTGGACTATCCCTGTTAATCAAGAGTCTACTATATCAGTACAAATTTTAATTCAGTGAAAGGCTTTGGTTAAAATAGTATCTCCAAAGTAACAACTCTTTATTCTTTTAAGATTATTGATATTGTTAGGGCTGTTTTAGGTACTTTTGGTAATATTTGAATCTTCTGCGCTAATTTTGGACAAAACAACAGTTTTTTTTTTTTTTTTTTTTTTTTGTAAGTAATATTTTGCTTTATTGTGCTTTTCATGTTTAAATCAGTGATTAGTAGCAATCAAAGAAAATTTTCAAAAAAGTTATCTTAAAAACATATAGGTTCATATTTGTTTTAATAAATTCTTTCATGTTTCTTTGAACAATTTGAAAATCACATACAGTTGTTATCATTATATATTTTTAAATATTTATATATTTTTTTCTTTTTTATCATTATATATCACTAACTATTACAGTGTCAAACCTTGTCAGTACATCAGTCTCAGGACCAATTAAAATTGACTTACTAAGTTAAATGACTTCTTTAGCAAAGTTTGTATTATTTGCAAAATGATGTAATGTTTATATAATAAGTGTGTGTATAATTAACTTACATTATTATTTATATAAATTAGTAGAATAAGGATTTAAGTTAAGAAAATGAATGGCAAATTAAGCAATTTATAAGTAAAGATGGTAAGCAGTACTTGTAATTTAACTTTACAATCTGTCGTATTCAATATGCCACCATATGGAAGTTGTAGCCTAAAATAGTCTTGAATAACTTCCTAAAACTTGTTGATAAGGCAACAATCTTTGTTAGGAAAATGCTGAAAGTCGTGCTTAACAAAAATTAAGTGTTTTTGGTAGAAACCTTGACAAAGAAGTGGAATGGAGTTTGTGTTGCACTCTTAAAAGTAGCGTCTCAAGCAGAGTGGTTGAAAAAATTATGACACAATCAGCGGAGTATAACAGTTAAAAAGCATATTAAAAAGATTGGAACGTCTGAAAGATGATGTAATATGTGGAGTGATGTCTTATTCAGGTGACTTACTAACGAAGTTTGACTGTATGTAATGGTTATTTATTGATTGTTTTAAGGCTTTTTTTAAAGAAATGATGTTGTTTTTGAGCAACTTTCAAAATAATCAAATTTTCCCATAAAAACATCCAAACTGCCTTTTCATAAGCTATAAAATTCTTACAAACAGTAAACCTGTAAAGATGATCTAATATTTAGGGGGGGGGGGGGAGTGATCTTACATGCTTAGCCAAAGCAATGCAATTAATCTCCTGAGGAGAATCTCATATCAAAGTTTTTATTTCGCTCAGTAAATGTCAAATGGTTAACAGCTTCGCTTGACTGAAAAATAGCACTCATGGTACCTTTATGTTGGATTATAAATATATTAATCAATATTTTTAAAGCTATTAGTCAGAATTTACCTAAAACCCTTTTGTTTTATCAAAAACAAAAGTAATGAATCTTTGGGTCATTCCATGTTAAATCAAACACAAAATTGGAAAAAGTTCACCACACCATTTAAGATATTCCTCAAATTTTGTGTAAATTATTTATAGAATAGGATGACTTTCTCCAAATCTCAAATTTGAAGGTTCTACTTTATTGCCAAGAAATTAAGTATGCAAATTTTTTAATTTTCTGCAAGGTATGGCATTTTTTTCTCTGAATTTCTTAAATAACTCCTTGCCTGTAGAAGTTACTGAGGTGAAAATTTGATTCTAAATGTAACTTTTTAAGTTGATTCCAAAAATTTTATCAAAATTTTCATATTTTCTATAGTTTATGCATGAGCATTTTATTTGCTAAAAAACATCATGAATTTTTTTTCTGCGTGTTTGATCAGAAGCACATGTTTTATATTTTTATATGTTGCTAAGATGGTATGCCATTACATCACAAAAAAATTTCATCTTGGCTTTCTGCTTGGGAGCTGAGCAAAAAAATTATTACATTTCAAGTGACTTTTCCTATATTGGGTCTAGTAATGAGTTTTAAAGGGCATGTTAAAGAAATGAATATGCTGTAATACCTTTATTGATCAAAGTAATCTGCATTATTTCCTAGCACCCACCGGCAACGGTCGGGTAGCGCACGGATGCCAGCAGCATTGAAAGATTCATCTTTTCATACGATGAAGTCATTTATGGATTTTCACACTTCATCCACTGTGGGAAAGTGTACAGAAGCTGAGGTATTGTTCATTGACAGAAATAAATGATAGTTCGAAGGTGCTATGTCAGGGATATATGCTAGGTAATATTTTACATTTTAACAGATGAGTTTTAAATCATTTTAAACCATTTTTCTTTAAAAAGAGATTTTTTTAGCATTTAGAAATGAAACTTAGTTTTAAAACATTACAGTTATACTAAAATTTAATTTAAAAAAGCATCTCTAAAAAGAGTACTAATGTTTAAATTGAATATTTTCAAAAACAAATATTTATTAGGTAAATATACTTATAAATCATTCATTATTCTAATAATTATTATTAAAAACCAAAAAGCTAACAAGATAAATTACCATAAATCAGAATAAGATCTTGCACTTATAAAAAGAATACCATTAATAATAAGCCATAGTTGATTAGGAATCAGACTGAAGGTCACAATATATTGCAGAAACTGTGCATGTTAAAAGTGTGGGATCGAGTATCCTTTTTTACGGTTGTCTGGTAGGTGGGACACGGTACTTAAAATTTCCGCAACTGCTACAATTTGTTGCGGAATTACTAGTTCTGGTCATTGTCCTAAGAATACAAACAAATTGAACAATCAGTTTATTAAATTAATAATTCATTAAACTATTTCTCTATTTTTTTATTTTTTTTAAGGAATTTTGAAATCCCATGCATTTTTTAGTCTCACCTTTAAAAAAGCAGACACCCCCACACCCACCCTCATTCTTAAAAAAAAAAAACAAAAAACTGGGGTTTTAGTTAATCAAAGGCACGTGGCTTTAATCTACTGAACATTTTGATATTAATTTGTAAAGGTTTCAATATCATTTATATAATCCATTACTATTTAGATGTCACATAAAACTAATGTTGTAAATTTCCTTGATTAATATGATAATATATCAAAATTGTATGTTCTCAAAATATAAAAAGTGGCTCCTTTACTCAAAAACAAATTTAGGGCAAGCTAATATTTGATTAAATACTATTATAGTATTTACTATAAAACAAAATAAGTTCATATGTAAATAACACTCAAAATGATAAAATAAATAAAAACCTTGTGAAAAAACACATAAAATGTTACTTATAACCAGACCGCGGATTATATGGAATCGCATATTTGCATATGCAATTGCATATTTCAGGTGATTTTGGTGATTTTGCATAAAATGATGTACTTTCTCTGTTGGGTGCATATTTCAATCTCTTTAGCTTTGAATTTGTAACTCTTTTTTACCTTCTTTTCAGCATTTTTTTCTTTAACTCTTTAAGTCCCATGCTTTGAAAAATTTATACAACATCAGGTTCCCAGCAAAATAGCCCAACATTTTTCGTTTTCCTTCCCCCACTCGTTATTGTTCACAGAACTACTGCACACCTCTTTCAGGGTCTGAAGAAAGCTATCTTTTCCCATACTGGTATCAAGTAGTAAAGCTCACATCAGTTTTTATCAATGTATTTGCAACAATTTAAATTCGAAGTCAGCCTATCTACTTATATAATACGTCCCTGTGAATAAACTGCTATCCTGCGTTAAGAAAGTATTCTTAAAAGCTCCTTTACGCACAAAAAAAAAAAAATACAGAGAAATGTATCCCACCCTCCCACTTCCACCACAGCCTGCATTGACAAGATGGGGCACTTGTTTAAATGCCGTTGTATTTTATTCTGAAATTTTTGATCCCATAAAAGATGTAGTTAATGCTTCTTCTATTTTCATTGCAAAAGAAATGCTTAGCGATTTGTCCGTTCAAAGAAGTCGATCGATAATCGAAACACATTTTTCCTTCGTAACATCAGCCATCACAAAATTAGAATCTCAAAATATGCTGCTGAGTGATGGGAAATGTCAAGTTTTAAAAGTACAGGAATGTGTTGGTAAGATTCCAGAGTCACTAGAACAAATCAGTGAGAAATTGAATTTTATTTTAAATAAAAATTCATGATTTTGGCAGGGAATAAAATAAATAATTTTGTTAATGGTGAGGGGTGTGAATTACAGGAAAAAGTAGAACCATCCAAAGTGAAATATTATAAGTACTGTCCAGTGACATCCGTTGATGGTAAAAGAACATTTTCAGCATATAAAATGATTTTAGATGATAAAAGGCAGTCTTACTATTGAAAATTTAGAAAAACACTTAGCTGTGTATTGTAACAAAAATTACTGAAAGCAGTTTTAATTCATAATTCATATCACTAAGATTGTGAATAAAAATTCATTCTGCTTTAACCCATAAACAGTATTAGTTATTTCTTATTGGGTCATTCCACGTCAGATCAAACAGTCCAGGGCACCACACCAACTCGGATTTTTCTCAAATTTTATATAGATGATTTATAGGCTAAGACATCAACAAATCTCAATTTTGAAGGTTCTACGATAATTAATTACCGAGAAATTAATTATGCAAATTTTTAAGTTTTCTGCAAGATGCACCAACTTTTTTCTCAATTCCTTAAATAACTCCTTACCTGTAAAAGTTACTGAAGTGAAAATTTGTTTCTCGGAGTAACTTTTTACGCTAATTCCAAAAATGTTATTGAAATTTGCGTATCTTCTATAGTTTATGCATGAGCACTGCATTTGCTAAAAAACATCATGAATTTTTTTCGGCATGTCTGATCACAGACACATGTTTTAAATTTTTATATGTTGTTAAGATGGAATAATCCTACATCCCAAAAAATTTTCATCTTGGCTTTCTGCTCAGGAGCAGAGAAAAAAAATTGTATGTATGTACCTATATATGAGGATTTTCATATGCAGCATTTATGCGTAAGATGAGAAAATTCAGAAGCGTTAGTCAATTTTCCTATGTCTTTTAAATTGATATCAGAAGTTTAACTACTAATCCAGGCATTTGCAAAAACTAGAAAATATATCAAAGTGCTTGTATCGGAAAACGTAAAACAAACAAACACAAAAAATACGTGTTTAAAATTTATTTCTTCGGCATATATGTAAAAAACGGACAGAACTTTCCGGTAGAGCTAATATATATATATATATATGAGTGAGTGAGTGACACAGTTTTTTTTCGAGATCTATAGCACTTTTATGGCTGTCATCTCAGTTGTTCATAAGTACACAATCATATTTATTGATATCAAAGTACAATTGACGATTTTACATCCACGCCCAAAGCCGTGTAGTAGGGCGCGCTAGCCACTACACCGCCTGGGCGGCTATATATATATATATACACAACACACATCCAAAACATTATTTTTAGTTGCGAATATACCTGAGTATTGCACCTATATCTGATTTTAATTTAAAATTATATAAGTGATGTACAGACATGTTTCTATTCTTAAGAAATTGTATACGATAAATAATATGTTGAACTAAGCTTATTAAACAGAAATGGAAATACGACAAAATAAGAAGAATAAAAGCTATTTTACAAACAGAAAAAAACTATTTTATAGCTGACTTGAACATATTAAATGCGACAGTAATTTTTTTAATTGTATCACCAAATGTATATCACCAAATGTGCAATTTGACAATGTGCCTGACATCGCTATGCTACTTGCTGTGAAATACAAATTTAATACAGTATACAGTAAAACCTATTTTAAATTGCTGTATCCATCCACAAAACTAGCCAAAGCACAATTTTGTTCGCAATCTGTTAAAGGTAAATAAGTACTGTAACTTACAGGAATTCAATTCTTTCAACAAACTTTGTTCCTTCTATTGACTTGAATGTCATACAGAATTCAAGATTTATTGGTTGATGGATGATTGCCAAAAACAGCAGGATTAAATACAAAATAATTCTAAATTTTAATTTTAGAATTCTTTTTAATTTAACACTGCGTGTAACATGCATTTTTTGTTGTTTGTTTGTTTTACGTTTTCCGATGCAAGCAATTTTACGTATTTTCTAGTTTTTGCAAATACTTTGAGTAGCAGTTAAATTTCTGATATCAATTTGAAAGACATAGGAAAATTGACTAACGCTTCTGAATTTTCACATCTTACGTATAAATGCTGCATATGAAAATCCTCATATATAGGTACATACATACATTTTTTTTTCTCTGGTCCTGAGCAGAAAGCCAAGATGAAAATTTTTTGGGATGTAGGATTATTCCATCTTAACAACATATAAAAATTTAAAACATGTGTCTGTGATCAGACATGCCGAAAAAAATTCATGATGTTTTTTAGCAAATGCAGTGCTCATGCATAAACTATAAAAGATACGCAAATTTCGATAACATTTTTGGAATCAGCGTAAAAAGTTACTCCTAGAAACAAATTTTCACTTCAGTAACTTTTACAGGTAAGGAATTATTTAAGGAATTGAGAAAAAAGTTGGCGCATCTTGCAGAAAACTTAAAAATTTGCATAATTAATTTCTCGGTAATTAATGATCGTAGAACCTCCAAAATTGAGATTTGTTGATGTCTTAGCCTATAAATCCTCTATATAAAATTTGAGGAAAATCTAAGTTGGTGTGGTGAACTTTTTCCAGTTTTTTGTTTGATTTGACGTGGAATGACCCTATTCTGTCTTTCATGATGTTTTCAAGTTTCAAAGAGAGAAAAAAAAATGTGTCATAATTGCAAGGTAAGCTATAGAAAATACTTTTACAAGTAAATACATTTTTATTTTCTGTTAATATGTGCATATTTTTTCAGTTATTTGCTTATTTTTAGTGCATATTTTAAGATTTTTTTATGCATATTTGCATACACATCTTGTCATTTTTTAAGTGCATATAATCCACAGTCTACTTATAACACATTATGATCATTTCGACCAAAAATTTCTTTTGGTCTTCATCAGACAAAATCCCTTCGTCTCACTAAGCAGGGCTTTGTCTGATGAAGACCGAAAGAATTTTTTGGTCGAAACGATCGTAACGTGTTATAAGTAACATTTTATGTGTGTTTTTTTCCGAAGTTTTTTTATTTATTTTAAAATAAGTTCATCTCCAATATTTAAATAAAAATTATTGTTCTGAGGGGGATTTTTTTGGGAGGGGGGGGGGGAGGGTTCGTGTATTTCCGTTTGTGTTTTTCCTACACTCAAAAAAAGTGGGGGGGGACCTTTTTTTTTTTCCATTTACAAAAATACTCCTTGAAAATAAATATAAAAAAATGTGGTTGGTTTGCCACCAACGTTTGTATCCATCTTTCTTTTTTATTCGAAGATCCCACAACTGCTGCTGCAGTCGTGGCAGGTACAGAATTTTGTTCTTCCTGATAAAAAAGAACTCCGAATTGGTCTCTAGCTCGCTCGGGACCGGGACAGATCAAGCAGTGCTCAGAGTTCATCTCTCAAGTTTAGACGGCAGCATGAGAAAACATCGTATGCGCTCGCCTTTGGTCTTGCTCACCAGTGTATACTTACCTTGTCACTTTCATCAGGCTCTAATAGTTTATAGATACAGTACACCCTTCATATCCTCCCTTACAATGGTAGCTGCATGTTGCAAAACCATTCAAGGACACTATAGTAAAGTTTGGGCTGGGAAGTTTTGGACACTCTGCATATAGCAATGACACAGTCTTTTTGGGCATCTCAACAACATATAAAAATTTAAAGTATGTGCTTCTAATCAAACATGCTGAAAAAAATTCATGATTTTTTTTCAGCTAATGCTCATACATAAACTACAGAAGATACGGAAATTTTGATAACATTTTCGGAATCAGCTTAAAAAGTTACTTCTAGAAACAAATTTTTACTTTAGTAACCTCTACAGATAAGGAGTTATTTAAAATATCCAAAGAAAAATGGTGCATCTTGAGAAAGCTTAAAAATTTACATAGTTATTTTCTCGGTAATTAATTATTCTATAAACCTGCAAAATTGAGATTTGTGGTTATCTTAGCCTATAAATCATCTATATAAAACTTAAGGAAAATCTAAATGGGTGTGGTGAACTGCACTGTTTGATTTGATGCATTAAATGGACATGTTTGAGTATTTTCAAAATCCTCTATCTGTTTATGAAAAATTTATGATCATTGGTAATTAGTTTTTTTTTTCCCTTTCTTTTTTTCATGCTGCATTTAGATATGAAGTAAAAAAGATTGGGTTCATTTTTAATATGTAGATATCTTTATTAAACAAAATTACTATATGTTGTAGTAGAAACAATAAAGAACATTTACTGCAGTAAATGGATATGTTTCTTTTGGATGCATGTCAGAAAAGAAAATGCTGGTTATGTGTGTAGCCCCCCCCCCCTCAGGAGAAATTGGGCATATTGTACAAATTAATGCTCATTATCTTTCTCTTTTTCTTTTGCCCTCCCCCCCCTCCCCCTCTTTTTTTAAAAATGTTAATAGATTTTAGATCACAATGGTTTCATGATATTAATACTTATCAACCATCAAAGAGAAATTTTGTATGTTGGATGAAAGACTTGTTAAAATTTTTATTGTTATTTTAAATTTTCCAGGTTGATGCTATAAAGCTGTCATCCTTACCCATTTTGAAGCGTTTTATTATCAAAGATGAAGATCTTGATTTAAAAATTATAAGTAGAGGGATGGCTCCTGATGGTGGAGGTGAAGTGCTTTTTTCTTGTCCTGTCATTAATAATATTCGACCATTAGAATTCATTGATCCCGGTAAAATAAAGAGAATACGAGGGGTAGCATATTCTTGCAGAGTGTCTCCTGCAATGGCCAGCAGAATGGTGGATGCTTCAAAAGGTGTCCTACTGCAATTTATACCTGATGTTTATATTTATACAGATCATTACAAAGGGAAAAATTCAGGAAAGTAAGTTGTTTGTTATTGAATTTTGTGTATTTAAAATTTTATTTATTTATTTTTTAATTTTTATATATTTGACATGTTAGTTTTAATATTTTGCACACATAGTCGAATTTACTTGAACAGAAGAACTGTTAACTCACTGTGCTGAACTTCAAATCACTAATTATACAGAAATATAGCTCATGAGACCTAATTATTGATGTAAAATGTTAAAACCCAATGTACACACATTCTCAAGAAATCAAACATAAATATTTAAAATCTGCAAACTATCTTTTTAGAATGAATCAAGTACACGCACAATGAAACTTTGACTTTTAAAAAGTTTCCTTTCATGTGACTGCCCTAAGGCCGTCTTGTCTGTATCTTATTTAATAGTTACATACATTTTAGAAAAATGGGGTTTATCTGTTTAATTTTGCTTTTTATATTACTGTAAAATCCTGATTATAAGTTCCTCCACCCCATTTGTTTGGAAAGAGGACAAAATGCATTCCTGGCAACGGACGCTGCTACAAATTGTCACATCACCATGAATGGCAGCTGTGACGTTATTGTCGGGAGGTGGATGAGGGGGGGGGGGGGTAATTATAAGGGCTTCTCCCCAATTATAAGTCACCCCCTCCCCTGCAGAAATGAGGCTTATAATCAGGATTTTACAGTAATTAAAAGATCAGAAAGTTGTTTTGTGAAAAAAAAGATAAAGTTTAAAAATATTTGGTAGAAATTTTGTATTTGAACCTAAAGAATGTAAAAAGTACTCCTCATTGACACTTGAATCAGACATAGAAAATACAAAAAACTTTTGAAAAATACAAACTAGAAATTAAAAAAAATTCAATGTATTATGTGAAACTGAATCCCATTCCCAGTACACTGCAATCTGCTGACCACATCCCCCTTTCTCTCTACTAAGTCTTTTTAGACTTTTGTAGAAGAAGCAGAACAAAAAACTGATATATATTATGAAGACAACAAATTAGATTGAAAACCTATTTTAAAAATAAATTCAGTTTGAGCTCCATGGAATAAAAACTAAATTTTTCTTCTGCCAGAACTGAGTTTAGATATTAGGAATTCTGCATACTTAATTTGCCCAAAATGGACTTGGGCTGCATTAGCAATGGGTTAAGAAAGCTTTGAAAAGTAATTTTTATTTAGTTTATTTAAATTGAAATTCTGTTTTATTGATTATATAGGTACAATTCTGATTTTTAGTGCAGAATAAACATAAAATATATAAGCATATATTGCAAAAATCAGAAACTTTCCGTAATGTCCACCTTTCACCAAACTTTCCTTAATGGACACTGACCATTAACAGGTTTTTTTTTTTTTTTTCTTTCTTTAAATCCCCAGGCCCTTGAGACAGACGTATAATGTATTTCATTCCTTCTTTGTAAACACTCTTCTTAACTTCTAACTATAGTCTTTCCGTGTTTTCATCTTAGAATGTCTGGGATTGTTTTACTTTTTTTTTCTTTTTTTTGAAAGAATGAAAAAGTTATACCAGCAATATACAATTCTTTAGCTCTCACTCTCTGTAAATTATTGCAATCTTAGCATAGTTACAATTCATAAAATGCATTGCAAAGGTTTTTTTTAATCAGTAGCAAGAATGAACAAGGGCTAAATACAATAAATATACTGAAAATTCGCTTAGAAAAATGTATTGCTAATAATTGTAAGTAGGCAAAGCAAACACGTGTGATGGATATTTCCAATAAATGAAATTATTCTGCAGAAAACATTTTCTTCTGTTAACTCACTAATTAGTTTTTATAAAGGTAAAGCAGTTTCACTAGAAAAGTAAGTTTGTTTCTTTTTATCAATTTTAACCCCTTGGGTATATTTGAGGATTGCATTGTGTCATGCACTTGCTTTGCCTAAGTAATGAATAACAAATATGTTGCTACATCATTCAAAGTAGAACAAAACTGAACATGCACATTCTTGTTCTTTTTTTTTTTTTTAATCCTATGCTAGACTTTGGCATGACTGCCATTAGCCTGAGACGGGCGCCCAATAGAGTTCAGAAACACAAACAAAATATGAAAAGTTTTTAGCAGAGTTAGCTGCAGCTATGTCACTAAGTCCATAACAAGTGATCAAATTATCTCCAGACATGTCAAAGGCATTGCACAGAAGGCAAGTTAGAGAGTCTGCTAAACCAAATCTCTGCAGATGTTTAAAAAGGTAGTCGTGTCCAGTTTTAATCCTAAACTTGGCGACACCAACAGCTCTAGGCAGGTCACGGGGGATGGGAATTCTCATCAAGTCACTCCAACTCTTTCCCCTCATCAATTCCTCAAAAGTCTCTCTTTCTCAAAAGATGTGCTTTAAATTTAGCATCGATAATTCTCTTAAGAATGTGATAGTGAACAGGTGGATCAGGCTAAGGGAGGTGGGAGCCATTCTTGGAGAGTCTGCAAGTAAATTCTTGTTCATAGCAAGAGTGATTTGTAAAAGATGTAGGAGGACATTTCTTCCAGTCTGGATTGCCAATTTAGCCACTTTCTGGCTAGATTCGGCCATGGTAATCATTCCAAATGGAAGAATTTCTTCAAATAAATCTACACCCAAGGGGTTAATGTGTGTGAACATTTTCACCAATTATATTTAAAAAGTATGCATTATATGTCAAGTTTTCAAATCCTATGAGTTTTCTCTATCGATTACCGCCCTACTCGAAAGTGGGGATTCCCTGTTAGCAGGGGTCAATGCAGACAGAAATCGGGTGCATTTTGCAGCCCCTTCACAAAATTACAGTCGATTTAAAACAGCCCTTCATTGGCATTTTACCCTACATTTTAATGTGTTTTATCAGTCATTGTAACAAAAAAATGTAACTTTTATTGAAAATTGATAGGAAAATCATAAAAATAAGTGTTGAAATTCACAAAAATAAGTATTAAAATTCACAAAAGTAAGCATTTTTCACAAAAATGGAACCCCGGAACCCTGGTTACTGAACATAAATTGTATTCACTATCAAAAGGTTGTGCTGTATATTCCTATAATAATTTAGTGAAATTAATTACTTTTTATGTTTAATTTTTTCCCCCTTGTCATTTGATTTCAGGTCACCAGGTTTTGGAATAACTTTAGTTGCTGAAAGTACAACTGGGGCATTTTATTGTGCAGAAGCTGTTTCTAATCCTGCTGGGTCAGGGGAAGAATTCATTGTGCCAGAAGATATTGCTAAGCAAGCTTCATATAGTCTATTAGAAGAAATTTATAGGGTAAATAGTTTTATTTGTATTGTCATTCATTGTTGATGTATAAATGTAAGTTTAAAATTTATTTATTCATTTATTTATTTATTACTGAATGAATA
Organism: Cheiracanthium punctorium; assembly: GCA_038373885.1. Classification (NCBI taxonomy): domain Eukaryota; kingdom Metazoa; phylum Arthropoda; class Arachnida; order Araneae; family Cheiracanthiidae; genus Cheiracanthium; species Cheiracanthium punctorium. The sequence continues at coordinate 447,831 of JAWZYV010000554.1, forward strand.
ATCTAATTTAGAGCTGAACATCTGCCATGGCATGCGTGTACATGAGTTGCCTGTTTTCTGATAAATTTTTTTAGTTTGAAAAAAGTTGCAATTTTAGTAAAATTATTAATTACAATAAAACATATCAAAAATGAAATATCTTAAGAAAATCGCTTTTCTTATACAACTACTCTCAATCAATCTGTAACCTCATAATCCACTATATAATTTTGGATGTAAACAAGAAAATTTTGCATATAAGCTTTTCTTCATGGGATGAAAGACAGATATTAATTCTGTATCCAGAAGCGTTGGTCAATCAATAAGCTGGAAATGAAGACTGGTTTGTTAAAGGATCCGTGGAAATTTTTAAAGCCAAGAAACATTCTGGAGAGTATCCTAATGAAATAAATGGTTCCTATTATGAAGAATGGTTTGAAAAAAAACTTCTGCCTGAACTCCAGCCTCGAAGTATAATTGTTAGGGATAATGCGATGATCATATATCTTCTATATGCAATGATCAGGAACATTAAATTTATGTGGTCATATATTATCTCACAGTACGGCTGTACCCAGAAAAAAAAAAAAATTGGGGGGGGGACAAAAGGTGAAAAGGGCCCAATTTTTCACAAAAAGGCTTCATTATTATTGTTTTGTTAACAAAATTTTAAATTTCGGGGGGGGGGGGGGGGGGGGGGGTCCGGTCATTTTCATATCCAAAAATTTGCTAATTTGCTTGTTTTTGGAAAAATCAGTGGTGAACGAGAAATTCGGGACATTTTCTGAATGCAAAACTGGAATTTTTGTACAAATAAAGCAAACCGACAGTCTGAGAAACTTGTATCAAAATGTAGCTTTTGGTTATGGTACTTAAAATACAAATCTTATATATATTTCCTTCAGGCCTTCATGCAAAGGAAGTAAAATAATCTAAGGCAGTTTAAATACACTTATTATTATTATTTTTATTTTTTTTAATCAAATGGTGTATCAGTTGCAAAAAATAAATAAATCAATATTTATAACTATTAAAAGGTACACATTTTTATTTTCTGTTGAATAAAAGAATAATGCTATTTTTATGTGAGCTATTCTTCAGAAATCATTAAGGAAAAAAAAAAAAAGCTCTGTTTACTTCTGTGAGGCACGAAAATTTGCCAGTTTCATTATATCCTTTTTTAATTTTTAAACGGTTACATGAATTTCACTTAAAAATACAATAGGTAACACAAAATCAAGAACTTTTTTACAATAAACCTTTTTTTCCCCCTTTCTTTCTCTACTTTTTTTTTACTTTTTTATTCCCTAAAAAAAAAGATAGCATTTTTCCTTTATTTATTTATTTATTTTCAGATGACCATTTTCAGTTGAATGTATGATGAATCAAGATGATTAGAAAAATCCTATATTCAGGCCTCGATTTTAGCATGAGTCACAGGTGTTTAACGGGAAATAATCGGTTAAAAAAATATCGTGTTATATTCAGCTATTTTAAAACGATTATATTAACTCTAGTAACAGTAATGTTTAAAATAATGGATCACCTCTTCCTCCTCCCCACAAAAGGAAAACCAATATATGCTACTGAAATAACCAAGTCCACTACGGGAGGAATTTTGCCGATCATGCTAAACAAAGGGGGAGGAGGGGACATGCACAAAGGAGGGTACACGTGCACATTGCTTGAAGTGCTGATGATTCATTAATTCTCAGCTCTTTTGCTCATTAAATATAAATTTCGTCTGTTTAATGCTTTTTTTTTTATTTTCACAGAACTACGGCTATGTGGAGAAAAGTTTGGGTTGCATTCGCTAAGCAGATCAAAGGAGGGGGAAAAAATCAGAAACTGCTATATCCCATATCAGTCCTATGTCGGCCCACTAGATCTCTGTTTGCAATATGTTATATCGATCGGAAATTATAAGACTGTATGAACATACGTTAAAGTTTAAAGTTAAACATGTTACTTATTTTCACCCAATTTAAATTGTAATGGTCGTCAAATACGTCAGAAATAATCTTCCCTTGGTTCCGTAGCTTTGCATCCAAATTGTTTAATTGCTTTTACATATTGTTGTACTTTATTCGCTTTTTCTTAAACAGGGATACAGAGAAGCCAACAACTACGGATTCTCCGTAGTTTCTATGGAATTTTTTTGGAAGATTTGATTTACTATGGACTACAGAGAAAGCGTATTTTTTTATGGAAATTTAAATATAATTTGATTTATTCTACAGCGTTTTTAAACTACGTTCTTTTAATGATCTTTAAAAAAATAAAGAAAGAAAACGCTAAAAGTTATTGTGCAATACGCAAAGCCTAAAACAAACAATTATCAAATGCAATCTGCTCCGAATTAGTAAAATCAGCACCGGTGGAAGAGAAAAATTGTTTAGTCTGCACTTCATGCGCGCCTTTCTTCTTTCCTCACATCTCTCTTCTTCCCCCTCCCCTCCCTCTCTCACACTTTACTTTTTTCTGTTTTTGGTTTCTGTCCAGGGTTGGCAAAAACCCAACCCACCCGGGTTTTTCTGGGTTTTTGTTATTTTTTGTATGTTTATATATTTATACAATGTATCTGTTTACATATGCATGAACATTAATTAATTGAATTTTTGCATATAAAAATACTATAATTTCCAAGTACTAAGATTACTAAGAACAGTAATGCAAATATGTGACAAAAAAAAACTGCAAATCTAAAAATTATTCTTTTATGTTATTTATTTTTGGTCATACATTTACTTAATGCCATTGAAATAGACGAATCCATTCCATAATGAAGTTTTTTTTTATTACTATGGCATCAGTCTACTCAAAAATGTTTTATTTTGGGTTTGAGTTTATGTTTACATCTTTCATTATTAATAAAATTGCTTTGATATTTGATAAACAAATATTTTTTGCTTCTAGCCAATCATTACTACCATAAAAATATTTTTTTTTTTTCATGTGGTTATATTTATTGGCACTATAATTTTGTAGTTTGTTTTGTTTTGAAATTTTCTTGAATCATCCAATTACTGAGGCTGATCAATGAAAAGAATCTTTAGCCACTTCTTCTTGAGTGAATGTTCATAGTAGTGCATGGTTTTAGTGTTAAAACTGCTGTTATTTTTGCCCTTTTTTTTTAGTATACATTTTATGCTTTGATTAATTTGTGTTTTTAAGTTCGTATAATTACTTTTTCCATTCAAAATATCAAATCATGGTGGAGGAATGAAAATAGCAATTGAATGGTCTGAAGTTGTTAATTTGGGGAATGACACAAGAGTAATGTGTAAATATTGCAAAGAGATGATATCAAGAAAAATTGAAAGAGTTAGAAATCACTTGAAAAGGTGCAACGCCTGAGAAAGGCAGAATGGAGTTCAAAATACAGATAACAGCTCTGTTGCTGATCAAAATAGATCTGTCACTGAAAATGATTCTGCTGATGCTGATGATATTACTGGTTGTGTGAATCCAGATCAGAAAAAACAAAAACGATTATTCAAGGTTCCATCTCCCATTTTGTAGTGAAAACTACTAAAGAAGAACAAGGCATTATTGACAGGAAAATTGCAGCGTTTTTCTGCTCTGCAAATATTCCATTTAGTGTTGTAGAAAGCCCCCTGTTTATTGATATAATTGCTTCATTGAGTCCAGGGTACTCTTTGCCTAATCGCAGACAATTAGGAGGGACTCTATTAAACAAAGCATCTGAAAAAATAGAGCAAAAAATGAAAAATGAAATGGTTGGAGCTACCATCACTTTATTTCAAGATGGATGGTCTAGTATAAGAAATGACCCTATCATCGGTTCCAGCTTGCATACAGGTACGGATACATACCTGTTAAATATTACAGATGCGGGGTCTAAAAAAAAAAAGCCCTAAATACTGTGCAGAAATCGCATTAAAATCAATAGAAGAATGCAAATCAAAGTTTGGGAAAGATATTTTTGCTGTGTGTACGGATAATGAGTACAAAATGGAAAAAATGAGAGATCTTGTTAAGGAATACCATCCTAATGTACTGATGTTTGGATGTTCTGCACATTTTTTAAATCTAGTGGTAAAAGAAATTTCGCCTACTAGCATTTTGAACCAAGTTGTTGAGGTTCAAAAATATTTCAGGAATCATCATCACACTCATGGATGGCTCAAAGATTATGATTGCTTGATGCCACAAATACCTAACAATACACGTTAGAATTCACACAAAATGTGCATTTCAAGCTTTTTGGACAATTATCGTAAATATGTAACAATCTCATCTCGGCACCAAAATGAATTTGAGACACGAATTGCAAAAATATTGGATAATGTGTCAATTTACAAGGAGTGTTTGAATTTAAACAAGCAGCTCATAATTTTATCTTCAGCTCTCGATGAACTGCAAAAAGATACAACCACACTATCACGTACTGTAGAAATATGGAGAAATTTAATGGAATCGGAAGAATTTAAACAGCACAAGGGAGTTATAGTGAAGCGGTATAAACAGATTATGAGGCCTGAGCATTTTTTAGCTAATATAATGGATGCAAAGTATGGAGGGGAAAAGCTTAATTCAGAGGAAGAGGAAGAAGCTGAAGCATGGATAATACAGTATCATCCAGAGTGGTTACCTGCAATAATGGCTTTTAAAATTAAAGACATGGACTATTTTCCTAAATCACTTTTCTCAGAAAATATTGTGTCACAATTTTCAGCTTCAAAATTGTGGGAAATTCTTAAAGAAAAGGCACAGAAGAACAAGTTAGATTCTGATTTTTGTAGTTTTTTTCAGTCTCTGCATTCTCTTCCATCTAGCTCTGCTTCCATTGAGAGAATTTTCTCTACATTTGGATTCATATGGTCTAAGTTGCAGAACAGACGAGGCTCAGAGCAGTGTGAAAAATTAGTAAAGATTTACAAATATTACCACAAAAATCAAAGTGAATGTGATTTTGATTGGTAAACTGTAAAAAAGATCAATTACAATTAATTTGAAATGTGTTTTTCATTCTACATTTTTAGTTTGCTGTCATTTAACTTTAATTGGGATTATCATTAGACATTAATCACACATGTCATATTTTGCATAGTTTTTTACTAGAAGATTATCAATTTATTTTCATTATAATGTGGTATCAAAACTTATTTATAATAATCACTGCATATTTACTATAAAAAAAAAAAATTAATAAGTAAAAGAATAATAAAAACAGTATAATAGCAAAAATAGTCTGTGTGATGTTTTCAAACTGAAAATTTTGGGGTTTTTTTCTTTATATTTCTTAAAGTGAAAATGTTATTAGTTATATGTATATATATTATATATATTTCTTAATCAATAATGAATACAAGTAATTGAAATACGATTAATAATATTTTTTAATTCTTTCAAAGTAGACAGAAAGCTTGTTTTCTGTGAAGGATCACGACTCTACCTCTATCAAAAACACTTGTTATACTGTCTAGAAGTTTCAAAATTTTCAGTTAATGAAATTAATTTTAGAAAATAAATATTTTGAGGTAAACTTCATCTGATTACCATAAATGACTTATTTTTATGTAATTTTGTGGGCTTAAAAGGTAAAGTGTATTTCTAAATACTATAGGTGGGATTTGCAGACTCAGAAATGATTTTAAGCAAAAACCCAGGCAGGTTTTTGTTGGTGGACCCTCCCGGAAAAACCCGGGTGGGTTTTTCTGGGCTGGGTCCACTTTGCCAACCCTGTTTCTGTCGGAGCGTATTTTTATTAGTTACCTCGCTTTCATCAGGAATGTAATAGAATTTTAATCTCTGCATAGTGCTGTGTAGTGTCTATATATAATTTATAATTATTTGAATGTTTATATGAAATTAGAAGAATTATTCATCCGTTATGAGTTGCAGTAAACGCTCAATTTCACCGGCGCTTTCAGAGGAAAGACCTGACCTTGACTGTGTGTGGTGGGAAATATCTAAACTAAAAGACTGCAATAGTGCAATAAAGTACAAACTACTTCCTACTATAATGTTTACTATATTAATAGTACCACATTCCAATGCTTCATGCAAAAGATTTTTAGTTTAGTTAAAAAAAAAAAATCAGATTTTCGGCCCAATTTAAGTAGTGAAACATTAGAAGCCCTGTTAGTTGAGAAAATAAAAATATTTACATCTAAAGAAACGTGCTATCAAAAAAAGTTTCCTGAAGAACAGCTAAAAGCTGCAAAATCTTCAACTGCAAATGTTTTGAAAAAGAAAATTGATGAAGTTTAGTTATAGCGCATACGTGTTGTGTTAAACTACAGTAAATGACATTTGTTAGACAATTGGTACTTTAATATAAGTTGCAATCTGTTTTATCAAAATGTTTTGAATAAATTATAATTAATGTAAGTTTTCATTTATTTTTAATTTAGATCAATTTTTAATAGGGTGTATTTAATTTTGTTTTATTATTATTTTGAGGGGGGGGGATTTGAAAAAAAAAAAGCCTTTAGCAACTGACTACTGACAAACATCAAAAACTACTGAAAAATTTTCTCAATTACTACTGAAAAGTCTCATGGAGGATTGGCATCTCTGGGGATATGTAATCGGGTATGTATATTCAAATCTTCTATTAAACGGAATTTCGGCTAATACTAACTTCATAATGAACACTAAAATACTTCACATACGGGGCCGGCCTAAGACGTGTGCGGTCGCGCACGTTCGATTTTGGGTGGGACGCCAAATTCGGTAAAATACGAGGGTCACTTAAGAAATTTTTGCGTTACAGCTAAATTGTACAAGTCAAACTTACCAAATTTGAGAAGAATTCAAAATAATTCCAACATCAGTGCACTTTTCTAGGCGAATTTTCCAAAGTTTAAAAGCCTCGAACGATCCATTTCTAGGAATCGATGCAAAATATGCTTTTACAGCCCCATTAATCTCATCTTTGGAGTGAAAACGGCAACCATGTAAATATTTCTTAACATTAAAATATAGGCAAAAGTCACACATAGCAAGATCCAGGAAATAGGGTGGATATTCTATCAGTTTGATGTGTTTTTGTTCAAAAAATTCCACTTCAATCTTGCTGTATAAGAAAATGCATTGTAATGATAAAGTATGAGTCCCCTTCCTTAACTTCTTGAAAAAATTCTGGAAGACACTTAGTGGTATACCAGTTAGCTCGGTAACTGTCTTCTGTCCCAACCTTCTGAAGAAAATGGCATACATAACTTTTTTCATTGCTCATTGTCTTTTCACCATTGTTAGTTTGGGGTCGTCTTCAGAGCCCGATCAAGACAACCATGGGCCCTGGGCAAAGGAAAAAGATTGGGCCCCATGCAGTAACCTTCCCCTTTAAAAAAAAAAAAAAAAAAAAAAAAAAAAAAAAAAAGAAGAAATAATGATTGGTTTATACTGAATGTTTTAAATATCTTACCCCTTCCAAACACAAATTTTGTTTTAATTAATCTGAAATAAACGAATATAGTAGTTACGTGATGTTAATGAACAGATAGTTAAATGTTACATCGAAATGCTATATGACAGTTGCCAACATGTACGAAATACATCAACTTTTTGTAAACAGTCATTTTTGTAAATATTTCTTAAAATATCAAATAATTCTAAAATGTTTAGTTATTTCCTACAGGCTGGCATGCTATATCAACTATAGAGCATTTCGAAGAATTAAAAATAAGTTTGAATTGATTTATACACAAATGTAAATTTGAGTTATTTTCATTGTTAATACTTAAAAAATCATTTAACTTCTAATTTTATTGTAAAATTATAAAAGTGCAAGATGCACACGGTATTCCCCCTGTTCCATATTTTCGCATTCTCATCCTTGGTATAAATATATGCCTGAAAATACGTATGCACATATTTTTCATTTTTTGCTGGAAAATATGTCTTACATATATTTCCTCTGTTTTGCTCTTCAGCTGTTTTCATTCTTGATATAAAGCAAGATGCCCTTTATGCTATGTCTTTTTCATAACTTTTTGTATGATTTTATATCTATTTTGCATTTTACTGTGTTCTGCCAGGTTTGGACAGAATGCATGCAAAACATTTGCAACCGTTTAAGGTCGTGTTGCAGAACACCGGATAAAATTCTGCTCCTGAGATTACAAGTTTGTCTCTAGTAAATGCAAAATTGTGGACATTGTTCAATCACATTATTTTAACTTTACCCTTTGCTAAACCATTACCATAACCATACATTAACCATATGGCATAATTATCATCAAGACCTTTTACTTCTCTGAAATTTTAGAAAAAAAATTCTGATGTAACTACTATTTACTTCTATTCCATTACTTATGAACATCCACATATTGTGAACTGTTTGCCATACAAATATTTTTATTCTTTAAGAAGCTGAATAGATGCTTATAGCTTTTACAACTTGAAACTTCTAACATTTTCTTTTCTTTTCTTTTTTTCTTTTCTTTTTCTTTTTTTTTTGTCTTTTAGTTCTTAAAAACTTTATTTATGATTTTTCTTCAAACTAAATTTTTCTTTCTTAGATAAATTTTATTACTTCTAAAGTTTTTGTTATTTAATGTAAATCGGATGTTTTAATTATAATTTAAATTGATTTTTTTTTTAAATTTTGATTTAAACCAGGAATGCACAATCTCTGGGCTATGGGGCATTATTGGCTCATGACACCTGTTCCATTCCTTTGCCAACCAAGTTGCAGATGCAAAGGAAACACACATGAAAAATTACAAATTAGTAAAGCCTGCTTCTTTTATCCTCTCCCTTCCATATCGCATGTATTGAGTTAATACGTTCTCACAAGGTTTATATTAAATAGTGTTAATAATTTAAATCAGTGATTTTAATCATGATTTAAATGTTTACTTTTTTTTAAATCCGTTCCATTCTCTCTTTTTTAAAAATACATCAATACTGCTAATCAAATCATTTTTTTTTAGCCCAGTAAATATTTATTCACTTTTTCATTTATTTATTTTTGCTACTTACTGATTTTTTTTTATTACTTATTTATGTATTCTTAAAAATTTTATTCTACAATTTGAAGTTTATTTGAATATAATAACTATAATCAATAATATAGTTATGCTATTTGAATTTCTTTTTTGTTTGTTTGTTTGTTCCATCTGGTACATAGTCATCAGATGAGTTGTCTTTAACTGATCCGAAATTTTCTTCTATACACTCTTCTTGAGCATGGATCAATCTCTCATCAGTCACAAACCTCTTTTCACTCAACACATCCAATGTATTATAGTACAATTCTGTGCCTATCACCATAGCTACTTTAGATAGTAATTGCAATGACAGTTTCTGATACACTTTTTTTTTTTTTTTTTTTGAGAAGTGAACTCGCATAATACTACGCTACTCAATTTTTTAGTCACTGCTTCAAAACTTCACTGTATGTAGAACTGTCAGTAGCTACTTTTTCATCACAACAATAAGAACTTACTTTGTTTGATGGAATATTTTTAACTGTAACATAATTTTACAAAATAAGCATCACTGTTATATTCGAAATTTTAACATCTCATATTTTAAATTTGATAACCCATCAATAGAAGACAGACGATTAAAAGAAATAATGCTGTTGCTGTGGCACCATGAACGGTTGAAAATTAGAGAAATAGTCTCTCTTACCATCGTGACAAAAAGAAATGTACCTTAAATAGATATTGAGTTTTGTGAATGTTAAAAGGGAATTATTTTGAATGAGTAAAATTCTGATTCCAAAGTAAAGATTTTACAAGTAGAAATAAAATTTAAATAATAAAAAAATCAATAAGTAGTAATAATAAATAAATGAATAAAAAATAAGTAAACTATTTACTTGACAAAAAAATTAATTACCAGTATTGATGTATTTAAAGCAAGAGAGAGTAGGAAAACGCGCTTGTGCAGTACGAAATTCGAACCTAGGACGCCAGAGTAGAAGTCCACCATTCGAACCATTCTGCCATGCCACTCAGTCATATTTGTGCGTAGCTTATATTTAAAGTTTTGGTGAAGTGGCTCGAAAATAAATATTAATTTTTTGCAACTGTTTTTGAGTATTGTGTCTTAGTATTTTATAGTATATTCACATGATATACTACCAATGTGCCAAAGATCATTGAAATCCGTTTTCCTGAAGCCGTGCCTCCTCCTTTTTAGTGTAAAGTTAATGTAATGTCAATTATGTACTATTTAAATTTATATTCCTTTGAAAATATTTTGATTTCCATAGTTTATTTATTTTTACTTCTATATTTTGTTCTCTGAGACTGCTTACATTAGCTGGAAAAACAAGTCTGAAGTATACGCACATGAAATTTCATAAATCAAAGTAAACTAACTCCTAGAATCTTGCATTTCTCTAATTACTGCATATCAGTGAAAAAATCTGGATAAGTTTTAAATGTTTTTTTCATCTATCATAAATATTCATATTTGGTTTTATTAGGGTGGAACTGTGGATTCCAACAATCAGAGTTTAGCCTGCTTACTAATGGTTCTTGGGACAACAGATGTTTCCAAAATTAAAACTGGGCCTCTATCTCCATACACGTAAGTATGCTTTTAAATTCTAGTACTGCATCTTTCATTAACTAGTGACTTATTATTTAAAATAAATTCAGGAAATAATGGGGGATATAAAGGAACCTTTATTTCTAGTTTTGTATCTAATCAAAGGTACACATCAGGGTGGGCCAAAATTTTTTTTTTTTTTTTTTTAAATAACTATTCTAATAGTGTGAAAAAGGTTCTCTTTGGGTTCAGTAAAAACAATGTACAATATTGTTGTGATTGGATAATATCTTCTACCCCCCCATCGGACTTGAATTTTCAGAATTTTAATAAAAATACTCTTTTTACTCTGTGTAAAAAACATAATTATTTTCCTTTATTGTTATTGTAATAATGCAGAAAATGAGCTCACTGGGTTTAATAATATATGCCTAAATTATTTTCCGGATCAAATAATATCTTCTGCCTTTGCATCGCACTTGTAATTTTACAATTCTCGAAAAATACACTTTTCGTGTAATTCCACATTAGCCCTTTGTGATCGGTACAGAAGAAAAGGAGGGATAGTTTATTTCCTTCAACTGTTAATCGCTGTTGGAATTTCATTCTTAGTACTCTTAAGTCACACTAAGCAACTGAGATTATGTATATATACTGTATATCGTGTATGTTATTGAGTCTATATGTGGGGTTCATGTTTACTCAGATTTTTGAGTAACTTGTCCAAATTTTGCTGACTGTGATGGCCAAAAAATACACACATAGTGGGTTTTGTATATGCAAAAACCCACATTTCTCAAGATAATGGGCCTTTGTTACAGTAGCGGATACAGGGGAGGGGCTAGGGGGCTTCAGCCCCCCCCCCCAAAAGAGATTGCTCAAGGGTGACATTCTGCTTTATTATACACTTTAAATAGCTAAAATGATCATATTTTATTACTTAGCCCCTCCAAAAAGCATAATACACTGGTTTAGACTAAAATTTTGATTTATAGTACATTTTAATTGGGTGAAATAAGCTTTTTAAAAAGTTTAGCCCCTCCCAAAAAAAATTTCTGGATCCGCCACTGCTTTGTTACCCACTTTTATCAGACTTAAGCGCGATCCCTGATGTGCATGGAGCACTAGAACTGATCCAATCATGCCGTAGTAAATTTGCTAAGGTCTCAAATGAGTCAGTTATTACCACTGAAGCTTTTCAACAGGAAATCAAAGCATTTCACCTAGTAGCATGCACTAGAGGTCAAAATTAAGGAAACTTTGTCGGCGGCTAGTGGTCGCTGAGCTTGAAATTTTGAGTGGCCATTCGCAAGTTTTTTAATATTACACAACTTAATACAAGTTCAATAAACATGCACAGCTTATATGAATACTAAGGAAAGAGAATTTTAAAAATATCTCTAATAAATTGTTCTTCCAACTGTTATTTACTAATTTTTAAAAAAGAAAAAGAAAGAAAAAGCATTTGTCAGTGTACACAGAATACCCTAAAAACACTAACCTAGGGTTTTATTCCTTAAATATTTGTCTCAATTTTTACAGTAAATCACGAGTTGCGTAAAAAAAAAATTACAGAATTTTATGGTAATTATTATAATTTTTGGAAGATTAAATAACTACAAAAGGTACATTTTTATATGGTCCGCAAACAAAAAATTCCTAGTTGGTAAAATGTGCCCATACATTAATGAAATTTACAAAATTTAATTAAGTTACAAAATTTCACTCTTCTGTCATTTATTGGTCGCTACGGCCCTGACTATGTCGAAAGCATTTCTCTGTAGTGTATCCCTATGACCACTCTTTAAAAAGCCATTAAATCCCAATAAAATACTCCTATACTTTGCTGTTCGCTCTCAAGAAAGGGAAAAAAAAAAAAAAAACAGTTTTACACTGTTTCTATCCCCCCCCCCCCCACTTTCCAGCCTTGAGCAATAATTGACCTATATTTATCCCATTTCACATTCCACAGTGTGGATTCTAGACTGATTAAACAGAGCACAGCACCCGGCAACCCTTTAACGCCTCTCAGTCCTTTTCTCCCTCCTATGCCTTGGTATGTCCATGTTTCCATTCTTATTTGCCAAAACTTTTTCTCCTTCCTTACAATAGAGTTTTCCTTACAGAAGACAATGACGTCAAAATCGGGGATCCTTTTACAGCTCCTTTGCAAAATACTATGTATTAGAACTATCTTGTAACAATCAATTTAAACAACCCTTTACAAAACAGGATGTATAACTGTTCCTTCACAAAATTCCAATCAGTCTTTTTTTAATAAGCGCAACAGATAAAATGCCGTTTTATAAAAAATTATTTTTTTCTGTTTTCTTTCATTTTTGTGATCTGAAAGGTGCCCCTGGGACGTTTCTTTTTTCAGCAATGTAAAAGGGCCATCTGGCACATTACGCTTTCAGTTGAGGAGAAAGAAGGGGGTTCAAAATTATTTCACTGTTTATAAGAATGTTATGTTTGATAAGTATGTAGTTGTTAATTACTAATCAATAAGTTTAGACATAGCCACATAAATGATGGCAGCTCCCGTTGTTTTAAAGTGGATGTTATACACTCTTGCAAGTTGTTCTTAATGGCAATTTCGAGACATGCATTGGTCTGAATTTATGTTTCGGTCTTTAGAAATAAGATTTAGGACTAAGTTAATCATTTTGAGATTGCATCAAACTATTTCTGAATATTTACTACATGGTGTATAAAAGTGCCTGTTTGGAAAACAAGGTGCTTTCTTTTAATCTCCTCCCCACCCTGGCTGCCCTTTTTACATATGCCACTGATCTTTATTCATGAAGAATGTTGTAATTTTCCGAGAATGGCAGCTGTCATCACCTTTTCTTCTGGCAATGAGCCTTATTAATATTATAGAGGAATAAGTCTTGATGTTTCATTTTTTGGTATAAACATAGCTCATGAAAAGAATTAATAAATGAACACTTGTCACTAGCTTGATTTTTGTTCCCAAAAAGAGAGCTCCTATATAGCAGGTGGAAGAACAAACAAGTGCAGGTGTCTGCATCAAATTGCAATCGTAGGCAGTGTCATAGACCTCCATTTGCAAATTTGCAGCACAGATTATCACTTACACTTATTATTGGTCAAATCATACTAATCCCTTGTGCCAATGATCCAGTCCCACCACTCCCCATGCCAAAATCAATCTTAGGAGTTGTACCTCGTGCAAATAAGGTATCATTCGGAATTTGGAAACTGAAACTTTGGTAGGCTTTTGCAGTGGACTCTGTATGTCTACTTCATTTTAATGAACAAAATATAAGTCATCTTTGATTGACAAATGGCGAAAAAGCACATTCATGCAGTACTAGAAATTTACACCTTGTAAGTGAAACATTGTTGGGGACCCATTATTACATTCATACTGGTTGATCCCTGGCAAACAGAGTTCTGACCCTATATATTAGTTCTCCAATGCATTGGAGTTCAAGCAGATCCCTGAATTTGTCATGAAAGTTTATTATCAAACTGGTTTAAAATAAATTCTAACCATTCGCTGAAGGATGAAGCTAAGCACAGATGGAATACTATTTCTAGATTTAGGTGTTACTTCCAGATATCAAAAATGTAATTGATGGATTAAATAATTTGTCGAATATAGTAATTTTCACACACTTAGAATATCTTGCTGTCTGTATACTGACTAACAAACGACCACCCAACATACAGATATTTCTGTGAGTTGTATAATGAAAACTAGTTACAGAAAGTCATCTTTCAATGTGAAAAATCTGTTACTGTCATTACTTCTCCACAATCTCAATTTATATATCTGCAGACTAGAAGAACCCTAAGTAAAACAACTAAACTCGGAAAAACCTAAATCTAGGACTTCATTTACTTTCCATCTCACACACATTGAAATGGTGTGTGAAATTAGTGACAGAGACATCCGCAAAGACTTGATGGAATCACACTTTAACGCTTTAGGACCTGGACTTCTTTTGCTTTATTCTCACAAAAAAGTATTACAGTCTAAAATTAATTTCCTATTATAGGGTTGTGAATAACTAATTAATGTTTTTTAATAACATACAAATGAAAAGAAATGTAAGAAATTATTATTTTACACATGATTCATTTCTTAATGGTATTTTATATATGGAATTGACTCAGGAAATATGACTTACATTTGAGTTCTTTTTGAGAGGATGCAGATCACCTACATATTTGCTTGGGTCAGGGCTTAAAATGATAGACGACTTTATCATATCCCAGAGTTGCCAACTCTCCTGGTTTAGGCAGGTTCTCCTGGTTTAGGCCCTTCTCAGCATTTTCCCCTTTCCTGCAATCAAACTTGTTTCAGGAACCCACACCTGTGTGACATCATAAAGTTCGGACTTTACTGACAAATGTATAATAGTGAAAGAGGTGCAGCTTCATGTTCTAAAGCATTGAAATTTCTTTTTCCATCACTCTTAAAAATGATTATTTTTCGTTTGACATTGTTTTGTTTAATCCTCCAATGACTTAAGAGTAAAAAATTGACCACAATTTTTTACTTTCCAACTTAACATTTTTCATGTTGCTAAATTTTTTACAAGCTACTGACTACCTAATAGAAGACATGACCGCAAATTGATTTTTTTTTGTGTGTGTGTTCCAAAAATATCTATATCTGGCAACAAACAGCACCAAAGACGCTTTTTTCTCTCTCTCTCCAAAATGTAGTTTCAGCTGATATAACCAGATCTTTTAAAATTTAGTTTTTTAATCGAAAACAAGTCTCCTGATTTTTCACTTTGCCAGGTATGCAACTCTGATATCCGTATTTTTTCTCTACCAAATATTCCTCATTTGAGCACAAAGATTTTTTTTTTTCCCTTCTCACTGTACATTAAGTGCAAGTGCTATTTTCACATTGGAATGATACAACATTTTATAATTACCACATACTTACCAAATACTGTATTGTTTTGTGGGGAAAATGTCTTCTGCCCAGGGGATTCCTTCCTTTGTTAAGGTAGCGCTAGTGGGATTCACCTTAACAACCTCACCTAAAAAAAATAACGCTGTGGAAATTAGTAATTATTTAATGATTCTCAAGCAAATAAATTTTTATATACTTATTCATGAATAATGAGTGTTTGTACTCTCTATTTTGCATTTTTGATCGCCTTTATATGACACTTGAAAAAATGCATTTTTTCGTCGAGAATTACAAAATTTCAAGTACAATGTGAAGGCAGAAGATATTATTTGATCAGAAAAATAATTTAGGCATACCTTATTAAACCCAGTGCACTTATTTCTTTGCCTATTAGAATAACAACAGTGAAAAATAATTGTTTTTTACGACCAGTAAAAGTGTCCATTTTTACCCAAATTCTGAAAATTAAAGTCCGATGCGGGGGCAGAAGATATTATCCAATCGCAATAATATTTTACAACATTTTCAGTGAACCCAGAGAGGGGGGGTGTAGATGAAATTGTGTTCAGAGTTTCGCTGATTTTTTTTTTTTTTTTTTTTGTGTGTGTGTGTTTTATATTTGGTCTTGAATAATTATAGGGTTGTTTGTGGTCCGGGTATTTTAGCAAGTGATAATTAGAATTCTGGAGTTTTTCAACCAAAAAGGGAGAATAGCACTGACTACAATTATGCTCAAGCATTCTAGTTTCGATAAAAAATCTGCATATCTTTGAAACATTTATTGGCAACAGCTAATGAAGATTATAACATACTATTTCTCTAATTTAAAAAGGTATAATATGTTGTGATTTTAGTATTAAAAGTATTAAAATATATTCTAAGGCAGGAATGTGTCCAGAGTACTCCTTAAATAATTTTATTAAATGTCTGTAGCAAATATTTAATTAGTAAGAGCAGATCTATTTCTAGATTTTTGACAAATTTATTTCAGTATTACAGTATAAAAAGACTATTTATAAATGGAAATACATATTTTTATTTTAAATAACCTTTTTGTATGCGTGTTTAAAAAGAGATTATTAATTTATTGTTGTAAGCATAATTGAAAACAATGAAATTTTTGTTTGCACTTCAGGACTTTTTAAGAAAACCCACAATCACTCCTGAACAAAACACCTTCTGTAAGGCTTTAGGCTCCATGATCCCCTGACTTAACTCCCCAAGACTTTTTCGCATACATTTTTGTCAAATCCAAAGTGTACCAAGTGAAAATTCACAGCATTCAACAATTAAAACAGTAAATTGTGGCTGAAGCAGCTGAAATTACACCAAAAACATTATAAAAGGTATTCCAAAGTATAGTGGAATTGTGCCTAGACACTCAGAAGAGACCTTATTGTATTGTACTAATTTAGTGTTATGTTGCCTTTTCATGTAAATAACGTATATTTCAGAATAAAGCCCATTTAGGGGAAAATGTATAAAGACTTTATAAACACCATGTATAAAAGTTAGATTGGACATTTATGTGTCCCATTAGCAGGCCCGGACTTGGAGGGTAGGGGCCCATCCGTCTCAAGAGAAGGGGGGCCCGGGTTATTGTATAACCGATAAATAATAGGATGTGTTGTGTTAACTTTCAGGGTATGGGGGAAAGTATGGTGTTATTATTAATCATGATTGATAATTAATGCATTCATAAAATATTGATCTATTAATTAATATGCATCATTCATATTAATTAATCCCTTGTTCATTCAGGATTCCTCTCTCAGAACATTTTGAGAACTACATCTAAAATAAAGTGTTTTGAAGCCTTTTTGGGTGCAAATGCAGCTGCGAAAATTTTTTTGTGTCAAACTTCATAAAGTGCTATCAGTATAGCACTTTTTTTATTTTCTTTTTTCTGTTTGGGGGCCCACCCGTCTGCAGACAGTCAGACACCCTGTCCAGTCTGGGCCTGCCCATGAGTAGTTTTATGTTAGAAGATCTTATTCGTCTGACTCTGCCAAGAAATATCTTGATGGCACATTCAATTTTCCAAACAGTTCTCAGAACATGTTCTTCATGAACTAAAACTATGTTACTTTCCGTGAACTTTTCAAAGGCAGAACGTCACCCTGCCTTTGTTTTCCATACTTGCAAAATATGCACTAAAGTTTTCACCATATGTACCCAAAAGTCGCCCAACCAGGCTGCTCTTGGTGAAATAGATTTTCACAAATTTTTCTTGAATTGTAGAATGCTTGAATGTCAGCATAAGTAACCGTATTCCACAGAAACTTTACTTTTGGCTCTCTTCATTGAAGTACTTTACAGTTATTACTTTTTTTTTTTTACTTAGTGCATACCCTGTGGCAGAAACAGGACGATTCTCTGCAGACACGTGCTGTTAGAAAAAACAATTTTCGTAGACTATTTCTTGATAGCATAAACTAAATTGTAACTTTCTATTAACAATGTTTAAATGCACCCACATCTTTGTGTATAAACATGCATGGATAAATATATATTGTGCTGAAAGATTTTTGTATTTCTGCAGCTTGTCGCAGAAACCATGCCAAAATTCTGCCACTGGCAGTCCATACAATAGCATTATCCAATAGAGCTATTGGATAACAATTTATCAGTATATGCATGCTAATGAGATATCAGAAAGTTTTTTTATCAATGCATTTTTCATGATTTATCTGTCTTCTTTTCTGATGCATTCAATTATGTTGCAGGATGCAGTTTTTACGTCACATAGATGACTTCTTACAACAGCAACTCAGATTAGAAGTGGATGAAAAAAGCAAACTACAATTAGGAACTCACAAAGTTACACTATCAACTGTTGGAATAGGTTATACAAATATTAATCGCATGGTTTCATGAAGACATATTTGTATGGGATAAATGCTTATAGAAGAAAGCATTGAGATTTAATAAATTTTTGTTATGTTGAAAACTAATTATTTTTGTATTTATAAGAGTCAGAACATTAATAGTGTGTATTTGCTTCCAACAAGGAATTTTAGGTTCTAAATAAATGTTGTAGTTGAGGCTGTAAAAGATGAATTTGTCAGAGGTATTAAAAAATTCAGAAAGCCTGTTCCCAAAGTGTTCCATATAATTCCTTGAAAATAAATCCACATAATCTATTCCAGTTTCAGATCAAAATTCAGTTGTTTAAAAATTGTCTTGCTTCAGAAAATTTGCAACACAGTTGTCTGTACACTTCAGAATATTTTCCTCGGCATTTCAAAGCAAACATAGGTTACTTAATGACATTAACATTCTTAAATTTATACTAAAGCAGACTTTGTACTGTGCTTAAATTTTGTCATAAAAACAGAAAACCCTTTAAAAATTCTTCACTGTTTATTTTTTATATAACTCTTCTGCAATTTGTTAATATTCAGAATCATTACATGGAACAAGCTTATTTTACATCTGACATCAGAGGACATATTTATCTTTAGAAGGAAATTCACAATTCTGCACTGCCAGCTGCAGACAGTAGTGTTGTCCGGATTTTATTTAGGTGAGTGGGGACTGTCAAAGCCACCTAGAGCAGTGATTCAAACCTAAAGCATAAATCCGTGACGTCACAGTCCGGGTCCCTGGCCGTTCGATAAGCTTTGCTACGAAGACGCTGTTCTGATTGCTTTTGTGAGTTTATCTTGGGAACAATTTTGAAATTAGATCCCTTTCACAAAGTGAAAAAATTTGCTTGATAGAAAATATTTATTTTTCACGAAATTTACTCTGAAGAGTAAATTTCTTTCGATATAAAATATAGTTTGAAAAATAAATATAGAAAATATCGTGAAAAATAAATATAGAAAATATTTATTTTTCACGAAATTTACTCTGAAGAGTAAATTTCTTTCGATATAAAATATAGTATATCTATATACCAGTGGCGTAGCCAGAAAATTTTCATGGGGGTGGGGGTTACGAATACTGCAACTCACATATATGTATACGTGTGTGTGATAAGGAAGTGAAGAATATACATTTTGTATGGCAAAAAATTCCTCATTGGGGACCCCCCTAACCCCCCCCCCCCTTGGCTACGCCCCTGCTATATACATTTTAAAAAACAATAAATTTAGAATCGAAGAAAAAATGGAGAATATTAAGAATATTGAAACATACTTTGTGTACCCGATTGTTAGTATAAATCGAAAATTCAACCTTCTTATCCCCAAAGAATTTTGAGTTTGAATATTATTCGCTAACTAGAATTCTTTGGAAATAACAAAAGAAAAAAGTTTGCAAAACTTAATTTATTTAATCATATTTTATTTATATTAACAGACTTCATTTTAATTAGTTTAAAGAAGTTGATTTTTTTCTTTTAAACTGCAGGAATCTTTTTATCGAACTTCAGCTGTAATGAGATCAGATTGTGAGGTCTATTTTATAGTTATTACAACATAATAAAAGCACTAATTGAGGGGGGAAATATATGTCATCAAATGAACGATTCTGAATCAGGGAAGAATGTTTTATCTAAGTTGCACTAGTATTTATATATATATATAAGTCTATTATACTAGATACTCATTGATGTGCTTGAATCGTCCTAGATTATATTAGATACTCATTGTTGTGATTATTGTCCTTAAACTGCTATTAAGCAATAATTTATGGTTAAATTATTTTTCTTGCTTCTGTAAAAGAACTACAGATGCTGCATATAGTTTTTTTTTTTTTTTTTTTTTTTTTAATGGAGAGCATTATTTCGTAAACCGGTATGACATACACTAATTTTGTTTTATTCTTGAAATATATTTACGCTCCAAAATACACTTTAAAAATCATGACTGTCTATAAAGCATAATTATTGAAATTATTGAGTGCCCTAGAAAAATAACTATCCATGCTATATACATAATTTTCGATGGGGTATATGTTTAAGTATATAGAAATAACATATAAAATTTATTGCAATCAGTACATCTTTATGGAAGTCAGAGCACTGACAATGAGCAAACAGTTCGGGAGGAATCAGTTGCAGATTTAAGAGTTTAATTTGCAGTGTAACGTTATAAAGTTCTTCATCAAGACACTGTAACGCTATAATCTAAGTAAAACACTACTCAATATAATTACGTGGTTTAATTAGCGAATTAAATAATGACAATTAACAAAGCGAAGCAAACAGCGAATACAAAACAAACGAGGAACGTGCTTAGGTGTTGCGCGAGGTAGGGACCCGGGTCATGACGTCACATCCCCTCGCGGAAAGAGCATTTAGGCTTGTAGTAATTCTCTAGGAGGCTTTGGGACTGTGCATTAAATTATAAGCTAAGTAAAGGGTCAGATTTTGAGAGGGGGAGGGGGGGCAGGATATGCATTTGGCTGCAGAAATGATCTAAAAATATATCAAAGATTTAATTAAACTCAGTTTGCGGAGGAGAAATTTTGAATTTCTTTGTGGAAATAGAAGAATTAACAATTCTGTAAAGCTTAAAAAATCAGTTTCTTTACATTTCAGTAAAGATAATACTTTGAAACTATGCAACAGCTTATGTATGGATTTTGTAACATTAAAAATTTGCTAGTGCACAATTGTGGATCCATAAATCTGAACATTTCTACATCATGGTTCTGCTAGAACATGAGAATCAATCTTGCAATATAACATATTATTGCACCATTTAGAAATGCAACTTTTAGAGTTCTTGTCAGAGCGATCTAATTCTCTTACTTTTTCATTCTGTGATATATTTGAATAAGGATAACTATTTAAAATTTAGCTAAGTTCTGTACTATAAATAGTTAAGATTGGTCAATAAACACAATTTCTAATCATCATAAAGATTTACTTTTTCACTTCCTCCTGTAAAACAAGGTGTTGTCTTTGCATCTTGGAAACCGTGGTTGCTATTTTATCCTCACTTTTGTAAAAAGTCCAGAGCAGTGGACAAAATTAGAAGCTTGAAAAAGAAAGAGTGGAAAAACTTACAATTAAAATCCATTAAATTTGAATAAATGTACTGCTATGGTATGTTAAAATAAGTTCATTAATGTTAGAATTGAGTTGGATTACTCAATTTAAGTTGAAATTTAATTAAAATTAAGCTTAAGTTAGAAAAAAAACACTCAAAAAGAAATTTAAGCACCTTTATTTTCCCATAACAAAGTACACAATCATGGAACTGATCAAGTGTTCAGATTATGGGATGTTCATTATAGAGGAAGTTTGGAAATGTAAGTTTATAGACTGTATAGAATACTTACAAGGAGAGGGCGCATCCTTGGAATCACTGATTTGAATGAAATTTTGTGGAAATGTAGCTCTTAAAACATGCAATCACTGATGCAAGTTGTGTGACCCACCACACTGTCATTCTCAATAAATGATGTTCTCAACATTTAAAAATCAGTGTATACAGCTTAAGTATAATTTTAGCGAAAAATTTTCATTCAAACATGGTGTAATTCAAAAACGCCTTCAGCTAGAATACCTAAGATTGGAGGTTCGATCCCCGAGAGGGGCAAACTAGTTTCTATCTTTATTTCATTAATTGTATGACATATTTAGTTAAAAAATAAAATAAAATAATTTTTTAACTTTACAGCTTAGGTTATTGAATCAGTTTCAAATAAATTGTTATTATTATTATAGGTATATACTCTTTTCAATGTAGTATCTCCGAATATCATGTTTAAATAAGCAATCTAGTTCAATTGTGTTTGTGTTGTATTAAGAGAAAGCTACACAAGGGCTATCTGTCTTGTGGGGTGATGTGCATTGGGCAGAGGACTGTTTAAGGGTTTCTAATTTGTATTCACATCGCATGTGAAGAAAACCACCCCAAACTGGAGATCAGATTGTTAGTTCGACAGTCGCTCATCACCTCTATTATATGACATTTCATTCAATATGTGTAATTCGTAATAAGACCTTTCACAAAAGTAGATATGTTTGCATGCTCAAACCATCTATTGATGCAGCATTCTCAAGAATTATATTACTTATTTCTATTATTTTTTGCTTATTAAATTTCCTGCTACTACATAGAAAAAAAATATATATAGTGAAACCAGCGATCCCCTCTTCCAATGACGAATTTTGTACTCTATCTACGTAATGTTAAAAGATCTTCTAGAAGAGACTACACAATTCTCTATAAACAACTAGTCCTGGTTCCCCGACTGTAATTTTCTTGCATTTTTCTAGAAGTAGAATAATTAAAAACAATGTTCCAAACTAGTTGCCCTAGTACAAATCAACAGTAGATTCTAGTACACGTACACATTACATGCAAATCTTGTAGGTTAGTTAAAATTTTTTATTTGGGAATACCTTATTCCCCCGTACATGATATATATTTCGGTTACACACATAACCATCTTCAGTCGTTTCTGGATCTCTCACTAATGGCGGCTTCTTTTTATATCTTCTTCGTTCTTCTTCTTGAAAGTTCGATGCATGACGTCATCCCATGATTGGTCGATTGTATGAAGCGTATCGTTGATGCTGCCCTCTGTCGTCATTATTTCTAAGCTCTCACGAATGTAGGCATATATACCATTTTTAAAGTTGGCTATTTTTTTAATATTTTTAAAATCAATGGTAATGGGCTCTTTCAAAGCAAGACGGGCCAGAGCGGTACTTTGTTTCTGGAGGTTAATGTCTTTAAAATGTTCGTTTTTTCGCTCTTTAATTTTCCTTTTTGTAACGCCGATGTAGCAATTTTCTTTATTAGTATCGTTTGACATAGAATTAATTTGATCAATCAACTTAATGCCATAGACCCGAACATTAAATTTACCTACGAAAAAGAAATCAATAATAGCCTCAATTACTTAGATGTGAACATAACCAGAAACAATAATCTCATTGAGACCACCATTTTTCGAAAACCTACTTGTAATACTAATATAGTAAATTTTAAATCTAAAACCCCTTTCAACTATAAAATTGCTGCTATTCGTTCCTATATCGACCGCGCTTTCAAAGTGTGTTCTAACAACGACCTCCTTCAAAAAGAAATTGCTTTCATAAAGAAACAATGTCAAGACGCCCACTACCCTCGAGAAATTTTCGACAAAGTTTTCAAAGCTAGGCAACGTAAATTAAATGTTATAGACAACCGTCAAAAAGATAAACCACGTTTTACTACCGCTATCCCCTTTAGCCGAGGGATAGCCAATAAACTTTCTAATATCGCCAGTAAAAAGAACTTCCGTATTCCAATTAAACCTAATAAAACAATCTTTCAGCGCATTAGATCGGAAAAAGACCCAATCAACCCCATCGAAACCGCAGGGATCTATAAAATTAATTTTATGTCAAACGATACTAATAAAGAAAATTGCTACATCGGCGTTACAAAAAGGAAAATTTAAGAGCGAAAAAACGAACATTTTAAAGACATTAACCTCCAGAAACAAAGTACCGCTCTGGCCCGTCTTGCTTTGAAAGAGCCCATTACCATTGATTTTAAAAATATTAAAAAAATAGCCAACTTTAAAAATGGTATATATGCCTACATTCGTGAGAGCTTAGAAATAATGACGACAGAGGGCAGCATCAACGATACGCTTCATACAATCGACCAATCATGGGATGACGTCATGCATCGAACTTTCAAGAAGAAGAACGAAGAAGATATAAAAAGAAGCCGCCATTAGTGAGAGATCGAGAAACGACTGAAGATGGTTATGTGTGTAACCGAAATATATATCATGTACGGGGGAATAAGGTATTCCCAAATAAAAAATTTTAACTAATTATTCCGCCGTATTAAATAATGTTTTATATGTTTTTATCTTGTAGGTTATATTGTAAGCAGTAAGCAACTTTTTTCTTTTCTGCTTTTAAACAATCTGTTTAAGCAAAAAACAAAACATCTGGCGATCCGTTTAGAATATTAGATGCGCAAATCTAAAAAGTTATAAAAGACAAAAAATAAAATAAAATAAGAGGTTGGGGAAAATAGAGCTACGTGGATTTTGAAGCCCTTATGTGTGGGGGCTCTGGACATTCGCCCTGCCATAAAGCTTAAAATTCCCAGTCACCAGGTGGCGATTAAACTTAAAAAACTGGCGATTTACGACATTCTGACTGCCGGCCAGGCCAACATAATGGCAGAGCTAGAAAAATATGTCAAGAAATCACACATAGCAACTGCAAAATCAACCAACAAATCGCACATCACACCAGCAAAATCTATCAACAGATCGCACATACGGCACCTGCAAAATTCAACAGATCGCACAGTTTTAGTCCCCCATGGACGAATTCTACCGTGTGTTAACTCAGTGTTCGCACTAGACTGAGGGATTGTGCAATTCTCGCAATGCAACACAGAACCCCCCCCCAAAAAAAAAAAGAAAAGAAAAACAGTTGCGGGCTTTTCCCGTGTGCTATATTGTTCAATTTTGATGAAGCAGCTAAAATATTTAATGGGATAAAGAATCAAAGATATCATTAAATTCTATTGTTATGAAAATCATTTGTGTATGATATTGCTAATTTTGATATTTATAATCTGCTGAGCTCATTCTAGGTGAGGTCACAGCCCTCTCCAGTAATAGGCCAGCGCGCTGATTCTTGGGAATAGATCACGTGACCAACCGAAGGCGGAAGGTTTAAAATTATTCTGTTCGTCTGCCATCGTTCGCGATTTCATTCTAAATGGAAGCTAAGAACAACAGTCATCCATTTTATCTCTCACATAATCTAATATTGTTTTACTTAAAATAGCTTGTATTGATGCATATGTGTAGAAGAATAGTGCAAGAACGAAAGAAATCAGACAAATAGTAAGTAATTTATTTTATTACATAAAAAATAATTTTAATGTGTTGAGCTTGTTTACATTCTCTACTTTTTTGTATTAGTAATTAACTAATGGTTTTAAAATATGAATCAAAAGCTTGATTAATTTAAAACCTAATTAATTTATAATAACGTTTAATCTAAATTACCGATAATATATGTTTTTTATTTCATTTGTAGGTTATGCCTTTCAAATGTGTTGTTCCTCAATGCAGATCGAACTACGATCCGCCATACGTAACTTGTTTCCGGATCCCGAACGATGAGAAACAAAGAAATTTCTGGATTAACCGGATTCATCGGCAAAATTTCAAATTCACAAAAAAAGCTAGAGTTTGCATTAAACATTTTGCCAGTGAGATTATTGTTCGAGAAGATATTTGGAAGGACAAAGATGGGAATATACATAAGATTCCCCGAGCCAGTCCTGCTTTGACTCCTGATGTGTTTCCAATATATATTTATGATTCCACACCTCATTTAAATATCACAGTGCCCAAAAAAAAGAAAAACTCGTGAGGACAAAGAAAACGAAAATATCCAGCTGTCTTTAAATGTAAGTTTAATAACATACGCTAATGAGACTGAACTAAATAAAATAAGATATCCATCAAGCTGAAATGTACTTACGTGACTGCATAATGAGCTATCCCAAATGGAATTATATTAAAACTGATGAACAATTAATTGTAATTAAATTATGTGTATTGGATATACCCTCAATAGAAATATCTTTTAAGGTAAGCTTAGATTTAACTTTTGAAATATATTATAATAATGACACAGTAAAATCGAATGTTTTGAGTTTGAAATTTAACAAAATACAAAATAAGCATGATATTGATTTATTATTAAAAGTTTGTGATGAATGCAATATTTATGATAAATATATCATAAAGGACAAGGTTTCTAAATCTATTAAATGTTTAGAAGAGTACAGCGGAACTTTAGATGATAAGAAACAGTTATTGTTAAATATGTTAATCGAACAAATTAAACTTAATAATTTACCTAAAGAGAGGTACTTGTTTTCCCCTACATTTCTTCAGTTTGCCTTCAAAATATTTTTGAACTCACCTTCTTGCTACAAAGCTATCAGAAAGTCAAATTTGCTAATTTTACCCCATCCAACTACTTTAAGAAAACTGGCATCTAAACTAAATATCTGCAGTTCATTGTATAAAGTTAAGAGCAATTACTTAGAAAAGGTTAAGTACTCTGTCACAAAGAGAAAAATATATGAATCATTTACTGGATGAAATTTATATTTCTCCAGAATTATCTTTTAAAGGTGGGAAATTGACAGGATCATCTATAACTGATTCAAATAAATTAGCTAAAACAGCTCAAGTATTTTCAATTACTTCTTCTTTTGGCAGCTTAAAAGATGTCATTGCAATTTTACCTATTCACGAGAATTCTGGTACTTTTTTATTTGAGGTAACCAAAAAAATTCTTCAAGAACTGCATGAAATGGGTGTTATGACTAAGCATAATTGCGGATAACAATCAGGTCAATAAATCATTGTTTTCCCATTTTAGTCCTCACCCTTTCGGATACCAAAAACTTCGTTTTAAACAGACATAACAGTAAAAATAAACTGCATGTACGTTTCAGCAGCCACGAAAGTTCTTTCCTTCTTCAACATTAAAGAATTGGTCAGTCCGCACCCATGTAAGAAATCTTCTTACTGTACTATTAACTCATGTTACTGTAAATTTTAAGAGACACTGTACCTCTAACATTGCTTAAAATATCAAAATTAGAATAACTTGTTAAAATCACAGCTGGACAGTTATTTAATGTCTCAAAATATATTTATTAAAGTTGATGTTTTTTTCCCAAATAATTTTTTTTTCTATCTTCATTTTTAAACTTTGTTTAACACTTGTGTTTTGAAAAACGTTTATTTTCAAACGATTTAACCTTTTTAAACTCCAATTTATGCTACTGAAGAGGTACCCTGTCCCTTCATAAATGTTTTTATTTTAACGCTGGTCAATTGCTTAAGTATTTCCATTTCTGTTCGTATTTCCATATCTGTTCCCAATCCATTACCTCATGATAAATGGGTGTGCATGTTTATGGGCAAAAATGTTAAAATTTTTTATAATTTTTATATTTTTTAGTATAATCACTAAGTAATAATTATTGAAATAGCCCATAGATTGTAATTACACAATGTTGAACGTGTAACTTTTACAAGTGCAAATAACAGAAATTATCAATTAATTTAAGGGTGAAATTACTTTGTTACTTCCTTTATGGAAATACTGTGAAGTTAGATAATTTTCAATAGTGAAAATGTTAATCTATATATATTGTTTACTTTTATGTAATAAGATGCAAATTGTTTGTGAGCGTATATATATGATTTTGAAAATAAAGTTACTGAATTGATACGTTTTGATTCATTTTAGTATATCCATGCTATTTTTATTTATAGATTTTCTCCTTGAAAATAGAATCTATATAATTATTATTTTCATTATTTAAAATGATTTAGCTACAGTAAAATACTTTATTCCCCCGAAACTCTGAATAATTTAATGGAAATCATTATATGAATTGAATACTGAATAATACATAGTTAAAATGATTCAAATTAAAATATAATGAAATAGTAAATTGCTTTCCTGGTATATAACATATTGTTTACAAAGAAGGCCTATTATCAAAATATTATCTTTATAATACCAAAAATAAAATAAATTATCTTTCAGATGTAACTTTTTTATTGGTAAAAATCATTACATAAGAGATGGTAAAATTTTTCAGTCATGTAATCATTAATTGTTTAGTAAAATATTAAGTTTGTTTTCTGGTTTGTGCACTGCGGTCACATGTAGGGAAAGGGGAAATTCCGCCTTCAGTCGCCGCCATTTTGAATCAGCGCGCTGGCCTATTACTATAGAGGGCTGTGGTGAGGTCAGTGGTGCACCGCACCCCGATAATGAAAAACTAGAAGTTTTTTTTTTAAATCTCTAAGATAGTTTCTTTAGCGGTTTTATTTGTTTAACTGTTATTTGTTTGCTTACACATAATGTGTTAATGATACTTGTCAAATGAAAGGGAGGAATTTGCACAACTTTTATGGTAATAGAACTCGTCCATCTTCTTTCCCTCTCCTGGAAGCGATCGGGATTCCCAGTCTGGGTAGTAGCGGACGGTGATGAGAAGGGGGAGGAAATGAACTGTGTAAAAATTGATTCATCTATAGTTTTTTTTATTAATGGACCGATTTGTTTGAAGTTTTGGGGATCACTTTTAAATGCGAAAATTGATTCAGAGTCTAAATTTTAAAGACATCTTAATTTGTTCAAAAGTTAGAAATTTAGTAATTAGTTAAAAACATTAAAAGCCTAAAATCTCCGTAAAATGATTAAAACACGTACCATGAGCGCTTTCGACAGCCTAGCCCCTGTCATCATCAGAACTGAGCTGCTTGGCCGTTCACCGCTTCTTCTTCACCAAGGCCTGCCACGATTGCTCGATCTGCGCATGCGCCATGTCGTTGACAGCTCCCTCTTGTGTCATTATTTCCAACGCTTCCCGTCTTAAGCCATAATTGTGGTTATTGTAATTAGCTATTTTCTTGACATTTACGAAATCTATATTTATATTTTCCTTTAAGGCTAGGCGGGATAGAGCGGTACTTTGTCTATTGTATTTTATGTCGTTTATGTGTTCTTTAATTCTATCTTTAATTTTTCTTTTTGTAACACCAATGTAGTATCCGGGAAGGTTGGAATCTTTATTGATTTGTAATAAAGATTACATGCATATATCACACAATTTACTGCATATATCACAAATATATCCTATATATATCACAAATATATCTAGCATATAGCACAAATAGTTCTTTTACCAGGGGCACTAATAAGAATTATTTTACGCTGTATGGAGATCTCTAACTACTGAACCGATACAAAAACTTTTTTCACTGATAGAAAGCTATACTATTCCTGAATATTATAGGCTACCTTTCATGCATGTAGCAGAAATAAGTTCTTTTGCAGGGACATTCAAAAGAATTCTAATACATTATGATATATGGACATTTCTGTAACTATTAAACTGATTTTAAAGATTTTACCACTGAAAGCTTACTTTATTCTTGAGACCCATAGGCTAAAATTCATGCATGTAGC
Organism: Cheiracanthium punctorium; assembly: GCA_038373885.1. Taxonomy (NCBI): domain Eukaryota; kingdom Metazoa; phylum Arthropoda; class Arachnida; order Araneae; family Cheiracanthiidae; genus Cheiracanthium; species Cheiracanthium punctorium. The sequence continues at coordinate 477,122 of JAWZYV010000554.1, forward strand.
ATAATTTACAGGAAAACTCAAAATAATTGATAAATACTGTCAACTGTCTCCATTCGCCAAATGAGGGAAAAAGACTATCTAAACTTATTAAATCTACATTTTCAATGTCTTACATTTCGAAAAAGGTGTTGCTTCTTATCGACAATTGTGCAGCACGTCCTCATTGAGATTGCTTGAGGAACATCCAACTGGAATTTCTACTCCCTAGGACCACAGCATTAGTGCAGCCAATGGAAAGAATCAGTCGAGAGAATGCGTCAAACGACGCTAGATAAGTTCTTCAAATGTTGATTAAATGTGGTAAGACTGATTTTACTATGCTTATGTATGTACTGTGTAGATTGCAAAAATTCACAAATAATTTTTTTAACAATGAATAAAGTTTGTGGGCTATCGCAATTCTTGTTTGTATTCTCTTCAGACATGCGTGTCGCACAATAAAGATTTCAATGTGCTTATTAAGGTAACAAACTAAAAATTTAAATTGAAAGTCATTGACTGAAGTAAATAGTCACTTAATTTTTGTCTGAAAATAAAGTCTGAGCAGAGTTCATGTCATTTAAAGCACAGAAGATTTTGGTTTGAATATGTTTTAGATAAAGAAAGACAAAGTAGGTATCTTTTCTGTGGTTTATTGGAACAAATGATGACAGATGAATTACACACAGCACAGGAGATCATGATGACCTTTTTATAATAAGTCGTCACCGGCGATGTTTTAGATTTAAAAACACAACACACTGAATCATCTGGATATATCAGCACGGATTGCATGGGTCCCCGATCTGGTTCTATTGAATCACATCAGTCGACCGACACGGCTCACAGCAAAAATCTTTCAATTACGCACACATCACGGCAACAGCGTCTGAGGGAGGAGCTCATAGACTGAAAAGTAACTTGTGATGCCTTTTTATATCTGCCAGTTAGTGCGGGACTACGATAGATATTTGCATAGGAAAATAAAGAGTTCTTATTTTATGCAAATTAGAAACAACGCCATCTATCAGCGAGAAATATAAACTTTATTACAGCGGTAAAAAAATATGACTATGTTTACACCGCCATTTTTAAATGTTAACGAACTTACGTTTTCACTTAAAACCTTTTTGTAAACTTATTTTAAAAGTTTTCTTTCTTCACTTTAGCGAATTTAGAAATGGAATGTCATGGAAATAAAAGGTAAGTAAAAAAAATTGCGTTTTTTTTTCCTTCTAACAATGCTGCTATATAATAATTAGCATATTTTGGGGAATGTTCGTTTAATTGGACCAGCCAGTTAATGGGACCAAAACGGTCTCGTCCGGATGTGGTCCGATTATCGGAGTCGACTGTATACAAAATATTATTTATATACAGAATTCAATGTATACAAATACAATATATTGGTTACATAAAGTGGAATTGGCGAAAATGTGTGGAATTAAACTTCCAAAATATATAAAGGGATGAACAACTATGTACTGGAAATCACTTAAGGTTTGCAAGCATTTGGCGCAGATCACAATTATTTGGCAATTTTTCACTTGCTCTCGGCTAACCGAATAAAATCCAAACCCCTCAAAGAATTAAAAAACTCTACCGGATAGTTACTGATTTCATTGTCATCATAGCAAACTATTTTACCTTAGCTATGGTGATATGGTCTCTATTCATCAGATATTCGATTAAGTCAGCATTAATAAAAGTACAATCATCATTTATAGGTTCTATTATAACTGACTTCAACATGTAATCTGAGCGTATGTTTTTGGAAATATTTCTATACACTTTATTAATAATATTATTTTCATTCCCCATTATATAATTGCTGAGGTATTTCTTCAACAACATTTTCAAGGAAAATTTGCTTGAGCATACTTTGTGGCGGGACATTGTAAAGAAATTGCTGATTTGGCATGTTCTGTGGAACGTTTTAGTCATTTACATTTCACCAAACTGGGGAATAATTTCACTTTTTGCAAATTTTGTTGTAATACTATAACCTTATAGTACTGCTGAAACTTACTGTTACAGTAGAAGATCTTTATAATGCAAACCTCGAAACGCAAGGTTTTGCGTTATATAGAATTTTGCGATATATGGATCATTCACTTATATCATTAAACGTCCCTAGTAAACATATTAAAATATAGCTGGAACACATAAATATAATGCTTAAAACTTCTTTTAAATACAAATACTACTTTAAAAAACAAAAAAATGGAATTTATTTATTTACAGAAAAAATAAATAAATTGAAATTACCAAAAGCATTAAAGTTTATTTGTTAAACAATATATTACTTTTGATTTATTTTAGAATTTGCAATCTCTCAACAAATAACTTTTCTTGCAGCCTTTGAACAGGTAATAATTTTACTTTGGTTACACAGTCTTGTGTTTCTATGAATTTAAAATATTGATCTCTTATGGAAATTTCTTCAGATTCTGAAAGTTTTTCAACTTTCTCTCCAGCATTTGGTTCTGTTTCAGAATTGTTTTCCTCTTGTTTTGAAACAGAGGAAATTATTTCAGCACTGGTCAAATGATTAGCAATTTGTGACTTATCATCCATTACCAAATATTCAAAACTGTTTTCTTCATGCAGGTTTGCAAACTGAGTACATTTGTGCATGCATTTTGTGCACAATGCATTAGTTCAGAGTTTTCATTTTAACTAATGATGGCTTAAATCGAGTTCCAAAATTTAGTTTTAAAATAGTGTTACATTGAGAAAACTCTCCCTCCCTTACTTCTCATAGACTGTTTAAAAGTATTTTACTGTCAATACAGAGACAAGCATATCGTCGGGCGGGGGCGTGTGCCCCCCCCCCAAACTTTGTTTAGAAAACCGTTCTTTTTAAAACCTTTCTTCTTGCCAAAATTAAGGAAACATGGCTATTCTTATTTTAGAATATGCTATGTGTATTCCCTCACCCACACACACACACATAAAAAAAAAAAAAAACATTTTGGTGATGCTGCGTATGATTTAGGAAGCCAAGTAACGGCATACGATTTAATATAAAACAAATCAATGTTTTTAATTTACAAAGAGAAATATAACTAAATAAATAAACGTCTGTTTGGGAAGTCAATGGTAGAAGAGGGAGAAACATTTCTTCCTCTTTGACCCAGTGGGCCAGCTGTTATGCTGATAATGCATAATGCATGCATGGGAGAATAATTGTTTATTTTAAGCTTGGCATGTTGTAGGATATATCTAATGTCTCAAAATTAATTCACTACGAAAGCAATAAAAAAAAAAGCAGATCGTAGAAATTTCTTAATTGTGATTTTCTCTGCAGGGATGTTAACTCCAACACTCGATTTGGGAGCACCCTGGGAGCAGAAAAAATTTCATTTGGGAGCACCTCGGGAGCAGAAAAATTCCATTTGGGAGCAGAAAAATTCCATTTGGGAGCAGAAAAATTCCATTTGGGAGCAGAAAAATTCCATTTGGGAGCACCTCGGGAGCACAAAAAAATAGTTTCCGAGAGGAAAACTAAGATTTGAGATCAGAATTAACATGATTTTGGAGCATAAAATTGAAGATTTAGGAACACAATAAATGCATACAAGAAAAGCAAAGTTTGCGAGCAAACACCATTTGCTAAAAGCAAAACACTATTTGAAAGCACTTTAGGAAAGCTCTGGAAAAAAAAAAGGGTGTATACAGGCTATGCTATCAGCAACTTGGTAAAAACAATACATATCAAGAGTCAGCAACCTTTCTGTGGTTAAGTCATTTTTTTCCTACTCAAGAACCATGAGTATGATTTGTATGCGGCTTGCGAGCCACAGGTTGCCGATCCCTGTCCCTTTTTTTTTCTTTTTCAGAATCATTTAGGGAATCTTCCTCTCGAAAAAGAGAGCACAAATAAAATGAAAACTAAATTTTAAAACAAAAGCTTCTATCTCATTCTTTGGTTCTATTACAAATCACAAGTAGTACTAAATGGAGATTTTTGAAAACCTAAATATTATACCTCTTATACAACAACACGTAATTGGTAAGCAGTATCGAAAACAAAATAAATTTGATGGTTAGAATAATTAAATGTGTGTACTTTTAATAGCATATGCTTTTGTATCAGTAATTTAACCTCATCTAATATTTACATATTCATCTATAATACTTGAACACAATATACAAAGCAAATGTAAACAAAAAATATTTAATGACTGTTGAGAGAAATTAAGAATTATGGGAAGCTAAAAATTAAGATTATGAGAAATTAATAATGAGATTACAAACTAAGTATCATAAGTTATCTAGTTTTCTATTTATTCTTTTTTTTTTATTTTTATTAATTTCTTTTTGAGCTTTTTCATTTTCTTCTAATAGTTTTAATGTTTTTGCAAGTCTATCCTTCCCTTCCGTTGTTCGAATCTGTCCACTTTCTATAACAGCCAGTGGCGGCTCGTGACCTGCTTCAGTGGTGGGGCCCGAAAAAAATAGTGTAGTTCAAATCGGGAAAATACATGTACATAGAGCTGTGGCGGATCGTTACCCATTTCAGAGGAGGGGGCTTTTTTTTTTTTTTTTTAAAGCTCGAAAAGGTAAAACATATGAATCACTTTTGTAAACAGTGTGAATACATAAAATCTTTTCGAATAACAAGTTATGAAAGGCGTATTGATTTCTCCTTTAAGTTTTCATTTAAAGACAGCAGATTTATTTTGCACCAAAAAAACATTTTCCTCCATTTTTCTTTCTCAAAAAGGTACAATATCAATTAAAAAAAAAAAAAAAACAATGCATGTGTACATGTTGAAAAACGTATTGGTACATAATGTTTCATCTCCAAATAGCAAATCGTGCCCCTTCATAAACAAAAAACGGTGCCTGTTGCGATGATTACCGTAATTTATGGAAGAAACGCCGCACCCACGAAAATGAGCTTAGTTAGCTAGAAAATCGTCAAAAACGCCGCACCCGGCATAAACGCTGCAGCCGCGATCGTTGGTGTGTGTGTGTGGAGGGGGGGTGATCGTGGTCAGAAGTCAATGCCAGATAAAATTCAATGTTTCCTAAAATAATTTCTTAATTAACAAAAACTAAATAAATAAAAAGTATGTTGCATTACTTATTAGACCTAATTTATTAAAAAAGCTATTAAGTTGATCGGATATATTTCGGTAGAAATTGGATAAACGGTAAAAAAAATCTCCTTTTTTCTTCCCCTTCCCATAGAATGTTTTAAAGTATTTGCCACTATTTTACGAAGCTTACGATTTCTATTTTCAAATAATCAGATATCAATGTTTATATTCACAAAGGTGAATTTATAGAAATAAAAAAATAACTTCTAAAAACCTTCTTGCATCGGCACAAAGTTCGGAGAGACTACCAGGCGCCATTAAAATGAAAACAGCAATCGATGTGTGAGAAGAGGCTCCAGTTAAAAGTAAACATCCCCCCCCCGCGGATGGCCAGCTGTTGATTATGTAATGAGCTTGCTTCAGCATATTGTTGTTTTAAACTGAATGTTGTGTAACAACCCTTGATGGTATTTATTTATTGTTTTTTATATTTATAACATTGGGATTTATTTTAAAAGCACTCAGCATTTCTTGAGCATACCAATTAGTTTGCAGTGTTAATTCCATAGAGTGCACAGGGCGCAAAGCCGCACGGCGAAAAAAACAAATCTTTCAGATTAACTTTATTTATTTATTTATTTTTGGGGGAGGGGGAGGGGGGGGTTAAACTCTCACCGTGCGCAACATTGACTAATTTTGGCTGAAATTCAGTATTTTAAGAACAATAGAGGTTCATGTGAAAAACGGGTGCGTTTAATAGAGGGTAGTGCACTTTTGCGGTATTTTACAGAACTTTAACCCTTCAAAATATATATTCAAAACTTCATTAAAATTTAATTATAGATCTAAAATGTAGATGTAAAAGATTTACTTCTATTTTTTTTTCTTTTTACTTAATTGAGGAGACATCGGTTGGATGTATGAAGCCATCCACTTCAGAGCACGGGACATGGACCCATCTTAGGGTGCTCTGACTTTCTCCAAAACTGGATCAAAGATCAAACCTCTTTTCTATGGGGGTAAGTTCGCATTCTGATTCGCTACGCTGTGATCTGTGCACGCTAAACAGTACGTGTCGGTGGCGGCGCCATCTTTTGAGAAAATTTTCACGAAACGAATTTTTCGATTTTTCGTTGAAGATCGGCTTTTTAAGCCGATCTTCAACGAATTTTTTAATATTGTAAATGCCGCACCTGGTAGAAACGCAGCACTTACTATTTCTTAACTTTTAAACTCATAAACGTCGCGGCGTTTCTTCCATAAATTACGGTACTTGTTTGCCTATCTGGCCGGCCCTGATTGAGGTGACTAACAAAGCCCGACTGGTCTGATCCGGGGCGGGTAGAATGGCTTCGGAATGCAGCTTTCGTACGCAGTTTGAATCTTGCTTTACTGCTAACTAGCTTTCAATACACGCTTTAAAAGATAAATGAACGTGGCAAAAATTTAACAAAGAGTCAAAATGACGTATTCGGCGCAGACCGGCGCAAAAATCGGCTAAAAGCGCAGTTCGGCGCAATATTTGTGTTTCGGCGCACCCTGAAAGAGTCAAAATGACGTATTCGGCGCAGACAGGCGCAAAAATCGGCTAAAAGCGCAGTTCGGTGCAAGAATTTGTTTCGGCGCAGAATTAACATCCCTGTCTCTGTTTACATCCGCAGTGTTAATGTGGTTTATAGAATTGCGGTATATCGATCTTCTACTGTATTACAGTTGGCTCTCTACTTAACGACGATCTCTATTTAAAGACGATCCCCCTTATTCAGATAGATTTAGTAGCTACTAAATCACCGACTAAACAAAAGTGCGCCTGGAACAAGCGCTCTGATTGGTCTACTAAACTTCCCTGTTAACTTTTCCCTTATTTTCCCTTGGTTTTAGTCACATGTTTCTCCACCCACTTACTAACTTAGTAACTGAACAATAGATTTAGCAGCTACTAAATCTATCTGAATAGTAGCCATGATTTCAAAGTCCCGGACGCTCCAACATAAAAAATCTCTATTTAGAAACGATGCCGTTTCTGTTTAACGACGATTTTTCTTCTACATGATAAACTTTTTTTTTTTTTTTTTTTTTTTTTTTAACTTCTTATCTGCAACTGGGGAACCTTCTGTGGGCGAACAAGTTTGGTTTCAATAACAGAATAGGACTTTCCTTGATGTTTGCAATGCTTGAATTAGACTTGTTACAATGAGAGAAAGGGGGAGGGGAATTCGGGGATTACTGTTGAGCGGGAGATGGGCTATCCTTCACGGAGCTCTGGGGCGGTGGTCAAATCAATCAATTGACCCTCCCTGTTGTCATACGACTTACAATAGCTGACCTGTGCAATAGCAACCCTTTCTCATTCCTTCCAAGAAGCAGGTGTTTGGTTATGTGTTCATTTTAGAAAATTCATGGTTGTGTGTAGCAGCTCATATTCGTACAAACACAAGGCAAGCAGAGAAAAATGGCATCAAAGCGAAAACATCTTAAGCTACACGAAAAGGTGAAAATAATTGAAGAGTGGGAGAAAAGTTTTGGAATTTCAAAAGACCAATTCGCAAGATAATTTCAGATACCCGAGTCTACTCTCAAGGGTATTTTAGCATGTAAAGAAAAAATTCTTGAAGCAACAAAACAGTTTGGTTTGGGATCCAAATCCAAATGACAGAAAATTCAATGTGGCCGATCAGAAGTGTTTGATAAGGCACTCCTAGAATTGTTTCGTGAAGCAAATCCATCCAACATTCCAATTTCCGGTGTAATATTTAAAGAAAATGCTATTCTTCTGGCAGAAAAGTTTGGAATGCAAAATTTTCAGGCTTCGGCTGGCTAGCTAGCAAAATTCAAAGAAAGATATGGACTTGCATTCAAAAGCATATCAGGTGAAAGTGGCTCTGTAGATGAAAAAATAGTGGAAGAGTGGAAAAGGGATATTAGTGGATATGACCAGAAAAACATATTCGATGCAGATGAGACTGGCCTATTCTACAATATGATGCCTAATAAAACTTTATCGTATAAGAGCGAGACATGCTTTGGCGGAAAACTCAGTAAGGAACGATTGACTGTTTTACTATGCACTAATGCTGATGGATCAGAGAAACTTCCACCTCTACTTATAGGCAAATTAAAGAATCCAAGGTGTTTTAAGAACACCAATAAGAAACCCTGTGAATAACAGAATAACACAAAAGCATGGATGACATCATCGATTTTTATTGACTGAATAAGAAAATTTGTTGCAAAAATGCATAAAGAAAAGAGGAGAGTTTTACTTTTACTCGACTGCTGTACAGCACATCCTCCAAATATTCCTGGACTTACGAATTTGACTATTCATTTCTTACCAGCGAATTGCACAAGCAAGTTGCAGCCATTAGACCTGGGTATCATTCGCAGTGTCAAAGCATACTACAGAAAGTCTTTAATAAGGAAATTAATAAACAATTCGGCCGAAAGAGACAGAATGAAAACTAGAAAATTTACGATCTTAGAAGCAATGCACATTGTTACAGCTTCATGGAAAGAAGTTTCTTCATCCACAATAAAAAAACTGCTTTCGTGTTGCTGGAATTTACAGTGAAGAAGTTGGACCTCCTTTTGGAGTGCAAAGTATGGATCTAGAAATTAACGAAGATGACATTACCCCTGAACAATGGAGGAGTCTTGTGGAAGATGATGTCACAATTCAAGATTTCTCTAATTGTGATGAATCTGATTTAACAACAGATTACAGAAATATAGAAGAAATTTTTGAAGAAATACGAAATGAAAACACAGTGTCAGACAACGAAAACGAAATTGAGAATACGCCACCGTCTTACACAGATGCGGCTTCTGCTCTAGATGTTCTCCGACGTTATATCATCTCATTGAACATGGAAAATGACACATTTACCATTTTAAAAAATCTGGAAGAGAGAATAACAAAAACAAAACAAAAAATGAAGCAATCAACACTTTTAGATTTTTTTAAAACATAATTTTATTGTATTGTTTGTTTGTATTTTTTTTAAATGTAACTTAAAACATTTTTTGTGAATAAAATAATATAATAGTAATAAAAAAAACATTTTTAAACACGCCAATATATTAGGAAATATATTGACAGTTCTAAGCCTGTAAAGTGTGAAGGGAATTTTTTTTTTTTTTTTAAACAAATTCTGTTTAAGGACAATTTTTCGCAGTTCCTTGAAAGTCGTTAAACAGAGAGCCAACTGTATTTCAAAATTGACACAACAACCAGGGGCAAGGCCTTCGGTCCGTGCAAGATGCACAGATGAGTAGACAGTTTCAGAAAAATGAGGAGTTTTAAACTCGGCTTCAACGCAGGGGCGTAGCCGGGGGGGAGGGGGGGGATGATATCCCCCCCCCCCCCCCCGAATTTTTTTTTGGATTAGTGTTGAAATTCCGTCTATTTATACACATATAAGTTCATATCCCCTCCCACCCCACCCCCCGAAAAATTTTCCTGGCTATGCGCCTGCTTCAATGCATTTAAATAGCATTATAAATAGATTATGCATTTTAATAATCTTTTTTCCAAAGGAACAGTTTATAGGATTATTATATTTGTTCCTTTTTGCAAAGAAACTTCCATTTATATAAGATTCTTAGTGCTGCCATCTTTTGATCATAAAGGAAATCATTCTAAATGGATTCGCTTGGAAAGGGAGATGACGCAGGCAGTTCATTAGCCAATGAAATATCGCGAAGGTTTTGAGGGGAATGTACTGTGAAGAGAGAGCCACATCATCTCTGGAATGATAGCATCCAACTATCGACTAAACTGTTAGCCCAGTACAACCCCAAGCAATAACTACTTATAAGTAATGTCCTTAAACCAGCTTATGTACTGGTATCTAAAAACGTTATTCTAGTCACCTTTATAACTTTAAACTCAAATGAAAACGATTTAATCTATCACTTACTCTGTATAGGTCCATATTAAATCTAAAGAGTAGCTCAGCCAAAAATGCAAGTCGGCAGAATCGCCATGTTGAACAAGGATGATGCAATTGCGGAGCTGTAGTGACGTCACATCGTCAACAACGAATCGCTCGCTCCTAAGTGATGTTGCAATTGGGCCACGTCATACCAACACCCCCTAGAGAGGAAAGCCGCGGCGCTAACTTGTGACGCCACACCGAGTAGGTGAAGCATTTCCACTGGGTTTCTTCTCTCTCCCGCGGCCGCTGAGAGGAACTTAGCTGGGAAGTTTCCAAGCAGTCTCTCATTAAAAGGTGTTGGATGTTTTTAACTGCAAGCGTTTAATTTTGTAAATGCAGAATATAAAATATAATATACATTGCTTGACATAGATTAAATTTACTGATACGTGATATACGTGGTATATATACAAAAATTTTATTAAAAGAATAAAGATGTATGCAAGGAAAAACTTTTTATGCTTAGTCTCTTACCTTTCAACTTTAATGAAGTGCTTCCATAGTTAAAAAACTCCAGCTTCTTGACAAGTGACCAGCTGCATTTTAGCCTTGAGGCATAACAGTAAATAATATTTATGCCCCAAAGGTCAAAACATAGCTAGATAAATTGACTATCTTCCTCAGATAATTTCCTAAAACTGATAATGAAACATTGACTATATATTAATAGCGCAACTTAAGGGTGTTACATGTATATTATATTTTATATTCTGCATTTACATCGGAGGGGGTGGAGTGGGGGGGTGCTGGATATCCCTCTTAACCCATTTTTGTATTTTTGGCCATTGGTGCATAAATGCCCCATTACAATAAATATTTTTTTATTAACACTATTTTTCACTAATTTTATTTTGCTATTTCCAAGAGTTTTGAAGACATTTATAAAATATTAGTAATTTAACTAAACACTTTCTGTTGAGAAATTTTCAACAGAATTGCTGCTTTTCAACTTCAAATCGTTATTGACAAATTCAACTTTTTAAAAGTGTGTAATTATTCCCCTTGATATTAATAATGTGTTTTTATAATAGATTTAAGTCGCAAGTTTTTAAAATTAAATTAAACAAATGTCATAAACTAAATTTTTTAAATTTAAATATGCAAAAATGTATGCCAATGATGTATGAAAGGAAAAACTTTTTATGCTTAGTATCTTACCTTTCAACTTTAATGAAGTGCTTCCATAGTTAAAAAACTTCAGCTTCTTGAAAAGTGACCAGCTGCATTTTAGCCTTGAGGCATAACAGTAAATAATATTTACGCCCCTAAGGTCAAAACATAGCTAGATAAATTGACTACCTTCCTCAGATGATTTCCTAAAACTGATAATGAAACAATGACTATATAGATACGCACCATTTTTTTCTTATATATTATTTTTCATGCATGAAACTTTTTTTGTATCTTAATGAGTGTAATTTAAGCATATTTTAATATTAAAAATAATATCTCATTTTATAAAATTTTCATGCTTGGCCTGAAATGGATTAATTTTGGCTGAAAATGTTCGCATATAAAGATGAATTAAAGAAAAGAAAGAGGAGAAAAACAGATTTTTAAATTTTTGTAGTTGAAAAAACATGCATTAGAGAGGAAATATGAATAAATAAATTTGGGTTAAGTCTATAGCTGAACCTCAAACTCATGAAATCAAGAAAAACATTCAAATATATCAAGGGGAATAACAACTTTCAAAATTATCCACAAATACCTAATTTTCGACTTTCTACATATCCTATGTTTGCTATTCTATATAAAATTGTACATTTTAAAATAATACACGAAAATGAGAGTATTTTCCCAAATTCACAAAATTTTGAGTTAAATTTTCAGTTTCACAAAAACAGGATTGTGAAAAGTCTGGACCGACTCATGTATTACAAGATCCAGCTTCATTAAGCACATAATAGCATAACTTAACAAGTAAAGGATAAAGCTATTAAAATAATCTCAGAAATAAGGATTTATGTACTTAACATAGATATTAATTATATACATTTTCATACTTATGCTAATGTTTACCACAGGACACATATTCTCAGATATATAGTGTAATGTATAGATATATATATATACACACACACACGCACATAATATATAAGCAGGTATGTGTTTGTCATCGGTGAAGAAAACTACTAGCAACACTAGGAAAATCGGATTTTTAGAACACTGGGCAAAAAAAAAAAAAAAAAAAAAAAAAATCTGCTGTATTTATTTTAGTTTAATGTAATATAATATAGTTCATTTTATATAAATAAGAGAAAACATTCAGTATAATTGATCAGCATAATACATTAGACTTAACTAGCAAAAGCATACAGCAATAAAAATAATCTTGCTCTATTATGCATCCTAAAAATAAACCTATTAATAAATATTAATGTGTATATAATAATTATAAATATCTTTATACACATGTTAATGTTTACTACAGCACATGCATTTACACAAACATAAATCTTAATAATGAATAATGTTACAAGCACAAAACTCTCAGAGATAGTTGTTTTGTGTTCAATAAAAGTTTTTCAATTTTTATAAGGCGTTTCTTTTTTTTATGCGTGTTCAGTTACATCATTTCCTAACTTTGTAAAAGCAAACAAATTAGTTGAATTATCATAATTAGCAGTTTTAATGTCAAATAGATCTTTCAAGTTTTAAACAAGTCTTACAAATTTTTTTTACAAAACGAAATCGGAAGTGGTGCAATGCTCTAAACAATTCTTAAAATTTTGTGTTGCATTAAATTCAATACTGTACAGGCATACACTTACAAAGATATCCTTGTAAAACATTGTAGGAATGATGTAATTAAACTCAGAAATTAAGCCATGTGTAGTTTGAAAACTGTATATGCGATCTACACATATGTTATACACACACAAATATACCAAGTTTAAAATAATATAAATCTGCATTTTATATACCAATTAATCAGTCAAAAGTAAATATAATAAGATTAAAGCAAAACACCTTAGAGTGTTGTGCTGGCGTAAAATCCTTTCTTAGGATCACTTTCAGCCACTTTTTTTAAAAGTTTTCTTCTAGTGGAAATCCAAATAATTGTACTTTTAGGATTCCCAAATAATTACTGCGGAACATAGGAACACGGCAAACACACACCATTTTATATCTTGCGAAATACACTAATTAAAGATGTATTTACAAGTATAATGTTCCAGTCATTCAAAATCTGGTAGTGATGTTGTGTAGCATGAAGTCAGCTTTACCTAAGTGGCGTTATACGTCGATCCTACAAGATTAAAAGGACTGAGTCTACTCCGTGATATAAAAGAAGATGAAATTTAATATAGTATTTTTAAGTGGTATTTAAGTTCCTGTTTAGCACTCCGGCATTTCTTAATGAAAGGTATTGACTGTTATCTATCTTTGAGCTCAATGTAAAAGCCATGGTTCTTTCTCTAAATAAGCTAGAATTGAAATCTTTAACTAAAGGTATGACTTGTAAATTCCTAAACTCAATAGCATTTTAATACATCCATCTAGTCATTTTTGTAATTGTTTTTGTTAAATATTTTAATGTTAATAAACTAAAATGTTTAGTTAAATCAAAGTCTCTTTAATGAGTTTCAAACAAAACACCTTTTTATTTCAGGTACTTAGGCTTAATTTCAGCAACGTTTCCATTCTGCTTAAGTTAAATTTACTCTGCTAATTAATGAATTAATTTCATAATTAAACATCTCAACTTTTGTCATACATTTAACCCGAGCAGGTGCATATCCAACATCCAGATTCTTAGTGCTGTCATATTTTGATCATAAAGGAAATCATTCTAAATGGATTCGCTTGGAAAGGGAGATGACGCGGGCAGTTCATTAGCCAATGAAATATCGCGAAGGTTTTGAGGGGAATGTACTGTGAAAAGAGAGCCAAGTCGTCTCTGGAATGATAGCATCGCTCTAGCGACTAAACACCACAAGATGGTGACTGCGTTGATTATAAAAGAAATATGAAAAATGCATTTATGTATGTGAATGTTGATCTAAGCACAAGAGAAAACGTCAATGTTTAACTGTGGAATTCGTTTCATTTGATCTTAAATTAAAATAAATAAAATCATTTGTGATGATTTTTTAAATTGAACCATTTTTTGTTTTTTTCTGAAAAATTCCTTCGTCATTTATAAGAAAATGCACTGCTGTTTCGTGTAATTTATACTAAATATTATTTTGCTATAGTAGTAAAATTGTTTTATGTCGATTATTTATTATTATTATTATTATTATTTTTTTTTTTTTTGTTAAATACTTTAAACATTAATGTGGGGGGGAAAAAAGAAAAATGCATTCAATTGAATAAATTTATGAATGAAAATAAAAAATTAATTTGATGCTGATTTAAATTAACTAAACAGTATGCTTGTGTAGATAAACATTTTTATAAATGAATTTTTGTGCCTTTCAGGTGCTAATTTCCCAATGTTTGTAATGGCGCAATGTTTGTAATGGTGGTACTATTTTCTCTTTAGATAAGTTTTAAATTCCATTTTAAATAAGGAATATAAGTCATAATTGTTTATATTACACATTATAGCAATTATCTTACAGTAAATAAAACCCTTCAGAGCGGCCAAATAACCTCGGTACGGTGGTAGGGTGGCCGATCAGAGAGGTTTCACTAAAGTGAACTCCTGGTTGTAGATAAACTTAAAATTCGGTCCCCAGGTTCACTATAGCGAGATTTGACTATTATACTTTTTACCTTGGCTAAATAAATTTCTGTGGTCACATTGTTTTTAAAATGATGCATTGATTTCATAAAGAATAAATAATAAAGTGCAATCTAAACAATAACTTTATTGTTCAGAACAAGAATTTATGCAACATTTCACACAAAATGAAAACTTTTTAGTCAAGACATTGTAAGAATTTTTTTTTTTTTTTAATCAAGACTTGCAATATAAGCCATTGTCTTTCTTTTTTATAGTCCATCCTTCCATCATAATTTTCACAGCTATATTATCCCTAAAAGAGGGGGAAACAAAAAAGTTGTAATAATAAAACGCTTTAGTAATTAAGATTTCAAAATTATAAAAAGAAAATAATCCAAAACATTTGTTATTTACAACAAAATACACTTAATTATAAATAATTAGAAATACTAAGTTTAAACCAGAGATGTCTCATGCATATATTTATGTGGTGTAGTAAACATGTAATCATTACAGACATAGCATTTTGTTTCTTTTTCTGAAATGTTATATAAGCATAACACAATTTCACTGAGTTATACTATAAATAAATTCAAATTTGTAAAAGAAATACTGGGAAACAAAAACACATCATTTAATATAATTAATCACATACTGTTCATTAGTAAAATATATATAATTATATTCCAATGTAATTATAAGTATGATTAATGTTTTAAAAAGAGAACATACCTCAAATTACTTCAGCAAAACATAAAATTATTTCGGAACAGCTTAGATATTTGCCACCCATGGCAACTTAATTCTTTCGCAATTTGCACAGGCAAATAACGGATAATCATTTCTCATTAAGCTTGCCATGAAAACAGTTTTATGCGTACTAGCTGCCAAGTTGACCAGCTTCGCCACCCTACACCTTACTGTTCTCACTGGCGTAGCCAGGATTTTGTTTCGGTAGCGGCACAGCGAATTTATTCAACTAATTAATATTCTAATTATTAATTGTAATTAGAAATATTTTAATTATTAATTAATCTTAAATTTAAAAAAATATTAATTATAATTAGAAATAATATTTAAGTACTAATTATAACTAAAAATAAGATTCTAATTGTTAATTTTAATTATAATATTACTTAATTAGTAATTTCACAAAAATATCCTTAAATATATGTTTAAATATGCTATTCAGTATTAATTTCGCGACTCAATTAATAATTCTTCAATATAATTATCTCTGTAGGTAGATGCTTATGTACCGGTTTGTCTGACGATTATCTCAACCAAATAAGATTTTTTTTTTTTTTAATCCAGGCCCGTATCTGCTACTACAATAAGTCTTATTCTACAATAAATATATCTAAAGGAAGATACTGAAAAGAAAACTAAATAAAGGATTTTTAAACTCAATAAATGACCGTAGTAAAAAAAATATTTCTATGTAAAATTTTCTTTTTATAAACAGGAAATATATCAATCTATCCCGGATTTTCAATCAACTCATTTGCAGCTGCATATAACTAATACATACAGGCTGATTCAAAATTAGTGTGACCAATTTTAAAAGCGTATAATTATTTATGGTAAATTTTAATTTACCACCTGTTTTATTTTAAAAATTAAATGTTTAAATTACCAATCGAACTACTCATTAGTGGGAGTAAATTTTGGCTCCGAAATTAGATCCTCACAAATCTGAAACGAAATTTTTAAGATTCTGTAGGATGGTTGCTCGAATTCTGTTATAAATAAAGCATTTAAAATTCAGAAAAGGCATTTTCTAATGTATAACTATCTAAACTTTGAAAAGAAATAAAATTTGGCTGGCAATCAAGAGCTCCAGGGGGGGAAAATGGATGAAAGGAAGTCCTTGATGAAAAAGAAAAAAAAGAAGCTGAAAAGACTTATTGTTTTAGAAAATCCTCTTCCTCAAAGAACTTTAGAAAAGAAACTACAGGTATCCCAATCATTAATTTTGTCGTTAGATAAAGGAAATTGCCTATAAAAATTGAAGAAACTAGTTTGTCATCAAATATCTGCAAACACTGTAGCAAAATGAAGAAAACGTTCTTGGCCTCTGTATTTAATGTTACGCAAAGGTAGATAGAAAACATGGATAACTCCTGATGAAGCGTTGTTTCGCCTATAATTCACAATTGGCAAAAGGAGGTTCAATATATTTCAGGCGAACAGCTTCGCAAAGACGCAGCTGTTTTGCAGAAGGCAAGTTGTACGTTAGGTACTGTGGTGTGGTTGGGAATGCCCTCTCAAGGCTTAACAAAACCATTTTTTGTAGAACCAAAGGTTAAAATTGACGCTAAATACTATCAGAATAAAGTTCAGGAGCACATGATCAAAGAAAGTAAACGTCTTACCCCCAACGAAACTTTGTTTTACACCAAGATTCTGCACCAAGTCATACTGGAAGGTCAACTGTCAAATGGCTGAAAGATTTAAAAAAAAAAAAAATTAACTTTATTTCTCCGGAAAAATGGCTACCATCATCTCTTGACTGTGCTAATTGCGATTATTTTTTTATGGGATACTTAAAAGAACAATTAAATACACGTAAGGTAAGAACACTTTAAGGGCTTTAAAAAGCAATCAAAGAGGAAGTTGGAAAAAACCCTCCAAAAATGGTCCAAAAAGCTCTTTTGGCTTGACCTAACGTTTACATAAAGTGTGTATGCTAAAGGAAACCACATTGAAAATTTCGTTTAAATAACATTATTCAATAAAATTTTATGATGCTCTGAAATTGGTCACGTTATTTTTTAATCAACCTGTATTTTATAATGAAGATCACGCAAATACAAACCTATTATTATTTTTATAATTAACAGCCACAGAACAGCGACGCTAATTTAAAAAAATAAAACTTTAATTATAATGCACAGGCTGTACTAACTCAGTTTCTTATTGCAATTAATAAGTCAAAATGTACAGTTTTATGCAGTAACACATAATTAACCTAGAAAATCTTATGACTAGATTTTTTTATTTATCTTTTTATTTTTTCAAAATGCTTGTTTTTAATATAATGTTGCTCACAAATTTAAAATATTCTAAATAATGCAGACACAATATTAAAATAAGAAAGATATAGCTGGAAGAAAATCATCCAAAACTCTGGTTTCTGGAATAAAGTTGTGTGTGTGTGTGCGTGTGATCACTAGATTAAAATACCCTACACAATTCAAATACAATAGAATTAAAATAACAAAGATATGACTTAAGGAGAATCTTCCAAAACTTTGCCCTTCTGTATAAGGTTGGTGACAGGATTAGAATATTATATGTATGCAATGCAGACACAGTATTGAAATAACCTAGGCATCACTTGAAAAAAAAATTCCGCAAATCTGCTCTTTGGAATAAGGTTGATCACAAGATTAAAATTTTCTGCACTTTGCTAACAAAATACGTATTAAAATAACACAGACGTCACTAGAAGAAAATCTACGAAAATTCTGGTTTTTGGAATAAAGTTGGTTCAAAATATATAGAATTTTTCTACTTAAGCAGTCTTAAGAAATATAATTAATTGCAAATTTTCGACTTGAATAAGTGTTGAGTTGTTAATTAAATCTCTTAAAAGTACATCTTACATAATATTGGGAAGATTAAATGGTAAAAATACACCGGATTTGATTTCTTAATAAAAAAAAGGGGGAAAAACAGACGCACAAACTTTCCAGAACGTATAAGATCATAAAATTATTGAGGGGGGAGGGGTTGCACTGATCGCTAGTTGGTGAGCCATAAGTCAGGGGCGGTGGGCACTCAGAGCCGGCCTGAGGGGCGTGCGGGGCCCCAGGCGAACCGCAAGAGCGGGCCCTCTTTTCTATCAAGTCTTATGCAAGTTATAACTAGCACTGCTAGTACATTAGTTTTATTTCTCAGCTTATTTCAGGATATATCGCAAAAATCTACGAAGCTCTGTCTAATGTGACAGCAAAAAAAAAAATGGCCGAGGAACGGGGCCTCTTTAAGAGCGGGGCCTTAAGTGATTGCCTACATACGCACCCCCCTTGGGCCGGCCCTGGGGCACTAGGAATGAGATGGACTCAGCCTGAGCCCAAACCAGGCTCGGGCTTGTGAGAAATTTCTCTTTTATTGAACGTATTCCTTGTAAACAGATTTTAAAAAGTGATTCATGGGAGAAATAAACTAATTAATATTATTTGATAAACTTTTTATAACGAATTAGGTAGTGCATTAATAGTTTGCTGTTATATTTGTCTTTAATTTGCACAAACGGCAAAATTTATGATATTCTACCTATGAAGTCATTGACTTTTATATACCTATTAGCTGAAATTTCGGGCTCGGGCTTCGGCACCCTGCATAAGTACAAAGTTTTAACATACAATTTAAAATACAAAAATGTAAATAGGTCTGTTTAATTGTTCAACTTAAAAGAAAAATATATTTAATAGAAAGTCACATTTTAATGAGCAACTTAATGTCTTATTTTAGAATAAAAAAATAAAGGTATTAAGCTCCGATTTTTCAGATTAATTTCAAAGCATAATTGCTGTTCTCATTGGTTGCGGTTTTAAATTACAAAGGAAAGCACTTAAGAATACTATTTATTTATTTTTTTTAAACTGTGAGTAGTATAAATATTAAGAAGAAAACATTACTGAGAGTAATTTTTATTTAGAAAATACAGACTTAGTGGACTGTTGATAGACCTTATTTAGTCGTGAGCCGGATATCCGAAAGAGAAGTTGGATATCCGGTGATTGTGATTCGGATATCCGATGATATTTCGGATATTGATAAATCAGCCGGATATTTCAAGTATTGCATCCCTAGATATTTCAAGTATTCATTTATTCTTTACCAGAGCGAGCATATAAAATAGTATTTATAAAGTTTTATAAAATTTTAGAACAGAAACACAAATTACAGATTTACCCTCTTGTCAGTTGAAAGGATGGGTATAAAGGAAACATTTCTTAAATTACATATTAATGAAAATATGATAATAAAAATTTTTCAACATACTTAAGAAGATATTATGTCGTATGTATTATGTCATCGTTTATATTATCATTTAAAAACACACAATGAAATATTGACTATTTACTTTAGTTTCTTTTCCTGATGTGCTTTCTGAAGTTTTCTGGAAATATCTGTTCCTCTATGGCTTTTTCCGCTTCCTGTAGATTTGAGTGTTCATTGTTAGCAGGCAAACTATGTATAATTTTTGGAATTTTATTAAAAATTTCTCCTATACTTCTACTCAACGGGCACTTTCTTGAGGCCATAATCTCTATTCGAACCCACCAACTGGACAGAGCAACACACTAGTCAAAACACGAACGTCTGGACCTTGGGAATGGTGGGGAAAGGGCAAGCTTGTGCCCCTCCTTGAAATTTTATCGTTCGTAGAAAGTAATATTTTTGTATGCACCATAGTTTAAAAATACCACAGGTGGCCACGAAAGCTGATAACACTTGGGGATACATACTTCACAGGGTACAACGGTAACGAGCTGAGGTTATAGGGAGGGGGAATTTTTTAGTATCCCGGGAGTAGGATATTGCCCAGATGTATATTTTTCTGGTGTGCAGGAGTGTCGAAAGTCACCTCGGGTTTGTGATTAAAGGCACTTTTTAACCTTTTTATTGACTTGTTTTTTTCTTCGTTCTCAATGTGAAAAGATCTAGAAAATGTTTATCAGAAAGATTAGACAAATATCACACAACAAGGATTCTGAGACGATCCATTTTTAGAAATTGCAATATATATATATATATATATATATATATATATATATAACAACAACTGAAAAAATTTCGAGGGGGGGGGGGGGGCACGGGCCCGGTGGGCCCCCCCCTGGCTACTCCAGTGACTGTTCTTTATACTCAGTGCACTGTTGAATAAGTTTTTAGACTCATTTCAATAAAAATCATGTTCCTTCATTTTAACAGTATTTGTCATTAAATTTATTTAGGTTAGGGTTGCTACACATTTTGGATGTCATCATAAAAGCTGATGTTGAAACAGCAAATGGCTAAAATGTGCTTTAGCCCAATGCCTGGTAATATATTTTTTAGATGGGCAAATAATGCACCAAGTATTATAAATTCGATTTTTAAACCTGTGAAAAAGATCTTGCATTTTTGTGTATCCATTACTGTTATTTTGTTATCTAGCTACTGCGTGACATATGCTTGCTCCATTTGACATCACTGAACTGTTAATTTGGATTTTTGCACATGTGTTATTTTTACTTCACAAATGTTTAGATCTAGCTGTCGCCATTCGCAGCATGGAAATATGGTCGATTTTGGTACCACATACATATGGCAGATTGCCATATTTACACTAGGAAATATTTCACCTCACTATGTGGCAACTATCCAAGTTGTACCATTATTCGAACAACAAAACAGTAGAGCTTGACAATTTCTCACCAAGTATAGACAATATCTCTAAGCCAAGTTTTTCTTTTTGTTTTGTTTTTGTGTGTGTGTTTGGAGAGGAGGGGCAACAACTTACTGTTTCATGCCAAACTTGCCATTACACTGCAATAAGTAGCCAACCGTGGCAATTTTTGGCATAAAAACACTGTTTTTACAATTTCCGGAATGATAATATCATGAGAACATGTACAAATTAATATGGAATCATTCCTGACCCATGCTCTTTCCAATAAAAAAAAAAGAATTTTGAAAATCTGTCCACATGTGAAAAAATTATCACTGTACATATATATATATATATATATATATATATATATATATATATATGCATACAGGATGTACAGCCTTAATGTGACCCAATAGTTAATTCCCAAACTGTTAGGTTTAGATATTCACTTCCACTTTGAAAAATGTTTTAAAAAAGGTAAAGAATGTTTTTACGTGCTTTTCAAACCAAAACACCCATTTAGAAAAAAATCTGATGTGTCCAACACATGACTTCCTTGCACGTCCATTAGATCAAAAATATTTTCGACGCACTTCCTCTAAATTTATTTGTTTGAAAGAGATAAAATATCAATAATAGTAAGGTTTAGCGATTTCCAGCCAAATATTTCGATATCGCCAAGCTGAGTTCAATTTGAAAGATTTCCTTCTGACACTTTATTTGGCGATATTTCACCAAAAGCCAACAAACTTGAGATAGTCAGCGAGATTTTGGGGATAGCCAAAGTGTCTGTTAGTCATTGACCACAGACTTTCAATGAATTGAATGCATCCATACACCTCAATGTATTCAAAGTCATTTGGCTCACCCTGTAAATAAATTCTCAGTCGATTGCTGTCAAAAAAGATATTGAAAACAGTTAGATATTACAATAGTTCTAAATACAAAAGTTAAAAAATCTACGGGTTAGTTTTAGAGTTATACAACATACGAAATAACTTTTGGCGCCAAATTTGGCGATATTTCGGCGAAACTCGTCAATGTCGACGACATTTGGCGAGATTTTAAGCATGAACCAAACAATGACAGATTATCGCCAAATTTGGCGATATTTCGCCAAAACTCGCCAAGAACGATAACAAATGGCGATACTTTGGGCATGGACCCAATGACTGACTATCGCCAAATTTGGTGATATTTCGCCAAAACTCGCCAAGGTCGAGGACAGACGGAGAGATTTTGGGCATGTACCAAACAATGACTATCTACAGTAGTATTATATTGAAGATGTCCATAGACATTAAAGTACTGAAATTCTTTCCGGTGGTCCTGTAAATAAACTCTCCAGTAGATTGGAACCAAAAATCGAGATGCACAACTAGATGTTACAACATTCTTATATATGAAATTTCATAATAGTTTTTGAGATTTGAAAGTTAAATATGCACACACGTACACCAAAAGTCGCCAAGCTTGGCGACTTTTGGCATAGTTCTTGAGGGAGGCACGTGACCGTGGTCGGACCATTACCTAACTTATGTGGTAGGACGGTGTTGTGCTTGAAATGGATGAATGCCCCTAAAATTGCCATTGACCGTAATGTATTGGAAATCTTTTGAGTGTTCCTGTAGCAGAACTATAAATGATAAAGACACTTTTTCTAATGGAGAAATTCAGTTTCTAACTCTTTACAGCTTATATCACTTCTGAGTCGTTTGAAATAGCCCAATACGTCTAAAAATCGCTTTGATGAATTTCGGCCCTTAGAGCGTAATGTATTTCGAATCTTTTGGGCGGTCCTGTAGATAAACTATTCAGTCGAACGGAACCGAAAGGGGAGGTACACAACTAGATGTTACAACAATCCTAAATATAAAGTTTCAACATTGTACGCCTAACAGTTTTTGAGATATGCGAGTTTAATGAATTTCGGCCCATTGAGCGTAATGTATTTCGAATGTTTTGGGCAGTCCTGTAGATAAACTATCCAGTCGAATGGAACCAAAAGGGGAGGTGCACTACTAGATGTTACAACTATCCAAAATATGAAGTTTCGACATTCTACGCCTAATAGCTTTTGAGTTAGGCGAGTTTAATGAATTTCGGCCCATAGAGCGCAATGTATTTCGAATCTTTTGGGCGGTCCTGTGCATAAACTATCCATTTGATTGCCACCAAAAGGGGAGGTGCACAACTAGATCATAGAACAATCCTAAATATCAAATCTCAACATTCTACGACCAATAGTTTTTGAGATATGCGAGTTACATACATACGTACGTACGTACAGACGGCATGGAAAAACTGGCCACAGTAGACTCGCCGCTGGTCAAAATGAGTTGCAGACGCGTTAATATGATCGTGCATGCTAGCCTACGATGAGATGCATCGAAAAATTTTTTTAAATTAAATTTAGAGGTAGTCAAAATCGTTTTTTTTTTGTCGAAATTTGGCCCCCAAAATTTTTCGGGATCACATTACTTCCTTATACTACGTACAAGGAAGTAAAAATTACAAAAATTAAATTTTTATACGAACCCAAGGTCCTGCCACTTATATTTAGGAAAAGATGCAGTACACAAAAACAAAGTAAACACAAAAAGTTTCATTTTATTACAATAAAAAACTGACCGAGTTATGGAACTTTCAAAATCACTCATTTTGGCCATTTTCAAGCTAGTAAGGGACCGTCTTGAAAATGGCGGAGAAAATGGATGAAATGTATGATTTTGAAAGTTCTACTTCATGTGTAGAACTTTGAAAATCATAATGTTGTTCTACACATTTTACGCCAAATTAAAAAGTATATGAAATAAATAACTCAAAGTGTGTTACACGAAGTTGACAATTTTCAAATAGTAAGCTCTCTTAGACAACAGTTTAGGATTAGTGATTATTCGTTCTTTCAAAACAGAATAACTATTTGTAACTGATTTTAGAAGCGCCATCTTGGCATTAGGTACGATCTGGCAAAATGGTATCTTTCCAAGAAGGGTGAATCTAAACCCTCACATTCCAAAATGTTAGAACCCAGTATCTTAAAAATGGAAAATTATTAAAATGCAGATTATTTTAATTACCGAATAGGCCGGCCTTATTAGGGGCTGAATGCCTCATGCGAAAAGCGAACGTAGCGAGTCTAGGGGCCTTGGTCCCTGGTATTCTAAAAAAAAGTAATGGACGCTGCCACTGTCAGAAGCTTGTTCTGCTATCTCCTCCGAAACCGTGGGGATTTGAGTTTCGACAAAGGTGTCCATGGATTCGGAAAATTCTGGGGCACCTGATAAGCTGACTTAAATTTCGAAAATAAGATTATTTTAGAAGATATTAATAAAAAAAGTGAAAAAACAGGGTTGCCACTCAATTTCTGAAAAAAAAAATTCCCTGACTTTTCCATGCTTTCCACACAGACCATCATGCGATAAGTTGGATAAGATAGAATGTTACCGAGCTACACATTGCTTGGTTCTTGCATGTGGCTTGGAACATAAAAATTTAAACCTCGCACTATTTGTAATTATGTGAAACCCATGGGACGCCTTACGTATTAGCCAATTATGGAGAATTTTCATAATTTGGGTTCTTGCGTATATGTATAGTTAATAATGAGCTCTAAGAAAACAGTAATTCATATGTTTTCTTTGATAAAAACTACGGAACAGGTAGGATAGCTTGCCACCCATGGCGACTTTTCATTATTGGGCGATTGACACATGCTCACAACCTATAATGACTGTTCATTTAAGGTTACCAGAAAACCGTTATCCATATTTTCATTTACATAATCGTTTGCAGATTGGCGTACTTAGCACCATGAATTATACCATCTCGCCGCGCTTGCAAATATCCAAAGTGTACTATAACTGCTATAATGGCATAGTTAACACCGCCCAATATTTCTACTGGTAGCAAGTAATCCAGCTGTATCGAACCGGCTTTAAAATAATTTGCATTTTAATTATTTTTCGTTTTCAAGATATTAGTTATTCTGTTTTGGAAAAACGAATAATCGCTCATTCTAAACTCCTGTTGTCTAAGCGAACTTACTATTTGAAAATTGTCAACTTTGTGTAACACATTTTGAGTTACTTATTTCATATAGTTTTTATTTTGGCGTAAAATGGGTGTAATTCTACTTCATGTTTGACAATTTCACGTGATTCTACATACTTGGAAATGCTTTGTTGCAAAGGAATGAATGATTTTATGCCAAATCTGGCAACCATTCTGTTTATTTTTTCAGTTTTTTATTAATATCTTCTAAAATAATTCGATTTTCGAAATTTAAGTCAGCTTATCAGGTTCCTCGGAATTTTTCCGAATCTTCGGCACCTTAGTCGAAACTTAAATCCCCACGGTTTAGGAGGAGATAGCCCAACAAGCTCTGACAGCGCCAGCGGCCATTACTTTTTTTTAGAATAGAGAGAAACACTGATTTTCCAGGTTTTGGGCCAAAATTTGCAATTTTCCCTGACTTTTTTTGCCAAAATGAAATTCCCTGACATTTCCAGGTTTTCCCTGACCAGTGGCCACCCTGAAAAATAAACATAATGGTTGCCAGGTTTGGCAATTTTCGCCAGCATAAAATTCTTCAAGCCTTTGCAACAAAGCAATTCCAAGTATGTAGAATCGCGTGAAATTGACAACATGAAGTAGAATTACACCAATTTTATGCAAAATTAAAAAGTATACAAAATAAATAACTCAAAATGTGTTACACCAAGTTGACAATGCTTCTTTGTTTCTTCAATGTTCCAAGTTGACTTTAGAATTAGTGATTATTCGTTCTTTCAGAACAGAATAACTAATTGTGACTGATTTAAGAAGCGCCAGCTTGGCGTTAGGTACGATCTGGCAAAATTTCTCCAAGGAGGGTGAATCTAAACCTCAAATTCCAAAATGTTAGAACACAGAATCTTGAGAATGAAAAATGACGTATTTACCTGTGTATACGTCGATCCCTCACTTTCCCAATCAAGAAATTTGATCTTTTAAATATCCCGCGTATAAGTCGACTTCCAATTTCCGGATCAAGAAATTTAAATTTAAAAAAAAAAACATTTATTCAAAATCACCAGGAAAACAAGAAAGCACTAAATATACAAAACATAATAATATACAAAATTAAACTGATAACACCAGCCTGGAAAAAAAAAAAAAAAAAAAAAAAAATTTTGTTTGTAAAATTTTAATTGATTTATATCAGCAATGATGATGTCATTCCAAAATGCAAACGAAATTTTATGTAACACGTGAGGATTTTTTACAAATGACGATGAAAAAATTAGCAAAATGTAGTATAATGCATACATAGCAACTGTAGTTACTATTAACTAAACACAATAATGCTGTTCATTTCCAATATTATGATAACTTTTGTGTTTTTCTTGAAGTCAAGAAGCTTCTTTTTCGGGTTTTTCGTTTATGGTCCACATCACTGTCTCTTTTTAAACACCAACAGTAATCGGCCATCATGTTAACATCCCACCGTCGTTGATATCTGCGTTCCATCTCCTTTATATCTTTGTGGAATCTTTCACCTTGCTCGTCTCTTATTTTTCCTAAATTGTTTGGGAAGTATTCCAAATGTGAGTGAAGGAAGTGAATTTTAATGCTCATATTGCACACCAAAAGATGATAAGTACGTAATAACTCAGTTACAAGTTCTTTGTAATTTTCTTTTCTCTCATTTCCCAAAAAACCTTCTACGACATCTTTAAATGCAACCCTAGCCTGCTTCTCTCTATTTGTCATACATTGTTCAAATTTGGAATCTTTAACTAATTTCTTTATTTGTGTTCCATCAAATACACCTTCTTTAATTTTAGCGTTAGACAATTTTGGGAACGTTGACATAAGATACTCAAAACATTTTCCACCTTTATCCAAAGCTTTCACAAACTGCTTTATGAGTCCCAATTTTATGTGAAGTGGGGGCAATAAAATATTTTGTAGATGTATTAAATATTCTTCTTACCAGGAATCCATTCTTGTCTCTTTGGCCACACCTTTTTTATCCAATGACTTTCTCTGTCCCTGCTATCCCATTCACAAATAAAGCACGGACATTTAGTAAATCCACTTTGTTGCCCGAGAAGCAGACCTATAAACTTTAAGTCACCACATATTGCCCACTTGTGTTCAGTGTATTTTATTTTAGTGAGAAACATCTCCATACTTTCATATGTTTCTTTTATGAAAACGGAATGTGCAACTGGAACTGATGCAAGTTTAGATTCGTTATGCAATAAAAAAGGTTTTAGATTCCTCTTTGAAGAATCTATAAATAGTCGCCAATCATTTGGATTATAAGGAATCTATATATATAAAAATAAATGTTTGTGGGTGTGTATGTGTGTATGACGTTGCAAAACTCCAAAACCGCTTGACCGATCACCATGAAATTTGGTACACCTAAGTCTTTTGTCACGGAGAAGGTTTTTATGCTATCCATTTTACTCTAGCTTGCCACTAGGTGGCGCTGTAGAACGTCGAAATCTATTCAATCGCTTGCTATGAAGATACCATTCGACCTATCTTGACGAAAATTGGTACGTATGGATATTTGAACACGGAGAATATTGTTACGCAATCCATTTTGCTAAAACTTGCCGCTAGGTGGCGCTGCAGAGCCTCGGATTCTATTCCGTTCAACCGCTTGCTATGAAAGTTCCATTCAACCAATTTTGATGCAAATTGCCATTTATGGATATTTGAACACTGAGAAGGGTTTTATGCTATCCATTTTCCTATAGCTTGCCACTAGGTGGCGCTGCAGAACATCGAATTGTATTCCGTTCGAGCTCTTGTGTGTTCCTCTCCTTGAAATGTATTTTATTTTTCACAAAATTTTGATTGAAAAGAGAATATTTCAGAACAACATTTGAATTATGGGGCCCTTTTGAGCCTGGGGCCCTGGCGAAAGTCCAGATTTGCCCATGCGATTGTAAGGTTCAGGGGGAATCACCATTACACTTCCAGGCTGGCAGGTGCAAACTTGATAATTTAAAAGTGCAGGAAAATTGATTCATCCCCAAAATGATCTTGGAATAAAAATGTTAGAAATAGCTGGTTAAACCTTACTATTACTGCAGTATTTTAGCTCAATTATATCAAACAAAATAAGTTTAGATGAAGTGGGCCGGAAATATTTTTTATTTAATAGATGTACAAGGAAGTCATGGTTGTCCACATCAGATTTTTTAAAATGGGATTTTCTAGAGACAAGCATATGTTGATTTTGCCTTTCGTTTCTGCAACACATACAGACAAACACACATGTTGTACATAGCACCTTTTTTTTTTTTTTTTTTCTGAAGATGGTGGGCAGTAAAAATCATTCAAAACAAATAGTCAAGTCATTTATTCAAAGGCAAATTTTTATCTTTCTGGATTAAGTGGGATTGCAACTAAATTGCATAACTCAAATGTTAATCAATTTGATCAGCAAATACAATTTAATTTGAAAACTATTCTCAGTACATAAAATTCAGTTTTATTTAAAACTATTCTGCAAATGTTAATACAATAAAAGCTTGACTATCCATAAAGCATGGGAAATGCTAAATGCTGGAAAATTCCAAAAAGTTGAGTTTTGTAATAATTTTTCATACAACAGAAGTTAATTATGTAACAGAACAAATAATACCAGCATCAAATGAAAGAAAAAATCAGTACACATAAAAAGTAATATCAATTAAAATTGTCTCCATATTGTTTTCTGTACCTGCCCTTCCACCCTTCTTCCTTTTGAGTTTCTATATAAAGACAATATACTTGAATATGGAATATAAAGGGGAGATAAGTAGGTTGCGACTCTCTACAGTTAAATATGTGCAATCAGCAATTCTGTGTTGCTTTCAAATTAAGAGGCATTGCAGGGGCAAATCGGGCAGGGCATTCCCATCACCATCTCAGAATTTCATGATTTTCTTTTATTGTGTTGCCTTACCTAAGGAAAGAACAAATCTGAAATATTTTTTATTTACCTCTTTTAGTTCTGGAGTTATGGGGGTCAAAGTACCCCAGAGGAGCAACGTCGAATTAATTTAGGGCCATTTTTGCCACTTTATGGTCTCGACTGTGGCTGGCTCAGATGTGCTTCAGACAATTTTTTCATTTTATCCTATAATATACCTTGTATATTAACATCTCAACCCCCCCCCCCTAAGACTTGCAAAATTTTGTTAAACTTGGCAAAATTAGATACCTAGTTGACAAAATTGGTAAAAAAAATTTTTAACGAAAACGATAATTTACTTTCTGTTTCTCGTAAAATTGGCAAAATTAAGCAAATCCTGTTGGCAAAAAAAAAAAAGTTTGTAATATAGTTGATAAAAAATTAAGTAAGTTGGTAAAAACCAATATTTGACTTGGCAGCTTATCGACATCCCCCCTAAAAAAAGTCTTAGCAATGTCTCTGGTTGTCGGAAGTTTCAATAAGGACTTAAGTGACTGCAATTTTTATTCAGAATCTTGAAATCCTTAATAAACAATTAACTATTTAAAATAATTACAAGAAAAAATCTTGTAATCTGTTAAAAAGTTAAAAAGGTATAAGTTAGCACAAACCTGACATAAAACTCGAGATCACTGGTCCCTCAGTCCACTGGTCTGTGGACTAGGGGTTACAGACCACTGTTTTAAGTAACTTTTAGAAGTACTTTTTGATGAGGTTTAAATACATAGTAACTAGTAGCAACATGCTGGGTTTGAAAACTTCATAACTATTAATCACCTTTTTTCGATAACTGATTACAATACATCAAACAACTGCATGAAAACTTTGAGATTATATTTGCTTAATATTCACATAGGATTGGCTGGTTTTTGCCACTAATGGAAAAGGCCATCTTGATAAAAATAGGTTTTTGCCAAAGAAGCGAAAATTAGAAGTATACTAACTAGGGAATGCAATCTCGATCCCGCACAAATATTTGTGGGATTAGTCCCACGGAGTTACGATCCTAATCCCGTGGGATTGATACTGAGAAATAATTTTTTTTAATTACAATTTCATGCCGCTTTCCTAATCAATACACCGAAAATTTTTTAATATTCATGTCTCTTATCTAACAAACGAATCAATAATTACGAATTTTATTTAAAATTTTATTTATTTTTTAATTATTTTCCAATGGAAGTCTGAATCAAACTCTAAATCTAAACATCGTAATCTAAATTTTTCGAAACTTCCCAATTCCCAAATGAACTGAAAATTTCATGCTAATTTACCTCTTAGCGAACAGTCATGTATCAATTATAAAAAGTTTTTATTTTTTTATGTAATTCAAACTTTTAATTATTTTACTAAAATTAAATTTAGACTAGGAAATGATTCATTGGGTTTGTTCAATTTTGTACGTTCTTCTTTCAGCAACTAAGAAAATAGCGTAAGTATGTGAACATATTTATAAATTGTATTTTTCTGTAAATTCCTGATTTTTAGCAATTAACATGACTAATACTAATATAAGACATAACTTAGTATATCATTCTTAGTATATCATCAAATCTCTTAGCATATCATCAAATCTTACTTTTCTCGTCCTAGCTAAATGAAATGTCAATCCCCCGGGATCAAGAAATCTCCATCCTGAAATCCCGCAAGACAAACAGTGCGGGATTGCATTCCCTAATACTAACATCTACAAGGTAAATGTATAAATATTTGTTTACAAAAGGCAAAGAAGAGCAGCTAATTATATGCTATTTTTCCCCATTGGAGAAAATTCAAAAGAATGAAAAAGTGCATAAATTAAAATAAAACAATAATAACTGTAAACATTTTCATTGCATTATGCTTCATACAGGCATTGCAGTTTTTTTTAACTGCAAGCCTGTATGATGCACAGTTTTTTTTTCTACTCTTTTAAAATTCCTTTTAAATAGTCTAATATTTTAATGGTTTGATAGGCGAAACCTTAGCAACTGTTGAAGCGGCTTAGCATTTTAGACTATTATTTATAGAGGTTGGAATTAAAAAAGAGAGGATTGACTGTGATGCCTGTTGATGATAAAATGCATTTGCCTAAGACCAATGGAGAAATCTTAGTATAACGGTATTGAAAGCAAAAACCTTGATATTTAATTTGGTCACGTTTTATTAAAGAAAAAAAATTATTATTATTATTATTTTTTTTTTTCTGTGAAAATGCTAAGCTAATACAATATACAAACAAGCTTGGTAGAGATTGAAATCCTAACTAATATTATAAATGCGAAAGTGAGTTTGTTTGTTTATTTGTTTATGATGCTTTCATGCCTAAACCGCTGAATCAATTATGATTAATTTTGGTTTAGATATAGATGGAACCCTGGAGAAGGCTATAGGCTACTTAGATTTTTAATAACTTTTTTAATTAATAATTTAAAACCATTTTTACATTGCAATGCTTGACGAGTTTCGCCCGTATGAAATGATTCATGTTTTGAGCTAACAAGAATGCTATTACTTCAACGAAGAAGTGCATGCATCTGAAAAACATTACCGTAATTTCCGGCTTATAATCCGCGGATTATCTACTAAAAAAGATGAAAATTTATCCGGTGCGTATTATGCATCGCTGCGTACTATCTACTGAAATTTTTCCTGAAGCCTTCAGATTTTACAATAAAAAATTTTATTTATAAAAACAAAACAAAAGTTCATTTCTTTTTTTCCAGTATATTTAGACCCTGAAAAAGATTTAAGTCTGTTAATAAATTACATGACACTAGATGCCACTGCAGTCGTTCAGTAGATTTCTTGAAGATGGGGAAAAAACATAGACCTTTGAGGGTCATACGTCATAGCTTCCTGAAACGACTTCTGATTGGTCTCTCTGCTCTAAATGAATAGTCTGTGAAATGGGGAAATTTCGTCAAAAAAATTGGCATCACTACTTCATATTAAGGTACGTGACGATCATCGCTGAAAAGATTCATACGAAAGTAATCAGTAAAGCTGAAGAATTTGGAAATAGGGAGGTTGGACGACTATTTCAAGTCTATGATTCCAACGTTCGCTTATGGAGAAAATCGAAAGAGAAGTTAGAAAATGCGAGGAACAAAAAATGTAAAAGTTTTCGGTTTAGCCAGCCAAAATGGCCTGAATTAGAAGATGGGTTACATCGCTGGATTACAGAAGAAACAAGTAAAGGGAATCCTGTATCTACAGTTAAAATAAGAATTAAGGCTAAATTAATTGGTGAAGAAATTCAGATTAGAGGTTTCGATGGTGGTCCCACGTGGTGCTACCGGTTCATGAAGAGAAAAAATCTTTCTGTGCGGAATCGCACTACTGTTGGACAGAAACTGCCGACTGACTGGGAGATGAAAAAAGATGAGTTTTTACTTTACACCAAAAAAGTAATTGCAGAAAAGAAATTCACTTCTGCAGAAATATTTGATATGGATCAAGTTCCCGTGTGCTTTGATTCTCCCCCAAACAAAACTGTCGACACTGCTGAGACTTTGTCCGTTGCAATAAATACTACTGGAAATGAAAAAAATTCGTTCACTGTAGTATTAACCTGTTCTGCAAGTGGAGAAAAATTGCCCCCGATAGTTATCTTCAAACGAAAAACCATTCCTAAAGAAAATTTTCCCCGTGGAAAAGAAATAAGATGTAATGAGAAAGGTTGGATGAACCAGGACATTATGATCTCCTGGCTCGATTCGGTTTGGAAAAAACGGAGGTTTTCTCTGTTTAAACCTTGCGTGCTTTTGATTTTGGATTCTATGAAGGCTCATCTGAAAGATGATGTTAAAGTGGCCTGCAGAACCAGGGCCGGCTCAAGGGGGTGCGAATGTAGGCGACCCCCTAAGGCCCCGCGCTCATAGAGGCCTCGCTCCTGGGCTATTTTATTGCTATCTCATAAGACATGATAGAGAAGAGGCCCCGCACGCCCCGCGGACCGTCTCTGGCAGAATATTAGGTGCAATCCTTTCAGTGATACCGGGAGGACTAACAAAAATACTGCAACCCCTGGATGTTGGCATCAACAAGTCTTTCAAATTGAAGATAAGAAACTCGTGGGAAAAATGGATGGAAGAGGACGTTCATGAGTATACGAAGAGCGGAAAAATGCGACGTGCATCGTATGCAGACGTAACCCACTGGGTAAAAACTGCATGGGATGAAATCTCTGTTTTTACTATAAAAAATGCATTCAAAACATGTGGACTGTTAGAAGAAAATTTTGAATCGACCACTGAACTGAAGATGATTCTGATAACTCCTTGGAATTGAATGATGATTTGCTTTTGGGTTTTCCAGATTTAGATGATTCTAATTTTTAGTTTCTTTTTTTAATTACTTGTAAATATTACGCGTAAATTTTGCTGAGTATTGACTGTATTGATTACTTATTAAATATTTGCTGTCTATATATTATTCCAGTAAAAGGTTTATTGTTTGTATATGTATTATTCCAGTAAAAAGGTAGGTCTCAGTTTAATTTTGTTTTTCTTATAATAATGTCACTAGACTAAATAATTATGATGTTACAAAATATGCGATAAGTATTCTGCATGCTACCATATATTTTGTTTTGTTTGTTCCGAAAGAAATGTTTGCTTTCTTATTTTTGATTAATTTCATAATACAGTTCTTAGGGCTTACAGGTAGATGCCTAGCTAAAAAAATGTGTATCAATTGTGATTTAAATCGAAAAATGACCGTCAAAGTATGTTTGATAATTCTCATTCATAACAATAGATTTTTAGTAGGAAATGTTTTACAGTAAGCCAATTCTAATATTAATACTGTGATTTTACTATACATAGAAAATAATTACCAATTTCGGTCAAAGCATCGCTATACTATCCGCGGATAATCTACCGCTGCGGATTATCTAAAGAAATATTTTTTTTCTACTTGAAAAAAAGCACCTGCGGATTATAAGCCAGAAATTACGGTAAATACCACGGAAATTATGCCAGTTTTATGCCAAATCTATCTATCTATAATAATAAAAATGAATGTTATCCAGACAAATCTACAGAAAGCAGAGCTTTGAAAATTTGAGCATATAAGACCATGACTTCGATAAAATGCACCTGCGGCTCAGAATTTTGAAATTTTAATTACTTTTCTAATTATTAATTAAAAACTGTTTTATCGTCAGCACAAAATGATTGATGCTTTTGAAGTAAGGCAGAAATTCTATTTGCAGACTCACATGCATTTGAAAAACATGAAATGGTATGGAAATTATGTTAATTTTATGCCAAATTAAAAAGCATTAGAAAAGAAAGTCCAAATGTGTTTCTTAATGTTCATAAATTTCCAAATCCTACCAATAATATAAATGTGTACGTTTATGTGTTCAGATGTTTTTGACTGAATCGCACAAAACTTGTTGAACGGATTTGGAAAAATTTGTAATGGAAATAGTTTATGCCCTGTATTAACATACAGGCAACCTTTCATGCATATAGCATAAATTCTTTTACAAAAACACTCAAAATAATTCTAATGTATTGCGCTCTATGGAAATTTTATAGCTACTAAACCGATTCTAAAACTTTTTTCACTGAAAGTTACACTATTCCTGAGTATTATTGTTTGTTTGTTTGTAGATTAAGACCTATTGACTGCACTAGGGTCCTAGGCCTATATGGGGAATTCCTCTGTGGGGAACTTTCTAAAGGATCATAGCCCGTATTTACGTGAGGTTTTGGAGAAAACCACGGAAAACTGCGAGCGACTAGGTCGACAGGCGCAACCGGTGTTTGAACCTGGCACCTCCTGCCTTCCAGTTTCAAGAGCAGAACCTCTTATACACTGTTGGGACCCTGAGTGTTATAGGCTACCTTTTATGCATATATCACAAATAGTTCTTTTACAGGGATACAGGGAATTACATTATGCACTATGTGTATCTCTGTAAGTACTGAACCGATTCCAAAACTTTTTTCACTGATAGTAAGCTACATTATTCTTGAGTATTATAGCTAAAATTCATGCATGTAGCACAAATAGTTCCTTTACAGGAACACTCAACATAATTCTAATACATTATGCTCTCTGGGTATCTCTGTAGCTATAGAACAGATTCTAAAACTTTTTTGCTTATAGAAAGCTGCACTATTCCTGATTAATATAGGCTAAAATTCATGCATATAGCATAAATATTTCTTTTACAAGTACACTCAAAACAGTTCGCAAATACTGTCGTAACTGTCTCTATTCACCAAATGCCTGAAAAAAAATCTAAATTTAGTAACTCTGCATACTCTCTTATTTTAAATGAAGTATACTAGCATGCATTATACTTCATTTAAAATAAGTAAAAAGCAAATAATATTTAAATACAGTTTCGTTTGTCGCAAACATATTTGTTATTCACACATGCTTCATTTCTCTCGGGACCTAATTCCAAAGCCAACGCGGACGAAGTCGTGGGTAACAGCTAGTAAAATATAAAAATAAAATGCATTACCTTTATTTTTTGTGACATGTACAATGGGTGTTCCACTTCCTTTTCTACTTTGCATTTGATTACACATGTCTCGAACAACTGAGTATTGCGCATCTTGATTTTTCATTGAAGTGGCAATATTTAACTCGGGAAAATCAATGTGCTCCTATGAACAAACAATTAAAATATTAAACATCAAAGTTCATTTGTCAAAACACAATTTTTATTAATTATTTTTTTAAACTCCATATTAATCTTGGAGGCAGGGCTGACCAAAAAGGGGTTGTAGTGGATGCAATGCAAGCAGGCCCCGGCTTCAAAGAGCCCCAAAAATAAAACTTTATAGTTTTTTAATTGTATCTCACACACATAAAGGGGGAAAATTTCAAAAATTTCTTTAAATTATATAAATTGACTGCTAGTGTGTTACTAGTCTGCATCTTTAAGAACTAAAACATAATTTATAAAAGTGTCTTCTTGTACAGCTTGAGAAGATATCCCAATTCTGTCCAAATGTCATTTATCTCTCAATTGTCACTGCAGGAGGAAAGAAAACACTTGGATCCACAGATTGATGAATAA
Organism: Cheiracanthium punctorium; assembly: GCA_038373885.1. NCBI lineage: Eukaryota > Metazoa > Arthropoda > Arachnida > Araneae > Cheiracanthiidae > Cheiracanthium > Cheiracanthium punctorium. Next base: position 513,133 of record JAWZYV010000554.1, read on the forward strand.
TAGTAGTAAATAATTATACATAAAATTGGATGAAAGATAGAAATATATCTCAGGCACATAACCTGAAAATTAATTTGGTCAGACCCAAAAGTTGACGCCAGTACAATTTCTCCGAAAAAGCTTGATTATGGGTATTCTATTAAGAAAAACCCAAATTTTAGGAGGGGCTGAGGCCCATTCCCTGGCTAGATCCCTGATATGTCTGTTCATTCATTATTAAGTGGTATTTTCTATACACAGACCAATGTCTAATCCAATTATCTTAAAATTTTCATCACTCATTTCTTTTCTAAAGCAGTACTGACCATAATTTTAAAAGCTTACAAACAGTGGCGCACACAAGGAGGGGGTCCAGGGGGTCTGGACACCCCCCCCCCCCATCGGCTTTGATTTTTTTTCGATTGATTATTGCCCTATATCTATAGAAAATAAAATGATTCCAAAAAAAGGTAGCAATAGTTTCAGTTCTAATAAATAAAAAAAGAAATTTTTTTCTCGTTTTCCTCAACTTTTCAAAAACGAACTGAAAGTGAACATAAAACACCATCTTGTTCTCAAAACTGTACAACTATTATTTTGCTTCCTATTGTATTGTGTAGTGTATTCTTAGGGAACTCGATGGGACGAGTTTTGATGAATTCCATCTAATGAAAACGAGTTCTTTCATAACTGATTTTTGTCAATCTGGAACATCCCTAAAAGTTGGACCCCTCCAAACCGTAAAAGTTGGATCCCCCCCCCCCCAAAACTGTAAAAGTTGGACCCCCCCCCAGCCAAAAATCCTGTGTGCGCGCCTGCTTACAAAGTTTGAAACAATTATTCTTAATTCATCCGAATCTCCAAATTAGAGAGCACAATCACTAAGAATGTCATTTCCCAAAACAGGAAATTTATTCTATGGCCACATTCTCAAACACCAAACGAGTTTCCATCTAAGGTGTTCGTAAAGCAGAGTACATTCAGTTTCAAACTAAGTAAATTGAGCACAGAGCAGGTTCATCCAGTTGTTGAGAAGATACACTTTGTAAGCTTACTGCAACTTGTTAGTGTTTTGAAATGACATCCTTTGTTATGGAAAAGTATGTTGTTATGAAAAGTATTTTACATTTGCTGAAGCTGTAAATATTTTTTCGAGGAGGAAATTTATGGATACGTTAGAAAACACAATGAAGGTACATAATTTTTCAAAGGTAATCATTTTCTTGTATGTTGTTTATTGTTGTCTTGTTATTTTGTTTATTGTTTTCTTGTACGGAGTATAAGGAAGTAATGTGATCCCGAAAATTTTCGGGGGGCCAAATTTCTACAAAAAAAAAAAAAAAAAAAAAACAATTTTGACTACCTCTAAATTTCCTTGTAAGAATTTTTTTGATGCATCTCATTGTAAGCTAACATGCATGATCATATAAACACGTCTGCAACTCATTTTGACAAGCCGCGAGTCCGTTTTGACCACTTTTTCCATGCCCTCTGTACGTACGTATGTAACTCGCATATCTCAAAAACTATTGGTCATAGAATATTGAAATTTTATATTTAGGATTGTTTTATGATCTAGTTGTGCACCTCCCTTTTGGTCATGATCGACTGGATAATTTATATACAGGACCGCCCAAACGATTCGAAATACATCATGCTCTATTGGCTGAAATTCATTAAACTCGCATATCTCAAAAAATATTAGGTGTAGAATGTTGAAACTTTATATTTAGGATTATTGTAACATCAAGTTGTGCATCTCCTCTTTCGGTTCCATTCGACTGGATAGTTTAACTACAGGACTGCCCAAAAGATTCTAAATACATTATGCTCTATGGACCAAAATTCATTAAAGTATATTTTAGAGGTATTGGGCTATTTCAAACGACTCAGAAGTGAAATATGCTGTTAAGAGTTACAAAATGAATTTCTCCATTAAAAGAAATGTCTTTCATTTATAGTTCTGCTACAGGAACACACAAAATATTTCCAATACATTATGGCCAATGGCAATTTTAGGGGCATTCAACCATTTCAAGCACAATACCGTCTTACCATATAAGTTAGGTTATGGTCCGACCACGGTCACATGCCTCCCTCAACAACTATGCCAAAAGTCGCCTAGCATGGCGACTTTTGGTGTACGTGTGTATGTATTTAACTCTCAAATCTCAAAAAACTATTAGTTGTAGAATGTTGAAATTTCATATATAAGATTGTTGTAACATCTAGTTGTGCATCTTTATTTTTGGTTCCAATCTACTGGAGAGTTATTTCAATACTGGAATGTCTATGGACATCTTCAATATAATATAATTGTAGACAGTCATTGTTTGGTCCATGCCCAGTTTTGCCAAAATATCGCCAAATTTGGAAATAGTCAGTCATTTGGTCCATGCCCAAATTATTGCCCTTTGTCATTGTTCTTGGCGAGTTTTGGCAAAATATCGTCAAACTTGGCAATGGTCTGTCATTGTTTGGTCCATGCCAAAAATCTCGCCATTTGTCATTGACCTTGGTGAGTTTCTCTGAAATATCGCCAAATTTGGTGCCAAAAATTATTTCGTATTTTGTATAACTCTAAAACTTTAAACCGTGGAATTTTGAACTTTTGTAATATCTATCTGTTTTCAATATCTTTTTTGTCTGCAATCGACTGGGTCATCCAAATGACTTGCAATATATTAAGGTGTATGGATGCATTCAATTCATTGAAAGTCTGTGGTCAATTACTACTTTGGCTACCCCCAAAATCTCGCAAACTACCTCAAGCTTGTTGGCTTTTGGTGAAATATCGCCAAATAAAGTGTCGGAAGGAAATCTTTCAAATCGAACTCGGCCTGGCGATATCGAAATATTTTGCTAGAAATCGCTAAACCTTACTATTACTGCAGTATTTTAACTCTTTCAAACAAAATAAGTTTAGATGAAATGCACCGAAAATATTTTTGATTTAATAGACGTACAAGGAAGTCATGTGCCCACATCAGATTTTTTTTTAGCAAATTCAAAAATGTATATTTTAGTGTTGAGATTGAAGTTGATTTAAACCTTTATTAGCAAAATTTAAACATCTCTTGCTAAGTACTTTAAAAAAAAATGAAGTTAAAATTTCTAAATTTTGATTTGTACACTTCAATTATGGCCACTCTTTCTTTTAAAAATCCTGATGATTTTATATTGAGTAAGTACTAAAAACTCTCCTCAGCAAAAATAACAACAGACCTAAATTGTAAACAAACATGTCTCCTAGGCAATGAAAATAAATAAACTGAAGTTGTTTGTAAAGGCAAAAGAAACTGATAGCCACTGACAGAACTAAACACACATTACAGATTTCTTACAAAAACTCTAGCAATTAATTTGTCGTTTACGAATGCACCCAATAAATATGGTAAGAAGTTGCTAAACTTAGCAACAAATACCATAAATTGGTAGCTCTGGCAAATTGTCTGCTTTAATATGGTTAAATTACATTAATAGTCTTAAAGTGAAGAGGAATATCCAAACACACATTTTGGTTTATTTGAAATGATAAAATTATTCTTGATTCTATTTAAGTCATCAAGAATAATTTTAACATAAGTGTTAAATTTATTCTTTTGAAGAATTTTCTTGACCCATTTTGCATTTTCCAGTCTTTTTCTAGACTTTCCTGATCAGTTTACAATTTTCCTAGCATTTTGCAGTCTTTCCTGATTCTCCTGACTGGTAGACATCCCACAGTAAGAAAAGTGGAGATTACTTATTGGAGATTAGTAATAGTACCATATTTTTGTTTAGATACCATCTATGCATTTAATTATGGGAAATCCGTCAATAGAAACCCTCCCACCTCCTCTTCTTCAAAATCAGTTAAAATATCAGACATGACCCCAGAGCAAATGAAAGTGTTTTCTGGTTTGTTTATTTTGATAAGAATAAAAAAAAAAACTAATTTAAAAATGTATTTCTCACCAACAAAATGCTTGCTACTCCATTTTTCAATAGAATGTTTTTAGATGTTATCTTTAACATCTTGAAATTCTTGCATTTCACTTTAGATAGTGATGCAAAAAAAGTTAGAAAAACTGGGATTGTTCATTGAAACTCTGAAAAATAAATTTTACACAGATTTGTCCTTACAGATTCTTCTAAATAGTCTGCCAAAATTGGGGAATCAAAAAACTTGTCATCATACAAATTGTATTCTTTGTAACTTGCTCATGAGTGTTCTACCTACTTGTTCTCTGTATGTACCAGAGCTATTGCTCGTAGCCTCTCTTCCACCGTTAAAGTAACACAGTAAATACAAAAACATGCATTGACAAATCACTTTTTGCCTGGAAAGAATGACTAGGATTTAGACAATATGTGCATTCCAAGAGATCACGCTATGAAATAAAAATTTATAAGCTATGCGAGTTGAGTTCTGGATATGTGTGGAACTTTTTAATTTACCGTGGAAAAGAGAAAGAGAATATGAAGAACGAGTGGTTAGAGCACTCATGAGCAAGTTATCTGAGAAAGAATACAATTTGTATGATGACAAGTTTTTTAATTCCCCAACATTAGCAGACTATTTAGAATCTGTAAAGACCTATCCATGTGGAGTTGCATGAAGAACAGGGTGAATATGCTGAAGATTTTCCCAAAAAAATACCTAAAAAGGTAGAGGTGGATCCCTTGCAGCATGAACATAAAATGCGATTGCATTCAAAGAGAAAAAGAAAGATGTACTTATGTTGCCAAGACTAGATACACCAAAATTGCCTAAGTGTGAAAAGAGTGATAGAAAAACCAGGGAAGATATTTTGAAACCTGTTTGCATTTTAGATTACAATAAATATATGGGAGGCAGCGACCTAGAAGACTCATCATGACTCATTATCAACTATTCCAAAACCTGTAAAGTGGTACAAAAACTGTTTATCGGATTGATGGACACTGGACTCATGAATGCTAACATTCTTTACGACAAAAAATATGGACTGAAAATACTTTTTTTAAAAATAAAGTCGTAAACAAATTTTTGAAAACTGACGATTACAGGGCCAAAAGGAATTTCATTGCAAGATCATCAACTTTGCTTTAAAGACTTTTGGGGAGACACTTTCCCACTTTAAGTAAAAGTGGACAGAAACATTGCAGACTATGTATAGTTTGTCAGCAAACTGTTAAAAAACAAACAAACAAAAAAATCAGCAGCAGCAGACATTCTATTTCTGTGAAACATAGGACTCTGCATACATCAATGCTTCAAGTAATATTATACACTGTCACCTTTTTGAAATACTTTCCCTTTCCTTTTATTTTAATGCTGGTACTTTAATATGCAGAATTTTTATAATTTTTATTGATGTGTTGTGTCACACAAAACATGATTATTTTCATTTTTTTTTTATTTATATTTATTTGAGGGATGTGAAAAATTATAATAATAAAAAATTCTCTATTTTATAAAACTCTTAATGAAAATATCATGAAATTTTCGTAAAATTAATTCTAATAACTGGCTGAGTTGACCTCTCATAATGAACCAAAAATTGGAACAATTGGGGCATAAATTTAATTTTAGTAATTCTTTTTCTAAAGTTAGGCTTAGCAGCAAAAATTGCCCATAGCACAAGTCAGTGCATACCGTCAGCACACTATCCACACACTCCCGCCACCCTGAGAGAAGTTCTGCAACTCAGCTGCTTGTCATGAAGGTACTAAGATACATCAGTAAAAGAGTATTAAGTAAGACACTGGTTGGTTCAGGTTTAACTAATAGTGTTTGTGCTACTGGGGTATGTATGTGATGTACGTGGTATCTATGTCTAATCTTATGTTCCACATTTTGAACACAAACATTTATCTTTTGGTCTACTACACTTTATATTTAGAAAGAAATTCTATTGTTGATAATACATGAATAGCTTTCTTTTAACCTTCCAGTCACAAGAAACCACTCACTGGGTAATAAGAACAAGTGCAAGCATTGCATACCCCATGAACATCCTGAGCCTCCCCAAACATATTTATTCTTTCAGTGAATTTTGCTGACCCATTTTAAATTATAAAGTCCTTTTCTTGGCTTTCCTGACCTACTTCCCGATTTCCTGCTATTTCCAGACTTTGCTGATTTCCTTGATCGATAGATACCCTGAACTGGTAGAATTATTATATCATATTGTTGCGGAATTACTCTGCTACTCCTGGGGTTCGTCGTTCTAAAGTCCAGTTGGTGTAAAAAGTTCAAGTAAAAAGTCACTTGTCAGGATGGAACACAAACTTTATTGCTTCTAGAACTTCGTAGAACAATCAGCTGTACACAATTCACAGGCACAATCTAGCAGTAACGTGCTTTTAACAATCCGCTTAGGTCAGAAGCTCTCACAAATGTTGTATTTCTCACACAAAATAAGTCACTTTCACAGGCAAAAATTCAGTGAAAATATTCAAGAGATATCGTACACAATCCCTTAAGGCACAGCAATGAAGAATTTACACACAGCACTTTAAAAACAGCTTCATAAAGCAAGCTAAAACACAGCTTCTATAGCATTCTCACCGAGAGCTCTTCACACATTCAGCGTATAACTCGCACTGAACTGTCGGGGCAGCGCGCTGGTGGAATTTATAGAGTAGGCAGAAGCTGCGAGCAGTTTCTAGAAAAGTATATTCCTCGAAGATTCCAGATAAAGCGGGACTTCTGATTACGTCATAGAAGAGAAATGTTAGGTTATGCGTTTTTAATGCAGGAAAAACAACTTCCAGGCCCCATTGGGAAAATCGCGCCAAATGACCAAAAAGTCGCCAAGCTTGGCAACTTTTGGCAAAATATCGCCAAATTTGGCACAAAAAATAAGTCCTCAAATGTGAAGAGATCGAAGCCCTAGGACTAATATTTCTCGAGATTTCTAGAACCTCCATTGAAAAACAATGGCAAACCGAAACCTCCGTGTCTCCGGTTCTAATTGGCCGATTTTGATGCAACAAAAAGCAAAATTTATCTATTTGAAGTGTAGAATACGAATTTTAAGCCATTTTAAGCCCCAGAGCAGCGGGTTGCCCCGAAAATTCGTAACAATATTTAACATTATATTTTTAATATTTCAATTAGAGAATTTTGAATTTGCAGTTCATGTTCGGCAAGTACAGTTTCTAATTCAACAAGTTACAGTTCAGTACTTTAATATTTTAAACTGGCTTTTTCATTGAATGCATGCTATACACATGATTATCATGAAGAAATGCCCAAAGTGCATACTTTGATGTACTTACCAGATATTTGAATCGATGTTTTAGTGACAGCAGATGATCAATGATGTCAACTGATGTCAAACAAGCTCCACACAGAAAACAGTTGTACATCAAAGAGTTTGTTTCAGCTATCTGAGTTTCCTGAATATGATCCAAGCCTGTAAGTATTAGATAATAAAAGAATAAGTAAATGACTTTAAAACACTTAAAAAGTTATTAACACATATTGATGACCTTAAATTTAATAAATTGACTTAAAAATTTGTCATTATAATAATAGGACATAAGCTCTTCACAAATGATTAAAGTTCCTAACAGATGGTGCCATCAGTGGCATGAGACACACATCCTTCAATGACACATGGAATGCCCTCCTTACTTTGAAAGATGGCAGAATAAAGGCGACAGTTTGAACTGTTAACGAAAACTGAAAATTGCTTTCTTCTGTAGATCTGAAATTCACAAAATTATTTCGAAAACAAATATGGTGGTTCTGTATTTGTATTTATTTTACAATTGCCACAAACATTAAACATTTTAACATTACAAGGGGATCTTTCAGCCAAAAATACAAAGGGGTTAGGCATCTTTCAGCCCAAACTTCTATGCAGTAGAAAAGCAAGTGGGGTTTTTTTCCCCAGAGATCAATGAACTTTTATCCCATAGATCTGTGATACAGACAACTAGTGCCATCTAATTAGCACGATGAAAAGGAGGTTATGAAACACTTCCCACCTGATAATTTTTGTAAAATTATCACCTTTTTCTCTTTATCAACAATAAAAAAAATACTTACCAATTACTTCAATCTATAATAGCACTAGGTTAAGTAACAATGTGAGCATACAAATTTTCTCAAAGTGCTACTTAAATTTAAACAGATGATTACTACACAAATTTCTAGATTAATTACAAAGTCAAAATTAATATTTTTAAAGTCAAAGAATTTTAACACTTATACTTCATTAATGATTCATAAGTTCAATGTTTATGTATCAGTCATTGATTTCCAGTGGATACAAAAGCTGGACTTGGTGTCGAAATTCACCATTTTTAGTTTTTACGATGCATGATCGGACGAGGCCATCTCTACCTTTCATAGTTTGAGTTATTCTACCTAAGTTGCACAAGAACTTAGATTTAGTTGAGCCTTCAAGGAGAACAATGTCCCCAACTTGTAAGTCCCTCTTCTTCTGAGGAGTCGAAAGTTTATGGAAATTTCTGTTATTCAAAAGGTACTGACCTTTCCATTTTTTCCATAATAGACAAAATCTTAGATTGGTATAATTTCCTTTTTTTCAGTCCTTCTTTGGTAGAAGATCTGTTTGTTATTTCTACAAAATTGTATGGATATTCTATTTTTCTTCCAACCAAAAGGAAATGAGAAGGGGTTAAGGGTTCTGGCTCTGAATGATCATTGAATACATAAGTAATCGGTCTTTGGTTAAGGATATTTTCAATCTCGGCAAGAAGAGTCATGATATCTTCAAATGTAAGCTGAGCTCTTCCTAAAACCTTTCTCAGCGGTTCTTTAATCGATCTCATCAAGCTTTCATAAAACCCTCCCCACCATGGGACAAGCTCAACTATGAACTTCCAGGTTATCCCTTCAGATGATGCAAAATTCTGGATTTCTTTACCTTTGATCAGGTCTACAAAGTATTGTAAGTCCTTACTAGCACATTTAAAAGTTTTAGCATTGTCAGAGTAAAATATCTTAGTGTTCCCTCGTCGGGACAAAAAGCGTCTATGTGATAAAATAAAGCTTTTAGAAGACAAATGCGAGACCAGTTTGAGGTGAACTGCTCGAGTGACTGCACATGTAAATAATACGACATAAGATTTTTGGGTTTCTTTTCCCAACTTTACATATATGAGTCCGGTGAAGTCGACACCTGTCGCACTAAAGGGAGGAGATTCAAGGATTCTGTCCTTAGGTAACTGTCCCGTCATTTATTTGACTTGCTGGTTTCGCTGAATACCTTCTGCAGATGAGACACCTGTTTATAACTTTTCTTACGACTTGTCTTTCTTTAGGTATTGACAGGTCTTTCTTTAGGTATTGTATTTGAAGACACATTTATTGAACCGCTTGAAAGATCGTCGACGAAGTGAGTTAAGTGGAGTATTAAACTATCTACAAAATCCTCATACTGAGAAGACTGAGTTGGAGACTGATTGTGATGTAAAGGAGTTATTTTCAAGTCCAAGCAAGATGACTATAAAAAAAACAGATTATTTTGTTAACTGGGAAAATTGAAAATATTGATAATGAAGAAAATGACATGAACATTGAACCCACGCAGACAACTAGTAAAACTGATTTAACATTAAAAGAAAAGCTTCAGAACGAAATAGAAAACAGTATGAAAACTATAAATCCTGAAGCATATAAAGAAACTGATCTTTCTAAGATCATTGAACAAGAAATGAATCTTTATGAGGCTAGTTCCACAGGAGGTTATAATTTGGAGAAGGCTTATAAAAATTTATTGACGATTCCTCCAACTTCCATCGAGCCTGAACGCGCGTTTTCCGCTGCTTATATTTGTGCAACAAATTAAGAAGTATGCTTTCGGATGAGACGTTGGATGCGTTGTTATTTCTTAGATTTTATTTTCGTGGCTTAAATAAAAGTAAATTATAGTTTCTGGTCTATTTGATTTAAAATTTGAGTCCTATGAACATTGATCTCGTTTGACTTGTTGATTTTGATATGTTTTACTTTCTTTTTGCTACCACTTTCTATTACCAATACAATCCCGGGATCCCGGTATTAACTGTTGATAATCCCGAAATCCCGGGACTAGAAAAATCGACCGGGATCGAATCCTCTAGATATAACGTAGGTTGTATAAAAAACTTTTAAATATGAAAACTGCCAATAGATGGCGCTACCGGTCGATTCCAGAAAACCGGAAAATTCAGTTATCCGGAAAGGGTTGGTAAAACTGATTCCGGATAATTGGTCCTGTACTGTACTGAACATATTCTGGTTATAGATTTAATTGCCTACAAAAACTGTTTTACAATATTCGTTAGGCATATTCTAACTATACTTGATTTTTAAAATAATGTTTTGATTGTGCTTCATAATCTGTGAGTGTTTCATATTTGTTTTCCTTGTTCCATAAAATACTTCTTCAAAATTTAGTATACATTAAAATCGTCTACTAAAACTTTTTTGATATCCTCACCAGGAATATTCTTACTATAATCCATTTTTTTTTTTTTTTTTAAACACGAATATAGACACCAGTACTCCAATTAAATAAACAGTGGGGTTTGCAATTTCTCGAAAAATATGCACGATATCATCAATCTGGATCCAGTTTTGGGGACTTATTTTTAATGCTAAACTTTGAAATAAATCACCAAAACCGAAAAACCTTGGCTAGTTTTCACATTTAAACTGGCAACACTTTAAAAAGGATTCACCAGGGAGACAAAAATCTCTGTCTGAAATTAACAGCACTCAAAAGGTAAAAAAATACGTGAAAAACACCTTTTTTTGTAAACAACACCCAATTGAGAACGATTTTTAAAAAACCCTGAAAAAGATTTTTATGAATTTGCGTTCGATACTTTTTAGTGCAAGATTTTCATGGCTATCTTCATCTCCCTTCGATATAAGATGAGATAAAAATAACGTTGTGGCCTCCCACACAAGTGTATCCGAATTCTAGAAAACCCTGAAAATGATTTTAGGTAATTCTGTTAGTTACATTTTAACCCAAGAATTTTAGAGCTATCTCTTTTTTCCTCTGCAATATGAAGGAAAACGTCAAATGAACGTTTTAGACCCACGCCCATTTGTGTGCGAATTCTGAAAAACCCCGATAGTGGTTTTTAGGTGTTTCTATTAGTTACATTTTAAAGCAAGAATCTTATGGCTGACTTTTTCCTCTGAGATATTAAAGAAATGTGAAAAGGACGTTTTAGACCCTAATCCCTGTTTGGGAGCAAATTCTAAGAAACCCCGAATGCGAATAATATAGGTATCGCTGTTAGTTACATTTTAAAGCAGGAATATTACAGCTATAAAATGGCTGTAGTTGCAGCCATTATATTGCATATAAAATTGCATTAGAATATAAATCCATATAAAAATCAATCCATATAAAAATTGCATTAGAAAGTATATTCTGGTATCTAAATAATTTTTTTAGCTAAAATGTAAATGCCTTACATTTAATTTTATAATAGCTTTACTAAATGTTAGACAGAAAAATAATATGCATCATTTTTGTAAAAAATTAAAAGTAATTTTTGATTTAGCTTTGCTGTTAGTTGCAGAGGTTGACTCTTTTTCTACTGCCTTTTTTCCTGTGAGCCTTTGCCTACTGCCTTTTTTCCTTGAGTCTACTGCCTTTTTTCTACCTTGAGCCTACTGCCTTTGCCTACTGCCTTTTTTCCTTGAGCCTACTGCCTTTTTTCCTGTAAAGCCTTTTTTCCTGTGAGATATGAAGAGAAATGCAAGAAGAACGTTAAAGAACATTTTGGGCCCCCTACCCACGTTGGGGTTGAAATTCTAAAAAACCCTGAAAAAATTTTGAGGTATTGCTGTTAGTTTCATTTTTAAGCAGGAATTTTATGCGTATCTCTTTTTCTCTCAGATATGAAGGGAAATATGAAACTAACGTTTTGGGCCCCTTACCTCCATTGGGGTGCAAATTCTAAAAAAACATTGAAAATGATTTTTAGGTATTGTTGTTAGTTACATTTTAAAGCAAGAATTTTACAGCTATCTCTTTTTTCTTTTGAGTTATGACGGAAATGTGAAAACAATGTTTTGGATCCCTCACCTCCATTTGGGTGCGAATTAAAAATTCTAAAATTTTTTTTTACATATTTCTGTTAGTTACATTTTAAAGCAGAAATTTTATGACTGTCTATTCTTTTCCTCTGAGATATGAAAGAAACGTGAAAAAAATGTTTAGGCCCCTTACCCCTGTTTGTGTCCGAATTTTAAAAATCCCGAAAATGATTTTTAGGTATTTGTGTTAGTTACATTTTAAAGCAAGAATTTTATGCCTATCTCTTTATCCCTTGGATATATGAAGGGAAATGTTAAAATAACGTTAAAGAACATTTTGGGCCCCTTATCCCTGTTTGGGTGTGAATTTTGAAAAACCCTGAAATTGATTTTTAGGTATTTCTGTTAGTTATATTTTAAAGCAAGAATTTTATCGCTATCTTTTTTCTCCCCTGAGATATGAAGGGAAATGTGAAAAGAACGTTTTGAGCCACCACCCCCCGTCTGCGTTTGAATTTTTAAAAATCGCTTCTTAAATGATGCCTTGGGACACAAGCTATAAGCTTCTAAAATTTCGTGTCTGTATCTCCAGTAGATTTGGCTGTGCGGTGATCATCAGTCAGCCAATCAGTCAGGACATCTTCCTTTATATAGAGAGATTACCAGAATTGAAGGTTTTTTTCACTTAAAATTTGATCTCTAGCATAGTGCAAGTGAAAAACTGTTTGTACGCGTGCATTCATGCACGCACACACACCATTAATGTTATAATTTTAAAAATTTTGAAACAGTAGAAATGGTAGAATTTTCATACATGGAATAGATAAAACCTCAACATTTATTTAGAACCACACAAGATTTTCTTAAGTATTCAAAATTTCACTAAGCATAGAAAAAGTAGGGTTATTAAAGTGTTAGAAAACCAGGAAACATTAAAATATCTTGCAGTCTCCCAATAAATCAAGTAACTTGGCAAGTGTGAAACAAAATTGCACAATTACTTGGAAAACTCTAGTTAATACGCATCTATTTAAAAGGGGGTAGGGGATAGGAGAGTGAAAGAAATTGAATTTATTGAGAAATTTATATACTTCAGTTGAATAAAAATTGCATTAGAAAGTATATTCTGGTATCTAAATAATTTTTTTAGCTAAAATGTAAATGCCTTACATTTAATTTTATAATAGCTTTACTAAATGTTAGACAGAAAAAAATATGCATCATTTTTGTAAAAAATAAAAAGTAATTTTTGATTTAGCTTTGCTGTTAGTTGCAGAGGTTGACTCTTTTTCTACTGCCTTTTTGAGTAATATCCTCAATAGATTGTTTTGAGGAGCATGGTGCCATTATACCGGGTGATCCAAAAGTCAGGAAAAATTTTAAAAATTCATTAAAAAAGAGCAAATAATGATAGAAAATTGCGGTTTGCACAAATAGGTTTAGGGTATGATGGAATTTTTTTTTTTTTTTAATGATAAGAAAGTTTGTAGTTCCAAATGTTATTGGTAGGTAGCGCTGACATGCACAATGAGAACCAAATTTCCAATTTAAAAAAATCCGAAATCTCTGTAATGCTTCCTATGCAAACTGCAATTTTTTATCATTATTTGTTCTTTTTTAATGAATTTTTAAACTTTGGTGCACCCAGGATGCTTCAAAAGCTAGTGAAAAGTTCAAAAATTTATTAAAAAAGAACAAATCATGATACAAAATTGCAGTTTGCATAGAAAGCATTACAGAGATTTCGGATTTTTTTAAAATTAGAAATTTGGTTCCCATTGTTTATGTCAGTGCCACCTACTGGTAACATTTGGAACTACAAACTTTCTTGTCATAAAAAAAATCCCATCATACCCTAAACCTATTTGTGCAAACCGCAATTTTCTATCATTATTTGCTCTTTATTAATGAATTTTTAAAGTTTGTCCTGACTTTTGGATCACCCGGTATATTTTAATGACTATGTCACTTTATCTCTCACCCCCCCCCCCTTTATTGAAAATTGTCTGAAAAATGTGTCCCCAAAAAAGCGACATAATTTTACATATACGGTAAAACCCACTTAAGAAGTTCCAAGGGAATGGATGACAAAAACTTCTTAAGCAGGAATTTAAGTTTACTGAGAAACAAATGGAATAATTTCAGCATAGGTATTCAGTTGATACTTTTTTATATTATTGAAATAATATCTAATTTTAGTTTAAATTTGTAAATTGTTTTGCATATATAAAAAAACAGTTCATGAAGTAAAACAATGTAATTACCTTTATTGAATCCAATCTTTATGAAATCCGAGAAATTTGACTTTGAATTGTCATTGGAGCCTATTTTACAGAAAAAATCGGTTATAGATTTTTGTTTTTGTTGGTAATCTTTAATTGAAAACAGTTTAGTTGTCTTCATCTTTTAAAAACTTCTTCAGGCACATTTTCAACACTTTCGACAAAACGACGAAAGGTTTCTAGTCCTTTAACAGCATCCAGAAAACTAGGAATTCCCATGTCCTCTTCCTCAGCTTCACTCATTTCATCAACTTCTTCAACTTCATAATTTCATCCACTGTTAGCATATCACAAGGCAATATTTCATCATCTGCTGACACATACTCTTTAAACGATGTAGTGAAATCTAATCTTCTTTGTACTGTTTTCCAATCATCTTCAATATTTGATTCATAGTTGTATTCCTCTGTTAATTCTCCATCGAAGAATCCTGCTTTTTGGAAACAATTCTCAATCACAGATGGTGTTATTAACTCCCATGCAGATAAAATAAAATGAATGGATTCCAAAATGTCCACTTTCCTCATATCTCCAGCATTGTCCAGTTTTCCAATCATCCATTTAACAAGTCGTTTTCTGTAAGCTTTTCTTTTAATTACCTTGCTTAACATTTCGAGAAGAGTAGAAATTTTCACTCGTAAACTTTCTTGAGAGAGAAAGACGATGTTCACTGACTTAAAAAGCTTTGAACTGAAAGAGTCAAAGATTTGAGAACTTGGGTGGTTCATTCTTCCTAGAAAAGGGGCAGGTAAATCTATTGAAAAAGAAAGCAACTGATAAACTTACCCTGAATAATGTAGGAGCAGGTGATTGTGATTGTGTGTGATTATGGCAATGCTACACTAGGGCGATCTGCCAGGGGGGTATCTTGGTAGGAGGACTTTCTAAGGGGTTCTAACGCGTATTCACTTGTAGGAGCAGGATTGGACTAATCTCTTTCCTAATCATCATTCAATACTATTACAATAAACTAACAGTTGCACACATCTTTTTCCTTTTACCGGCCACTATTGTTACAGTACCACTGGTTTCATTCACTCTACACATTCCAACAACAGGTGTGGACATGAGATAAGAGGCAGAGCGCATTTTGATGAATTGGACTTTACGGGGAGACATTTCCGGTCAAAAAGAACTATTACGAACGGAGTCTGCAATTTTTCAGAGAACGGGATATATAGAGAGGTGGATGAAAACACGTTTTCAAAGTGAACTTAGGAGCTAAAGAAAACTTTGTAAGTGGGAAAGAGTTTCGAATGAAACTTCTTAAGTGGGTTATTTTAACATTGAAAGAATAGGAAAAAAAAACGGGAACAGAGAATGTGAACTTCCTAAGCGGGAAAACTTCTTAAGCGGGAACTTCTTAAGCGGGTTTTACTGTAATGCAATACTAATTGCTTACTACATTTTACATGGAATATTGCTCTTAGACTGATTAGTAATAATGGTGATAAGTTATACAAAATGATATTTTTAAAGTTTAGAAATAAGTTAAAACACAAAACCTCTATTTTAGAAACAAATTAAAAATAGAGCCTATAATTTAAGTTTAATTAATAATTTTTAATAATTATAAAACAATAAGGTACCTATTAGATTCATATAAAAACTTATTGTTGATACTTACAAGGATAATTTTTACGAGGCGGGTTTTACTGTATTTAAATACTATTAGTTCATAACTGCTTTAATCTATTGTTACAATATTTCGTAAGTTATTGAATATGCATCACAAGTATTTTTCTATAAATAGGTTACAATCATAAAAATTTCAACATAGGGTTACCAGGCGAATTACACGAAAGATGAGAGAAAAAATGGCATAGTCAATTAATATCATTTTAATATGGCAATAATGAAATTAAAATTAGGGGGTTTGGAGGGGGTTGGGGTTGTCTCCCCTGACGAGGCTTGAAGAACTGAATTTTAATCTTATTTTCTTATATATATATATATATGTAGCATTAAACGGCTATGGGAAAGTTTATAGTCGTAGGCTGGGGGAGGCGAGGCTGTTTGAGCCCCTCTAGCCGGTCTTTGCTAGTCAGCAAATGCTGGAGGGAGCCGTGAAAATCCTTGCGCACATGTTACGGTTGCCGATGTATGAAATGAGTCGGAGTCCAACAGTGATTACATCATTTTATTGGGTACTTCGATACATCTTCACTTGGCAGTTATGGTCACGCGGAAAGTCACTGCTGGGCTGCATCAACCCCTTTTAATAACTTTTGAGGTCATGCCACATGATCCATGCACATTGCAATTATTGGCCCAAAATCTGGGCAGCATTTTTTCTTTTAAGATGACAGAGTGACTGAATGCAGGGACAGTCTACAAAATTGCAAAGGAATTGCACGGGACCGTGTACTAATTGCAGTTTTTGAAAGCAGATTACTTTGTTCCAACTGAATTAAAACTGCGTAGTTCTAGAAATGTGGGATTTCAGCGGGCTTTTGATTTGTAATGTTATATATATGTATATATATATACAATGAAACCTCTCTGAGCGGCCACCCCTCTAAATGGCCAACTTTTTATGGCACGGATTTTTCGGCTCATAGACCTAATGCTAAAATAACCTCTACCAGTGGCCATGCGACCCCCTCTAAACGGAGACCGAGTGGGATTGCCAATCTCATTTTTCGGATAATTCTACTCACTCCATGCTTTAATTTTGAGCAGGAAAACTCAAGGCCAGGTTTATGGTGGAATATAAGACCCAGGAATAACTGGAATTGAATCTGTTATGGCTTTCGTATTCTCCCCACACCCTTAAGATGGGGAATCCCTTGGTCAATCAGGCGTTAAAGGTATCCTACAAATGATTTTTTAACAAATAAATTTTTGTCCCATTCAGGTGCTAATTCCGTCCCTGACGAGGAATTCCCCGATGTTTGTAATGGCGAGCAAGCTAAACTTTCAACACAAACGACTTTGTGTTGGAAGTTTAGCTTGCTCGCCATTACAAACATCGGGGAATTCCTCATCAATTGATGAAAATGGAAAATTGATGAAATTATCGAAAATTCCAAAGCGGTAGAGATCTGCTACAAACTAATCTGTTAGAGATCTGATACAAAATAATCGATTCGAGATCTGCTTTTTAAGGTGAAAAACGAACTAGAAAAAATAGTTGTTTGAGAGAAAAGTAAAACCTTAAAGCAGACACAAATTGTATTCCTTTTTTTCAAAAAAATTAAGAAAGCATTAAATAAAGTACTATTCTCTTTAGATAAGTTTTAAATTTCATTTTAAATAAGAAATTGGTGTCAGAGAGAGGTTTCACTGTATATTCTTTGTGGTGCAGGATTTATTTAATTGTGAGGAAAGTTTGCACTAAGACTGCACATTTAACAATGACAAAAGCATAATGAACAGCAGCTAACAGCTGATCAATTTAACAGCTCAAATTACTATCTGGAGTACTGAGTGAAAATGATTAAATAAAATGTAATGGGAAAAGGTTTCTCACATTCCAACACATCCAGTCATTGTATTTCAATAGAGGAGAGCATTTCCACCCTTTCTCTCCCTTCCCCATACAAGCCCAAAGAATGCCAAACACAAGTGCAGACACTTGGACTCCACCCTTATCAGTTAAAAGAATCCCATTCCATTTATCCCATCTGCAGCTGCTGACCCTTGACCCCAGCCAAACTGTTTCTGCTGCTAGAATAAATATATTTATATAAAAACTTCTTGGATAAATACATAAAAATTCTGATAATTTCCTTAACACTAGATATACCAATGATTTTTTTTAAGGGAAAAAAGACCTTAAACCAGTCATTTTGACTGGTCTTGGTATATCTAGTGTTAACAAACCTAAACATAAAAGAGAATTTAAGCACCTTGCTGCTATACTGAAACGAAGGTTATGAGTAAAAAATTAAGTACTTTTTAAGGCATTTTAAGAACTGTCCAAACCAAGTTATTGGGTTGGGGCATAATTATCAGGCATTTTTTTTCTTCCCCTATCTGGAGAAACAATGCTAGCTTTCATACCTTTCTTTCCAAGGCTGCCAAAAGTGCCTGGTCATCAAAATATGATGGTCGACTTCTTCCTGGCTTATCTTTCAAGCTAGAGCCACCAGATTAAAAAAGGACAAACCATTCCCTGCATTGAAAGCTGGGATTGTTTCGGCAAAAAGGGAAAGGGGAAAATGCCTGATAATCACATAAGAATTGCAGAGTATAGGGACTGTGCAGGCTGTAAATGAATGTAATGATAATGAATGAATTAGAAGTGCAGATAATTAGTTACAGTCTAAATTAAAATTTTATTACACCACCAAAAAGCAGAACACTATTAAATTTCAACTAATTCAGTAATTCAAAAACCAAACTTATGCTGTTTTAGCATTGCACAGCAATAAACTAGTTTAGGATGAATATTTGTAAACTGTTTATTTTGAACTCTAGTTTGGACAAATGAAAAAAAATTCTTTCAGTAGCTGGACATACTTGAAAGTGTGCAACAAATGAGCAGAATTCCTTGGAAATTTTACATGGTTGACTGCAAAGCTCACCAAAGTATAGAGACTTTTTAGGTTGGCGAGAGTGGGGGTGTTAAAGTAGAAAACTCTTTTTTGTACCATAAAGCATATCTTTGGAATTGAAATATATTTTAAAATCGCCTACTGAAACTGTTTTACAACCTTCGGCAAGCATATTCAATGAGTGTGCTGTGTTTTCCTTCTTTGTTCCATAAAACACCTCTTCAGATTGAAATCTATATTAAAATCACCTACCAAAACTGTTTAACAATGTTCGCCAGGCATAGTAAACTATACTTCACTTTTATAAATGCCATTTGAAGAGTGTATCATAATCTATGAGTGTACTGTACTTGTCTTCTCTGTTCCATAAAAACACTTCTTTGGAAATGAAATCTATATTAAAATTGATTGCCTGCTAAAGCTAATTTACAATATTTGCCATGTGTTTTCTAACTATACTTGTCAGACCTAGATAAAATGCAAAACTGTCTGCGAACTCGAATATTTTCTTAAAAATTTTCTGCAAAAAAAAGGCTGTGTTCCTCCTGAGTTCTACATCGCTGCCAACAGCTAAGCTAAACATATTATTTTAAAATAGCATAGTACTTTAAAACTAAAGTTCATAGTTATGTTAATTATTTTGCAAAATCAACTAATCAATCATTTACATAATAAATATGATTTACTTACTATTTTTTCATAATCATATTATTATATTTTCATTATTTTATTTGCAAGATCTTTTTGAATTTAAGAATAAAGAAATTTGTAGAAAAAACATATCAAATCTGTCTGCAAAGTTAGAAAATTTTCTGCGGATGGCGTTCGTCTATAATATCTGGGTCTGATAATATATTTATAATAAATTGTTGCATTTTGCCCCCCCCCCCACCTTTGAAAAGATCTGCACAGTGACAGTTCATTTTTATAAAACCTGTCTACAAGATCGCGTAGATTAAAATGGATAGACAAAATTAAGGGATTGAGTGAAATAGCGCGAGAGTGCTTTAAAACAAAATCTGATGTGGACAACACATAACTTCCTTACACGTCTATTAAATCAAAAATATTTTCGGCACACTTCATCTAAATTTATTTTGATTGAAAGAGATAAAATATCAGTAATAGTAAGGTTTAGCTATTTCTAGCCGAATATTTCGATATCGCCAAGCTGAGTTCAATTTGAAAGATTTCCTTCTGACACTTTATTTGCCGATGTTTCACCAAAAGCCGACAAGCTTGAGGTAGTTTGCGAGATTTTGGGGATAGCCAAAGTAGTAATTGACCACAGACTTTCAATGAATTGAATGCATCCATACACCTTAATATATTTAAAGTCATTTGGATGACCCAGTCGATTGCAGACAAAAAAGATATTGAAAACAGTTAGATATAAAAATACTTCTAAATACAAAAGTTCAAAATTCTACGGGTTAAAGTTTTAGAGTTATACGAAAGAATTTTTGGCAATATTTCGGCGAAACTCGCCACAGTCGACGACAAATGGCGAGATTTTGGGCATGGACCAAACAATGACTGACTATCGCCACATTTGGCAATATTTTCCCAAAACTTGCCAAGAACAATGACGAACGGCAATATTTTGGGCATGGACCAAATTTGGCGATATTTCAGCAAAACTCACCAAGGTCGACGACAGATGGCAAGATTTTGGGCAAGGACCAAACAATGACTGTCTACAGTTGTATTATATTGAAGATGTCCATAGACATTAAAGTATTGAAATTGTTTTCGGTAGTCCTGTAAGTAAACTCTCCAGTAAATTGGAACCAAAAATTGAGATGCACAATTAGATATTACAATAATCCTATACATGATATTTCATAATAGTTTTTGAGATTTGAGAGTTAAATACGCACACACGTACACAAAAAGTCACCAAGCTTGGCGACTTTGGGCGTAGTTCCTGAGGGAGGCGCGTGACTGTGGTCGGACCATTACCTAACTTAT
Source organism: Cheiracanthium punctorium (assembly GCA_038373885.1). Lineage (NCBI taxonomy): Eukaryota > Metazoa > Arthropoda > Arachnida > Araneae > Cheiracanthiidae > Cheiracanthium > Cheiracanthium punctorium. The sequence continues at coordinate 533,847 of JAWZYV010000554.1, forward strand.
ATGGTAGGACGGTATTGTGCTTGAAATGGATGAATCCCCTAATATTGCCATTGACCGTAATATATTGGAAATCTTTTGAGTGTTCCTGTAGCAGAACTGTAAATGATAAAGACACTTCTTTTAATGAAGAAATTCATTTTGTAACTCTTAACAGCATACATCACTTCTGATTCGTTTGAAATATCCCAATACCTCTAAATTATGCTTTAATGAATTTCGGCCCATAATGCATTTCGAATCTTTTGGGCAGTTCTGTTGATAAACTATCCAGTTGAATGGAACCGAAAGTGGAGCTGCACAAGTAGATGTTACAACAATCCTAAATATAAAGTTTCAACATGCTATGCCTAATAGTTTTTGAGATATGCAAGTTTAATGAATTTCGGCCCATAGAGTGTAATGCATTTCGAATCTTTTGGACGGTCTTGTAGATAAACTATCGAGTCGAATGGAACCAAAGGGGGAGGTGCACAACTAAATGTTACAACTATCCAAAATATAAAGTTTGGACATTCTACGCCTAATAGTTTTTGAGATGTGCGAGTTTAATGAATTTCGTTCCATAGAGCGTAATGTTTTTTGAATCTTTTAGGCAGTCCTGTACATAAACTATCCATTCGATTGAGACCAAAAGGGGAGTGCACAACTAGATCATAGAACAATCTTAAATATAAAATCTCAACATTCTACGACCAATAGTTTTTGAGATATGCAAGTTACATACATATGTACGTACAGACGGCATGGAAAAACTGGCCACAATAGACTCGCCGCTGGTCAAAATGAGTTGCAGACGCGTTTATATGATCGTGTATACTAGCTTACGATGAGATGCATCGGAAAAAAATTAAATTTAGAGGTAGTCAAAATCGTTTTTTCCATCGAAATTTGGCCCCCAAAATTTTTCGGGATCACAGTACTTCCTTATACTCCGTACAAGGAAGTAAAAAATCTGATGTGTCCAACACATGACTTCCTTGCACGTCCATTAGATCAAAAATATTTTCGACGCACTTCCTCTAAATTTAATTGTTTGAAAGAGATAAAATATCAATAATAGTAAGGTTTAGCAATTTCTAGCCAAATATTTCGATATCGCCAAGCTGAGTTCAATTTGAAAGATTTCCTTCTGACACTTTATTTGGCGATATTTCACCAAAAGCCGACAAACTTGAGATAGTCAGCGAGATTTTGGGGATAGCCAAAGTAGTCAGTGAGCACAGACCTTCAATGAATTGAATGCATCTATACACCTCAATGTATTCAAAGTCATTTGGCTCACCATGTAAATAAATTCTCAGTCGATTGCTGTCAAAAAAGATATTGAAAACAGTTAGATATTACAATAGTTCTAAATACAAAGTTAAAAAATCTACGGGTTAAAGTTTTAGAGTTATACAAAATAGGAAAGAATTTTTGGCGCCAAATTTGGCGATATTTCGGCGAAACTCATCAATGTCGACGACATTTGGCGAGATTTTAAGCATAAACCAAACAATGACAGATTATCGCCAAATTTGGCGATATTTTGCCAAAACTCGCCAAGAACGATGACAAATGGCGATACTTTGGGCATGGACGAAATGACTGACTATCGCCAAATTTGGCGATATTTCGCCAAAACTCACCAAGGTCGAGGACAGACGGCGAGATTTTGGGCATGTACCAAACAATGACTGTCTACAGTTGTATTATAATGAAGATGTCCATAGACATTAAGGTACTGAAATTCTTTTCGGTGGTCCTGTAAATAAACTCTCCAGTAGATTGGAACCAAAAATCGAGATGCACAACTAGATGTTACAACATTCTTATATATGAAATTTCATAATAGTTTTTGAGATTTGAGAGTTAAATATGCACACACGTACACCAAAAGTCGCCAAGCTTGGCGACTTTTGGCATAGTTCTTGAGGGAGGCACGTGACCGTGGTCGGACCATTACCTAACTTATGTGGTAGGACGGTATTGTGCTTGAAATGGATGAATGCCCCTAAAATTGCTATTGACCGTAATGTATTGGAAATCTTTTGAGTGTTCCTGTAGCAGAACTATAAATGATAAAGACACTTTTTTTAATAGAGAAATTCATTTTCTAACTCTTTACAGCATACATCACTTCTGAGTCGTTTGAAATAGCCCAATACGTCTAAAAAACGCTTTGATGAATTTCGGCCCATAGAGCGTAATGTATTTCGAATCTTTTGGGCGGTTCTGTAGATAAACTATCCAGTCGAATGGAATCGAAAGGGGAGGTGCACAACTAGATGTTACAGCAATCCTAAATATAAAGTTTCAACATTCTACGCCTAATAGTTTTTGAGATATGCGAGTTTAATGAGTTTCGGCCCATTGAGCGTAATGTATTTCGAATGTTTTGGGCAGTCCTGTAGATAAACTATCCAGTCGAATGGAACCAAAAGGAGAGGTGCACAACTAGATGTTACAACTATCCAAAATATGAAGTTTCGACATTCTACGCCTAATAGCTTTTGAGTTAGGCGAGTTTAATGAATTTCGGCCCATAGAGCGTAATGTATTTCGAATCTTTTGGGCGGTCCTGTACATAAACTATCCATTCGATTGCCACCAAAAGGGGAGGTGCACAACTAGATCATAGAACAATCCTAAATATCAAATCTCAACATTCTACGACCAATAGTTTTTGAGATATGCGAGTTACATACATACGTACGTACGTACAGACGGCATGGAAAAACTGGCCACAGTAGACTCGCCACTGGTCAAAATGAGTTGCAGACGCGTTAATATGATCGTGCATGCTAGCCTACGATGAGATGCATCGAAAAAAATTTTTAAAATTCAATTTAGAGGTAGTCAAAATCGGTTTTTGTGTCGAAATTTGGCCCCCAAAATTTTTCGGGATCACATTACTTCCTTATACTACGTACAAGGAAGTAAAAAGTGCAATAATTGGGGGCTGGGGAGACACTGTACATTGATAACTTATGTATGATCTAGGCATTTGACAATGGATTGATTGCACTGGCGACTTGCAATATTTGAATACCATAAATACAGAACAATAAATAAACTGAAACTGATGAATTTAACTTATTTATTCCATTCAAAAGCAATCTAGTTGTCTTATAAGGACATAACAGAAGTGCTTTCAATAAATAATTTTGAACTCAGATTTACTATTTCAGCTGTTTTCATGAAATAAATGTTTCAATTATAATATTTACAAATTAGAAAATTAAATGTCTGATATTAAATAGTACACAAAAAAATTAATTTATTAGTGTCAACCTTTATGAAATTGTAGACCTTACTGCAGATTATTTAAGAAAAATTACTTTTTCTGATTTTTGCTGTTTTTTTTTAAAAACATTTTTGCCCTGGATTTTTCCAGATTTAGCTATTGTCCAGGCCAAAACACCCTTTTGCTGGCAAAAATACCAACCCTACTTCAGCAAAATTTAGAGGTAATCTTATAAAAAGCTGTATATGGCTATTAATAGGGATCGACTGGTAGTATCGGCGCCAATACCTCCAATTTTTTAGGTATCGGTATCAGTTCTTTCATATTTCAAAAGTATCGGTTTTCGATACATTCATCCATTTTTGCTGATACTTAGCTTTTCAGAAGAAAAAACATGCAGGTGCAATACCACTCAAGAATGTACTCTGGTGATGAGGTTAGAGGCATCGTTTCACTGGCATATTTGTTTGCACGACTGTTTTCGAATTGTGTTTTTGTTTTTTTTCAAACCATCACTAAATATGCATGTACTATCATCATGAACTGGAGGAAACGTTAGATGACAGTGGAACAGGGCAGTCGTCTATTCTGTTAAAATATTTCGCTTTGGAGAGCAACAGTAAATATGCGATCTGTAGCGAACTCAAAAAGCAGATATCGAGAGGTAGGCTATAATTTTACTTCAGCTTTATGCACGTTTATTTTCTCTCTGTCTAGATTTGAAAAAGGGGTCATTCATGTATATATATTAATGACTATGTCATTTTATCTTTCACCCTGTTATTGAAAATGTGACATAAAAGTAAGAATAAATGTCCACTGAAAATGTAGTACGTATGTGTTACATAAACCACCGATATCTATAAGCTCCGTAAGGTTGCATTTATTTGATAAAATGATTGTTTAAATATTTCATCCATTTTGTAAATGCTATATGAGAATGTGGCAACAATGTGTAGATAAAATAAAATGTTAGTATATTTTACATAAACCACCAATTTTTATAAGCTCCGTAGGGTTGCATTTATATTTAAATACTATTAGTTCACAACAGCTTTAATCTATTGTTACAACATTTCGTAAGCTGCAGAATATGCATCACATGTATTTTTCTTTAGCCTGTTCAGACCCCGAACCTGGGAAAAGTTAGTAAAACAATCATTTTTAGGTCCAATTATCTTAATTGATGTGAATTACACCAAAACAAAAGGATATGATATTTGAAATATATTAAGCCCCTGAATTTTAATGTACACATATGTGGACATCAGGACTTAACTGCGGTAAAGTTGCCGATACTTGACATATACAAGAGAATGGTATCCTTTAAGGGGAAACATGAATATAAGCAGCTACAGCAGGAAAATAAACGCAATTAAGCCTAGAAATAATTTTAATGAAAAATTTTGAATTTACATTTTGTGATATTTATAGAAACAATTTTTTTAAGATGCTAAGATATATTTCACGTTTGGTACACATAATCCTGCAACGGGATTTGCAGCAAGGATACCAGCATCTTCAGGCATATTTATCATCTACATATTTTGGAAGATGTCTGGCATTGTGTAAGAGAACTTCTCGGCGGCGGAGATACCTTTTTCCTTGTTGGAGTGTTCTCCATATTCATATCCAATTCTCCTGCAGGCACGTTTCTTCAATGTGAAGGTGTAGTTTTATTGCTCTCAAATTTTAGTATGGCTTGGCTCAAGTGCATTCCGTATTGTAGTAGGGTCATTATATTTTTTCCATTGGTATTTGCAATCGGTCATTTTATTTTTTCTATCGGTTATCACAATTTTCTTCTATTTTATCCAGCAGTTTACAGTGACCAAATCTACAAAGCAGGTAAACATGCGAAGTGGCCACTTTCCCGTTCTATGTGAGCATCTATAGTATGAGATATCGATCGCACAAATCGATTCCTCCCATATGCGTATTCTATGATTTGACTATAGCTGGCTGTATGACTTCTATTTTCTTTATCTGTTTGATTGACCCTCTCTGACATACTCTGACAGATTCCCTACAAATGCAAGTTGATAATAACGTTACGGATTTGTTATCCTTTCACTTTAGTATGTGCATGTTATCATCCTCCCTCACTCTTTCATCCCATTTTCCTCTTTTCATGCATTTATCCGATTTTGACTTCTTAAAAATGGGACCTATACGATTGTTCATAATGGTTCCTGTTATGTAAATACCTTTCCTCAGCAAGTTGTCGACATATTTTGGACTGTAAATAATCCATCAGTATAAATAAGGTAATCTATCGAATTCTCAATGAGTAATTTACCAATGCCTGCACCTAATCCAAATTCTTTCATAACTTCCTGAGTTAAAGGTTCCTTTGTTTTGATAAATGTGGAAATCTAACATGAGTCCGTCTGTAGAAGTGAATAAATTCTTTTAATCCAAAGGAATTTGGCTTGAAGGCCATATATTAAGGAAACTGGTACCTTCCAGAGGTACCAGTTTCCTTATTATATTATATTTATATTAGAACTTCTATTTATATTAGAACTTCTTTTGAACTTCTAATATGAATATCTTCTTCTCGAATTGAATTCTCTTTATTATCAATTATCTGTGGTATGACAGTCATGTCCTCAACCTTATTCTCTTCAAAATTAAGCTTCTCATCATCAAATAAATCAGATAAATCACTTCGTAGTAGAAGTTCTTCAATTTCTTCTTCCGTTAATAGCCATACAATCTTTACATTTTTGTAAGAACTTGTTGAGGAAAAATGTAATTGCTTTGTGAGATGATGATATATTTGCAATATATAATTATTAGCAGAAGTAAAATGAATGTTCTGTACATACCATGATAGAAAATAGCACAAAAATGCATTCATTATTGCATAGAAAAGCAATAAAAATGATTAAATTAAAATAACATGCAAAAATAAATCCAGCTCTAGTGAATATTTCATTCATGAAGAGAAGGAAGAAAATGGTGCCAAACGCCGAGTGTACACATATGTGTACATAGGTATTTCTTCTAATTATACCTATTCATTTAGAGATAAGCAATTGTGGCTTTAATATTCTATTTAGTAGAATATATACAACATTTCTTACAATTTGTAAGATTTAATATTAAGTAGAAGTATAAAAAATGTGTTTACTTTTTCGAGGCATCCTCTTTGCAAACATTTTCATGTAGCTAATACTTTTCTCTTCAAGTACAATGTTTATTTCTGACTGTAGTGCCATGTACTTAGTAAAAATGAATTCTAAATCTATTTTGAATAAGATAATTCTATTAAATAGTTTTATTTTGGCTTTTAGAGAGAAAAAAAGGGCTGTAAAATAAATGTACACATATGTGTACACCAGGACTGAAGAGGATAAATAGGTTACAAAAAAAAATTTCAATGTAGGGTTACCAGGCGAAATACACGAAAGAAGAGAGATAAAATGACATAGTCAATTAATGTCATTTTAATATGGCAATAATGAAACTAAAAAATTAGGGGGGTTCAGAGGGGGCGGGTCTCCCCCTGACGAGGCTCGAACAGCTGAGTTTTATATATATATATATATATATATATTAGGGTGGTCACAAGTTATATGGGGGAAAATTTTTTTAATGTTATTTTTTGGGGCACCCCCCTAAAAGTTGACAATTGACTAGAAAATGAGATCGGTAAAGTTTTAGCTCAATTGCATAATATTAACCCGTGCCTCATCGAGGTTGAATTCTTGAAAAATTACAATTTTTTCCAAAAATACCTAGTTTTTCCTTCATTTAGTATAAACTATTTGCTCTACAGACCTCGTTCTTGTTTTATTTCATAAAAAATGTTGTTGCTTTGAACTTTCACTCTCAACAAAACCAATATTTAATGACATTCAGTGTTTTTTAGGTCAGTTTGTGAATCGTACCACCAAAATCTGCATTTTTGTAAAATTAGAGTAAAAAAGAGAAATAAGAATTTTAAGTATATTTGACCATCTTTTGTATTATTTGCATCAAAAAATCTATTATATAAATGTGAAAGTATGTCTGTTTGTTTGTTTGTTCGTCCGGGAACTCCTCCCACACCATTCGACTGATCGGCTTGAAATTCTGCACATATACGTAAAACGACATAGAATAGACCATAAGCTGCTTTAAAATTCTGGAAATCCACCCGTTCCTCAATCTTTTACGATTTTTTGGAATTTTCAGGGTAGAAAGCTACTCAAATGTTCGATTTCAGCACATTCGTGAGCATGCGCCGAAACGGTTGGTCGCAGACCTACCGAATTTTGCATACAGCTTCACTAGGAAAGCTCCTAACACGCCTCGAAGCAATTTTTTCGAAATTCGAATTAGAAAATGTTTTATTTTATGTTTTGTCGGATTTTTCCCGATTAATAAGTAATAACCAGTGGCGGCTCGTGAGATACAGCAAGTACAGCCGGGCTGCACTTGAAATTATCACAGCACATACTTTAAAATAATTTATTCTACTAACTTTCTTAAATTCAGATTAGAATTATGGAATTCCTATGGTAAATTTAAAAAAAAATCTCAAAAAACGTTTTGTAGTAACGGCTTGATCGCTCATTCAGAAAAAAACACCCTTAATCTTCCCGCAATTTAACTGTGAAAGTCGGTACAGCCCTCAGCACTGATTAAAGAATTGGCAGCACCGTTGCCATGATAACGACTACGTAAGCAGTTTCTTCGGCTTAGGATAGCATAGGGTGTTTTAGCTAAGACACAGCCAAAGAAAGGTTTTCTGTCTTTTGCAGCAGTTGTGAATTCGACGAACTGATTGGCTCGGGCGAGAAGTGAGGGAGAGAATAAAGAAACAGAATATATGTTCTAGCCTAGCGTTTCTCAACCTGAGGGGGGCACGCCCCCTGCAGAAGGTTTGCAGGGGGGAGCAGGGGCATAGCCAAGGGGGGTTAGGGGGGTCATAACCCCACCATGAAAAATTTTTTGCCATACAAAATGTATATTCTTCACTACATTATCACACATATGTATACATATATATGAGATACTACTGATGTATACATATATATGTATACATCAGTAGTTGTAACCCCCCTCCCCCATGAAAAATTTCTGGCTACGCCCCTGAGAGGGGGGGGGGCGAGATAAACTATAGAGCAAGTAGTGATGCATGTTTTTAAAAAATCATCTTATTTATTCTCATTTTTACTGAAAAATATATCCATTTTCACTTAAAATGTTCATTATTAAAGATTAAAAAACTCAATGCATGCTGAAAAATGTGAGGGGGGGGGGGGCACGACATTAAAAGGTTGAGAACTGCTGTTCTAGCCCATTCTAACGGAAACAATAGGGTGTTTTTTTTTTTTTTTGTTGTTGTTGTTGTTGTCTGGGAAGATTGAAAGTTTTTAGCCTTATTTGTTACTGTGTCCATGTGTTATTGCAATCTATGATTTAACCGTTTTGAAACATGGAGCCCCATTATTATCCAGTTTGCGTCTTGCTTGAAACTCCGTTTAACACATGGAAAGAAGATAATAAACGACAACCACTAAAAGAAAATAGACAGACACCAAAATTGTCCATTCATAAGAAAAAAGCAGGTTAGTCTCAGCATGGTCGTAGCTTCCATTTCTCATGATATGCACTATTCTTGTGGCTATGGGGCAGTTTTTATTTACAAAAAAATGTTTTGTTGGCCGTGTTTAATTGTTGAGATAAAAAAGACCGTTTGGAATGGTACTGGATAGGATGGATTAACCACCATCACACGAGCACGTAAAACACACGAAAGCTCAATCGAGCATTTAAAAAATTCTTTAAAATTTAAAGAGTTGATAAGAAGTGGGAGCTAAATTGCTGACGCATTAAAGGAAAACTCTCGACTTTATATTGCTGAATTTATCAAGAAGGTAAGCCTGAATAGACGCTTCATGCAATTACTCATCAAAGCAGTATTGTTTTTAAGTAAGCAAGAACTGGCATTAAGAGGACATGGCGAGCGAGAAAATTCTTTAAACATGGGGAATTTTAAAGAGCTTTTAAAATTAATGATATCTGAATTAAAACAACGCCTTTCTATGAGGACATCACTGACTGATTCGCAAGAAAAGAGGATTGATTTGACTTATAAAATATAAGTAAGGTTTCTTTTTTTTTTTTTTTTTCTTTCTTCTTAAGTTATCATTACAAAAGAAAATTCTCAGGAAACTTCGAATCAGACATGGATTAATGCAATTTTGAGGATAAGAGCGGCTGGTTGAATTTATGTTCATTTTATCGAAGTAAAATAGTATCTCTTACATTTTTATGTAATTTTTTTTTTTTTTATATCTTGGGTGAGGGCTTAATCTGCCAGCTTTCGAATTCATTAACAAAGATTTTCCATTCGTGGAGGGGGGGGTCATATGTTTCCGGCTGCACTAACATTTTTGACCACGGGCCGCCACTGGTAATAACGCCGGTGATTACACTGGCAAGAAAACGATATTTACATCATCAGATAGAGGAGAAAATTTTCTTTTAAAAACTGTTTGTTCAGACTGTGTAACATAATTTGCAGATTTTTGGGAATTTTTCAAATAAAATTAAATTTGACACTGACTTTCGTACAGTATTTTTAAAACTGCTGCATCTTGAATTCTATCCGTCATAACTTTTTTATATTTTGTCAAATGACGGAGCATACATTTCGCCTTCTTTTAAAAGAGAAACCAGAGGAAAATATAAATTAGGAGATTGTTTTACGAATTTTTAAGTAAAGAAGGATTTTCCTTTCAATAGCAGCTGCTTAAAAATTTCGGTGTGATATCTTGCGGTTTGGTTGTCTCGGAGACAGTAACAATGATTAAAATTGCCAGTTGAAAAAAAAAAATAAAATTACTTTCAAATAACTGAGTTTTCGCATGTGAAATGTGCATCATTTTGATGTCACGAGTTTAAAACCCCCTTCGAAAGTCAATCAGAATAACGGACTCACAAGCAAAACATATGCCACGCATGGAATAATTCTATATTTTATTTTACGTTGCCAGAAAAAGAATTGAATGTTAGGAAAATGTTCTCTTCTTGCCTTGCGAAGAGCGGATACACAACTATTTAATTATAAAATAAAACGGTTCTCCACATCATGTAGTATCTAAGATACTAATTGCATAACTTAAATCTAAAAAAGAGTATGATGTAGAAAGGAAGACATTTTGAGAATTAGGAATTTTCACTGCAAACCGTCATGCTTTTCTTTTCTAATCGAGAATGACACTGACATAGTTTTTTTGCATCATAATATTAACAAGGGTCTCAGGTCAGTACTTATACTAACTTTACAAATAACTAATGAGTAACTTTATGCCAATAGTCAAATCATTTTGCTTATTTTTAGATTCCAAAACACTGGAATCAATTCGAACTATACATGTAAGAAAAAGTTTCATTCCCTACCGTGTGGAGAACGGGCACACAGCTAGTAAAAAATAAATCAAGGATTTTCAAAATTTAAACTACAATTCGTGAAATATTTTTATTTATTTGATATGCATTGCTGTTCTTCAGAAGAAAGATCTTGATTTGTATTTCAGTTGAAGCACATCTAAGACAAAAACCTTTGAAATTTTCTTTATTACAATGCTATTTTTGTTGTCTGTTATTATTTAGTTTTAGAATGGACAAGGGTGCCCATACGTATGAGCAAGGAAGGACTATGCCTCCCCTAGCTCCCATATTATCCTTATGATTTACATATTGGTATAACGTAAAAGTGGTTCAGCACTAAGACATAATATCTTTCGGGTACAGGACTCTTGACATGCAATAACACTCCGAAGACAAGTATTTCGAAAACAAAGAATTGATCTCATCAAAATCAGATTTTAAAATTCTGATTTAGAGGGTGTTGTTGTTAACTGGGATGGAAAAATGCTTTCTCATATTTTGAATAAAGAAAATGTAGAGAAAATAGCGATTTTAATTAGCTGTGGCGATGAAGAACAGTTAATAGGAGTTCCACAGCTTGAAAATAATATGAGAATAACTCTTAGGCAAAAGCTGTATTTACAGCAGTTGAAGAATGGGAGGCAGTTGGTAAAATTCAGGCAATGTGTTTTGATACCACTTGTTGCCTTAGGGGAACGTGCATTTTTTGCTGCAGCAATTACTGGATCGAAATCTGTTATATTTACCTTGTCGCCATCATATTTTAAAAATCATCCTAAATCTGTTTTGATTGCAAAGTGGGCGAAGCTCTGCTCTTCATCTAGATATTTTTAAAAAATTTCAGATTGGGTGGTCTAAGTTGGACAAGACAAAGTACAAAACTGCTATTGAAGATGCAACTATTACATAAAGAACGCAAAATTTGGAAGAAATTTCAAATTTTCTTGCAGAACATTTAAGAAATCAACAACTTAGGGATAACTATAAAGAATTAACCCAACATTGCTTAATTTTTATAGGAGTCTCCCCAAATAGACATTTCTTTCAGAGTACCTGGTGCTGTTCATTATGCCAGGTGGATGTCTAAGGCAATTTATTGTCTCAAAATACTTCTTTTCAGACATCAGGTCTCATTTAGAAAAACGAGGTATTACAGTCATTTGTTTATTTATAATAAATATTTATGTAAAGGCATGGTTTAACACTCCCACTCAGACTTTAGCCCCAATCTAGACTTAAAATTATTGCAATACTGAAAATTTGATAAAGAGGCTGCAAACAAAGATCTACAAAATGATATGCCATCTTTGGTATCTTAACTTGGAGTAAGTTGCATTTCATTTTTTGATGAAACTTGGGCAAAAAAGTCAAAATAAGCATGGCTGTAAAATTAATTGCATTTGAAAAAAAAAAAATTGATGATGATGAAGATGTAAGAGCAACAATGTTTTAACGAAGTGGATCATTTATTGAACAAAGAAGTTAATCTTTTTATTTCATCTCTAACAGTAATTTTTTTAAAGAGATTTAATTTTAATATACAATTTTTGAATACTGATCCCGATGTATGGTGTGATATAGTATTATTTGAAAGAAAAAAAAAATGAAAGCTTTTAAGGTTTGTAATGACTCGGATGAAAGGGGAGTAAAATTAATCCCAGGATTCAATTCCTGTTTAACTGAGGATGAAGAACAAAAGCAGTTTTTACTATAGGTAGTATCCGAATGTAGAAAAACTTTTCCAGACTCTTCGAAAGAAAGATTATCTAAGCCTTGCCACTTTAACAAAACATTGTAAACAAAAATTATTTAATTTTTTTTTATAATGTGCTTCCTCTTAGATACATAACTTTAATAATCAAATATATCTAAACGCTAGTCGTTCTCAATTTTATGCCTTCTTTGACCTTATTTTCTGTTAATTCTTTTACTTAAATTTCATTTTTTTTTTAATTTCAGATTTTTTAAAATTACAAACCTTTATTTTGTACACAAAAAAGAAAGAAAACCGAAGAAAAACAAAAGGAGGATAAAGACGAAATATAATTTTTTGAACTTTCATAAAAAAGCCAAATTTTAGGATTCGGATCGTATCTAGTCTTTAAAAAAATCTGATGTGTCCAACACATGACTTCCTTGCACATCTATTAAATCAAAAGTATTTTCGATGCACTTCCTCTAAACTTATTTGTTTGAAAGAGATAAAATATCAATAATAGTAAGGTTTAGCGATTTCTAGCCAAATATTTCGATATCGACAAGCTGAGTTCAATTTGAAAGATTTCCTTCTGACACTTTATTTGGCGATATTTCACCAGAAGCCGACAAACTTGAGATAATTTGCGAGATATTGGGGATAGCCTAAGTAGTCATTGACCAATGACTTTCAATGAATTGAATGCATCCATACACCTCAATGCATTTAAAGTCATTTGGCTCACCCTGTAAATAAATTTGCAGTCGATTGCTGCCAAAAAAGATATTGAAAACAGTTAGTTTTTACAATAGTTCTAAATAAAAAAGTTCAAAAATCTATGGGTTAAAGTTTTAGAGTTATAATACAAAATACAAAATAATTTTTGGGGCTAAATTTAGCGATATTTTGGCGAAACTCGTCAATGTCGACGACATTTGGCGAGATTTTAAGCATTAACCAAACAATGACAGATTATCGCCAAATTTAGCGATATTCCGCCAAGAACGATGACAAATGGCGATACTTTGGGCATGGACCAAATCACTGACTATCGCCAAATTTGGCGATATTTCGCCAAAACTCGAAAAGATTGAGGACAGACGGCGAGATTTTGGGCATGTACCAAACAATGACTGTCTACAGTTGTATTATATTGAAGATGTCCATAGATATTAAAGTACTGAAATTCTTTTCGGTAGTCCTGTAAATAAACTCTCCAGTAGATTGGAACCAAAAATCGAGATGCACAACTAGATGTTACTACAATCTTATATATGAAATTTCATAATAGTTTTTGAGATTTGAGAGTTAAATATGCACACACGTACACCAAAAGTCGCCAAGCTTGGCGACTTTTGGCATAGTTCTTGAGGAAGGCACGTGACCGTGGTCGGACCATTACCTAACTTATGTGGTAGGACGGTATTGTGCTTGAAATGGATGAATGCCCCTAAAATTGCCATTAACCGTAATGTATTGGAAATCTTTTGAGTGTTCCTGTAGCAGAACTATAAATGATAAAGACACTTTTTTTAATGGAGAAATTCATTTTCTAACTCTTTACAGCATATATCACTTCTGAGTTGTTTGAAATAGCCCAATACCTCTAAAAAACGCTTTGATGAGTTTCGGCTCATTGAGCGTAATGTTGTATTGTTTTTTTTTGGGGGGATAATGTTTTTACCAACTTAACCTCTAAATTGCTGCATTAATTGGGTAATTTCTTTCTCTACAAATTTGGGATTGTCATGCCCCTGTCAAATTTTTTTTTTCTCAGCTTTCTTTGGAAGAGGGGTGGTTCAACATCCTAGGTACTTGTCTGCCCTTGCCTGCTAGTGGTCTTGTATTCAATACATGACACTGACTAGCTTTTTATTTACTTTTGGAAATCTCTGAACTGATTTTTACCCACGCTTGTGACAACAAACTCCACATAGTGACTACTTATACGAGGACTTTACAAAATTTTGCTACTGACCACTTCCTTGGACTCTAAATCATCATGGTCAGAATTGCGTATTACCCTTTTGTACCAAAGATTTTTACCTTTTTGTCTTCGTTTAATGTTGTTCTGTCATGTTTTATATGTCGTACTACATATATACTGTATGTTTTTGTTGTGAAGGAATGTGCAGGTAAAACTTTGTCTTTTGATTGATTTTTTTTTTTTTATGGAACATCTAGGTATAGGGTTGAAATTTTTTTAAATGTGTCCTGACTTGGGACACGGGTTCTTAATGTTGATTTGAGGTATTTTGCATTATGCAAATTTTTTCTTGCTGCCATGGCTGGTCTTCCCAGGTTTAGTTGTCAAAATGGAATTATACGCTGCTTCTCAAGACATTTCGCCAGTCTGTTCCTGGCTTCTCCACGAAAAATTTTTTACTTCGTAAAACATTTTTTGGAGGAGAAGGAAGGATAATATGTTGTATTGTTTTTTTTGGGGGGGGATAATGTTTTTACTAATCAAAAGCAGTAATTTTTATTTTAATTGTTTTAACCATTAATTATTTATTTTCTAATGCTTGTAATTAACTTGGAAATTTAATTTAAGTACCTTTTGTCAGGAGATAATGGTCTGGGTGACTCTTCTTCTATAGCTCAATAGCTGCTCTTTTTTTAAATTACTACTAATTACCTCTTTTTTTTGTTGGGACTTTCTAAGTAATTACCCTTTCCTTAAATTAATTCTGCCTTTGTTTGCCCTGTCTCCGGAGGTGTAAATTTAATTATCATGTAAATTCTGTCGATTTTCTGCTGACTATTACGTTTCCTTCTCTCTTCAATAGCATAACTCATTTCTTGCAATATCTCTTGTTCATGTCCGGTTTTTAATTATTTTTACTCACTTCTAATTTAAATTTTTACTCCAAATTTTACCCAGGGTTGTCTCGGACGATTAGCCATCTGCCGCTAAAATTTTAGGAGATTTAATAACGTTTTTAATGCCTTTTTGATCAATTAAGTTTTTTTTCCCCATTTCAAGATGGCCGTTCTTGCCTGTGTTTCTTCTCGGCCAAGTTCGTTTCTTTCCCGCGTGTAGAAGTCACTGGCCGCCATTTTTTCTTTCCTCTCTTCCTTCCCCCGACAATCGAATGTTCTCGAAGTTTCCCGGCTGAGATGGCACACTCTGATTGGTCCCCGGGATCGGCGTCTCGGCGAAGCTCCTCACGCAAGGGGCAGAAAGCGTCATTCTGAGAGCTGTCGTGGTGCTGCTAGGACGTGACTTTTCCTGTATCTCCTCACGCTTTAGAGGCCTAGCTCGGCATTTTTGTCGTCCCGTAGTACAAGTTCATGATGTAATGTCTTAGATCGTAGGCCAGAGGGCCTGACACAAAGTTTGATCACCAACAGCGAATTTTATTTTTACAATGCCGGGTGAATAACCCATTTTTTTTTTTCTCGGGGCAGCGAGCGAGTGAACCCCCATGATGAGTTTCCACGCTGTTTTTGCGGCAGGTTGCGCCTCCTCCGACACCATTTTTTGAAGCAGCGCTTGACCCCTGCCCGGCCTCTCTGTAATACCATGGCCGAGTCCACAGCCCGGCCCACGATCGAGTCATCTTAGCCTCATCAGGAGTTGCCTGAATGTCCTGCCGACCGATGTCCTCAGAAAATCTTCTTCGAACTCTAGCAGCTGAATCCGCGGTAAGACCGTTGCCTTTATTTCCATCTGCAAGGATTCCGGCTCACCCAGGAAGTCGATTCACTTCTCTCCTAATCACCATGTTCTCCGTACCTAGTTGAAGAACCCTAAATTTTTATTAACTTTTCATCTTTAAAAGGGGGGGAATTGAAGACAACTGTAAATGCTAAATTTTCTTTTTCTTCTTTAAGTACTATCCTGATGTATAACTTACCAGTAACGCCATGTTCAAATTTTTTTGTTAAATGATAATTGTTAATGCTGTGTCTTTCTTTACCTAGCTAATTTTGGAAGGTCATAAATCTTGTTTATTTACTTGCTTTACCAATGCTAATCACTGTAATTACTTGTTTGAGTTGGTCAGCATTTCAAAGAATTTGCTGCACCTTTTGGTGTCATAATTGCTAGGTTCTTTTTTTTATTTTGTTAACTATTTAAGCACATCTGTTGGATTGTAAAAGTGGGGTTTCAAGTATCAGTTAAGGATTTTGTGCGGGATTTCATTAGATGCCTTGTGTGGCTTGGAGAAGGTGGGGACTTGTTCGCCCAAATTTTTCTTTTTTTTTTATTATGCTGCAGCAAAGCCTTTTAACATAAGTTTTGGATCCAAATCGTGCTACTTTTGTCATGACAATTTTAATTAAGCATTACCTTTTATTTTATTTTTTTACTTTTCAATTTCCAAGGGCTATTAATGGGAAACTAAAGCACTCTAATATCATTGTTTTTGTGCATTACTACCACGCGCTGTAATACCCCTGCGCAGTGTTTTACTTACTTTTATTTTCTTGAAATACTGATGTCGTGAGGCCACTAGTTGTTTACCCCTATTATTGTTGAATAAAATTTGTATTTTGGTGATCTAATGCAATGTCTCTGTGTTTATTTTACCATATTTCTAACACACACTTCAGGCAAGGCTGAGAACTTTGGGTTATTTGACTAACTACTGCTGTCACAACGCATGGTCAAATCTTAATTCTGTTTTGGTAACTTGCTTAATTTGAAATCAAAATTTTAACTTTGCTAAACTATTTTTCACGGCAGTGGTAGCCAAATACCACAATGTATTTCGAATCTTTTGGGCGGTTCTGTAGATAAACTATCCAGTCGAATGGAACCGAAAGGGGAGGTGCACAACTAGATGTTACAACAATCCTAAATATAAAGTTTCAACATTCTATGCCTAATAGTTTTTGAGATATGCGAGTTTAATGAATTTCAGCCCATTGAGTGTAATGCATTTCGAATGTTTTGGGCAGTCCTGTAGATAAACTATCCAGTCGAATGGAACCAAAAGAGGAGCTGCACAACTAGATTTTACAACTATCCAAAATATAAAGTTTCAAGATGCTACGCCTAATAGCTTTTGAGTTAGGAGAGTTTAATGAATTTCGACCCATAGAGCGTAATGTATTTCGAATCTTTTGGGCGGTCCGTACATAAACTATCCATTTGATTGCCACCAAAAGGGGAGGTGCACAACTAGATCATAGAACAATCCTAAATATCAAATCTCAACATTCTATGGCCAATAGTTTTTTGAGATATGCGAGTTAAATACATACTTACGTATTTAATTATACCCGGCAAATTTAAAAACATGACGTACTGCAATTTCTAGAGATAGTCTGACAACCTAGACAAGGTAAGTTCTTTAAAAACACTGGTAGGAGAACTTTTTGAAGGGTTCTAACCAGAGTTGGTCTTAAGTAAAAATGGGGGAGGGGGACGGGGGGGTGTAAAGTCAAAATTTGCCGACAATATATGCGAATATGCTTTCAAAAATATATACTAATTTTCTGAAGTTTTGGGTGGTTTTCTCCAGATGAAGCATGAATACGCATTAGATACCCCTTAAAAAGTCCTTCGCCTGAGGCACCCTACCTCAGGCAGATAGATACCCAATATACAGATTTGCCTTTTATACTATCTACATTACACTGAAATGATTTGGAATGAAGTTGGCTTGAGGGGACAAAGGGGACTTGTTTACTGGCGCATAAATCACTACTAAAATGAAAAATGAAAATCGTAACAAGACTATGTTCATGATATAGCATTACTTATAATAAACTGTTGGCAGAACTGGTAATTTATACTGAAGGGTTGCTGTCTGTTCACCGAATTAAAGACAAGATTTGATAAAAATATTTCCAAATTACACTTACAGAATATGTGTTATACTTGTAACTAAATGAGCTGGATGCCAAAAGGTAGCTATCAAAAATTTTGCGATATTTACATTTAGGGATACATGATCAAAATTTCTTTAAACTTTGAATTAAATTAATTCATTTTAATTTTTCATTCATTTTAATTTTTAGAACCCCTTGCCTTTAGGGAAAAAAATTGATACTTAACAATTAACCATGGCAACTTGCCATAACACCTACAAACCCTTGCAGGAGAGCTGCTAGTCACAGACCATCCTGATCTGAATTGAAAAACAGGAAGAAGTGAGGAGATACGAAACTTCCCGAGCTTATATACTAAGCTACATACCTAGCAGCCAATCAAAACGCGACACGCAAAATGTGTCAAAAGATTTGCATATGTTGACGGACATTTAATTCTAGCTCAAGCAAAATTTGCATATGCAAAATATCGTAATCGTTCGCAAGTGCGAACGAGCAAAAAAAACTACTGAATGCCAAATTACAGGCAAACGAGGAACACCTCAACTTTGAGTTTTTCGCGACACATCCAGTCATTTTGTAAACAATACCATGCAAGTACGCATTTAGGGAGAGAGGAAGAAACTGGGATGTTTCCAGGTTATACAATTAAAATTAAGCTGAGTATTTTGAGTTATATTTTAAAGCTATTATACTTAGTTTAAGTAGTTTTAGGAGAAGGGAAAAGTTTAATTTTTACAAAAACGGAACTATTTTTAAAATACTTATGAAATTTAATAATTGCGATTTAATATTTAGTTTAAGCAGAGTTAAGTTTATTTTAAAAGACACATTTAAAATACATGAAACATCCAACATATACACTGAACACTCAAGAAATTGGTGGTTAAAGCTTAAATTTGCAGACAGTCCCTTTGGCAACTGACGATATTGCAATAAAAGTACTTCATCATAAAGTTGAGGGGTGTGACACTCCCTTTCATCCTCCCTAGAGGTCTGCACCTCAGGGGAATTCGTGGCGACGGCATAACAACCTCAGAAACCTGGCACCGCCGCCGCACTGTGGAGTGGGAAACTTTTTTAAAAAGAACATAATGAAAATGGGTGTATGCGTACACACACACACACACACATATGCATACATTGGTGCTAAAGTGAGATATTTTTAAGACTAGCATTTTTATGAATGCTAGTCTTGAGTATGATGCGCAATTATGGCCAATTAGATAAACGTGGGCTCTAGGCCGAGTGGTGGGGTGTAGAGATCACGATTGTGTTCGGGTTCGGACAGGCTCAGTTATATTTGTCTTTAATTTGCTCAAATGGAAAAATTTATGATATTCTATCAAAGAAGTAATTAACTTTTATTTATCTATTAGCTGAAATTTCGAGCTCGGGCTCCAATAATATCGCTGGGGCGAGCTCGAATTAAAAGTCCTCGGGCTCATTTTTATAAGATGAGGGGCCCCCCTAAAGGGTCCTATTCTGTATCTACTCTAAGTTTCGGAGGAAATCACGGAAAACTACGAATGGTTAGGTCGTATACACGAACTGGTTCTGAACCTGGCACCTTCTGTCTCCCAGTTCAGAGCACTATGCGCTCGGCCATTGGTGGAGCTCCAGAGAATGAGCTTGCCATTGTGGTACACTTTTAAGATATTTCTACTGCAAAATTGAAACAATAGATTTTATCAAGATTGGACAGGTTTATGTTGTTTATATTGCATATTCACGATACATTTAATTATCAATATACAATTGATACATTATTTGCTTTTTTCCCCCCCTCCAAAACCTTCTCATGAACCATTACAAACCTATAATGTTCTTTTGTGGGATAATGCAATGTTTTAAACAGTTTTTAAAGCAATCAAATTATGCCGTTGACTCAAAAAATTCAAATTGTATCTTTACAATTAAGTAGAGTTAAGAAGTATCCAGAAAAAAATTAGCAGTTGAAAGTTTAGGTACAATTTTTTAAAAAGTTTTGAAGGCGATTGTACACCATAGTGTAAAATCAGCGTTATCCACCGGTGCGGCGTGGTATAAATGCTCTGCGACGGCGGCACAGGTATATTTGGAAATTGAGTTTTTTGAAAGGATGTGGTAAAATAGTAGCAGAATATTTTATAAGTGGAAAAATACTTTTATTGCCTGTGTTTCTAGCTCAAACTTCGCAGTCAATAGCTTTACGATGTATAAACTTGATGCGCATTCTTGTTCTATCGACTAATGCTTCCTTTGCATTTAAGTTTCTTATTACAGTACAGGACCAATTATCCAGAATCAGTTTTACCCAACCATTTCTGGATAACTGAATTTTCCGGTTTTCTGAAATCGACCGGTAGCGCCATCAACTGGCAGTTTTCATATTTAAATGCTTTGTACACAACCTACGTTTATCGGGAGCAATCTATAACAAAAACATAACATGGCAGATAAATGTACCTTAAAATTACATTTAAATTTAAAAAAAAAACACTTACCTGTGTATTATTTAGTAGTTTCAATCATATAGCAATAAAAAAATGACAAAATTTTTCTCTATCAACATGCACCCCCCCCCCTATCTAAAAGATATCTAAAGATTACTTTAAAAAAATAATAATAATAACTGAATTAAGCAGAACTAATTTTTTTATTAAACATTTCATGTACTTTTAACTGTTTCAAATTAGTTTTTTGCTTGCAGTTCCGATATTGAATTTATTTTATAATATAAATCATGATTACTTTACACTAAAACAATAAATTGGACTGTAAAACTTTAATCTAATCTGAAATTTACCCAAACTAAGAATTCATATTGTGGCCTACGAACTGAACTGTATTATTTGAATCATAATTTGCATGTGGCAGGGTGGCCGCTCTTTCTTAGAGAAAAAATTCAAGGACATTTAAGGACACAATGAGCATACATATTTTTGAGATTTTTTTGTCATTATTTCTATTTTCTAATAACCTAATTTAATCTCATGGTTTCATGAACACACATATATTGAAAATTCCCCCAAAACACTTAATACTATTTCATAACTCCATCATCCATTGATAGCTGAAAGACATTTTTTAACGGCAAATCTTTCAAAGACTGCTTAATGCTTTCAAGCAACACTTCAGCATTTGCCTGACCTAAAAACACTCGTTAAATAGCGTGACATCACTTTGCCTTCATTCCAAAAGCTAAGATTTGGCTGTCCAGAAACATAGATTGAAATAAGCCATCGATTCCATCGCACTATCTGTAGGACAAGTGGCTTTGCATCACTTTCAATGCCCAAAATACTTCAGCCGTCATTGACTCTGCTTTCTGAAAACATGCTACCGACGAGGGCTGTTCTTGTAATACCAATGCGGAATCATTAAATGATGGTTTACTCGTGGATGATGAAGATTGTGATGACGGTACTTTGGATAGCAGCCCATCCAGGGTTAAGGTGTTCCTTTTATTTTCGGTAAGTGACATGTACTTCTTACCTTGCATATGGCTGCTTAAGGCAGACTTTCCCATTGATGAAATGTTGATGTTTGTTGAGCATATCAAACATCTTGCCATGTGACTATCACCGATAACTTTTCCGATCCACGTGGCAAAATTTGGATCTTGTAACCAAAGATTGTTAAAATGGCACTTACGCCACATAATTATAAAATTTCACATAATAATATTTTTAATAACTACAAATGAGTTAGATCAATAAAAATGCATATTACAGCAAGGAAAGATATATGCACACACAACTGTGATTGCAGTGCGTTTGTACATAACAGCTCCATGGTACGTGGTTTTATTATCGTAGGGGCTGGGGATAACCGATAAAACAACAAAAATTCAGCAATTGGATAGTAAAAGTTAAAGATATTCCAGACTTCCTTTCAAAATTTAAGGACATTCCAGGTTTTCAAGGATGCGTGGCCACCCTGATGTGGTGCCGCTTATGATTAAGTAGAACTTCTCAAATCCGGAATCGCTGGGACTTTACCGATTCCGGATTACAGAAATTTCCGGATTATAGAAACTCAGTAATATCAACTATAAAAAGTGCTGCAAAAGCATCCTCATCTATACATATCAGTAGCATGTATAGTTTCCATTTAGGAGGGGGGGGAGGACGATCCGGTATTTTAATAATAGTTGAGTTAATATAAATGTTTTAAAATACATGTTTTATAATAATTGCTTTATATTTTCGGAGGGGGCGCGGCCCGCCTCTGCCCCCCTTCTTAAATACGCTCCTGATGTGTATCGTTTATGTATATCGCTTAATACTGAACAAATACCCTTTTATAATTTATTATTACAGTAAAACATACAATTAATTGGCATGTTCAAGAAATGCTGATCACTCTTAAAATAAACCCAAATGCAACAAATATCAGAAAAAATAAAACATCACACAGCATTCAAAGCCTAAAACAAACAACTCGATGTCTGCTCATATAGTCATATTACGTAATCAACTTGCTTCCGGCCCAAGTGTTTATTTAACCAGGCCCGGACTGGGAGGGAGGGGCCCGCCCGTCTCAAGAGAAGGGGGGCCCGGGTTATTGTGCAACCGATAAATAGACTGTGTTAACTTTCGGGATATGGGGGAGGTATGGTGTTATTATTAATTAATTATAATTGATAATTAATGCATTAATAAAATATTGATCTATTAATTAATATGCGTCATTCATATTAATTAATCCATTGTTCATTCGGGAACCCTCACTCAAAAAAATTTGAGAACTACATTTAAAATGAAGTGTTTCGAAGCTTTCTGAGGCGCAATTGCACCTGCAAAAATTTTTTTATGTATCAAGCTTCATTCAAGTGCTATCAGTATAGCACTTTTTTAAAAATTTTTCTTTCTTTTTTCTGTTTGGGGGCCCGCCGAGGGTGGGGGCCCACCCATCTGCAGACAGTCGGACACACTGGCCAGTCCGGGCCTGTATTTAACTCTCTCCCCCTCCTCTCCTTTACATTTTTCGCTCTTTCATTTTAACAGCAAACGTTCTGGCCTGCCTCGGATTCTGCAAATGTGTATGCGCTTTTGACGCAGGTGGATATGATCTTTTCATCTACTTTTGCCTTGATAGATTCCTTTGTTTTGTTTTTGAAGTGATTGTCTGCTGGACATGCCACCACTAAAAGACTATTTTTTCTTTTAATAATTATGCTTTTTTTTTTTTTAAATGTTAGAACCTGTCTGACACTATTCTATTAACAAGAATAATGTTTCTGGTTTTAGTATTATAATGAAATTACAAACTTTAATTCACCAGAATTGAATTGGCAAGCAAACCCACCCTAAAACAGATTACACAATGCAAAAGGAACTGCCAGTACAAAGCGGTGGCGGACGAAAATATTGTATCCATCTGCCTCAAAAGTGCACATACATCTTTGGGATTTGATGCAGTGAATATAAAGCCTTCTTTGATGCAGTGAATATAAAGCCTTCTTTGAGTAAAATAAATAAAAACTGGGGAAAAAAAAAAAGCATAAAATGTCTTGAAGTCTTCATTATGTTTGTGCTGTAATCTATTTGCATTTTGAGGCGATACAAAAAAGCATTTTTTTTTTTTTTTTTTTTTTTTTTTTTTTTTTTTTTTTGGGGGGGGGGGGGGGAGGGGGGGGGGGAGAGATTTGGAAAGCCGAATTATTTGGAAGGCCGAATTTTGTCCGGATTATAGAAATTCCAGATTTGAGAGGTATTACTAACAATACAATTCTAGAGAGAAACTATTCAGAGTCTATTAAGTTTTTCTGGTTGAAAATTTGGTAGCGCCATCTATCGGATAGAAGAAAAACTATTCCCGGCCAATCTTTATTTTTTTCCGTTTTTCTGGATTCCGGTTAATTGGTCCTGTACTGTAGTATAACGATGCAATTGACTTTCAGTACTAACTTATGTGGTGGCAATTTATGGTATTTTTCAGTTAGCCAGGTGCAAGTCCCGCCAACTGTTTTTTCTGGGAAATGTTTAGAGACTACTTCTGAAACACTCTCGTTCTCCCCAAAAAATCCAGACATTTTAATCCTTATACAAAATAGCATTTATAAACATAATTCAATATGTACAAAATTATCAATACAGTAAAAAGAAATTTGTATGCTTATTGGTAAAAGTTCAATCATGATTTTTAGGTTCTATTATAACTGATTTCAATATGTTATCCGAGAGTATTTTTTCGGAAATATTTTCATACACTTCATTAATATTATTATTTGCATTCTCTATTAATTGCTGAGGTATTTCTTCAATAATATAGTAGGAAAAAATTTGCTTTAGAATACTGCATGGCGGGAAATTATGGAGAAACTGTCAAATTGGTGCGTTTCTGTGAAGCGTCTGTTGGCTTGCAACCTGCCCTTTTGGTTTGTTTTTCCACAGCTTTAAAACATAGAAGTAACAACACTTCACACACTTATCGACTGTCAAAAAAAAAAGTTGCCAAAGCAGGGTTTAAAAACATTTTAGTCATTGGCGTTTCACCAAACCAGGGAATAATTCCACTTTTTGCAAATTTTGCTGTAATACTATAACCCAGTAGTAATGCTGAAACTTAAGTGTTGTTATTTCAAAATTGACACAACAATGGAACCATCGCCCTACTTGGCGTGAAATACTGTGTGCCAAATTATTTCTCTAATTTTTTATGGTGCTTCAGCATATTACTTAAAAATTTTACATTCGCACAACCATCTTCATGCGAACTTTCACTGTGCCGAATTTTGCGTTCATATGCTCGAGCAGTGCAATGCAAAAGGGACAGAAAGGTTTTATTTAGCATATTTATATATACATAGATAAACACACTATTTTTAATGAACATCTTTATTTTGTACTACTGAATAACATATATGAATTTTGTTTTGTTTGAAAAAGATGAATAAATCTAAAATATGCTTTCAGGAATTGTTATCTATAGAGTATTATGTATTGGAATTTTTTTGAGTACTCTTGTAAAAGACATACATCATTTTCGAAAGGGTACATGGTATAGTATGTAGGAATAACATATATTAATTTCGTAATAATCAATGCGTATTTACAGCATTTTAAACATGGATAGATAGGACAGACAAACAAACCGAAACCATAAATATCTTTCAACCTTGTTCGAAATTGTCAAAAATATAAAAACTGTATTATGAATCTTTGAAAACTCTTAATATTTTCTATCAAGTATATTTAATGTAAAAAAGAAACAATCAATAAGCTAAGTTATTATATATTGCACTTCTGGAACATTATTCTAAAAAGAAACTATGAATCTTACCAACAAATGGTTCCACTTCTACTTTCTTTATTCTATCTAACAAAAGAGCTTTAGCATTCACAAGTCTAATTGTTCTGGTTTTAGAAGGCATTGCTATAAAACAATAATAATGGGAATAATCATCATGATGAAATAGAAAAAAAAAACAGATTTAATAATGCAGATTATTTGAATAAACATAACTTACCACCAGGTGCTTTCTTTATGTTCTAACATTAGAGAAAGGGAAAAATGAATAAGTAAATTTATATAGAATAAAGACCTAAGAAAATTAGTACAAGTTTGTTTAAATACACAAGAAATTAAGAACACAATTTTAAACTAAAAAAAAAAATAATAACTACATGGATTTCTCAGATATAACAGAAGGGTTTAAATAAAAAATCTATACAAATACGAGGGTTACTCTGAAATTTTTGAGACAGTGGAAGATAATAAGCAAAAGAAAAAAAAATTGTTAAAAATATAAATTTGAACTTGTATGGTCACAAACAGGTCATTCCATGCCAAATCATCTAGCCAAAGTATATATTTCCACCCCACCTCCTCAGATTTGGATGAAACGTGGTACATGGCATCTTTAGATAAATATAAGAACCCGTATTTTTTATTTTTGGAATATTTACATTATTTTGCTTTTTATAGCTCTTTGAATTTTTGCCTCATTCAATAGATTTTTCCGAGAGACTTTCAAACCAGAATGGCAGACTCAATTACAATTTGCTATTGTTTCAATAATTATCAGGATAAATTGTTGAAATTCACTATATTTATACAGAATATGATACAGATTCAAAATATATCTTATAAAATTCAATTTAATTAATATAAATAATTATTATTAATTTTTGAAGTTAGAAAATGAGTTTTCAAAAATTTAAAACATCGAACAACTAATCCCCCTATAACTTTTTTCTGACTAATTTGACAGTTTTGGTTTTAGTGTCATTAGAAAGAGCATAAAATTTCCTATTAAAATATGGGAAAAAAATAGTGTGTATTTAACTCGTCAAAAAAGGGTCTCTAGACTGTGGCACGCGATGAACGTTTCGATCGTCCGCCATCTTGCTGGTAGTTAAGTCGAGCGATGGCAACGGCTGCCCTTTTTTCACCATTGGGCAATCTATTCAGCTGTTCTCGCATTCTTCCATTTTTAGCAGATGTCAGTGCTGTTAAAAATAATCGTGAGCATGTTTTTTACGGGAAATGACGTGCTAAAAAGTAAAGGATTCTCATGGAGCTGTGTCACCCGCAACTATTTTTATAGAAATCAAATCTATTCTTCGTAACTGACAATAGTCAAAGCATCAGAGTTTGGTGTTCCCAGAGCGGGAACACTGCGCGTTAAAGGGTTTAAAAATAATAATTTTTACTTTTAATTTAATTAATTTATTTATTTCAGGGAGGGGGCTGCAGTTTATTGTAAGGGTCTCCACCAGCTCTTTTTTTTTATGAAGGATATTTCCAACATTTTCATTGAAGAAAATTCTTAGATTAACCCTTTGAGGCACAACCTTTTCCCAATGCTGAAAAAAGGGCAGCCATTGCCATTGCTCGACTTAACTACCAGCAAAATGACAGACGATCGAAACGTTCATCACGTGCCACAGATCTAGAGACCCTTTTTTGATGACAGCTGGCAGTGCGGCACAGCCTCTCTAGATCATTGGCACGCGATGAACGGTTTGATGTTCTACCATCTTGCTGGTAGTTAAGTCAAGTGATGGCAACGGCTGCCCTTTTTCTGCATTGGGCAATCTATCAAGCTGTTCTCGCTTTCTTCCATTTTTTAGCAGATGTCAGTGCTGTTAAAAATAATCGTGACAATTTTTTTACGGGACATGACGTGCTAAAAAGTAAAGGATTCTCATGGAGCTATGTCACCTGCAACTATTTTTATAGAAATCAAATCTATTCTTCGTGACTGGCAATAGTCAAAACGCCAGAGTTTGGTGTTCCCAGAGTGGGAGCACTACATGTTAAAGGGTTAAGAGGAGCTTCACACATTCATGTCAAGCTACAAACAAAATGCAGTGTTTGTTGAAATACAAGGTACAAATTCAAAATATGGCATTACTCTTGAAATTACTTATTAAAATAAGTAAGAATAGAGTCAGACTTAAAAGTTATAAATGATCACTGTGATGTCACGTTAGAATTGCTAAATTCAGCAGTGACATTGTGACTTTATTGCAACATCATATGAACACTGGTTATAAAGGAGCATAACAGTGAACACTGTGAGGTCACGTCACTTACCAGTTTGTGACACTGTGTGGCCACTGTGACTCTTTTGAGTCCATCTGCCATTAAAGGGTTTGCAAATTTTATTACATTAGAATTTACAAGTATTAAATACCAGCTGGTAATCACAAAACAAACTTGGTACTTGTGGGTTAGAAGAGCAGCTGCCAAACTTTTTTGGTAGGATTATGTCTAGATCGCAGTATGCGTTAGGACTGAAAATGTTTAATAAAATGCATACTTTGTTGATCGATTTTACTGTAACCATCTTAGTGATACATCTCTTGCTTAGTAATTTAATTTTTGTAACTGCTATAATATACAAGTATCCAAAATTTATTCGAAATACTCACCAATAAATGTCGTTTTCCTCTAATATGACTTTCCCACATATCAGCACTATTCATGTGTGATTCACAGATCTAAATGAAAAAAAATTATCAAGCACTGTAATCAGGGTGTAAAATAAAATCCGATTTTTAGTCAGATTAAAAAAATTAAGATTAATAATTAAATATGTTCAGCTAGTTTATATAACGAGGTGACAACTGATAAATATCTAGTTATTGATAGTATAATTATGTAAATAAAATACAGTGAAATACGTTTAACATGAAAATGCTTGACATGAAAAATCGGTTAACATGAAATGATACAACGGTCCGGAAAGCAAAATATACAATTTAATGCATTTGTGTTCTTTTAACACGAAACAAAAATTGTTTAACATGAAAAAAAAGTTCTTTTTTAATCTTCAGTGGCATGTTTGCGACAAGTCACTAGCACGTTTTTGTGGAAAATAAATTTTATTTAAATTCTGGGAAATGGTTTTTCTACCTTTTGTCATCCTAGAAGTATTAATAGCATCATCCATCAGGTCTCTCCCCCTCCCCCTAATGAATAGAATTCTTATCTGTATCAAAGTATCGGCGATTGATGGGAATACACTTTCTTTAGCATTGCAAGAATCAGCCGACTATGAGAGTGAGCCGACATTTAACGAAATATTTGGAAAAGTCTCAGAATTACTGGACTATCCAACAATATCAATAAATGAATATGTTTGGTTCGATAATGATGTAACTACAGCACCGATTATGACAGAAAAAGAGATTTTGGATATTGTTGAAAATCCAAAAGATTCTGTTGATTCCAACGAATCTGACAACGGATTCAACGATGCAGTTCCCGTCCCGTCTACTTCAGAAGTGCGAAAAATTATAAACAGTGTACGCAGTTATTTAGATGCGCATTCTAATGGAGAAATGAATAAAACTATGGGCGATCTTGAACATTTTGTGGACAATATGGCTCTGAAAAATACATTTAAAAAAAAGATAACTGATTTTTTTCTACCCAAAATAATATTTTTTGTAATTGCTTTTCATCCCAATGAATGCAACCTACTTGTTGTTTAAGAGGAAATTAATATAAAATATAAGAACGTCGAAAATATGGTGAGCTTTGTTCTAATTGACTGATTATATAAAAAACTTAATTTGAAAATTTAAAACTACAGATTTTAAAAATAAAAGTTAACAAAAATGTTAATCAGATTCAATAACAATAATAGTATTATGCACAACCTCTTTCAGCTTGTGGGCCACAGGAATTTAAATGTACTAGGGCCAATCAAATAGTGTGTTCTTTTAATATAATCTTAAAAACAAATTATTAAAGACTAACTGATGGATGTAATGACACAATTTAAAACACGTACAGTCAACTCTCGACACTCCAAAGTCAGCGGGACCGGCAAAAATGTTCAAGATAACAGAAATTCGAGATATCGAAAATAACACAATATCTTATTCAGGGATACATTTTAATCATGTGGTGAAACTATACTGTCAAATCAAACTATGAAGTAAAGCATTTTTATTTTTCTGAAGATAAATGCATAATTTGATCATTAGGAATAATGTTAGATGAAGAATTAATATATAATACACAGAATCAAAACATAAGTGACTAATTTTATTTAGGATTGAGTTACTAGATATTTTTTCAAACTTGTCTTTTGTATTTCTGATTTCAAGTTAATTTTTCATCTACATTTATGTAATCACAAAATTTTGATTCATCTTGAAACAGTTTGAACATTTAAAAAAAAATAATAAGATAAATCAGCTAGCAAATTTCTATGTAACAGTAAAAATCCAAATAAGTGGAGTGATAAATTTTTCTTCGAGTTCGTAAGAAAAAAATTCTATTGAATTACATTATGTCAATTTGAAATTTTGAAGAACATTGAGATAAGTGGAAAATGAAGATATCGAGAGTTCACTGTACTTATGGGTTTCTTTGCATAATTAAACTTCTTGAAAATAGGATGGCACACATAGGAAAGGTAACTGGACGATTCTATAGTATTATGAGCACTTATGTCATGTCAGCAACAAATTTGATTTATCATAACTAAAAAAAAAAAAAATGGAGTTAGGTGAATAGTTTCTTTTTTTCAGTTTCTACTATTAGGTCACACTCTCCCTATATATATCTAGTAGAAAATTTCAATCGTTGATAAAATAATTTTTTATTCATCCACTCAAGTTCAAATACATTTTTTAAAACTTGTAGTAGATGATACTGGATCTTAATACAGTTTTGGTCCCAATCAACTGGATAGTTTATCTACAGGACCACCCAAAAGATTCGAAATACATTGCGCTCTATGGGCCGAAAGTCATTAAACTCACATATCTCAAAAACTATTAGACGTAGAATGTTGAAACTTTATATTCAGGATTCTTGTAACATCTACTTGTGCAACTGCCATTTTAGTCCCATTCGACTGGATACTTTATCGACAGGGCCTCCCAAAAGATTTTAAATACATTACGCTCTATGGGCAGAAATTCATTAACGCGTATTTTAGAGGTATTAGGCTAGTTCAAAGGACTCAGAAGTGATATATGCTGTTAAGGGTTATAAAACGAATTTTTACATCGAAGAAAGTGTCTTTATCATTTATAGTGCAGCTACAGGAACACTCAAAAGATTTCTAACACTTTAAGGTCAATGCCAGTTTCAGGGACATACATCCATTTCAAGTACAATACCGTCCTACCATATAGTTAGGTAATGGTCCGACCACGGTCACGCACCTCCCTCAAGAATTATGCCAAAAGTCGCCAAGCTTAGCGCATGTATGTATTTTACTCTCAAAAACTATTAGTCATAGAATGTTGAAATTTCATATATAAGACTGTTGTAACATCTAGTTGTACATGTCGATTTTTGGTTTCAATTTACTGGAGAGTTTATTTACACCCAAAAGAATTTCAATACATTAATGTTTATGGACATCTTCAATATATTACATCTGTAGTGAGTCACTATTTGGCCCATGTCCAAAATCTCGCCATTTGTCATTGACCTTGGCGTGTTTCTGCAAAATATCTCTAAATTTGGTGATAGTCAGTCATTTGGTCCATGCCCAAAATATCGCCATTTGCTTTCGACCTTGGTGAGTTTTGCCGAAATATGACAAAATTTGGTGCCAAAAATTATTTCGCATAACTCAAACTTTTAACCATAGAATGTTGAAATTTTGTATTTAGAACTATTGTAACATCTAACTGTGCTTTTTTTTTTTTTTTCAACACTCTCCCTTCTTTCTTTCACACTCTCCCTATATACATTTATATATCT
The DNA here is from genome assembly GCA_038373885.1 of Cheiracanthium punctorium. Taxonomy (NCBI): domain Eukaryota; kingdom Metazoa; phylum Arthropoda; class Arachnida; order Araneae; family Cheiracanthiidae; genus Cheiracanthium; species Cheiracanthium punctorium. The sequence continues at coordinate 565,109 of JAWZYV010000554.1, forward strand.
TATTCAAATTTTCAGTCGTTAATAAAATACTTTTTATTCATTCACACAAATTCAAATAGTTTTTTCAAATGTTAATTCATTAATTAAATTTAATAAAAAGTAACTAAAATAAAACTTTTCTTTGTTGACCTAATTAGGAATTGACTTAATTTTTTTTTTTAAATATTACTTGTTAAATAGTGTGTTACACTGTATATATATATATATATATATATATAATGAAATTTCCATGTGCTCAAGGTCTGGTATGTAAAATTATATTCCTATTTCTAATTTTTGTTATCTTTTTGATTTCTTCTTTCCTTTATATAGTAGGGTAGGGCCCAGATGTGTGGAGTTAATATCTCTTCTGATATGCCACACAACCGAAACCCTACTATTTGGTTTGCTGTAAATTATAATCCACTGTTTGTGGCCCCTGACGATGGTGACAGTGGTTATAATTTTCGTTCCATTATATTATCACAACAATTCTTGCACTTTATTTGGCTTCAAAATCTGGTTTCTAATTCTTGCTAATAGCTGTTATATTTTTATGCGAGATATGTCTTATTTGTAGTATGTTTTGTGTTTTACTTGTTAGTTATATATATATATAAATTGTTCAGCTAATTCAACTTTTTATTCTGTTATGACCAACTGAATTTATTGCGAACATGACAAACAATTACAATGCTGTGGATTGAACCCAATAATAAATAAAAGTTCTGTCTATACTGATGGCTCTGCAGTGAATGGAAGGGTAAGTGCTGGTGTGTTTTCTGACTTTTTTCAACTCAAGAAGGCTTCTGGGTATTTCTGAAATAATTGTGATGTTGAGATGCATGCTATCTTTGTGGGCCTATCGAGATTTAAATGAAAAGATAACTGCTTTAATTGTGGATTCTCAAGGGCTACCATTTATACCATATCTGCCAACCCGAGAAAATTAATATCAGTAAAATTGTGTGCCAATTTCAGTAAATTTCTACCTCATATCAGTAGAATGATGTTTGTTTTTTCTTAACGTGTTAAATTAAGTTTACTTTTTGCAGGGTTGGCAGTTAATTTCTGAAAAAAAAAAAAATCTCTCACTTTTCCAGGTTTTTTAGACCATCATGTGATAAAAATTCAGACTATTTTTTTATGTTTATTACGTCAATTTTGCAATGTTCTTTAATATTTTTAACTTCCCAAAGTAAGGTTAAACATTTTGTTTACAACTGATTTTCCAGTCTAAATTATACAATCTTCCAGGCTCTGGGCTAAAATTTGCAATTTTCCATGATTTCTCCAAGTTTTCCTTGACCAGTGGCAACCCTGTCTTGTCAAAATGCGCTTTAATCTTTCGTTCATTATTTTCATTCATAACTGAACCTCTGCTCTACTCAGTGATTTGTTTTCTAGTATCCTTGGTTTGAGGAAGGGGGAGAGGTTAAAAAAAGTAAATTTAAAATGGGTATCTGTTTTTATCCTTACAGCATTGGAGCTTTAAATGAAAGGGTACCAAAGGAAAAATATTCCTTTAGTACCTCTCAAGAGGGATGGAAAATGATTGAACAGGGCAGATTCAGATTTTAAATTCAATGAAATTTTTTTTAATGGTTGCCTTGAGACCCTTACTAGATATAAAAGAAGACACTTAGGACAGTACTAACTAAATAACAATAAAAACTTTGAAAAGAAAATATTAAAATAGCATGTGTTCATAACACATTTAGCAACCAAAGCCTATTTCTTTTCAATACCAAGCTTGCTTGTAGTATGCCCTAGTAGCACTACTAGTTCAAAAAGCATCTAAAAAATGTTAAAAAGCACCTTTTGAATGTTTTATGAACTACTTGTGCTACTGGGGTGACCTATTGGGAAAAAAAAAAAAAAAAAAAAAAAAAGAGAGAGAGGATAAAACTCCATTTAATTTAGATTTCTTTTTGGGGAGAGGGAAAAACTGCCTAGTTATTCACAGGTTGTCCACCAATTTCCGGAGACAAAAATAAGACAATTAGTAGCCTGATTCACATAAAAAAGTCTTCAGTTTAGTAGTCATTTTCTTAATGTCAGATGCCAAAAAGGTAGCATTTTTGCATGATTTTTTATTTAAAAAATAACATACATCACTTGGCTTCATTAAGAAGGAGTGAAAAAAAATGAGAAATTAAAAAATGTCATGTGTTATATAACACAGCATAAAGTACATTCATTTTTTATAGTACGACTAAAAAACCAGTTTACACTGTTTATGAATGATCAATCGCAACTTTGAAAAGAAAAGGGAGTTGACAAAACTGAAATTGGATTTTCAAATGAGTAGCCAGGAGTAAGCTACAAGTAGACAAAAACTTGAAAATAGTATGGAAATGACAATTTATTTCAACAAAAATGCTTAAGTCACCTTATCTTTATATTAGTAGCGAAAGTCGCCTTTTCAGTCGCTGGTGGACAGCCTGTATTCTGATTATTTGCTATCTTTAAAAGAAATATATAGAAAATGTAGCTCCCTTTAAGCTATTAACGGTTCAGTTTAACAGCAGTTGTGATTTTACAGCATGCATGATAGTAACAGAACTTAAAAATTTAATCATAATGCATGGAAAGAAATTACTCAAAAGATTTTGGCAATAAGTGTTGCACAGTACATTAGAAATGCGATGATAATGCATGGGGGAGAAAGACCAAAAGAAGCATGCAGTAAGTGGTGGATTGCTTAAAATGAAAAAGTTTTTAATGGAGTGTCTGTCCACCAGTGTCAGAAGGTAAAAACAGTAAAATTTTTCTAGTAAAAAAAAATAAAATAAAATTCACAAAATGAAATTCTAAAAATCTCATGTGGAAACCAAATGACATTTTCTATACATTTATTGAATCATAAATATTTTTCATGAATAGACTTACTTAGCTTGAAAGAGGTACAATACTGCAATAATACTACACTGTTATAAAAAATCTGAATTTCACAGACAATATCTACCTGGTTTTCACGGGAGAATATCGCTTATTGGTAAATAAAGCATTTTTGATGTTTTTTAACGGAAGTTCCGTTAAAAAACAAAAATCATCCATGAATCTTCTGAAGTCTCCTTCTAAAAGGGCATTTTCTATTCTCCTTCTGGCACTTGCGAGCTTGGACGAATGAAATGTCTTTGGGCCACTTCCACTCGCAAATCGAAACAATACCCACAAAGCTGATTTAAGCAGTTTTGAATGCAATATGTTCTTTGCATATTCTGCCTGCAGTTCAAGTTGGAGTTAAGATCCCTTAAACATACAAAAATATCATTGCATTATGCATGTAACAGACGACTGCCGATATGAAGTAGTATTTTACTTAATGCTAAGTCTCTTTGCTATGGGTGCTACATTAATGAAGCAGGCACGACGAAGCTTACTTCTCGGTGTATATATTCGTGAAAATTTTATTTTACATCCGGATACCAAATAAGTGAAGTGTAATGCATCTTTTTCATATTCGGAGTTGTGAAATAAATTCAACCTAAATATGGAGTGGATACTTTCAGTAAAGATTTTGCTTTAATGGACAAAGTGTCTTATGATTGGATTATAAAAATCTCATAACTGTTGTAAAACAAATGAAGTTATGATATCTCCACTCAAAGAAGTGAAGTGTAAGTACTATTTTACCTTTTTCATGTAAATAAATTTGTTTGCTGCTGTAATTATATCTCACAGCTGGTTTAACCATGATTGCATTTCTGTATTCTGACTGTACTGTGAATTCATTTTATAACTCGAGACTATGGTGAAATTACGAGGTTTGTCCGGAAAATACGTATAAAAGTTGAATAATAACTTAATTTTACAATTATTCAGGTATTACAATATGGTCTCCTTCAAAGTACTCACCCTGAGACGAGATACATTTCTGCCAATGCCGTTTCCACTGTTGATAACATTGCTGAAAGTCTTCAGTTGTGATGCTGTTCAGTTGCCGTGTTGTTTTTGCCTTAATAGTCCGGGAGCCAGCGACAGATTTTTGCGACCAAAATCCTCTCAGCCCATAATTTCTCAGATGATTAAGACGGTTGTGTGTTGAAGCAAGGTGATCGTCAGCTGCCGCACCATGGGTGGGTTGGGCGGTGGCCGCCTTCCAAACACGTAAAAAAAAAAAAAAAAAAAAAATTCAGTCATTTCCTCCCGGCTGAAAATTTCTGAAATAATAATTGGCATAGTACTTGTTTGAAAAAAAACCGTCAGCTGGCCAAGCAGCGGTGGATTATACGTCAGCTGCTCATACGAACATGTAAAAAAAAAATTTTTTTCAATGATTTCCTCCCGGTTGAAAATTTGACAGATGTTAGTTTACATTCTACTTTAAATAAAAAAAACAAGTAAGCTGGCTGTATGCCGGTGGAAAACCCGTCAGCTGGCACAGTGAAAGTGTGACGCGGAAAGGTAGTGTGGCTGCCGCTAGCCTATTTCAATGCACCAGCTGACAGGTTTTCCCCCAGCATACGGCCAGCTGAATTTTTTTATTATGGCAAGAATTATGTCAACTATTATTTGACAAATTTTCAACCGGGAGGTAATAACACACTTTATTTTATTGGACACAACGCACTGATATCCTCAATAATCCTACTATTTTTCATAATTATGTATAGAAATATAAAAAAATAATAATCTGTGCTACTTTAAAAACATTAAAACCACCGGTTTCCTCATTTTTAAGAGATTTTTTGGCATTTTCAGCTCCATTTTATTTCTCCGAGTCAAAAAAGTTTATCATTTGTGTGACAAAATTCGGCGGTGCAAGCGGAAAAGGACGTTATATTGACGTTATATCCGGCTTTGAAGGAAAAATTGTGATTCCTTTCTTTTAAATTGCTTTTCTAGATTACACAGTTTAATTTTTCTTCTCAAAAATAAATCGAGGATTTATAAGCGGACTTCGAGCTAAGCAAAGAAATCGTCTGCCTGTATATAAGAATGGCTATGTATGCAAAATGAAATCTTTCGAATGCGAAAATTTTTCATGTTTTCAGAATAGCATAATTTGATCGTTTTGGGAATGTAAAAATTAATATTTTGGAATTGGAGATATTTTGTTATTCGGTTGCTTGATTATTTCCTGATTTTTGCAACTCACCTGCAGGGCGCATTGTGTCCAATAAAATAAAGTGCGTTATTTCCTCCCGGTTGAAAATTTGTCAAATAATAGTTGACATAATTCTTGCCATAATAAAAAAAATTCAGCTGGCCGTATGCCGGGGGAAAACCCGTCAGCTGGTGCATTGAAATAGGCTAGCGGAGGCCACACTACCTTTCCGCGTTACACTTTCACTGTGCCAGCTGACGGGTTTTCCACCGGCATATTGCCAACTGACTTGTGTTTTATTTAAAGTAGAATGTAAATTAGCATCTGTCAAATTTTCAACCGGGAAAAAATCTTTGAAAAAAAAATTTTTTTTTACATGTTCGTATGAGCAGCTGACGTATAATCCACCGCCGCTTGGCCAGCTGACGGTTTTTTTTCAAACAAGTAATATGCCAACTATTATTTCAGAAATTTTCAGCCGCGAGGAAATGACTGAATTTTTTATTTTTTTTTACGTGTTTGGAAGGTGGAAACAACTATCTTAATCATCTCACGAATTTTCGGCCGGGAAGAAATAACTGACCAAAATCTGTCGCTGGCTCCCGGACTATAATGGCTTCCACATCTCCCAAGTGCCGCCCCCGAAGCATCATTTTGCATTTCGGGAACAAGGAGAAGTCACAAGGGGCTAAATCAGGTGAATAAGACGGGTGGTCTGTCACTGTGATTGAGCTTCGGGCCAAGAACTCACGCACAACGAGCGACGTGTGAGCGGGCGCATTGTCGTGATGAAGGATCCACCTGGCCCCTTTTGCCAAATCCGGTCGAACTCAAGCCACACGAGCTCTGAGACGTGTCAAAACTTCAACGTAAAAATTTCCGTTCACTCTCTGGCCGGGAGGGACAAATTCCTTGTGAACAATGCCCCTAGAATCAAAGAAAATAATCAACATTGTCTTCACATTGGACCTTGATTTTCGCGACTTTTTTGTTTTCGGTTCTCCTGCTAGCCTCCATTCCTTGCTTTGAGATTTAAGCTCCACATCGAATTCGTAAAACCAGGACTCGTCTCCAGTAATGACTCGGTTGAGAAAGTCCCCTTTTTCCTCTGCTTCCAACCAATCCCTCAACCTTCTTTGCTTTTTGTTCTGGCATCAAGAGCTTCGGTACAATTTTCGTACACAATGTCTTCATTTCAAGTTTTTGTGTCAGAATTTCGCGAACAATTGCTTTGGGGTTTGACAGCTCATCAGCAATCATTCTGACTGTCAATCTACGGTCCTTAAGAACACAAGCCCGAATTTGTTCAACATTTTCATCAGAACTCGATGTCGACGAGCGTCCTGGGCGAGGGTCATCTTTCACTTCTTCTCGGCCTTCCCGGAACCTTTTTAACCACTTGTTCACAGTTGGTTCTTTCAGAGAATTGTCTCCGTAAACTTGTTTCAAACACTCAAAAATCTCACGGCCATTCTTGCCTAGCTTTGCAAGAAACTTGATGCTGATGCGCTGTTTCTCAATCAGAGAGAGCTCCATGCCGACGACAGGTGAAAAAGTGTAACTGTCAACAAGCAGCCGCACACTCCTACTTACACCCAGAGCGCTCCGACTCAAACTGAGCGTTGATAGGATTGGTTACAGCAGTAGTGCCACCTGGCGGTGACTGCAAACTGTAAAATAAAGTTATTATTAAACTTTTATACGTATTTTCTGGACAAACCTTGTATATTCTATTTATTAAAAAAAAAAAATTTTTTGTATAGTGTATTAAGATATGGTCCGTCGAGCTGGAGCGATACGAAAAAAAGTGGACTGTAAGACGAATGATCAACAATTAATTCCTTTATTCTGTGACTATTTAAATTTAAATGAGTCAAGAGGGTACAACGATGCTGCGCTTATGGCTTACAAACGAGACGACTACTGGCAAAAATCACAGCTACCCCCAAAACCCATCGATAGGGTTGCTAGGAGCGAGTTGGCGACAAAATACAAATATGAATGAAGTAATACAAGCAATAACAAGATATATGTAAAGTATTTGCCTTGATTTAAAGTTTATTTTCTTGTGCTAATAATCATAGATTATAGCTCTGATAAAAAAAACCGAAGAAAATGAATAATTCAAAAATATTTTTAATTGTACACTATTATAACATTATATGTGCATGTATGTACACTTTTTTAAAACAACTCTGGCATTTTAGCACCTAGATGGATCACTCCCCCCCCCCCCCCCCCTTATCATTTATAGTTTTTCTACAGGAACACTCAAAAGATTTTCAATACATTACGGTCAATGGCAATTTTAGGAGCATTCATCCATTTCAAGCACAATACCGTCCTAACATATAAGTTAGGTAATGGTCCGACCACGGTCATGTGCCTCCCTCTAGAACTACGCCAAAAGTCGCCAAACTTGGCGACTTTTGATGTACATATGTATGTATTTAACTCTCAAATCTCAAAAACTATTAGTCGTAGAATGTCGAAATTTCATATATAAGATTGTTGTAACATCTGGTTGTGCATCTCGATTTTTGGTTCCAATCTACTGGAGAATTTATTTACAGGGCCACTGAAAAGAATTTCAATACTTTAATGTCTATGGACATCTTCAATATAATACAACTGTAGACAGTCATTGTTTGGTCCATCCCCAAAATCTCGCTGTCTGTCGTCGACCATGGTCAGTTTTGCCAAAATATTGCCAAATTTGGCAATAGTCATTTGGCCCATGCCCGAAATATCGTCATTTGACATCATTCTTAGCGAGTTTTAGCAAAATATCGCCAAATTTGGCGATAGTCTGTCATTGTTTGGTGCATGCCCAAAATCTCGCCTTTTGTTGTCAACCTTGGTGAGTTTCGCCAAAATATCGCCACATTTGGTGCCAAAAATTATTTCGTATTTTGTATAACTCAAACTTTAACCCGTAGAATTTTGAACTTTTGTATTTAGAACTATTGTAATATCTAGCAGTTTTCAATATCCTTTTTGACTGCAATCCACTGGGTAATTTATTTACAGTGTCAACCAAATGATTTTAAATCAGGGATGAAATTCTTCAGCTTTTTAGCTGATTTCAGCTTTTTGTGAATAAAGAGGAATTCACTTTTTTGTCTTTTTTCTCTGAAAATTCTACTTTTTCTGTGAATTCCTGATTATAATTATTAGTTAACTGTGCGATATTTTTTATTTTTTAGCATGTTCCAATGTTTTTCTTCTTAAAACTTCTTTCATATTAATTATATACAAATATCACATGTACAGATTTTTTGCTCTTGTATGATTTCAGCTTTATTGCTCTTTTGCCGATTTCATCCCTGTTAAATACATTAAGGTGTATGGATGCATTCAATCCATTGAAAGTCTGTGGTCAATTACTACTTTGGCTATCCCCAAAATCCTGCAAACTATCTCAAGCTTGTCGGCTTTTGATGAAATATCGCCAAATAAAGTGTCAGAAGGAAATCATTCAAATTGAACTCAGCTTGGTGATACTGTAATATTTGGCTAGAAATTGCTAAACCTTGCTATTACTGATATTTTATCTCTTTCAAACAAAATAAGTTTAGATGAAGTGCGCCGAAAATATTTTTGATTTAATAGACGTGCAAGGAAGTCATGTGTTGTCCACATCAGATTTTTTAAATTTAAATCCGTCTTTTCAATTTAAATCACTTTTTTTTAAATTCAGATTTTAAGAAATAGTTAGATCATATTTGTAAACTAAGTTTAACTATCTACTTTATATAAAGAAGATAAACAACTAGTAAACATCTAGTCTTAGTATATTCAAATCTAAACTTAAAATATTTCTTTGGTATGCAAATAAAATAATTTTGTCCTAAGTGGACGATTTTAGAAGCATAGCAAAGTTGATTGACTATATGCTGACTTACTTTACAAATTTAAAAGCGAAGATTTCAGAAATAAAACTTTACAGAAATGTTGAACACATGCAACAACGATATCACTATTATGCACAACATCTTTCAGCTTAAGGGCCACAGAAATTTAAATATACAGCATCAAATGTACAGATGATCTATTAATGTGTCAATGTGTTCATTTAAGTAATATACCCTTAAAAACAATATATTAAAGACTAATTGATGAATGTGATGTCACAATACAAAATATGTATTTATAGGTTTTTTACAAATTTACGTTCTGGAAAATATGATGGAACACATAGGAAAGGCAACTGGGTGATTAGTCTTGTGAGAGTTTGTCACAACCGCAAGAAATTCGATTGATCATAACTAAATGAAAAATTGAGTTAGATGAATCGTTTTGCATTTTTTGTAAATATGCTACATTAACTTCTTTAAAAAAAATTTTAAAAAATCATATTTAGTTGTCGGTGGATACACTTGTTAATGTCACTATTGATTGACCTTGTTTAAACGAAATATAGCAACAAAAATTCACCATCAAAAATCCTATCAACACATATTCAAATAATTGCATAAGCAGACTTTTCATATTCATTAAAATTGTAAGCATGATAGAAGAATGAACTTACTTTGCAATAGAAATCAGAGCTCGAAGTATCTGGCTCACATGATTTCATATAATACTCATCAAAAGCATGCTTTTCTATACGGGTAAAAGTATGAAAAAATTAGATAAAAATTAAAACTGCATTCACATACTTATACAATTTTAAAATGCACATGCATATTCAAAAAAATTTTCTTATTCAGGATTAATACATGCTCATTCTATTCCATGAAATTTAAGGATTTAGAAGAGACACATGCACATGCATAAATACAAAAAAAAAAAAAAATGGTATTATTAAAATCTGACTTGTTTCCACTTGTTTTTTTTTTTTTTTTTTTGAACATTTGTTCTTTACAAAGTGTTTAAATACATTGGATTCAGCTCAACTGAATGCAGTGTTTGTGCGCTAGAGCAATTCAAATAATTTGAATGTATGGATCACAATGTGTAAGAATACTTTTTGTAGCCCTGTAAAACATTTAAGTTGTACACACAACAAAATCTGTACAGTACCTGTACAATAATCTGTACTGTGAAATAATAAGTCGGTGACCTATAATTTGAGCTGAATTGAATGCACCACATAGATGCTAGTTCGCTTTCAAGAATTTGCCTTTATAGACCATAATGAATAAGAATTTCCTTTTTGCACCCCTGTACAAAAACTATATCCCTTTACAAACAAAGTTGTTTGACAGTGACTTACAATATACATATATAATTTGAACTTATTTGAAAACACCTTTTTAGGTGGACACTTTTAAATGATTTGTGTCCGTTGGCCGTAATGTATGAGAATTCCTTTTTGCAACCCTGTGAACAAACTATCAGTTCTACAAACACCAAAATCTACTCAGGTCATGGCAAGGTTGGCATGGTTTAAACTTACTGCTTTAAACGATGGATTAGACCAAAGGGCTTTTTTTCTTAAAGAAAAGAAAAATTTTTTTAAAGAACAATTTAAAATTATGAATAATACAAATAGAATATGTTCTGATATATTTAAAAATTATCCTTGTAAGTATCAACAATAAGTTTTTATATGAATCTAATAGGTACCTTATTGTTTTATAATTATTAAAAATTATTAATTAAATTATAGGCTCTATTTTTAATTTGTTTCTAAAATAGAGGTTTTGTGTTTTAACTTATTTCTAAACTTTAAAAATATCATTTTGTATAACTTATCACCATTATTACTAATCAGTCTAAGAGCAATATTCCATGTAAAATGTAGTAAGCAATTAGTATTGCATTACAGTAAAACCCGCTTAAGAAGTTTTCCCGCTTAAAAGTTCACATTCTCGGTTCCCATTTTTTCCTATTCTTCCAATGTTAAAATAACCCACTTAAGAAGTTTCATTCGAAACTCTTTCCCGCTTAAAAAGTTTTCTTTAGCTCCTAAGTTCACTTTGAAAACGTGTTTTCATCCCCCTTTCTATATATCCTGTTCTCTGAAAAATTGCAGACTCCGTTCGTAATGGTCCTCTTTGACCGGAAATGTCTCCCCGTAAAGTCCAATTCACCAAAATGCGCTCCGCCTCTACTCCTTCATTTTTATCTCACGTCCACACCTGTCGTTGGAATGTGGAGAGTGAATGAAGCCAGTGGTACTGTGACAATAGTGGCCGGGAAAAGGAAAAAGATGTGTGCACCTGTTACTTTGACGTATTGAATGATCATTAGGAAAGAGATTAGTCCAATCCTGCTCCTACAGTATTCAGAGTAAGTTTATCAGTTGCTTTCTTTTTCAATAGATTTACCTGCCCCCTTTTCAGGAAGAATGAACCATCCAAGTTCTCAAATCTTTGGCTCTTTCAGTTCAAAGCTTTTTAAGTCAGTGAACGTCGCCTTTCTCTCTCTCTCAAGAAAGTTTACGAGTGAAAATTTCTACTCTTCTCAAAATGTCAAGCAAGGTAATTAAAAGAAAAGACTACAGAAAACGACTTGTTAAATGGATGATTGGAAAATTGGACAATGCTGGAGATATGAGGTAAGTGAACATTTTGGAATCCATTCATTTTATTTTATCTGCATGGGAATTAATAACACCATCTGTGATTGCCAATTGTTTCCAAAAAGCAGGATTCTTCGATGGAGAATTATCAGAGGAATACGACTATGAATTAGATATTGAAGATGATTGGAAGACAGCACAAAGAAGATTAGATTTTACTGCATTGTTTAAAGAGTATGTGATTAATATTCAAGTGAAGTTAAAGAATATGATGAAATGAGTGAAGCTGAGGAAGAGGACGTGGAAATTCCTAGTTTTCCGGATGCTGTTAAAGGACTAGAAACCTTTCGTCGTTTTGTCAAAAGTGTTTAAAGTGTGCCTGAAGAAGTTCTTAAAAGCTTAAGACAACTAGACTGTTTTCAATTAAAGATTGCCAACAAAAACAAAAAGCTATAACCGATTTCTTCTGTAAAATAGGTTCCAATGATGTTTAAAGTCAAATTTCTCGGATTTCATAAAGATTGGATTCAATAAAGGCAATTACGTTAATTTACTTCATTAACTATTTTTTTTTTATGTGTTAAACAATTTACAAATTTAAACTAAAATTATATATTATTTCAATAATATAAAAAATTGTCAACTGAATACCTATCCTGAAATTATTCCATTTGTTTTTCAGAAAAATTAAATTTCCGTTTAAGAAGTTTTCCCGTTTAAGAAGTTTTTGCCATCCATTCCCTTGAAAAACTTCTTAAGTGGGTTTTACTGTATATTATATACTACTAGCTGCCTCTGGCGATCAGTTGGTTCGCCATCTTAATAAATCTTGTGTTTCTCATCGGCTTCCTTGGTACTGAAATATCTCAGATTCTGAATGGAATTTAAAATTAATATGGTTACAAACAGGGACGGCCCTAGGGTAAGTGACGCCCCTTGCTAATGTAAAAAGGATGGCCCCTTTTATGCTCTACTTAGTTTTTGAGTTGGACATGATGCCCCTTCGAAGCCGGTGCCCTAATGCGATGATTACCTTGCTTAACGTGTTGGACCGCCCCTAATTATAAAATAAGATGGTTTAAGGATAAAAACCTACAAAAAGGTACAAATTATTTTTGTACTATATTAATTCTGAAGAGCTGCTAGATATATTGAATCGTTATCAAAAAATGGAAAGAAAAAAAAAAAGTAAGAAAATCTGAATCACTTTCAGATTTTAAATACGTACTAAAGTGCTACATATTAAAAGCGTATCATAATCCATGCGTCTACGCTATTTCTTTTCCTTATTCCATTAAGTTGGAAAGTGTATCATTATTTATGAGTGTGATTAAACAAAATTAAAATTGATATTTCTACCATCCTTTTTCTGGATGTAATACATTAGAAATAGAAGGGGAAAAGGAAAAGCAGAAAAATGCAAAATTTGAACTGAATGAAAGTTTCAAAAAATTATTTTTGTTTGTTTGTGTAACATGTATTTCCGATTTATGTGCTTGGTCCGAAGTCCACTTATAAATCCATGTCAGAAGGAAAAACTGCATCAGGTGATTTTATTTATTAAAAACTGCATATTCTATAAGTTTACGGTGTCTATGGCTTTGTGAAATAAAAACTGAATTGTATTCTTTTTTAATAAAAGCAATTTTTTTGTATATTGTAGGAAGTGGTTTTTTTTTTTTTTTTTTTTTTTTTTGTGTGTGTGTGTGTGTGTGTGTGTGTGCGATAAAAAGTAGCCTGTTTGTTAATGCAGGACTTTAACTGTCTTTATTCCAAATTTCATCCAAATCCATCAAACCATTTCAGCATGAAAGAGTAAAAAGCATACATACAAACATTGACATTTATAATATTAGTAGGATTATATACTAAATGTAAAAAATAGTATCTCTAAATAAAACATTAAAATTGAATAATTTCAATGTGCACACAAGTATAGCAACAATTGTTTATTTGATTTGAGTCCATAAGGTGTAATCTATAAGAATTACTTTTTGCAATCCTGTGAGTAACCTAACAGCTTTACACACACCTAACTCTATATATGCAGGTTATGTGACTGCAACCTATACTACACACACCAAATTTACGCTCATCTGAATGGACCATTTATACATACCAAACTCTATATGTGCAGGTTATGTGACTGCGATCTATAATACACACACCAAAATTACCCTCATCTGAATGGACCATTTATACGTAGCACACGTAAAAATAGTAGAAATGAATCCAGAAGACCTCAAATTGTGTTAATGTATCAAAATCTCAATGTCAATTTTTTTTATGATTACAATGCTATCCATAAATGGTTCCTGTTCGGAAGAAAAAATGCAAATAATAAAATTAAGCTGCAAGAAATCAGCGGCGGCTCGTGATGAAAAAAAATAGAAGAGCTTATACCAAAATATTATGAAAAACACCTGATGCAGCCATTAACATGGGCGCCGGCAGAATATTTCCCAGGGGGGGGGCAAAGACTACTTTAACGTAGAGACCCTAAACTTCGTTAGAGACCCGACACGAGTGAAATAATTTCTGATTGGCTGAAGCGGAGAATCAGCCACCGCGGGCTATGGATGAAAATCTTCCGTAGAGTTAGCATTGTGAAACAGAGTGACTTCGGAAAAACTGCTGTATCTAAGCATTAAATAATCAGTCTTATGTTTTTCCTTTCGATTTTCCTAATCTGAAATACTTACTTAATGCATAAAAATCACTTTTTAACTAGAAATCCGAAATTAAGTACTATTTTGAAGCGATTATTTACGTAGTTTCGCTTTCGAGCTGTCATCGGGAGCTTGAATTTTAAGTTTTATCTTACACTTTCCTTGTTTGAATTTTACGAAAATATTGTTTTAATATGTATTTATGTTATATGTGCGCATATCATGCATTAAATTAACTAAAAAAGCCTTCAAAAGCTTTGTATTTTGTATTTTTTTCCATGATTACGCCGGACTGCATTTGGCGAAAACAATACAGACGCCAAACTGCTGTTGGCTCCTTTTTACTCTGCGCGTTTCATCTGAGTTTTTCGCTTTGAGTCAAAATGTTTCAGTTTCAGTTATAAATATTTAGATACAGCAATATTTTTCTGAAATCGTAGCTCACTAGATATCAGTCTCTGAAAAATATTTACTGGCATGAGTTGTTTTAAGCACTCTATGCAGAAGTTATTCAGCTGTTCAAAAATGTACGTGTTATTGAGGTGTAATTGAATATTTACTATTTACTTTTCAATTTTTGCTTTTTGTACTTGTAATGGTCTTTTGAAGTAGTGTTACTGTTTTTTACGGATTTTTTTTTTGGGGGGGGAGGCACTGGAAAGATTTGGGGGGGGATTTTTCTTCTATCGATTTTTCCTTTTGAATTTCCAAACAAATATTGAAAATAAAAAGATCTTGATGCAAAATTGGGAGCGCATGCCCCTTTCTGTATATCTAACGGCATATTGTGCTTTAACCCATATTATCGCAACAAATCTACTAATAATACCTATTACTTTCATCTTCGTTTCTTCCCCGTAAATGCACAATTTAAATATTTAAATCCTCCATGTTTCGGCATAAGGAAATATTTTACTTTAATCTCGTTTCTTTGCTAATTTACTTTGATATGACGTAAATTTTATGGCATGCCGTGTTTACTCGCGTAATAGTCGCACTTTTTTGCCAGAAATTAAACTATTATGCGAGGAAATACACCACACAATATTCTACACTCTAATGTTAAAACATTACTGGTATTATAATAAAATACTAAGTTGCCAAATACTTCCAGATTATCTGCCGTATGTTAAATAGTCCTTTCGTCAGTTGCACACAAAAAAGAGGCATTTTTCTTTTTATAGTAGTATTTTCAGACATAAATGAAGATCAAATACGTGGCTGTGACTTTTGTGTAGGGAAAATATTTTGACGAATTTTTCTGCTTCAAAAGAGGGGTGCGATTATAATGCGAGGGCGACTACTACGCGAGTAAACACGGTAGTTTTAATCTCACGCTATTTTTAATTTAAGAAGTCACGTTCCTGACTGCCATAAAAGGAAAACCCAGTTAATTCACCCAGTTAGATTTTTTAACGAAGTAACATTAAAACTTACCAAATATTAAATTTAAAAATAAATCTTCTGTTAATTCTTAATATTTCACCTATCATTTAAACTATCCATCAGTATATTCAGTTTTTGAAATCAATGTAAATTATAGTCAGAAATGACCCATGCTCCCAATTGGAAACAGAGTGAAAATTGTATTAAAAATTCCCCCATTTAAATAAATAATGTGCTTTAACTAACGCATTAGAAGATAAAATATGCAAAAAAACTGATAGAAAATAATGCCTGGATCTCAATGTGATCTGTAAAAGGTTAACAACATTTAGAAGGAAAGAAAAGTAGAATTGTTCAGCACAAATATATGTATTTGTATACATTTAAAACTGACAAATGAAGTTATTCATGTGAACTTAATCATAATTTACTTCTACAACAACATTATAGGAAGCATGCTTGAAGAAAAAAAAAACAGTTTTCCAATATTTAAAAATCAACCAATACCAATATTCATATAAATTAAGGGTTTTATGAATGATGTACTACAAATATGAATTAATAAACAAAAACAAACAAAATGTAAGGGGAATAATAATACATCGTTATGTGATTGCACTTTAATTTGCTGCACTGTAGTTATTTCTCCGTACTCACATTGCATCCATAATTGAACGATTTTATGCATGCTCAGTTCGCACCATTTAACAGGTAGAAATAAAAAGCGAAAAATAAAACTCGCCTGCTTTGCGAGTAACAGCCAACTGAGGGAAAACGGGTTGCCATAGTTTGGATGATTTTTCTGCCGTGGATGATTTTCTGAGCATGCGCACTAAGACCATGTCGTATCTCTTACGAAGTTCAGTATCTCTACTTTAACGTATAGTTACCATGTTGAAAAGAGCAAAAAAGCAAGGCAAAACACTGCATACAAAAATCCAGGGGGGCATCGCCCCCTTGCCCTATGCTGCCGGCACCCATGGCCATTAAGCATGATAATTAGACGGTGGCATAGGCCTTTCTGCGGAAAGAAATTTTTAATCTTTCAGCGATGCATTAATTCCTAATGCCTCCATTGGTCGACCCAGGGCCCGATTAACCTTTGAAGTGAGGGAAAGCTCAGTCTCATTTCGGGCCCCCTCTTTCCCTTTTTGTTTGGATTAAGTAAAGTTTTTAATGATTTTCTTTGTTAAAAGGATATTTAATTGATTTAATTAGTTCTATGATTTTATTTGAAAAAAATATTTTTTTCATTAATTTGAAGTTTACCTTAGATAAAAATATTATTCATTATCTTCGCAATAGTTTACTTAATTGTAATGAGATTTTATAGTATCTTTAAAATTACTGTAAAAAGTAAAATAAAAACATTTCCTTACTACTGAAGCATTAAACTTTATTTATTTAGTCATATATTTTTCATGAGACATGGGGCTTTTTTCGGGAATTCTTTGTTCGTTTTGATGACATCATAAAAATCACAACATGGAAGTCCAGAATTAATTTTGACCTTTAGACGATTTTTAACATTACATATTGAAAGTTTACCCCTTTCTACCGACCAAATGTTCCTGATAATACAAAATTTTGTCTCAACTGGAACAAATGTCCCAAGTATAGACATCGCAAACTGAACTAATTTAGAAATGTTGCTACATGGAGTATCAAGACTTCTAAAATACCTTAAAAATAGCTTTCCACTTCTCTTCATTAAAAATCTTTTTAATGAAGATAATTTAAAACTTAGAAGATTATTTAAAAACAAAATTTTGAATTTTTATCCGTTTTACAGTCATTTTTGGGCCCCCTTCAAATTATGACGGGAAGCTTCTCGAGCCTTTTCGCTAATCAGGCTCTGGGTCGACCACGAGAAAGAACATCTCTTTTATCGTCATCATTCCACCGATTAAACGGTGTTTGTAATACATTACAGACTATATCATTTACAGGAAACATCAGGAAGGTGAATAAACAGAAAAGAAACTAACTATTATTATCATTAAAATTAACACAAGAAGAAACTCTAAAACTTTCAAAAGACAGCAGTAAAAATCTCAAACAAATCACGTGGTTTCATTTTCCTACACGAATTTGTTCTTGGAGACGCACTACACTGGGTTTTCTCTCACTTGAGATAGACCGTTTTCTGAGGGATCTCTTCACCTGATAGAAAGTCAAGTTGTAAAACTGAATGGAGCATCTGAGGTTACCATGGCAACCCCACCGATAAGTGCAGTAGAAGAGATAATTTTTCATTAGCACTTCACAACTCTGACCGTCAGAACCCGCGTACCACGTGACTCTAACAATGGACCAATCGTGACACAAGTCTTTGAAACTTTGAACTTTCTTTGGCCGCGCGGCAAGGCACCACCCACGGGAGATGTATAACCACGGGAGATGTTATGTATCTCCCGCGGGTGGTGGGCAAGGGGAGGGGAGGGAAGAGAGTTAGGCTTCACTGATAGTAAGCGCATGATTTAGCACAGTGTATTCTTACAGACAAAATTTGAAAAAGGATTATGGCTTTCTTACGTTACACAATTTTTTGTTACTTACAATACTTGGTGAAGAGGCACTTCACCTACTTCACCTGAAAAGCCGCCACTGCAAGAAATGCATGCAATATGAAATAATAAATTAAGTAATATGTATGCAAGCATACAGCCAAGAAATAGTTCAGACAGTCATAAACTGTGGGAAGAACTTCTGGGATATACTTCTGATAACTTTTATTTTGCTGAAGGATTAACCATTTCTTTAAAAAGGTAGCAGCAATCTCTCCCTTTCTTGGTTACATTCATATATATAATCTTGATGAACTATATTCCTTTTAAATATATTTCTAAACACACAGATTCTAAGCAATCAGTGTTTTACTGATTTGCAAGATGCATAAAAATTTGATGAACAAAGCACACATTAGATTTCACTATCCTTTGCCTAAACCAAAGCAAAGTGATTAAGGATGTCAGGTGAAATTAATGGCATAATAAAAGATCAAACACAATATTAATGATGACCAGCAGAAATAATCTGAAATAAACAATGACACGACAAAACAATTGTACTGTAGAATGCAAGAGAGGAGTCAAAATGCACTGAAGTTAATAAATAGTCTTAAATCAGGGATGAGCAAATCATAGTGCACTGGAGGATTTCAAGTGGCTCCAAAATACATTGCCATCAAAAATTAAACCATCTCCGATCCTGAATCAAATATCTCAAAAATTATTTCTAGAATCCTCTTCCTAGGAACAACAATTTTAATCCCACTATAGATCAGGGGTATTCATACATTATTATCTTTCCTTTTCGAAACTTACTCATATTCATATTTTCTAACTCCACCTGTGAATGTAAGGAAGTAAAAAGGCTGATTGAGATGCATGGCACTTTTGAACTCATCTGTGAAAAAAATTGGTAAATGATATGGAGAACCTTGGCCAATCCTGTCCTAAATAAATGAAAATTAAATATCCAGATTCAACTATCGTTTTAAAACTTCCAATTTTTGACATTAATTGGGAATATAATCACCTCTAAGTTTTAATTATATATATACAGGGTGTCCAGTGCTAATGCTGTCCAATGGCTATTTCCTAAACCGTTAGTCAGAGACACATAGTTCCAATTGCAAAAATGCTTTAAATTGTATAATCTATTATATGAGAAACAATCAAAGTCAATAAATCAATTTCTATAAGAAATAAGTAATTTAAAGTTTTATACGGTCCCCCGGTCCTATCGGTTGTATTTAGAAAGATTTTCTTTATGCAATTTCATGCACAATAAAAAAAAAATTCGTCCTTCTACGACCAAAATTCATCGATTTACGAAGCAGCAAACATTGTGACTTAAGTCACTTTTCCACGTTTAAAAATCTCCCGTTATGGTAAACCGTTAAGGGACCATATAAATACTGAAATTTTAAATTATAGGTTTTGATTTCATTTTCTGGCGTAATGCGGGAAAAAAAAGCAAAACTAATTTTAGAGTACTGATCTTCAAGCAGACAGGGCCTTATTATCGCATGGGCAAATAGGGACTTTGCCCAGGGCCCCCCAATTTCAAATGTTCTGAAATATTCTTTTTTTACATCAAAATTTTATAAAAAAATGAAACAAATTTCATAGATCAGTGGCCCCCAAATCTATCAATGCCCGGGGGCCCCTGTTGGTCATAATCGGGCCCTGCAAGCATAGGGTTATAGTCAAGCTCTATTAAAATCTATCTGCGGTCAGACTTACTAAATCGTATATAGAGTTACGAATTTTCGGGGCAACCTGCTGTTCTGGGGCTTAAAATAGTTCAAAATTCATATTCTACGCTTCAAATAGATAAATTTTGCTTTTTGTTGCATCAAAATCCGTCAACTAGAACCGGAGATACGGAGGTTTCGGTTTCCCATTCAAATATATGGGGTTTCTAGAAATCTCGAGAAATATTGGTCCTAGGGCTTTGATCTCTTGAGGGCTTCTGGGGACTTATTTTTCGCGCCAAGCTTGGCGACATTTTGGTCATTTGGCGCAATTTTCCCTATGGGGCATGTAAAGTTGCTTTTGCTGCATTAAAAACACATAATAACCTATCATTTCTCTTCTATGGCGTAATCAAAATTACCGCTTTATGTGGAATCCTTGAGAAATAAGACTTTTCTGGAAGCTTCTTGTACCTTCAGCATCGGCTATAAATTGAAGCGCTTCGGAAGCCCCAGTTCAGTGCGAGTTGAACGCCCAGAGTGTGAAGAGCTCTCTCAGTGTGAGTACGCTTGATAGAAGTGGTGTTTTGCACTTCTTTTCGAAGCTGTTTTTAAAGTGCTGTGTGTAAATTCTTCACTGTTGAGTCTTGAGGGATTATTAGTGTTATCCCTCGTATATTTCCACTGAATTTTACCTGTGGAAGTGTTTTATTTTGTGTGAGAATTACAGCCTTTGTGAGAGCTTCTGATCTAAGCGGACTGTTAATAGCACATTACTGATTAAGTGTGCAGCTGATGGTTCAACTAAGTTCTAGAAGCAATAAAGTTTGTGTTCCATCCTGACAAGTGACTTTTTACTAGAACTTTCTACACCAACTGGACTTTAGAACGACGAACCCAAGAAACAAGCAGAAGATAGATAGCATGAAGTGTGCTACGAAAAGTACAGGAAGAGTTTTCTGTACGAGTGCATATTCAGATTGCAGTCGAAGGAAGTTATTTAATGCCAGTTCATTTAAGAAACCTGTTTAAAAAATTCTACTTTCAGCATAAGCTATATTTTTATGTTACTTTATTGGATTCACATTGTTAAACGTTAATCTTCTTTATTGCAATCTATATTCATAAAATAGTTAATGAAATTGCTAATAAATATTACAAAGCTCAAAACATGTGCATTAATTTTTCTCAAATTCATTTTGTATACAACCCCTATTTCACAGCTTGAAAAGTGCTCTAACTTTAAGCAGCTGTAACTCGGTGAATTTTAGTCGTAGAAGGACGAATTTTTTTTTTTTATTGTGCATGAAATTGCATAAAGAAAACTTTTCTAAATATAACCGATAGGACCGGGGGACCGTATAAAAATTTAAATTTCTTAATTTTTATAGAAATTGATTTATTGACTTTGATTGTTTCTGATATAATAGATTATACAATTTAAAGCATTTTTGCAATTGGAACTATGTGTCTCTGAATAGCGGTTTAAGAAATAGCCATTGAACAACGTTAGCACTGGACACCCTGTATATAGATAGATATACATTAGGGTGGCCCTTAATTATATGCAATTTTCTTAAAGTTAAAATTTTGCTGCTCCCAACCCCTAATCCTTTTCCGATTAATAAAAAAGGGGACACTGTATAATTTAAGCTTAATCGTAGAATTTTAAGGTGACCCTCAAATGCCTTGAAGTTAGAACATAGTCTATGCAACAATTAACTCTATTCAAAAACTGTATACTTTTCCCTGTTCCGATAAACTTCTTTTTTTTTTTCTCTTATATAAATTGATGTGGGCATATCCAGGCAACACCAGCAAATGTTTAAAAACATTCTGAATCACATTTCTTAATAGTTAGTTTTAAGAATTTCTGGAATATCATGAAAATTTTCTAAATTATTATTATTACTATTATTTTTTACAGAAGCACACTTCTATAAGAGAAATGCTTTTTTATTTAAAGCAATGATTTATGTAAATATAACTAACTAAAATAAAGCGTAATTTGAAGGAACATTGAATTTTGAATTATTTTTCCCTAAGACAGGATTTAATAGCAGTTGTATAGTTTTTTCGATGTTTAGCAATGATCTGTAAAAGAAATTGTTTCCCAGTTTCATCTTTTGTGAGAATGCTTGTTTTTATAATTCTGATTAATTTTGACACCTCTTTCAGCAACGTCATTCACAACAACTAAATTCTGAATTTTTTTCTATTCCACTTTTATAATTAGGATCAAATTTCCATGTTGAAGGATCTTAGCCGAGGAAATCATTGCTAATAGGAAATCTTGTAAAGAAGGACTTTGTACCAAGCATTACAAAAGACGAAAATTCATTGTATATAAAAAAAGAAAAATTACTTCGGTACAGAATGTATTTCTTTAACGGATTTTTTTCTTATTCCTCTTCTTTGCCTGCTTTTAGCATAATTTGAGCCATATCTGTTCCATCTGATGTTGGAACATTCTCATCAAATAATGATAGAGCCACAGTTTCAGGAGCTAAGTACCAGAGATGATTGGAAAATTTTTTGGCAGTAGCCGTAGCAATATCTGGGTCAGTATCCTGATAAGGTGCTTTAATTGCATCTGATGACAGAAATCAAGCTCGAACATACACTCTAGCAAGGAAAATGGAGATTCCTTCTATAATTAAGATATTTTCATCCTTGTCAGCTAATTGAAGTTGATTTTGAGACACTTATATCTTAAACACATAAATTGCTTTTGACATCTACATAGCAGGACTCACACACCTGATGCACGAAATAATATTCCATTCTTCGAAATGCCACCAAGAAAGATCGTTGCTAGCTCCAATAATTCTTGGTAATCATCTCGCTGATCTTTCTGCTTAGAAATATGTTCAAGAAATTCAAGAATGGTAGAGCAGACATCATCATGTATATCATTATTACCAGTTATGTAAAAGTTTTTGTCAATTTTTGTCCAGGTTTGTTTAAATCTTTTAAAAAGTGCCATGTCTTGAACAAAAGTTGAACCGAAGAGTGAGTCAAAACAGCTCTTCAAAACTAATTCAAAAATGTGATGATGGCAAGGGAGGTATAATAAGTCACAATTGAAAAGCTTTTCTAAGTTTATACAGGCATCATTTATTCGATCTGTGTTGCTTGCTGTCGTATCACACCTAAGTGCGCGAATTTTGTCTGTTATGACCCACTTTTCAACTGCTTGATAAACAGCCATAGCCTGATCTTCTCCCTAAGAAGCTGATATTTCAGGACTCCGAGCAATTATTCTTGCCCTGAAAAGTTACAATTATTGCAAGTCTATCAACCTTTTCAATACCTGTAAGTGTCGGTAGCAGCTTTCCATATACAAATTTACAGAGAGGCCGGGCAGGGGTCAAGCGCTGCTTCAAAAAATGGTGTCGGAGGAGGCGCATCCTGCCGCAAAAGAGTGTGGAAACACATCATGGGGATTCACTCACTCGCTGCCCCAAGGATAAAAAAAAGGGTTATTCACCCGGCATTGTAAAAATAAAATTCGTTATTGGTGATCAAACGTTGTGTCAGGCCCACTGGCCTACGAGCTAAGCCATCACATCATGAACTTGTACTACGGGACGACAAAATTGCCGGGCAAGGCCTCTAGTGCGCGAGCGGATAGTCAGGAAAACTAACGTCCTAGCAGCACTACGACAGCTCTCAGAATGACGCTGTCTGCCCCTTGCGCGAGGAGCTTCGCCGAGACGCCAACCCCGGGAACCAATCAGAGCGTGCCATCTCAGCCGTGAGGTTCGAGAACATTCCAGCGAGTTCCACCCCGCGAAACACGAATGAGGGGGGAAAGAAAGGAAGAGAGAAAAATGGCGGCTAGCGATCGGTAAGAAGCTTCTACACGCGGAAAAGAAACGATATTGGCAAGGGTGAAGCAAGAGCGGCCATCTTGAATTGGGAAGGAAAAAAAAATACTTAATTGATCAAAAAGGCATTAAATACGTTATTAAATTCCCAAAATTTTAGCGGGAGATAGCTAATCGTCCGAGACAACCCTGGGTAAAAATTGGAGAAAAAATTTAAATTAGAAGTGGGTAAAAAAAAAAAAATTAAAAACCGGACATGAACAAGTGATTATGGCAAGAAGTGAGTTAGGCAATTGAAGAGAGAAGGAAACGTAAAAGTCAGCCGAAAATCGGCAGAATTTACATGATTAAATTTACACCTCCGGAGACAAGGAAAACAAAGGCAGAATTTATTTAAAGAAAAAGGTAATTATTAGCAACTTACAAAAAACAAGCTATTGAGCTATAGAAGAAGAGTCACCCAGACCATTATACCTCCTGACAAAAGGTACTTAAATTAAACTTCCAAGTTAATTACAAGCATTAGAAAATACAGTAGAAGACCCAAAATCCGCACAGCTTGGTTCCAGACCTTGTGCAGATTTTAGAATTTTGCGGATTTTGGATCATAATAGGAAATTTATTCTATTTCCCTCCACCCCACCTAGGAAAAAAAAAAAACACAATAAAAAGAAACAAATCATGTTACTTATAATCAGAATCATGATATAAAAATACAGAGGGATAATACAATATACAAAATTATGAGATTATAGTACAACTTATTTAAACATGTATATTCAATAGTAGTTTAGGACTTTGGGATGTTCTTTTTTTCATTATTTCCTGTTCTGTAACACAGCTTTGCTGCTCTACAAATCTGAGATATTTCTTTCTCAGAGCCTAACCTTGATTAAATGTTATTTTATCAACTTTTTGATCATCCTCACTTGTTACTGTGTCAGAGTCTGTGTCATGTGACCATAATTGAGTGTTAATTATGTCAGTGTCAGTCATTTCAAGGATATCAATGTTACCATCAGAATGCACGAACTCTTAAAATATTTTTTTCAAGTGGGAATAGCTTATTTAGTTTTACTTTGTGGTTATAGCATAGTTTTTTGAACTTGCAGCTGGCAGGGCATATTTCATTGTTTACATTGAACAGACAGTGCGGATTTTAGAGCCTTGCGGATTTTGGGTCTTCTACTGTAAATAATTAATGGTTAAAACAATTAAAATAAAAATTACTGCTTTTGATTTGTAAAAACATAAAAGCATAATCCCCCAAAAAACAATACAACACACCTGAACTGAACTATTTTTTTACAGGCCAAGACATTCTTAAGCAATTTTTCCTATGGTTCTTTAGGTTTCTATAAAATTATAAATGAAATGATGATGTTATTTCATTTTTCTAAACTTTAACCTTTAAAAAAAATCTTGAATTTATGTCTTTTATTGATGATAAATTGCGTTATGTATACATACATTGGTTTCTTTTAATTGAAAAATTACTCCCCCCAAAAGTTTCTTTTCAAGAAGTTTCATAATGTGATGAGATATTCACAGGGTGCCCACTACAGCACAGCCACAGAAATAGTCTCTTTAGTAGCTTTCAAGGCACAAAATAGTAGCCTGATAGTAGCCTTCAGGTTACAAAATAGTAGCCTTTATGGTAAAAATAGTATCCTTTTTAACAATCTAAACAGACTGAAATCTTCTAAACAAAGTTTAAAAAATGTTAAAAACACATTTTTGTTTTCTGAAAGAAATTTATATTATATTTGGGAAGATTAAATTCATTATGTATTACTCTAGCAGATGATGCTTGCAGTTTAGCTCCATTTCCTCAGATGCAGAAGTTCATAGAACATAACATTATAAAGTAAACAGATTTTAATGTCTTTTCAAGTATTTTTAGTTAAACATAGAATACAAAACATGTAGAAGCTCTCAAAACTACACACACCAGAATTAATAAGCATGCGGATTACAGAATTTTAGATCATGGAATTGTTTACATAAATTTTTATTGAATAATGTGAATTAAATATAAATATTCAAAATAAAAACTTATGACTTAAAAAAAAAAAAAAAAAAAAAAATTAAAAATGGGAAAAAAATACACTGTTTAAAAACAAGCAGCAGGTGTATTAATTTCCCTGAAGCATACATTACCAATAATAAAAGTCAATAGTGTTACTAAAATTAAGTTTTGCATTTTGTTGGATGTAAATCGGTTAACTAGAACGCAAGATAGGAACATTTAATATTCACATAGGATAGCATCAGAATTGGGGGTTTCTTGTTATATATTGGCGATATCGCTTGGCTGGGTTAAGTTTTGGGGGCTTATTTTTTGCACCAATTTTGTCAATATCTTGCTAAAAAATCACCAAGACTGGCGATGTCTGACATAACTTTAAAAAAAAAGAGACCTGCGATGTTTACTTAGCCGCTTAGCATGACACAAATGATGCAAGGAAAATGATAGAGAATTTACTAGATAGATTTTGCCAGAAATTTTGAGAAAACTCCCCGAAAAGTATAAATACGTGAGTAGGTCATCCCACTGGCATTTCTACCAAATGCCAGCTATTAAGAACATATCGTTTATAAATTCAGTATATAGTTTATAAATTCAGTATTGTTGTATGCTGTGGAGCAGTCAAGGGTTCGGCTCGAGTATTCTGATATTTTAGGAAATGGACCAATTTTATTTACTGTAAAGAAATTGCATTGTTTGAGGAAGTTACTCTGATTGATGACTAGTTATCTATAGAATTACTGCTTGTAAATTCCTCTAAATTGTGCTTTGAAGATTGTTTGACAAGTTTCTAGAAAAAATTATATGTTTTTGTTTCATCCTGAAATCTCGACTTGCAACTGAAACTTTCTACAAACCCAACTTTAAAGCCTACTCTGTAATACGAATCCGACAATTCAGAAGAGTTTCTGCAACAAAGTGAATGATTATACACTGTGTCATTCTGAAAATTGGCTGCAATATGCTCTTAGAATTTGGAAGTTTTGACGTTTCTTTGATTATTGAAGCAAATATTTTACTGTAGTAAACTACAATGGAACAACACAGATGGTATGAATCTAGTTTATCTGTTCTTGCTAGATATTTCTCAAAATCAACGGACGGACTGTTGCGCTACACTCAGTGCTTATCATATTGGTGTGGTTGACTGAAATGTTCCTAATTTTAAATGCCCTAAACTGAAACGTTCTAGGTAAAAAACAGAAATTGCATTGATACTCCTAGAAAAATAGTTGCCATTTTCCTCAATAGTTGCTTTTTAGCTGTTTTTACATGCAAATAGTCGCCTATTCTCAATTACAGTACCAAATAGTCTCCTTTTAGTAGCCAGTGGGCACCCTGTATTGAAGAAGTTTAATATGTACATTTTAATAATAACAATAAATAATAATGATAATAGATCTTATATGCTTTTAAGATATTTATACCCATTTTTTTTAGGGGGGGGGGAGTTTTTTTTTTTTTTTTTTTAAGAATGCACTTATGCTGGCTAATATTACAATTTAAAAAATCTACTTGTATTTTTTAATATAATTTTTTTTTTAGTTTATTTATATTAACTAAAGCTTCTTATATGTATTCACACTTCAAAAAAAAAAAAAAAAATTGCATGCTTAATGCCTAAATCTAAAATTTATTTTTAGTTCAGTAATTTAAATAAAAAAAAAATCTGATTTTAATTTTAAAAATCCGACTTTTTTGATTTTTTAAAAAAAACTCATGATTTTTTCACACCCTGGTTTTCAGTATTGCATCCAAAAGCATCAGCCGCAGCCATTAATATGCAAACTGAATTCCTATCACTGATTTTGCATCTGTTAAAAACTTCAGACAGAAGGGGAGTAAAAAACGGCAGTGTATCTGGAGTTACTGGAACTGTTGCTGTTGACGCCGTTGTAAATAATATCTGAACGATGACAGAAGAATCATCACTGTCTTTATCACCTTCACTACTTTGTGTTGAGTCATTAGTTTTTGATGTTAAAAACTGGTGAATAGGGAAATGTTGTTCCATTTCTTCATGTCTATTTTCTCCGGTTAGCTTCCTCTACAATGCTCTTCAGAACTCTTGGAAAACTGTTTTAATCACTGTTATGCATTTTTGTGTTTATATGGCTTTGCGGCCAAAACTATATTTAGAATACCGGATTTTTTTACCTTAGATTGTGATGATAATAATAATAATAATAACAATAAAAAACACCTTGTACTGATTAAGTTAAATAAAACATGCAATAATTTCTATTATTAGTGCTTACAGTGGTTGCACATAAAATAATTAAAAGACAATAATGTGGAAAAAATGACTTTTTTTTCTGAGCGATTTCAAAACTTCATTGAAAATGAGGGTTGCCTTGTATTTCTCCAATTGAACAAAAATTTTACACAGAGCGTTTTTTTGATGATTGAAACAAGGCAGGGGGTTGGGAGCAAAATTTTTAATAAGTTGAAAAATAAGGGCCACCCTAATATATATATATATATATACCCTAATATATATATATATATATATATATATATATATATATATATATATATTTAGAAACTGCAAAAAGGCAGTAATCTGTTAATTATCGGAATGAAGTCCGTTTTCCTTTAACCATTTTGTAAATAGATTGCCCGTAAATAGCTGTTTTTTTTTTCTTGATTAAAAGCTAATCTAGAGTTTTATTTTGTGTCGATTGATTATTGGAGACCCTAGCGAGGGTACTAGGGTCACCAATAATCACTCGACAGTACCACATATATATTAGGGTGGATGGAAACATTTTTTTTTTTTCGAAATGTTTATCTCCTGAGGTCTCAAAAGTTGTATATTGATATGAATAAGACGGGTGTAAAATTTGAATGTTCTACGACATCTTGGGGTTGCGTATTGAGCTTGAAATCTAGAAGTTTTTGAAAAATATGATTTCTTTAAAAAATCGACCAAAAAAATTCTTTTTCGAATTATGAGGCTCCCTAGGTTTTAGAGGTTGTATATTGTTATGAATAAGATGTATACAAAATCTGGAGGGGCTATTTATATGGGTTGCACATCGAGCTTGAAATCTATAAAAAAACTGAAAATTATGTGGTTTTTGAAAAAAAATGTGTAGAAAGCAAAATTCATTTGTTAAAAATAATTTGGCCCTTTTATATGTTAAAAGATGTTTAGAGAAGCTCAGTAAATCAGAAAAAATGGCTTTATGAATAGTTTGATATAATGCAAACGTTATGCTGCCGGTTTGTCTTGGGCGCAGTACGCTAACTGTGCTCTAGAAAGCTTGTGCTGATTCGCCTGCCAAATGATGGCGATGTACATGCATTCGGTTAAACCAGGCACGAGATATTTTGATGAAACATGCATTTAGTTTGACGTTTCATATAGATAGTGTTTTCAGTTTAGTCTAAAAAAACTAAGGGGTGGTTGCCTTGCACTGATACGATCCTGAATAAAGTAAAACTCAATGCTACAAGACATTGAACAAAATCGGAGTTCTCAGAAGATCTGGGAATAACGAAAGAATTACCTTGTACCAAGTTACCAACCCGAGGAGACGTACTTCTATATTACTATTTTGTACTTAAGAATAAAAAAATCTGAGTAAAGGGCAGGATGCACCAGAAGGAGAAATAACCTTAGTTGTGACAATCAAAATACAGGAAATTTGGATCATGGCCAGTATCGCCACTGTGTTGATCCAAAGAATTCAAAAGACAGTAAAGGTCGTGAGTAAGTTCAGCAGCTAAATAAATCGTACGATAGAGACGGACATAAGAAATTTTTTATGAAGAAAGTGGGAAAAAATCTCTCTTACCCAGCTATTGAATACCACAACTTACAAATACACTGACTTTTCCCGGAGCAGGTGTGGCTCAGAGAAGTTCATACCTTATGCAGAACGGGAGTCATTGGCAGACCAGAGGAAAGCTACATATGTGACAAGCGATGGAACCGAAAAGAAGACAAGTTTATGGAGAATAAGAGAAAAGTTGAAAAGAGAAATTTCAAGATTGTTGGAGAAAGAGGTGAAAGTTCCATTATCCAGTGTATGTCTACTACCTTAGTCATTGATTTGGAAAGAAAAAATAACGAAAGCGAAATATGAAAGACAAGAAAATGCCTATCTTGAAAAAGAAGACAAGAAAATGCTGAATGCCTATCTACCTCCACTTTGGAAAATGCGTTAAAAAACGACCAAGTTAGAATAAAAATCTCAGTGCTTTCACAAGTCTGCGGCACAAAGTTATTGCGGACTGGGCAGCAGCAACTCTGGTATAACCCTTCTTTCACAACCTAGAAAGCAGAAGTAATGCAGATAGAGAGAAACTTTCTCACCTGATTCTCGACCCATATAATAGAGGAAGGCTCAGATGACTCACAGTGAATTACAGAAAGAAAAGGAAAAATACTTTAAAAATTTCTTTGGATTATGTTTTGATAGGAGGAAGAACAGAATCACATACATAGAAAAATTTGTTGACGGCAAATTACACAAAAGTGTTTGCCACAAAGAATATATCTTGCTGATAATCTAATCTGGTTCAACATACTTTGACCATGTGTCACCATCTGATTTAAAAAATTTCACTGGAAATTCGGGAGAGTTTGACACGAAATCCATTGATCTTGGGACCCTCACATGCATTGATGATGATGGCGAATCATCGAATTCGGGAAAGAAAAAAAGTGTCATCTGAAATCTAGAAACGCAGTTCTCTAATCTAACAAAATCTCTGCAAGGTTGTATTTGCCAACTTCACACCAGCAAACAGCCCCTCTGAAATTAGGGCCCGATTCAAACGAAACAGAGTTCTATCGTTTTCTGTTGCGATCGCGGAAATTTTCGACTGATTCCTATGTTTCCTATTCAAGTGAAACCTGTCTATCGCTTTTGGATCACGTGACACTGCGATCGGTGTTTTGCTATCGCTTTTTCAAAAGCGATCGTTTTCAAGAACATGGCGGATCGATCGGCGGATGGTTAATAAGAAGATTACAACAACAACGAAGATTCGTTATTTAAAATTACGAAGCAATCCGTTGGAATTATCAGACAGGGAATTCTGCAAAAGATTTAGGCCTGCGGAAAGCTGAATTTTCTCGCAGAACAGAATTTCTGTAGGGTTTATTTTCTGTCGGGCTTTGAATTCCACTCTAGCAGACACTACGATGCAGGCGCCATCTATAGTTCTTATTTTAAATCGTTTATTGCTCGATAAATTTGTTTGAAACAGAGCGAAAAAATACATCAACATCTCAAAATTTCGGTTCTCAAAAAGAATATATATTACACAAAACTTCATCTCACAAAACAGTGAGACAAAGAGCTTTCACTGATGAAGACTGATTGCATTTTCAGTCGAAACGATCGTATCTTGTTATAAGTGTCCTTTTATGTGTGTTTTTTCACAAAGTTTTTATTTACTTCAGCGTTTAACACCAGTATTTTAAGTGTTTTTCCATACCTAGAATGTATAGCTGTTTGGATGTCAGTTGTGCAGAAATTGAGAGGAATAATTTACCTTCCGAAAAATCACTAAAAATTAAAAATTTAAGCTAAAGTTTTAAGCGAGATAACGACTTTATGGTTTTTAGAATCAAAAGAACTTTCCGAGGATGTAATAATAAAAAATTGCCGACAAATAATCAAGCAGATACAAGCTGATATGTACGAGATAACACAATTTTGGGGGAAATAAATATGTGATAGTTAAAAAAAGTATTGAAAAATTAAGAAGAGCAGTACTCAGTGTCACCGGAATTATGCGTGCAGATTTTCAG
The DNA here is from genome assembly GCA_038373885.1 of Cheiracanthium punctorium. Taxonomy (NCBI): domain Eukaryota; kingdom Metazoa; phylum Arthropoda; class Arachnida; order Araneae; family Cheiracanthiidae; genus Cheiracanthium; species Cheiracanthium punctorium. Next base: position 596,492 of record JAWZYV010000554.1, read on the forward strand.
CTCGATCGCATAATAGGAAGTGAAATAAAATTTATAAGCAAATTTTAAGCTGGAATGACAAACATAGTAAATTAAAAACTTGAAAAGTAAATGATGACTAAATTAATTTTTTTTTTTTTTTTTTTAAACTAAAAAATATTTTTGATAACTATATTATAATCACGGCATGTTTTTTATAGTCACAGATGAAAATGCTAAACATTAATAAGAAGCGTTGGGGAGAAGCTTAGAACATATAGAGTTTCAATATAAAGTGGAATTTATTTTTTAACTCAGTAATATTTTTTATATTTTAAGTACTTAAAATAATGATATTTCCTTACTCTCTTCTACGACTTTTTTGTTCTATTTCAAATATAGAATGATATGTATGTATGTATGTATGTGTATATATATATATATAATTCGTAATCATCGTACTCATAGTACTAGTATCGTACAATAGTCCTAAACTTATTGCCAGTTTTCTAATAGACACAATAATTAGACTAAACAGAAAGTTTACTTTCACTATTAAACTGCTTACAGTTTTCAAGCGGGAAATTTATGAATATATTTAAATATTTATAAATATGTTTTTACAGGAATGTTAATTTTTTTGCTTCATTTATCCAAGTAAAAAATTCTTCTAAACTTTGTAAGGTCTAAATCATGTTTCTGATCAAGTTTCCCCTGTTCTGACCCTTAAAAGTCCCTGTTAAGTACACTAAATTTTCAAGATTGAAACAAGAGGTAAATACCAGATACGATAAAATCAAGGTACACCAATTTGAAATTGCATTTGCATGGTTATATTTAGATGTATGCTGATGTTTATTTAGTGTTAATCATAAAAAGCGAAAAGTAGTAAAAAAAATTATTAAGTTTTATGAGGTAAAATATTTTTTAATGTACTAATCTATAAATATACAAATTATTTTTAATGCTCGTTTTAGACGTAAATTAGATGTAAAAGGAGTGAAAACATTTAAAAATAATTTTATTTTAAATATAAATTAACTTTTATATTTTAGACATAATTTTCAATAAGAGAATATAGAACCAAAAAATGAGATTTCTTTGTCCTTGTTTGGACTTTATCAATTAGTCCATTCCCAGAAATTTCAAAAAATAAATCCGAATCTTTAGAATGAAATTAATTCCAACTAATGTTCAAAAATGTTCAACTGCTGTTCAAAATGTCTCTTGTTATTATTAGCTAATGATTGCAAAATTTAATATAATAATCTAAAAATATTATTTTATTATTCATAGATTACTAGATTACACTCAAACCTGTTTTTGTTGGTGGATAGGGACCGAATAAAAGAAAACGCATTAAAAAAATCGCACTTAACTTCACCAGCAACTATAAAAAATAGTTTACGCAACACAATAAAAAAGTATATTTTATGTGGTGAATAGGGACCGCATAAAAAAAGTAACTTAAATTAAGCGATTATAGAATTCCATACATACATAATGTAATTGGCTGATGCAATATCTTGTAATACTTATGAAATACATGTAATATGATGAAATACATGTCGAAAATCGAAAAAACTAAATGGCCAATTAAGCCTACTAATTTTTTTTATTATTATTGATAACTTCCTCAATTATCTTTCAATTTAACTGAAATTTTCATATACCGCACAAAGAAGGGTTTGAGTGCATTAAAAATACACATAAGTAGTAAATTTAATATAAAGTGTATTTTTTTCTACCCAAGAATTAGCAGATCTTTTTAATACTTTTACTTCAATCGGAACATTAGCAACCTTTTAAATACAGCCACCAGACAGTTGTAATTTAATATTGGTTAATCAAAGTGATTAAGTAAATCATTAATTACTGTAAAAAAACGTGTGCATAGAACACGCAATATAAAGGTATAACTATAGTGAAGAGTATTTTTTTAGGAAGGAGGGGGGGGGGGGCCTCGGCTCAAAATTGAGTTGCGCCTCGGGCCTCTCAAGAGCTAAATCCGCCACTGTTTCAACCAGTAATACAAAACTGTACTGAAGCATTAATTTCCTTTTATCATTTTTTAGCAGTATTTCTCTATGTCTATTATATGGTGGGAAGTGTACATGAAGCCATTTGTTGCATTTAAAACACATGTTTATAGTATTTTTTTATACCACAAAATACCCTCACCATATAACTATGTAATGTGCATATGAATTTTATACAGACTTTTATTGATGGTCACAGGGTGCGGGTATAATGTTGATTTTAGGCTTCGTCTAAAACAAATTTAAAATAATTTCTCTTCTAAATTTCTATGTCCACAGATGTTGTAGGTGTTATCAGCTCAGAACTATTATCATTTAATTCTTCTTCATCAGTAATGCACCTGATTTTATCAAGGGGAAATTTTAATCAACTGTCTGTGATTGACTTATTTCAATCATCCGATAAAGAGTTTTTTAAAAATCAACATTGTCTACAGTTTGAAATTTCTTAGACTGCAACATCTACATTGTTGCTACAAACACCTATACAAATTTTTACTGAAATGGTCTCTAAAAATTGCAGAGTATAGAAAGAAAATCAAGCATGTAACTTGATGTCAAACCCTCCTACATGTTCCTTCTAAGTAAAAAGGACTTAAAATAAATCAATAAACCCATCTAAAGCACACAAGATCATTGCTAACAGAAGAAACACGCAACTATCTGAGCTCCGAAATGCAACACTAACAAAACAGCCTCCTACTGTTAAAGGGGTGAGAGATTAGACAACTTCCCATACCCCAGTAGTGTAGTCAAAGGGGGACGCGGTCCCCCTACTTTTTCACTTCAGCCCATACGTCCCCCCACTTTTTATTCTCAGGGGGACGCTCATTTACAAGGTCTTTTTAAAAATTTTGTGAAGAAATTAAAATTTTCATTTTGTTTGCGGGAGCAGGTATATTGGTATAAAAATCAAAAGGAAACTTTTGACTGTTTGAATAGACTTTACAAATGGGATTGCAAGGGTTTCTTAAACACTTCAGTAGTGAAAACATATCCATAAGAATAGAACAAATTATAATCTTCCCGAACGTACTCTTAGTAAAAAATGCCTTTCCGAATGGCCGAAAAGTGACAAAAATCGGGGTAGCGAATAGTCATGTGCCAATCCAAAAGAAAATCTGTCTCTTTGACATTGGATTGTTGCCTCACCATGGCACAGTGGTTATGTTACTGGAAATGGTAGACGGACAAGGTGTGAAGGTCCCGGGGTCGGGTCCCATTGCGCGTTCATTGACCTAACCGTTCAGAGCTTTCCGTGGTTCTCTCCAAAACTTTGCGTAAATACGGGTTCGGATCCCTTAGAAAGACTCCCCCACGAAGGGCACCCCCTTGTGTTGTCTTTCTGACGAGGATTTATAAGCAGACTTCGAGCCAAGCACGCAAATCTGCTATACGTGTTCACAATAGCAACAACAACATTGGATTGTTGACAAATGTAAATGAAAAAAATTAAGTAGCTCCCATCTCGCGACCGTAACAGTTCGGAGTTTAACGCGGTTTTCTCTGAAACTTAGCGTGAATACGGGTTATGACCATTTACAAAGACACCCCCCCCCCCTTGTGCTGTTCTTCTGACAAGGATTTATATGAGGGCTTCGAGCCAAGCACACAAATCTGATATACATGTTCGTAACAAGTAATCAATAATTTAACAATGAGTTCATTTTAATTAATTAATAAACAAAATGTTATGTTCTAAAAAATAAATAACATTTAGACAAACTTGGAAATTACGGATTTTTCTTATATTTACAGTTTTGAATTGCAAAAATAATTAAATTTTATATTTAAAATAATATTTTCACCAGAGAAATTAAGTTTTTGGGTATGTTGGGACATATGAGGGATTTGTGTAGGTTGGATTTGTAATTTAGAGATCCATGTGCTTGTCATTATTTGCACGCTAAATGACAGATACATATTTTTCTAAGTGAAATACCCGATATAATTCTATCATGGTAGTTATACATATTTTGAAAACTATGAAAGATTATAATAATTAATTTTGTATTTAATAATTTTTGTGTTTTTGTGGCCGACACATTTTTTTTTTTTTCAAAGTGGCTGACAATATTTTTTTTTATATATAACAATCTTTTAGTTCCCTTAAATAATATATTAACATTAAAAAATTTTAACATTTCTTATCTTTTGCTAATTTTCTATTGATTTACAACAATCACTACTTGGTAGCATATTTTTTGGAACAGTTCGTAAAGTCATTACGATCCCGGCAGCTACGTGTGTTCTCGCGTCTTTGACGTTGCCAGATTCAAGAGAAACAAGTATTTTTACAGCCGTTCATGATGTGTTCTCCAGATGCAATTAATTAATAAGGAGATATTAAATTCAAGTGGATGTGTAGCTAATGTACGTTTAATAGATACACACATAATACTTTACAATGTAAATTTTGAGGCTGTGGTTACAAACTTAACAAATGGTGTTGACTAAAACTTGTACTCCATGGCCGATAATTCTCAACAGCAAGTGCAGCCCTGCGAGCGAGAGTATGATTATCACAATAAATACCGCAACAAGGCGCGGACTCACTCTCTTCCTGGCTGATATCCTGATGGCGATGCGTGGTGGCAGTAGTCTGGAATCGTCTTTGTGAAGATGTGTCTTCCTACCTGATGATTGAGATATAATTCAGAGAGGGCCCTCTTACACTTTTAACAATGAAAAACTTAGCTAAGTCCCCTTTTTATGCATGTTACTTTTTTTTTAAACTAATATTTTTACTTGTCAGCCACATTTTTTTTGTTTGTTTGTTTTTGTTTTGTGACATGAAGTGCTAATTTTTGAATGAGTGCTGAGAGGTTAGGATAAACTTTAAGTGTAATAAACATTTTATTAATAGCAAATTTTGAGGAATGTGTGCTTATTTGGATAAAGAAGTGTTTAATAAGTGATAATCTGATTAATATTTTTAAATTGATCATTTATCAAGAAGGATGCATAAAGATTAGAATCTTAGGGTCTAGCACACATCATGTCACATGGTAATACAATCTGTAGTAATGACTATGTCTGCGGTAAATAACTGAATTTTAGTAAATTTTGAGAAGGAAATGTTTGATATAACTCAATCTACTTAGGATTTCTTTTAAATGATGAATTAGAAAGCACAATGTAAAAGGATTTAAAATCTAATGGTTACTCTAGCACATCTTTGCAAACTTGTAAATAATTATAACAATGAGAGTATGTCAGTCTGATATTTCTTCAATATGATAATAAACGAGATTATTTCTTTCACTCAAGCTGTAATGGGTTTTTGCATCTTTTGAAGAATAATCTACAATTGCAATGTACAATCTTTTGAAATCTATATGATCATAAGTGCTAGGGATGTTTAATTTAGCTTTATTTGGAATTTATTTGTAGTTTAGATAAGTAAAGAATAAAGATAATTTAAAGGCACCACTAATTAGTTACAACTACTGACTATAAACCCAACAAAATGATGGTTAAATTAGTTTTATTGGTTGTTTAGGGAATAATTACATTTAAGGAATCCGAAAAGTTAAGATTAAATTTTGTCAAAAATGAGCGTCCCCTCACTTTTTTACTCAGGACTACAACACTGCCATGCCCCCCCCCCTCTTCCTCCAGTCCTTCACCCTTCAAAAATAAGTAACATACTGTTAATGCCTTTGACCATAATTTATGGAAGAAATACCGCACCCATCATAAGCGCCGCACCCACGAAAATGAGCTTAATTAATAAGAAAATTATCAGAAATGCCGCACCTGGCGTAAGCGCCGCAGCCACGATCTCCCCCCCCCCCCCTCCCTCACCGAAAAAAAAAAAGAAACATTGCACTGGAATATATTTTGGGAGGGGTGTGTGTGTGTGTGTGGATAAACGGTAAAAATATCTCTTTTTTCCCCTTTCCCATATGTTTTAAAGTATTTACTGCTATTTTACAAAGCTTACAATTTTCACTTTCAAATAATCAGGGTTGGATTTCGTGTAAAACATCAGTGTTTTTATATACACAAAGGCGAATTTATAGAAATAAATAAATAACTGTAAAAAACTTCTAAAAAACTAGCAAACTTGCATTCCCTAAAAGTTCGGACAGTATAGCACATGGCTGTTAAAACAAAACAGCCAGCCGGCTCCAGTCAAAAGTAAACAATTTTTTTTTCGCTGAGGGCCAGTGCCGGATTAACAATATAGCAGATGTAGCAAATGCTACGGGCCCCGCGCCTTTACCTTGAAAGATTTCGTCTTTCCCCCTCAAGATCTAGCTTTATTGACACTTTCCAACAAGGTAGAAAAGTGTTTAACACTAGGAAGACTGACAATTGCAGTATACCTAGAAAGTCGGGAGGGGCCAGTCTGGCCCCTTCTAGATTTTTGAGTGTAGACCAGTTATTTATATCGAAAATCTATAAATGTGGTTAAAATTAAATTATTAGAATATAATAGAAACTTAATCATCAAAATTACATGTAATTTTAATTTATATTGATAATAAAAATACCTTATTAAGCAGAATACAATAAGAACTTTTTCAATTATATTTATATGGTCATTGTTGATAAAATTAAGTTTCCCCACTCTAGAAAATAATAATTACAGACAATAATAAAATGAAATAATGTACGCTAGTTTAATTCATGAAACTGAAAATTCCTACACTAATCTGATTTATTTCATTTTGTACAGTTTTCATAACAATTGAGGCACCGCACTTCTCTCGAAGCACACTTGACACAAACTGCATTTTTGCAGTCCGGACATGTGTCCCATGTTTGGTTACTTTTGCAAGATATTTTTATCCTACATTTCACTCTCTTTTTTAGAGTTTTGTCTCTCTGCTTATACATTGCTCACTCGGTTCCCTTGCATTAGTTGTATTTCTCGATGACACGTAGGGACCACGGAGTTCTTCACATAACTGTTGGATAAAATCTCAGCGACTAAGTTTTTTCTTCCCGTTAACTTCTTTATATAAAATCCAAGCACTTATAGCAGGTATATCCAAAACATTAAAAAACACATGGATAGGCCAACGACGTGTCCCTGATTTGGTGCTATAAAGGCATTTGATCGACTATGTCTACACTGTACTTTGTTTGGATTATAATATGTAATAGTTTCCGGCTTTTTCTTCTCACTGTCGTCGATGATAACGTTTTTATGGAGAGAACTTAGCAGCAAAACATTTTTATTTTTCTTCCGTTGAAAAACAATTAATGTTATATCATTAGTTCCCCTGTATATAATAGTGGAATAAAGATTTTGTTTTCCCAGTTTCGCTGATGGTGGCACCTCTCTGCGATCTCTTCTGAGAGTTCCAACTAGGCTTGTTGACTGTGACTTCAACCTTTCACTTAATTTTGCAGTAGTAAAATAACTGTCTGTAGTTATATTTCTTCCTTTTCCCAAGTAAAGTTGAGCCAACTTCATAACAACATGTTCGTGAGCAGCTTGGTCAGCTGACCGCTCTTTGTCTGCACCTGTGTACGGAAAACCATTCAGGACATATTTTGAATCTACGCAAGCAAGTAGCCAAAATTTTATCCCAAACTTGTCCGGTTTGCTTGGAATATATTGTGTGAAAGGACATCTAGCCTTTGATGGAAGAAGTTATTCATCTACAGTGAGATATAATCCTGGTTTATAACAAGATGCACTGTTTTCAATGAAAGGGTACCATAAATCAGAAGTCAGAGCAAATTTATCAGACTTATGTAGCTCCTATCTTTCCGTTTTGTGATCAAAGCAAAGGAAACGCAAGATTTCTTTGTAGCGATCTCTAGGCATGGTCTGCGAAAAAAATTTTCGATCCCAAATAGTCGACCACAAAGAATTCAAAGGAATGTTTTTCGCTCCATACAAACCTCTTGCGTACATAATTGAAAAAACAGCTTCAAGTTCATCAAAAGATAAAGTACAAGTGTTTTTATTTAGACATCGGCGTGCTTCCTCTTCTGTACATTCTTTTATATGCCTTACCATTCGATTGCTGAAAATTAGTCTCCAAGCACTAAGCACACTATTTTCACAAATAGTGAATTTCTATCCTATACAAAAGTAAATATCTAGTTGAAAATTCACTCACTGAATACGATTTGTCATTCGCAGAGATAACGTGAAAGGAGGAACTTCTCGTTTCATTGTAAAATACCTCAGGGGCCACTCTGGCCCCTGCCGTCATTCTAAGTAGAAGGTTCAATATTACACTTCTGTAAGGCTAACAGATAAATAACAAAATAAATAATGAAATAGGATCAAATTATGAAAAGTCAGAAAGTTGCACTATGTTCAGTTAGTTATAATTGGAATTACTGAACAATAAAGGGCCTCAGAGGCCCCTCCGTCCTTGATATAGCTCGCGTCAATAGCCATCGATTTCTACGAAATTTATATATGTTATTCTTATCTGCAGTACCATGTACCCTATTGTAAAGGATCTATGTAGCATTTTTAGATTTTTTCTACAGGAGTACTCAAAATAGTCCCAATACATTTCGCTCTATTGGAAGTTATTCTATAAAGCGTATCATCCTACTAACTACAAGGGCTGATCAAATGAAAAGGTACGAAACAAGACGGTGGGTACAAATGTAGACTTTATTCAAAATATCAAATGATTGCCATATTAAAACGATATTAATGGACTATGTCATTTTATCTCTCATCTATCGTGTATTTCACCTGGTAACCCTATTTTGAAATTTTTAGGATTGTAACCTATTTATAGAAAAATACATGTGATGCACATTCTACAGCTTAGTAAATATTGTAACAATAGATTAAAGCTGTTGTGAACTAATAGTATTTAAATAAACGGATGAAATTTTTAAAAAATCATTTTATCAAATAAATGCAACCTTATGCAGCTTATAGAAATCGGTGGTTTACGTAACACATACTAACATTTTCAGCGGACATTTATTCTTACTTTTATGTCACATTTTCAAAAGGGAGTGAGAGATAAAATGACATAGTCATTAATATATTTAATGTGGCTGCTGCATGCCTGCATTATTTAGTCAACTTATTACCTAGGCGAAACTGAATGAGTATTCTAAAGTCAGCAATAAGGACACACACAAGAGTATATTTAACAATACTGTGGAACAAAAACACAGTCCTCAGAAAAAAATTTCAGGGAGCATGCAAAAGAGGGGGAAATAAAAGAAAGAAAGAAAGGCTGTATCATTATCCTTTTGTTGACTAAAAGCAAAACTCATAAAATAAACGGACAAAGGAGGAGGGGGTATCCAGATCCTTGCACCACCTACCTATGGCCTTTAGAAAATGGATTCCTTAACAATAATGTTACATTTTTGTCTTTATTTCTAGAATGAATCCAGAAATAAACAAAATATAGAAAGAAAAATAAGTTTCGAAACAAAACAACAGCCTCAGGGTCTGATCAAGGACGGATTAAAGGGAGGGGGTCAGAGGAGGCGACCGCCCCTCCCGAGAAAAATGAAATTAATGTAAACAATCCCAACTTACTTCCATAAAACTTATATACAGTAGAAGATCTTTATAATGCAAACCTCGAAACGCAAGGTTTTGCATTATATAGAATTTTGCGTTATATGGATCATTCACTTATATCATTAAACTTCCCTAGTAAACATACTAAAATATAGCTAGAACACATAAATATAATGCTTAAAACTTTTTTTAAATACAAATACTACTTTAAAAAACAAAAAAAAAATGGAATTTATTTATTTACAGAAAAAATAAATAAATTGAAATTACCAAAAGCATTAAAGTTTATTTGTTAAACAATATATTAATTTTGATTTGTTTTAGAATTTGCAATCTCTCAACAAATAACTTTTCTTGCAGCCTTTGAACAGGTAATAATTTTACTTTGGTTACGCAGTCTTGTGTTTCTAGGAATTTAAAATATTGATCTCTTATGGAAATTTCTTCAGATTCTGAAAGTTTTTCAACTTTCTCTCCAGCATTTGATTCTGTTTCAGAATTGTTTTCCTCTTGTTTTGAAACAGAGGAAATTATTTCAGCACTGGTCAAATGATTAACAATTTGTGACTTATCATCCATTACCAAATATTCAAAATGTTTTCTTCGTGCAGGTTTGCAAACTGAGTACTTTCCATTTTGTGCACAATGCATTAGTTCAGCAGTTTTCATTTTAACTAAAGATGGCTTAAATCCAGTTCCAAAATTCAGTTTTAAAATAGTGTTACATTGAGAAAACTCCCCTACTTCTCATAGACTTTTAAAAAGTATTTTACTGTCAATATTGAGACATAAGCATATCGTCGGGCAGGAGGCGGGGGCGTGTGCCAACCCCCCCCCCCCCAACTTTGTTTAGAAAACCATTCATTTTAAAACCTTTCTTCTTGCCAAACTTAAAGAAACATGGCTATTTTTACTTTACAATATGCTATGTGCATTCTCCCACCCACACGCACACACATAAAAAAAAAAAAAAAAAATTGGTGATGCTACGCGTATGATTTAGGAAGCCAAGTAACGGCATACGATTTAATATAAAACAAATCAATTTACAAAGAGAAATATAACTAAATAAATAAACGTCTGTTTGGGAAGTCAATGGTAGTGGAGGGAGAAAGGGAGAGGTTCGTCGTTTTATTAAAGTAAACATTCCTTCCTCTTCGACCCGGCCGGCCAGCTGTTATGCTGATAATGCATAATGCATGCATGGGAGAATAATTGTTTATTTTAAGCTTGGCATGTTGTGGGATTTATCTAATGTCTCAAAATTAATTCCCTAGGAAAGCAATTAAAAAAAAAAAAAGCAGATTGTAGAAATTTCTTAATTGTGATTTTCTCTGTTTACATCCGCAGTGTTAATGCGGTTTATGGAGAATTGCGGTTTATAGAATTGCGGTATATCGATCTTCTACTGTATATATAGTGGGCCGGATTATTCAATAGGCTGTAGTCTATCTGTCCCGATCATTTCAGGGACTTTTCAGTAACAAGTCGAATGAATTTTTTAATGAAGTTGTAATCAAACTTTTCAAAATGACTCAATAGAACGGAGATATTTGTGGCTATTTCTGAAGATATTCTCTGGAACGCGAGTTGACCTTCGGCATTTCCCCGAGAGCTGAGATCCATAGGATTAAGATTGTAGGAAAAACGCTCCCCATAATCAATAATAATCACCCACGAAACAATAATTTTTATTTAAATATTGGACATAAAGTTATTTTGTTTTGCAGTAAATATGAGTATGGTATTTTAAACGAATGTTGGGCAGCCCCAAAGCTCTTTTGTTTTAGAGTAAAGGCGGGTGGCTTTAGCGAAATTCGAAGGTGTACTAGGGTGTAAACCATCTTAGAAGGCTTTTGGTAGTTGGCTTGCTTTGTTTTTACTTAATTATTTATTTAACATTTTAGAATATTAAAACAAAGGCGAATTATTTTTTGAAACAATAATAATATATAGCATGTAAGTCATTTTTTTATAGTTGGGGAATCCACTATTACGATAAATTATCTTATTAGTCTCAGAAATTAACCACGTTAAATATAAAAGAATTGATTTGGGGCCGGTCGAAACCACAGGTCAAGAGCGCGAATGCCAGTACGTTCGTTCAAATAAAATAATTAGAACCGAGAGGATCTTCGCACAAATACAAAACGGTCGGGATGTTCGAGAAGCCATAACCCCAGGTAAACTGAAAACAAAAAGAATTTTCGGATACTCTTGATCCACAAAGAAACTCACAAATTACTTGTCACATTTAAGATTATTATGTCTTGCAAAAACATTTGAACGTAATATGATAATGAATGTTTTATCCGAATTTTTTATTATTCATTTAATAGATTATTCTACTTAGAAAAGATACAATCCTCTTATAAAGATTTTTTTGAACAAAATATTTTATATCATTTTAACGAGGATAAGTTGAAAAGTAATGCACATATGCATGTAACACTAACGAAATGACTTTTAGAAGTGTTCCAGGCGGTATGTGGAAGTAACAGTCCCCCTGTACAATAGAGATGAGACGGGCTCAGCCCGAGCCCGAAAGCCCGAGCCCGGGCTCGGGCTCTGTAATTCACAATTGTGTTCGGGCTCGTGAAAAATTTTTCTTTTATTGAACATACTGCTTGAAACAGATTTTAAAAAGTGATTCATGAGGAAAATAAAAGCACTTATAAAAAATAAATAAATCAATAAAAATAGCGGTACGGGCGCCTAGAAGGTGCGTGAAGCTCTTTGGGCCTTGAAGGTGCGTGAAGCTCTTTGGATATTTTAGAACGGCGGTTTATATTCCTTAGTTAGTCATGAGATCCTACATTTTTTGATAAAGGATGGATACAAAGAATTAGAAAGTGCATTGGGAGTTTGCAACTCTATTTGTCTTTAATTTGCACAAAATATAAAATTTATTGTATTCTATCAATGAAGTAATTGAATTTTTTGTTTTTTATCTTTAGCTGAAATTTCGGGCTCGGGCTCCGATTTTAATAATATTGCTCGGGAACGGGCGGGCTCGGATTAGAAGTCCTCGGGCTCGGGCTTCAAAAAATGAGCCCGAACTCATCTCTACTGTACAAGTATGTACAGTTTAAAAGCCTTCCGTGCATGCAGTATATTTTGAATGGCGGAGGTATTGTGCTACATCTATCTATCCCCTTTTCGATTTCTTATGAATTAACCCATTAAATAAATTAAGAGAAGTTAAAAATATGTAACCTATTATTAGAAAGAGCGTCCAGATAATGAAATAATTTTACAAATATGTATTTTTATAGGGGAAAAATAGTGTTTAAAGGCACAGTTTAAAATACAAATTGATTTCGAAGGTTCTAAAAATTTTACAGAAATAATTATTATTTTATGTGTGTAAACTTGTCAAGTTATATGTTTGCATATGGGAAAGGTGGGAAGTGTTAGAAATTCCAAATATATATCCATGAACATTAACATTCATTAAAAAAACCCGAGTTGTACGAATAAATAACTTTAAACATCGCCAGTCTCACTATCTATTTAGCCCCCCACACACACACACGCACACACTTTATTTTGACGGGCATTTTTCCGCACACCAATTTACTTGGAGAAATTGATTTGTCTAGTATTAACTCAGATTTGTTCATTTTGAATCAAGAAAATTCGAAAAAGTTGTGTTTTATTTTATTATCGCACAAAACCTATAGATTAGCTCACCGTAGATGGAGGAAGGGCCGGGATAAACCTCTCGCGAATATAACACGTGTGACCTTTTAGTTTTGTTTACATCTAATTAGCATTAGTAATACCATTAATTAGCACTAAACATAAATTGTAATATATTTAGCACTATTTATTTTCTCATTTAATTTAGCTCTACTACTTTAATGTGAGGGTGAAATCCTCCCCCTAAATATATATATATATGGGTGCACTACTGAGCAGGGGGCCCCTTGGTAACATTTGCTACGGGCCCCGCGCTGTCCTAATCCGGCACTGCTGAGGGCCAGCTGTTGATTACGTAATGAGCATGCTTCAGCGAATTGTTGTTTTAAGCTTTGAATGTTGAGTGATAATTCTTGATGTTTCTATTCATTATTACTTTTGATGTTTGGGTTTATTTTAAAAGCACTCAGCGTTTCCTGAGCTTGCTAATTACTCGTAGTGGAGCTTTTACTGTAATAATAACGTAAGGCAGTGTTTATTCGGTACAGTGCTCCTTCACAGGGCGCAAAGCCGCACGACGGAAAAACACAAATAACTTATAGTTAAACTTTTAGATGAATTTTTTTTTTTTTTTTTTTTTTTTTTTTTTTTTTTTTTTTTTTTGGGGGGGGGGGGGTAGAATGGTTAAATTCGCACCGCACGCAACAGACTAGTTTTGGTTGAGATTCAGTATTTTAAGAACAATCAGGCCCAGACTGGCTCCTATGGTTGGTCCTCGGCTATTGAAAAGGGGTTCCTTATTGGTGAATTTGGAGGGAAGAGAATATTAGGATATGTAATATTTGAAAATTAGGTTTACTTGCCTAAAACCATATTTAACTACTACAGTAGAGCCCCGATTCATCATTTTTCAAGGGGTGCGGAGGAAAAAACAATGAATGCGGGTTCAAGTCAAACTACGAAGAAAGAAGTGTTTATGCAAGTACGCAATGACTGTATAACAAATACAAATTTGTTACAAATCAAATAAATCGAATATGAAAATAAGCGATACTTATTTCCCAAAAATCAGTATTTTATGTTGGGTTTTTCATCATTTTTAAAATTAAACAGTGAATTTTCACGATTTACAATACTTTTCTTGACCTTTTCTGTGATTTTATGTTTGTATATAAAAGTTCATACCGTTTCAAATACCATTATTGCTTCAAACTTCATTCTAGTGCAATCTCTTCCTCAGTAGCAAGAATATTATCCTCTGCTTCACCATTATTTTCGTTTTTTGCATTATCACACCTTCCTTTCATGTTTAGGATACCACATGCCTCAACTTCTTGATTAATGGAAAAAATTATTAAATTTCACGCTATACACACCCTCTCCAATACGCAACCATTGTTCATCTGATCATCATCAGACCAAGAACTCATACCAAGAAACAATTACAGTTTGTATGCCATATTTCCACTTAACCTTCAATTTCGTTTTAGCCAAGAGAAAAATTTTACAATGATGGACGTAGGAAAGTCAATTTATGACGAACGATACATGCAGGTTAATTTAACGTTATTCAAATACAAGTTGTGCAGGGACCACAGAAATAAAACGATCAATACGGGAAAACGATGGATGCGGGAACGATAGATTGGGGTTTCACTGTATTTTAAAGCTATTGGGGCCCATGATTCTTCGGCGATACCGCACGGCCCGTGGTCTGTGGGGTCCTTCGCAGCGCAACTGTAATAAGCAACGCAACGCAACTGTAATAACTCAAAGAAATAAGCAATCGAACTACTTTGGTACAATACTCTGATGTATATCAAATTACTTTAATTATAAAGTAATATATCCATTTTGGGAGGCCCTCCCTTATGCCTAGGGCTCTCGGCGGGCTCTGGCCAGTCCGGGCCTGAGAGCAATGAACATTCATTAGAACACAGGGGTGCGGTTAATCCAGGGAAGTGCGTTTTTGCGGTACTATTTTAAGGACTTTTAGCCCATCAAAATATATATGTTAAAACCTTCATCAAAATTTAATTATAGTTCTAAAATGTAGACATAGAAAGCTTCTTTTTTTTTTACTTAATTGAGGAGGCATCAGTTGGATTTATGTACCCACCCACAGCATTGGATCAAACCGCTTTTCAAGGGGGTAGGCTTGCATTCTAATTCGTTGCGCTGTGCTTCGTGCACCGCTAAAAAGTACGTGCACGGTAGTGGCGCCATCTTTTGAGAAAATTATTACTAAATAATTTTTATGATTTTTCGTCGAAGATCGGCTAAAATAAAAACTTAAATATCGTAAATGCCGCACCGGTATAAACATCGCAGTTACAATTAACTTTTAAACTCGTAAACGCCGCGGCGTTTCTTCCTTAAATTACGGTATGTTTAGCAGATATAAGAACTGAATGTTCTAAAATTTAATAAAGCAACACATACATGCGATACCCCTGATTTCGTGTATCTTTACATGCCAATGTTCCTTTTTTAGAACATTGCATTTTTATGCAAGATTGAGAAAAGATATCTTGCTATTATTTGAATTTCTTTTATTATCGCTTTGAATTTATCCTTTGGTAATACAATAGAGGAATTTTTGGGCATCCTATAGTTTTTTTTTTTTTTCCCGAACTGTGAAAATTGTTATTTTAAAAAAAAAAAAAAGTGGATTTTTAGAAATTTTTCTGGGCTGAAATATTTACGTTTAAAATATAAATACTATTTCAAAAAATCAACCAGACTTTCAGTAATAAGCAGTATTTTTTTCAAACTGATAGATATAGCAGTTAAGTTTTAAAAAATATTAAACATGATGCTCAAAAGTAGGAACATTGGCATGTAAAAGGTTAAGCGCTAAATTATATTTTAACTTTTTTTTAAATGTAACATTTATATTTTATAAATATACTTTATAAAAATACAATGCTCTAATTTTTGAAATACCACTACACATTAATACCATTTAAAATAGCAATATTCAGATCTTTTAGTTCAGTAAAAGCATTTATTTCAATTGCTAAAGTTACTTTTCCATTATTTTTAGAGATTTTATAACTAATTTTTAACAGAATAATTTTTAATGGATAATCTTTAACAGAAAACAACATCGTTTTAACAATCACTATTATGAAATTAAAAATTGAAGATATTTAAGGTTATAACTTACCTGCTGCTTGAGAAGTACTCTACAAAGAATAAATAAATAAATAAATAAAATAAATAAATGAATCAAATTACTTAAAAAACAGTTTTATAAACTTTTTAAAGCATGCTTACTAAAATCATCAATATCAATCTTCCATAATATGTCTGCTATTTCTATATATATATATATATATTACTAGCTGATGTATCTGCTCTTTTGATGGGAATGCAGATTTTTAAAACAGCTTATATAAAAAGTAAAATTATCTGGATCATGATGTAATTTTTTTCACCCGTCAAGGTTTGTTAAATATATAAAGTTTAGAAACAAATAGTGTCTGATGTCTTATAGGAGTTTTTTTATTGCTTTTTCTTGTATGTGTTTGTTTTATTAATAGCTAAACAATATCATCCAAAAAAATATATTTCATTACATTTAAATACATTAAATTACATTTAAATTTTAGGGCTGGCAGGTATTTCCAGCAGATTTTTATTTCAGTCAATTGAAGCATATCCATGAATAAAGTAAATAAAAAAACTTTGTAAAAAACACCTTCATCAGTCTTTTGGCCTTCATCAGTTCAAGCCCTTCGTCGCAAGGAACACAGGGAACTGAAAAGAGATAAATAAGCAAGCATGTTGCCACAAGGGGCAAAGAAAAGACGAACAAAACCACGGAGAGGGGAAAAAAAATTAAGGGATAAAAAGGTAAGGAAAGAAGCACAAAAAAAAATAAAACAAGAGAAAATAAAAAGAAAGTTTTTGCTTAAGAAGGAATAAAAAAAAAGGAACAAACGAATACAAACACACACACAAATAAGAGAAATAATAGAAAACAGAACAAACAAATAACAAAAAAAAAAAAAAAAAAAAAAAACCATAACACTTTTTTTTTTTTTTTTTTTTTTTTTTTAACCATGAACAGGACAGCACAAAATATATATATATATATATTTTTAATTTATTTTTTAATTATAAAGAAAGATGTAAAGGAAAGACAGTACACACGTACACACACACAAAAAAAAAGGGGGGGGCGAAAAAATAAAATAATAGAGGGGGAAAGGGAACGAAAGAAAAAGAAAAAAGGGGGAGGGGGTGAGTAGACGAAGAAAGTGAATAAGACCTTACAACAGCAGCTTCCAAACAGAATGAACGAAAGGAATGGAAGAACCATCGTTCACAAGACGTTCTAAGTACTGGGTAATGGAAAAACCTTCCAAAAAATCAAGATGGGACAAAGACTGACGAGTGCACAAGGAGCCTTAGAAAACTGAAAACGATGATTGGAATTCCAACAATGTGAGGCAATCTCTCATGCTCTTTGAGCCTAAATTTGAGAGCTCTTCTGGTCTGACCAATATAGCCGAAATCACAAGATCCACAAGGAATATAATAAACACCCCAATGGTTCTCAGTAGGAATAGGATCTTTAAGGGAAGAAAATTTAAGTTTATTAACAGGTTTAAAAATGACTTTGAAACCGAAATTTTTGAGAAGTTTAGAAATTTTGTAGCATAAAGGTGAAAAGAAAGGTAGTACAATTAATTCATTGTGAAAATTAATAGTATTAGTAGAAGTATTAGGCTTATTAAATTTAGAAACAGCTTTATCAATAATAGAGGGGCTAAAATCACGAGAAACAGCTAAGGATTTTAAGTAACTAATTTCATTATTAAGAGATGAAGAATCAGAGCAAATTTTGATAGCAGGAAACACATAAGTGTAAAAAGCAGAAAGTTTTTGCTGGTAAGGATGATTAGATAGGGCATGAGGAGGTAAAGATATAGAAAAGGGTTTGCGGAAAACAGAAGTAGAGAAACCGTCAGGATTCCTAGAAACAAGAACATCCAAAAAAGGTAAAGAATTGTTACACTCCTCTTCTAGAGTAAATTGGATACATGGATCAACAGAATTAACAATCAAAAGTAAATTAGAAAGATCACAACTGGAATCCACTAGAACGAAAGCATCGTCAACATATCTGACCCAGCACGGAAAATTAAAGACCTTGAAGAGCTTCTCTTCAAAATAATGCATATAAATATCACATAAGAGAGGTGAGAGAGAATTACCCATAGCAAGACCCTCGGTTTGTTTATAGAAAGAGCCATTAAAAATGAAAGCAGTTTGTTTAATACAAACGCTTACTAAAGCTATAAACTCCTTAATCTCAATAGAAGAATAATGAAACTCACATAAATGCTTTTCCAAACAGTCAATCGCACCTTGTATAGGAACATTAGTAAATAAAGATTTAACATCAAGAGAAAGCATTTTACAATTAGTAGGAGTAAGAAGTTTAACTTTGTTAACAAAATCATAAGAGTTTTTAACAGTGTGGGTATTACTAGCTGTCAAAGGTGAAAGAGTATGTGAGAGGAAACGTGAAAGGTTATAAGAAGCAGTACCAATGTTAGAAACAATGGGGCGAAAGGCAAGAGAAGGTTTATGAATTTTAGGAAGGGCATAGAAACGAGCACAGTTAGCAATAGAAGGAATAACAAAATGAGCATTTAAGATTACAGAGGACTTCAGATCAATTACAAAGATCAATTTCAGATCAATTACAGAGGACTTCAGATCAATTCAGATTAATTTCAGAAAGGTGACTGTTAGTAGGATCAGAATTTAATTTAGTGTATGGACCAGTAGTTAGCATGTTATTAATACTATCAACATAAGAAGATTTATCAAGTAAAACAGTCTGGCCGCTTTTATCAGCTTTAGTAATGAGTAAATTAGGGTTAGAATTAAGTTCTTTGAGAGCAGTTTTCTTGTGATTTGGGCTATATTGGTCAGACCAGAAGAGCTCTCAAATTTAGGCTGAAAGAGCATGAGAGATATGTTTCTAAGCACGAACTTTCCAAATCTTCTATTGCCTCACATTGTTGGAATTCCAATCATCATTTTCAGTTTTCTAAGGCTAAGATTTTGTGCACTCCTCAGTCTTTGTCCCATCTTGATTTTTTGGAAGGTTTTTCCATTACCCAGCACTTAGAACATCTTGTGAACGATGGTTCTTCCGTTCCTTTTGTTCATTCTGCTTGGAAGCTGCTGTTGTAAGGTTCTATTCACTTTCTTCGTCTACTCACCCCCCTTTTTTTTCCTTTTTCTTTCATTCCCTTTCCTCCTCTATTATTTTATTTTGTTTGCCTCCCCTTTTTTTGTGTGTGCTGTCTTTCCTTTACGTCTTTCTTTATAATTTAAAAAAAATAAATAAATAAAAAAAATTATATATATTTTGTGCTGTCCTGTTCGTGGTTAAAAAAAAGAAAGAAAGAAAGATATTGCGTTTTTTGTTATTTTGTTAGTTCTGTTTTCTATTATTTCTCTTATTTGTGTGTGTGTTTGTATTCGTTTCTTCCTTTTTTATATTATTATTAATTTTTTTATTCTTTTTTTTTGTGCTTCTTTCCTTTCCTTTTTATCCCTTAATTTTTTTTCCCCTCTCCGTGGTTTTGTTCGTCTTTTCTTTGCCCCTTGTGGCAACATGCTTGCTTATTTATCTCTTTTCAGTTCCCTATGTTCCTTGCGACGAAGGGCTTGGACTGATGAAGCCCAAAACAATTTTTTGGCCGAAACGTACATATCTTCTTACCTATAACATCTTATGTGTGTTTTTTACAAAGTTTTTTATTTACTTTATCGTTTAACACCAGTAATTTGAGTGTTTTTTCTGTCATATCCATGAATATTTGCATTCCTATTAGGGTGTTCAATTTTTAAAAAGGTGCGATTTTCATATGACTTATACTCAGAAGTCTCAGTGGTGTAAAAGATACATATACACCAAATTTCAAGTAGACCGATTACTATTTAGAAGTTGCACACTTAAATCCGTTTTTATAAAAAAGACAAAAAATATTATTTTTCAATGTTAATTACTTTTATTGGAAAAATCAGATATCCCAATAAATACTATTAATACAAGACACTAAGATTAATAGATACTATGATAGGCAAAACATGTCTTATTAATCAACTTTAAAGGATGCAATGCCTTGTTTTGCTTGCTTGGTGACAAATTAAGCTTAAGCACAGTTTCTCACATGCTTGATTCATTGTACCATCAGTAGAGATACTAAGAAGTAGTTACATTCAGAAACTAAATTTAACTGACTTTTGAGAGTACATATAAGTTAAGATATGGTACATAAAGAATATAAGTAAAGAATCGATTAAAAGAGAAACAGGTTGTTTTAAAATGCCAAATTTATTGCTGGATGAGTTTAATTAGCAAGTTTATTCTTTATAAAATTATACCTGTTTAATTAATTTGTTATCAGTATAGAAAAATATTTATACAGATATTTTAAACAGTCAGCTATTCCTTTCGCCCTTTGCAAAACAAACAAACACACACGTGCGTGCGCGCGCACGCACGCACACGCACGCACGCACGCACGCACGCACGCACGCACGCACGCACGCACACACAAGAGAGAGAGAGGGGAGAAGAAGAAGAAAATGTAAATATACTCTCAAAATTCAAATTTTCTACAAGCTCTCTTCAAAATTTTATAGGGGCAGAATATAGCTTTTGTTTTCAAACAAAGGACTTGTCTTGCAATCTAAATTTAATAAAAGGCAACTGATGTATCTCCCTTGGCCCTTGAGGGGGGGGGGGGGATTTTATTATCACAAAATGTAACAAGTTACTGGCTCATAGATAGATTGAGCCCATTATTTTTTAAAAATAAATTATCAAATACAGTCAACTCTCTTTATAACGAAATTTCGTTATAACGTTACAGCCACATTAATAAGCTAGATGCTTAAGATGTGAAGTAAAAATTTAGATACAAATATTAGTGCAAGTAAGTCGTTGAAGTCGTCCATTAGTAATAATTAACACATCTGTAACTTAAGCAATTAAACACCAAATTTTGTTTGTTTGTTTCAATTTTTATAAAATAAATAGAAATCCTGTAACTAAGGATGCTTTAAAGAAAAGGAAACAAACAACCATAACTGATTATTTCACGGCTCATTAAGGTAATTATGTATGTTTGAATAAGTATCATTTGTACTTACAGGATTTATTACTATCTCATGCTGTACTTTACAAATGATACTTATTCAAACATACATAATTACCTTAATGAGCCATGAAATAATCAGTTATGGTTGTTTGTTTCCTTTTCTTTAAAGCATCCTTAGTTATCATTTTATTTATGGCATTGAAATACATGTCGATATTCTCACTGTAAAGTCCTTTGTTTTGCATGTAATGTCCGACTTTTTCAATATATTCAACAGCCTGAACAGAAGAAATAGCACATCTACTATTTTCATTTTCGGACTGATCCTCATTGGGAGAATCTTCTTTTTCCGTCTTCGAATATGAAATGTCGAAAATCGAAAAATCTTGATTTGATTCTACACCATCATCTATATTTAAATACTCATCTATGCTGATTTCGGGCAATTTATCAAACAAGGGTGTTAGATCAACTCTTTCTCCATCTTCTTCATCAGATGAAAGGATTTCTTCCTGTGACAGAGTATCGTGCGGAACCGTAATACATTTTGAGGCTAGGAAACAGTTTTTTATGGTGGAAGCAGAAATGTCTTGCCATGCCCAGTTAATGAGATTTATTGCGTCTAAAACATTGATTTTAGTTTCTTTTCCAGCATCAACATTCAAAATGACCTTCTGCAGAAGCTGTTGTCTATATTTAGCCTTCAATGATCTGATAATTCCTTGATTTAAGGGTTGTAATTTTGCGGTAGTATTCGGGGTCAAGTACAAAAGCTCTATATTTTCTAGTCAAACAGTTGTATTATGGGATGACACATTATCTAAAAGAAACAAAATTTTTCTATTGCTTTTGCGCATATCTTTGTCGAAATTTAAGAGCCAGTCGTCAAATATTACTTTTGTCATCCAAGCTTTTGAGTTGTTTTTATAAATGACTGGTAAAGAAGTAACCCCTTTCATGCAGCGTGGAGATTTTGATTTTCCGATGACTAAAAGTTTCTTTTTTCCACTCCCGGTCATATTACAGCAAACCGCTACTGACAAGCGCTCTTTGCTTAATTTGCCGCCATGGCACTTCTCACCTTTTAAAGCTAATGTTTGTTGAGGCAGAGCCCGGTAAAATAGTCCCGTCTCATCAGCGTTGAAAATGTCTTGCATATCATACTTTGAAAAAAATTCGCTTTTGTCTTTTTTCCAACCATCTATAGTATCATCAGATATGGCTGCTGATTCACCGTGAGCTCTTTTGCACACTATGTCGTGCCTTTTTTAAAATTTGGACAGCCATCCATCGCTTACATCAAAGTTTTCATATCCCAAAGAAGATGCGAAATTCCTCGTCTTTTCTTGTAAAACTAGTCCACTTACTGGAATATTCTTTTCTCTGGCATCCTTAAACCAGGATTCAGTGATGTCGCTAGACTTTGGAAGAGACGGGTCCTTGGGACCCAGGACTCCAAAATTTACGGGTCCTTTTTTCCAAAAAGTGGGTCCTTATCGATATAAAAGCATTTGGTTAATTTCACGACTGATGTTATCATGTCTCACCCATAACCTAAAACTTATATTTCAAAAAATAAATAAATAAAATGAATTATAATTAATCAAGAAAAATTTGTTGTGACATGCATATCATTTACTTTGCCTTCATGGCAAAGCCTTCCTGATGACGCCCTGAATCCTAATAATTAATAAATCCTAATAATAAAATCCCCTTTTGTATGCACAGTGAAAACCGAGAGAAAGGCTGCATCGGTAGAAATGTTTAAGAAAGTAAAATGTACTCACAGGACAGCCGCAACATCTTAAATTATTAAAATTACAATAAAATACCGTTCAAGAGCCCCTCCATCTTACAGTAATTAAAAAAAATAATTACTATGTATTAATAAATTTATCACAAGGAAAATCGGAATATATTTGAGGAAGGAAAGGACATACAACAGTAAAATATGGAACACCCCCCCTTTTCTCTTCTAGATTGTTTAAAATATTTACCGCTTCTATAGCTTATAGATTTCATTTCTAAATAATAATTGTCAGATTTAATATAAAACAAATCATTGTTTACATTTACACAAGCGAATATTAAAAATAAATAATGAAAAAACTTTATTCAATTCCGATAGTCCACCATCTCTAACGGAACAACCTCTAACATGAAAACGGAAGTGTGGGGGAGGGAGAAAGGAGAAGAACGTCAAAGTAATCCCCTTTTTTCTTCAGCTTAACCACGTGTGCGCACAGCACGATATATATTCCGGGTAAAAGCAGAGTATAGGGGAAAACTCGCAATGCATCATGGGAAAGCGAACACTCCTATGCCTCCTTTCAACTAGGGATCTTTCTACCCTGCATTTTTCCCCCATGTAGGGGAAGCGTTACTCCGCATTTGTGTGCATGTAAATGGGCCCATAAAGCCGTTCACGATGTCAATCTCCACGAGAAGTTTGTGTTTTACTAGAGATTTACCCAAAATTGGCAGTCTGAACGCACCCTCTCTCACCTTTTTTTTTTTCAAAATTTTGCATGATGGAAATTACGCGTCCCGGGGGACGCGTTGTAACTTTTCTTTTGCGTCCCATCATCGCTTTTTTGCGTATCTGACGCATTATAGCACGTAAGCGGCTTCACTGATGGAGTAGAGTGCATCTTCTACGTAAACATATTTTGCTGACCTTATCTTTTTGAAGGAAGTTGACAAGGACAAGGCTTGGGATGGACAAGGCTTTGCGTTTAGCCGCCATTTCAATCCTGACTTTCAGCTGAAGGAGGAAACTAACTTCCTATTGCTAGAAAGTGACTGGCACTGGCACCGATGAAACACTGTAAAGGATAGAACCGAAGTCTTCTGCTTAGTGTTTACTATAGAGCCTCGGGGTCGGAAAATTCGCAGAAATGTAGCATGTGACATACTGATGTATCCTCTTTAGTTTAGAGATAAGAGGTTCGAAGGAATCCCAACAACAAAGATCGCTGATCCTCTAGGGACCCAATTCCCCTCAGTTCTGTGAATTTACTTACTACCCTTCTTGAAACTTGTATCTGCCCACAAAAAGATTCCTTTTTTCTTTGTTCTCTGCTACTAGCCGATACCGTGGGAACGGAAAATTCTTTTCCCAAGTTAAAAATAGTTTTCTCTGCTAAAATATTGCCAAAAATATTAAGATAAATACCATAACACGTAAAGCGATTTCGTTATAACGATCGTATAAACCCAATTTCAAACTAATTTTATTTCTCTATAAAGTAAAATTCGTTATAATGATTTCGCTATAATGTTTTAAAACTCCTATATTTTAACATTAGGCCAACTAAATAAGAAATCCTTCTTCATTATAACGTGAGCTTCGTTATATCGTGTTTCGTTATAAAGAGAGTTGACTATAGCAATTACATTCTATTAACAAATTTTAACAAATACTTAAAACAAAAATCCATTACCGGCAAATCTCTACTTGATGCACCATAGCTATATTAAAAAATAAAAATAAATAAAATATTGATAAGTACTAAAATATCTATAGTGAAAATACTTTACACTGTTAACAATTACATACATAACAAAACAAAAACTAATTTTAAAAAGTTTAAACAGAACTTAATATTTAAAATAATTTAAAGATATTTGCAGTGTTTCTCAAAAAGAAACAGGCTTTACAAAATGAAATTTCAAATATATTTATGTTGAGTTTGCTTAAATTTTTTCAACCTGACAGAATAAAGTGCATGGTAGTATAGAGATTTATATATTTTCATTGAGAAGTCTACTTTTGTTGGTCTTTCTTTGTGTGTGTGTGCGTGTGTGTGTGTACAGTACATGCCCGTGTGTATTTGTGCCTCTCAAAATTCAAACTTTTAACTCTCTTAAAAAGTTCTATAGGGACATAACTTTTGTCTTCTAACAAAGACAATTGATGTATCTGTCCTCCCATTCCATCTGTCCAATAATTCTCCCATACCATAGCTCTCAAGAATTTCCAGGGGAATGAGATACTCGCATTTTAAAAGCAAATGAATGCACCTTTTTTTAACACTATAATTAACTTATAAGTCATGCGATCCTAGGCAATAAAAGTATAAACACACTACAGGGAAGGGGCTTTTTAAGACATGCAATCCTAGGCAATAAAAGTATAAACACACTACAGGGAAGGGACTTTTTAAGACATCTCTTGCTATAGAGACTTTATTATGTCCAGCTAAAATAAAAGATGTGTGTCTAAACAAGTAGTATTTATTTAAATTCATTAAAAAACACATAAAATGATACTTATGTGAAAATAAGGTCATTTTGACTGAAAATTTCTTCAGTCTTCATCAGTTATAACACTGTGTCTCACTAAACAGTGAAAAAGATAAACAGAAGCAAGCATGTTGCCACTTGGAAAAAAGAAAAAGGAAGAAATCACAGAGATTAAAGGAAGCGGAAAAGTTTGGGGCGGGAGTCAAAAAAGAAAGTAGAAAAGAATAAAATATAAACAAAAGTGCATAAATAAATAAAATAAACAACAAAGAACACATACACACACACAATAGAAAGTAGAGCAAAAAACAAAAATTAGAAAAAAAATCTGGAGTGACTCCACTTGACTTTCCGAACATTTACGATTAAGATCATTACCGAGCATTTAAATAAATTTTAATCGATGAATAATTCAAACAAATATACCAAATTAAAGCTCAATCGAATGCACCATTTAAAATGGTAGCGTACTTTCAAGAATTTCTCCCCATATTCCATAATGTTAAAGAAATCTTTGTCGTTGCCCTGTTGACAAAGATTGACATCAAAATCAATATCGGTCTTACAATGGTGGTTTATAACATGTATACCCAATTTGAGTTCAATCGAATGTACCGTTTAAAGGCTAGTGCACTTTCAAGAATTTCTTCCCATAGGCCATAATGTAAAAAAAATCTTTGTCGTAGCCCTGTAGAAAAACTATAAGTCCTATACACACCAAAATCAATACCGGTCTTGCAACGGTGGTTTATAACATATATACCCAATTTGAGCTCAATCGAATGCTCCATTTAGGAGCTATCATGTTCACTCACATACATACAAGCACATACATACATACATAAATCTCGTAAAAACAGCATAAATGAATTCAGAAGACCTCAAAACGTGTCAATACACCAAAATCTCGAAGTCACTTTTCATGATTACAATACTTTCCTTACATGGTACATGTTCGGAAAGTAAAAAACACACATATAATAGTAAAATTCTTATTTTTAAAAAAATATAAATACATACAGGACAACGCTTAATATATATATATAAGAAAAATAAATAACATGAAGGAAAAACAGAAAAAAAATACACACAATAGCAAATAACTAAATAAAATAAAATAAAAAAATATTGCTGGGAGAGAAAAAGAAAAAGAAAGAAAGAAAACAGCAGAAGAAGAGGAGAGGGGGGGAGTAGAGGAAGAAAGTAAATAGAACCTTACAACAACAGCTTCCAAGGAGAATGAGCAAAAGGCATGGAAGAACCATTGTTCACAAGATGTACTAAGAGCTGAGTAATGGAAAACCCTTCCAAAAAATCGAGATTGGACAAAGACTGAGGAGTGCATAAGATCTTAGCATTAGAAAACTGAAAACAATGATTAGAATTCCAACAATGTGATGCCATAGAAGATTTGGAAAGCTTGTGCTTAGAAACATATCTCTCATGCTCTTTGAGCCTAAATTTGAGAGCTCTTCTGGTCTGAACAATATAGCCCAAGTCACAAGATCTACAAGGAATAGAATACCCCAATGGTTCTCAGTACGAATAGGGTCTTTAAGGGAAGAGAATTTAAGTTTGTTAACAGGTTTAAAGACGACTTTGAAACCAAAAATTTTGAGAAGTTTAGAAATTTTGTAGCATAAAGGTGAAAAGAGATAGTACAATTGAATGATTAAGATCATTAACAGAAGTAGAGGTAGAATTAAGATTTATTAAATTTAGGAAGAACTTAAAGAAAGTTTTAACTAAGTGTTAGAGTTAGTAACACTTAGTTAAAACTTTATCAATAATAGAGGGGCTAAAACCACGAGAAACAGCTAAGGATTTTAAGTAACTAATTTCATTATTAAGAGAAGAAGAATCAGAGCAAATTTTGATAGCACGAAACACATAAGTGTAAAAAGCAGAAAGTTTTTGCTGGTAAGGATGATTAGATAGGGCATGAGGAGGTAAAGATATAGAAAAGGATTTGTGGAAAACAGAAGTAGAAAAACCGTTGGGATTCTTAGAAAAAAGAACATCCAAAAAAGGTAAAGAATTTTTACACTCTTCTTCTAAAGTAAACTGGATACAAGGATCAAATGCATTAATAATCGAAAGTAAATTAGAAGTATCACAATTGGAATCAACAAAAGACGAAAGTATTGTCAACATATCTGACAAAGCACGAAAAATTATAGACCTGGAAAAGCTCCTCTTCAAAATAATGCATATAAATATCACATAAAAGAGGTGAGAGATGGATTACCCATAGCAAGACCCTTGGTCTGTTTATAAAAAGAACCATTAAAAATGAAAGCAGTTTGTTTAACACAAACGCTAACTAAAGAGATGAACTCCTTAATTTTGACTGAAGAATAATGAAACTCATGTAAACGCTTTTCCAAACAGTCAATTGCACCCTGGATAGGAACATTAGTAAATAGGGATTTAACATCACGAAAGAGGATTTGACAATTTGACAATTAGTAGGAGAAAGAATTTTAACTTTGTTAACAAAATCATGAGTTTTTAACAGTGTGAGTTATTACTAGCAGTCAAAGGTGAAAGAGTATTGAGAGGAAACGTGCAAGTTCATAAGAAGTAGTACCAACGTTAGAAACAATGAGGCAAAAGGCAAGAGAAGGCTTATGAATTTTAGGAAGGGCATAGAAATGACCATAGTTAGCAGTACTAGGAATAACATAACGTTTAGTTTGATCATTTAAGATTACAGAGGACTTCACAGAGTGTTTAATTTCAGACAGTCTGGCCACCTATATCAGCTTTAGTAATGAGTAAATTAGAGTTAGTTCTTTGAAAGCAGATTTGTGAGAACTTGAAAGGTTAGATTTGGCATGCATATTATTAAAAGAGATAGTATTAGCAATAAGATATTGCAGAGTATCAAGTTGGTTTGAAGAAACTTAACTATTTTTAAAAAAGCAACAGGTTAGGTTTGAATTTTTTTCACTACTAATTCAAACCTAAACCAAGAACATCTCTATGAGAATCAGTTAGTAAATGCAAAGACAAATTAACAACAGCATCCTGAATAAATTAACTTTTTCATTCATATTTTAAAAAAAGAATAAGCAGAAGAAGAGGTACTTACCTGGAACGTAACAAGGAACTATCTACAAAAAAGACATTTTTACATTAATTAGTACTACATGAAAACAACAAAGATGTTTTTAGAAACAAATTTCATGTAGTAAAAATAGAATTATATACTTACCAGAACTTAAGACTTCTTTTTCAACAACTATCCTTCCCCGACCTTCTTTTTTCTGTATATCTTTTAAAATACCAGGAACCACTTTATCGATGGTATGCTTAGGTGAATCTTTATATTTTTCATACAGATCAGATTTAAAGTGTTCCTATAACAATAAAAAACATACAAATGCTTGAGTATAAAGATTTTTAGACTACAGGAACAATTTATCATAGGACTTAGGTTTAAATTAGGTAGTTTAAAAAAAAAAAAAAAAAAAAAAAAAAAAAAAAAAAAAAAAAAATCATTGGTTTAAAACATTTTCCTACTATCAATAGTCATTACCAGTTTTTAACTTTTCTGTACAATTTACTTGATTTTTTTCTCTCTTTAAATACGAAATCTCTAAAATGCATAAGGGATTTTATTAGATTGACAATTTTTAATAATTTTAAAAAATGATTAAAATATTCATTTGAAGAAAATTACCTAAATTTGTTACAGTGTATAACTTAGTTATTGGTCAAAATAATTTGAGATCAATTTTAATATTTTCATTTATTTTTATTTGCATATTCTCATTTTTTTATATTTTAAGAATGGCAGCCTAAAGTTAAAAATAAGATATATATTACACTAATAAGTGTGTAGTATTGTGGGATTTACAGCCAATTATTTACACATGGGGTGTCTTCCGTGGGGGTGGGGGTCTTTCTAAGGGGCCCTAACCCGTAATATAGAATCTCCAAATTATTAATTTATTTTGTTTCTGAAGCAGTATACAAGATAAATTTCAATAACCTACCTGTACCCTTCTTTTTAATATGTACTTCTTTATTTTTTTACATTTATCTAATCAATCTTCAACAATCAGTATAACACAGAGGAACTAGACTTGCATTGGCAAGCATTTATTACATAGTCAAGAAATTATGATCACATATCTGACATAATATAAATTCATCTAATGAAGTAATAAAGAAAAGTGTTTATTTACAGGCTAGTGCAGTTATTACTTAAGTTCGCATTATATACAAGTGTAAATCTAAGTTAAAAGCATGAAACAAAATTTTAGTAATAAGTATTTTTCTACAATTGATCCCCCCCCTCGGGAGTAGATGTTTGTTTGTTTGTGTTTTAAGGCAAAACCTGTATGAGGGGTATCTGCCTAGGATGAGAGGTGGCTTGGTAGGAGGACTTTCTAAGGGGTTCTAGCGCGTATTCACGTCGGGAGTAGATGAAAAAGTAAAATTAGGAGCTTTGTACAGTCAACTCGAGATTTTACAACCCTTGATTTAACGACCCTTCATGATTTAATGACCTTCTGATGAAGTTCTGACCGTTTTCCAACACCTCTAATGCTTTTTACTTCCTTGTACGTAGTATAAGGAAGTAATGTGATCCCAAAAAATTTTGGGGGCCAAATTTTGACAAAAAATCCGATTTTGAATACCTCTAAATTTAATTTTAAGAATTTTTTTGATGCATCTCATCGTAGGCTAGCATGCACGATCATATTAACGCGTCTGCAACTCATTTTGACCAGCGGCGAGTTTATTGTGGTCAGTTTTTCCATGCCGTCTGTACGTACGTACGTACGTATGTATGTAACTCGCATATCTCAAAAACTATGGGTCGTAGAATGTTGAGATTTGATATTTAGGATTGTTTTATGATCTAGTTGTGCACCTTCCCTTTTGGTCGTAATCGAATGAATAGTTTATGTACAGGACCACCCAAAAGATTCGAAATACATTACGCTCTATGGGCCGAAATTCATTAAACTCGCATATCTCAAAAACTATTAGGCGTAGAATGTCGAAACTTCATATTTTGGATAGTTGTAACATCTAGTTGTGCACCTCCCCTTTTGGTTCTATTCGATTGGATAGTTTATCTACAGGACAGCCCAAAACATTCGAAATACATTACGCTCAATGGGCCAAAATTCATTAAACTCGCATATCTCAAAAACTATTAGGCGTAGAATGTTGAAACTTTATATTTAGGATTGTTGTAACATCTAGTTGTGCACCTCCCCTTTCGGTTCCATACGACCGGATAGTTTATCTACAGAACCGCCTAAAAGATTCGAAATACATTACGCTCTATGGGCCGAAATTCATCAAAGCGTTTTTTAGAGGTATTGGGCTATTTCAAACGACTCAGAAGTGATATATGCTGTAAAGAGTTAGAAAATGAATTTCTCCATTAAAAAAAGTGTCTTTATCATTTACAGTTCTGCTACAGGAACACTCAAAAGATTTCCAATACATTACGGTCAATGGCAATTTTAGGAGATTCATCCATTTCAAGCACAATACCATCCTACCACATCAGTTAGGTAATGGTCCGACCACGGTCACGTGCCTCCCTCAAGAACTATGCCAAAAGTCGCCAAGCTTGCGACTTTTTTGTGTACGTGTGTGCATATTTAACTCTCAAATCTCAAAAACTATTATGAAATTTCATATATAAGATTGTTGTAACATCTAGTTGTGCATCTCGATTTTTGGTTAAAATCTACTGGAGAGTTTATTTACAGGACCACCGAAAAGAATTTCAGTACTTTAATGTCTATGGACATCTTCAATATAATACAATTGTAGACAGTCATTGTTTGGTACATGCCCAAAATCTCGCCGTCTGTCCTCGACCTTGGCGAGTTTTGCCGAAATGTCGCCAAATTTGGCAATAGTCAGTCATTTGGTCCATGCCCAAAGTATCGCTATTTGTCATCGTTCTTGGCGAGTTTTGGTGAAATATCACCAAATTTGGCGATAATCTGTCATTGTTGGTCCGTGCTTAATATCTCGCCAAATGTCGTCGACATTGACGAGTTTCGCCCAAATATCGCCAAATTTGGCACCAAAAATTATTTCGTATTTTGTATAACTCTAAAACTTTAACCCGTAGAATTTTGAACTTTTGTATTTAGAACTATATTATAATATCTAACGGTTTTCAATATCTTTTCTGACAGCAATCGACTGGGAATTTATTTACAGGGTGAGCCAAATGACTTTAAATACATTAAGGTGTATGGATGCATTCAATTCATTGAAAGTCTGTGGTCAATGACTACTTTGGCTATCCCCAAAATCTCGCAAACTATTTCAAGTTTGTCGGCTTTTGGTGAAATATCGCTAAATAAAGTGTCAGAAAGAAATCTTTCAAATTGAACTCAGCTTGGCGATATCGAAATGTTTGGCTAGAAATCGCTATATCTTACTATTATTGATATTTTATATCTTTCAAACAAATAAGTTTAGAGGAAGTGCGTAAAAAACATTTTTGATTTAATAGACGTGCAAGGAAGTCATGTGTTGGACACATCAGATTTTTGTCTCTTGTTTTAACAGAGCACTAATAATGCACATCTTGATTTAGCGACCTTTCAGAAAACATAGACAGAACAGAAGTATTCGCAGAATTTTTCTTACATCCGTTTTTAGACGCTGTCAACCATTACCCTCGGGAATACTCATCATCCTCCCATGCCCCGTCTTTCCCCCTCCCACTCCCATAGAATTCAAGGGAATAGACAGAGGATCCTGGGGGATCCCAATGGAATTGGCACTCTAGGAGACCCTCACCTTGTGCAGACAGGTTTTTCTTTACGCGCTAAAGGTGAAAAAGTGCTCCCTGATGTCAGATCAAGTGGCCATGAAACCGGTCCACTTGGACAGGATCATGCACGTGTAACATGAAATTCGGCAAATGGAATTTTCACATACAGCCCGGATACATAAAGTGGAAGTTCACTGCGTTGTGTGCTAAAAGTGAATTAACTTTGGGAATACATTAATGCAGAACAGAATAAAGCAGACAAAATTTAAGAAGATTTGATCATAGGGAGATGACATGGACAAAAAAGGTATGAAGTACAAAAGACTTACCCCATACGGGTGGAACACTCCTGTGATCGAATCTATCAGGAATTCACTCTCAGAAGCAATAAGAGGACACATGACTCAGACTTACATTGAAATCCACAACTTTATTCTTACACAATTATAAATTACAAGTTGTTTTGTCTACTTAGTACTAGAGATATCCATCTCCGAAAACAATTATATATTATTCTAGTTTACTAAATCGTAATGCTCAAAAGGTAAAACTTAATTCATATCAGTTAAACCGTGGCCAGATCCAGTTGGATTGTTAACGGCCAAAAAAGAAAACTAATCAACGGGGACCCATGCAAAAAAGGGGAGCAACACTGAAGCGTCAAAAAGAAACCAGCCGTTGTAGAATACGAAGTAGTGTGTGTAGAAAAAATTGTGCGAGCTTTTTATATCCCCTTTCCAGCAACCCCCATTCCTAGACAGGGTTTCTACAGATTTCACATCTTTTGTTTCACTGACTTTCCCTGACATTTATCACGCTCTTCCCTGACTTTATCTAGCGTGCTTTCCCGAATTTTGCATTTCTATTTTTAACATTACATCCTTTAATTAATAACTTTTTATATATTTTGCCCCTTTTTTTACAAATAATAATAATAATAAAATTAATATATACAAGAATCTTATTTGATATCACTGGATTCTTACAAAAACCATGTTTGATAATAATTTTGGATAAAATTAAGCATATTTCAACTGCACAAGATATGCTCATAAAGGACACATTTTAAAATTATTTATAAGGTTAAATGAAAAAAAAAAAAAAACAATTTCCATACTTAAGTTCAAAAAGCAAGTATTTTCTTGATTTTGCTGCAAAATTCAATTTTTCTTGCATTTCCCCGACCTTTCTTCAATTTCTGCTAATTTTCCTGACTTTTTTCCCAAATCCCTGACTTTCCCAGACCAAAACTCATTTCCCTGACTTTCCAGGTCTGTAGAAACCCAGCTAGAGCATTTCAACGCCGCCAAACAGCGTCGGTACGTGATAGGGTTAGAGAGGTGCCACAAGAGGAAAAATATCATAACATCGGAGGAGAGCCGTCGATCGTCATTGCCGACGAGCTGGTTCATGGCATACATCTCCACGGTTCGCGGGAGAACACGGCAGGAGAAATAGAAGTTTGCATTTAGTTTTTATTGCCATACGATTGGAATGCTTCCACGTGGTCCCGGCAGTCATGTTGATTAGTCGAAATATTCTTATGTACATAGAGTACTTTTATACAGTAAAACTCGCTTAAGACGCTCTTCAACGGACCAGCTTGAAAGAGCGTTTTAAACGGGAAAGCGTCTTAAGCGGGAAAGCGTCTTAAGGTGAATTGGGAAAGAGCACAATCTAAGTGCTTAGAAAAAATACGTATGTATTGCTCTTCATTTAGAAATTACATAAGATACTTATTATACTGCATAGATAATATACTATAAATGAAAAATATAATGCACATTGAACTTCTCATTTCTTCATTTGTTTAATACGCACTAAACTTCACAATTCTATAAACAAAATTGATAATTTATTTTCGGAAAATTATCAATTTTGTTGACGTAGGTCAACATTTCCTCTGTATGTTCCAAAGAAGACAGTACTTTCTGCAGCTCACTTACATAACACAAGCCAGTAGTAACAGTAGGTATAGCTGTCGGTTCCATTTCTTCGTCCTCCTCTTGATCGACGGCACCCTCTTTCACAATCCCTTCAAAAGTGGCATCTATGATTATTTCTTCCAAAGTCCGAATGCTGCAGGTCACGAGGTGATCGTCCACAGCTGTATAATCAGGGAAATTCTCCAAACATTGAAAGTCCTCATCTTCTGGAAGTGAAGTATCAGCCTGAATTGAATTGCCCCACACATCAAACGCAGCTTTCCGAAAACAGTTTTTTATTACTGTTGAAGTTTCAGAACCACAATAACTTTATGAGTTGCCACTAGATGGCAGCACTACACTGATCGGGCTCAATTGACTGTACATTCCAAAGACTCTGAACTTTTTAGAACCTTTTTAAATCTTTCAAATTCAAGTTTTAAAATGTAAAATTAATTCCTTTCTGTATTATTTCTGTATTCTGTGTTAATTAATTCATAATTATTCTTCCATTTATTACAGTGCGGACCTGTCATTTTTTTTTGGAGCCCGGGTTGTGGTTTTTTGTTTTGTTCTTTTTTTTTTGTTTTGTATTCAGGTAAATTTGAAATTTGTGTGACGCTTTACTAAGCGGTAAACCATAAAATATGTTTAGAAATAAACCAGATTCAGATTCAAAATGGTATTTTTAATTCAAATTGATGTTTTGTCAAGAGACAACATAAAGATGAAAAGATTCCAGAAAAAAAGGTGAGTGCACCTTGGAATTCAAACTTGTTCTTTTTATTCGTCAATACCTTTGAAGCAGCGCTTAAAATTATATACAGTCCACAGATTCACTAATTCATTCATAAATCCTTCATAGTTTTTTGGTCCTGTCGACCCGGAGGTATTGAAATTGTTTGAATTCAAGTCATTTGTAACGATAATTAAACTGAAAATACTGACAATTTGTTATGGCTACGAAATTAGATAAATTAAAGTCTAAGCGAACAATTCTTAGAGGGTCAGTGACGAAATTAGAAACTAAAACTTTAAAAATACTAGATTCTGACCCTTTGGATATTCAAGAAATAAGGGTAGTGCAAAGTCAGATTCGTGAAAAACAAAGTCAGTTAGAAAGTATAAATACTGAAATTGAAGATGTTATTGTTGATTTAGAGGAATTGAAGAAAGAAATTGAGGATAATGAAAAATGGGCGGAAAAAATAGTTCGCATTAAATGTCAAATTGATTCAAAATTTGAAATCTTGTGTTCTCAGAACACTAAAGTTGTTACAAATGTCGATGAAAATTCAAAACAATCGGTGAAGCTTCCCAAATTCGACCTATATCATTTCAGTGGTAGCTTGGACGATTGGCTAAGCTTTAAGCAAATCTTCGAAAGCACTATTCATGAGAACACTCAGCTTTCGGAGCTGCAGAAATTGCAATATTTAAAAGCGTCAGTCACTGGCTCTGCCAGCAAGTTAATAAAAGGATTTCCAATCACAGACTCTAGTTATAAAGAAGCATGGGCAACATTAATTTCGAGATTTGATAATAAAAAAAATCTAGCTTATGCACAGATAAATAAATTCTTTAATTCAAAACCGTTGAAACCAAACTGTCGGAAATCAATTCTTGATTTGTTAGATAACTGTAATGAAGCTGTACGTAATTTGAAATGTTTGAATTTTGAATTTAATTCTTTTGTAGATTTAATTCTTGTTTACAACCTACAGTTAAAATTAGATGATAATTTAAAGAGGCAGTGGGAATTGTCTTTAGAAAGTGATTCTTTTCCCACCTATGATGAATTTATTTTATTTCTTGAAAAACAAGCAAGAAGTTTACAGGACATTGCTGACACTCATTCCAAAACCGAAAGTAAACCAAAAGTGGCTTTGAAGAAGTCTCTGTCTAACGCTGTCATTTCTAATTCAGACAGCAAATCGAATAATTCTAGTTGCCCAGAGTGTTCGGAATCGCATGTACCTTTCAAGTGCCCTCAATTTCTTAGAAAATCAGTTGAAGATAGGTGGAAAACTGTGAAAGATAAAAAGTTATGCATGAATTGCTTACGAAGCAATCATTTTGTTAACCGGTGCTTAATTTCTACAAAATGTCGTCACTGTAACTCTAAACATCATACACTTCTCCATTTTGAAAAATCTAAGTTAAATTCTTCCCCGGCTAGTGAAAATACCAGTATTAACAACCACGAACAAAGTCAAGCTTCCATTAATTCTAGTTGTTTGACCAGTACCCATGACAGTTGTCAAACTTTGCTTTCTACTGCCATAGTTCTTCTAAAATCAAATACTGGAAAGTTTGTACCCTGCAGGGTCCTGGTGGATTGTGGAAGTCAAAAATCTCTCGTATCAAGCTCTTGTGCTAAAAGGCTAGGTTTACCTGTTCGACAAACAAATCATAGAATATCCGGTGTCAACAATATTGTTGCAGAAACTGCTCTTTATGAAGTTGACATTATTCTAAAGTCTTGCTATAATAATGACACCTTTGATGTGAATGCGTTAGTTGTAAATAATGTGACCGTAAATCTTCCTAATTTTGTTGTTCGGAGATCTTCATGGCCTCATTTGGAAGGTCTACCTTTAGCAGATCCCAAATTCTATATTTCCAGCCCAGTTGAAATGTTGCTAGGTGCAGATTTATTTCCCTTAATAATTTTAGGAGAATCTATTCTGGGTCCTAAAGGCACTCCCTGTGCACTGAATTCTAAATTGGGATGGTTACTCTCGGGAGTCATTCATTCAAATCCTTCCCAACATTCCAAAACAAGTCTTAGTTGTCATGCTACAGTCGAATTGACTCGTGATCTTCAGAAATTTTGGGAAATTGAATCCTTGCCTGATGTAACACCAATTCACAGTTCTGAAGAAAAATACACACAAACGGTTAAACGAGTTCAGTCTGGACGTTATATGGTTGATCTTCCCTTCAAAAAAGATCCAAATCTAGGTGACTCACGAGCAAATGCATTAAAACGTTTCTATTTGCTAGAATCTAAACTGAATAGAAATCCTAAGCTTAAAGAGCAATATCATGCTTTTATGCAAGAATATATTGACCTAAATCATATGGAAGCAGTCCCAGAATCTGAACTTGATAGTCGAAATTTTTATTACATGCCTCATCATGGGGTTTTGAAAGAAGACAGCACGACAACTAAAGTGAGGGTGGTCTTTGATGCTTCGGCTAAAGGTACATCAGGACATTCTTTAAATGATTTTCTTGAAATAGGTCCAAAATTACAACCCGATTTGTTGAAGATTCTTCTTAAGTTTAGATCATACCCAATAGCTTTAACCGGAGACATCGCCAAGATGTACAGGCAGATTTTAATAAATCCTAAACATGTCGACTTTCAGAGAATCTTTTGGCGATTCCAGCCACATGCATCTATTACTAGTTTCCGATTGTTAACAGTCACATACGGAACCGCCTGTGCTCCGTTCCTAGCTATAAGGACATTGCAACAACTTGCAAAAGACTATATTTCAGAATTTCCTATTGCTGCAAAGTCAATTCTCGAAAATTTCTACGTCGATGATTACCTTGGTGGGTCGCATTCTATTGATGCAGCAACACAGTTAGTCAAAGATTTAAATCACGTTTTAGATCAAGGAGGCTTTACACTTAGAAAATGGGCTTCCAATGTGCCCTCAGTCATTGAAAATCTTCCTGAGGATCTTAAATCCACTAAGCAAAACGTAAAGCTTTCAGAAGATTCCTCCCAAAAAATCCTGGGCCTAGTTTGGAATTCGGCAGAAGACTCCTTGAAAATTCATCTGACTAGTGTTAAATCAGTGCACACCAAGCGAGAATTGCTATCGATGATAGCTCAAATCTTTGATCCCTTTGGGATTTTAGCCCCAACCACGATCATGCTCAAAATCATGATGCAAGAACTATGGAAAGACAAGTGTGCTTGGGATGATCAAGTCCCAGATTCCATTTTGAAATCCTGGCATGAGTTTAGTTCTCAAGTTGAACTCTTAAAGTCTATTGGCATACCAAGATACCTGAACTGTCAACTTCTAGCAGAGAACCACATAGAGATTCATGGCTTTTGCGATGGATCTGGCAAGGCCTACGCTGCAGTGGTATACCTTCGGACAGTGTCTTCTCTTGGTGAAATTTCAGTCAACTTTGTCGCAGCAAAAACCAGAGTCAATCCTTTAAAACCCGTTTCTCTTCCCAGAATAGAGTTATGCGCTGCATTTTTGCTTGCCCAATTATGTTCAACAATATTAGAATCGTTACCCTTTGCGGTAAATGAAATTTATTTGTGGTCCGATTCACAAATTGTTTTAAATTGGATCGAATCTCCTCCAGTCAAAGGAAACCAATTCGTCACAAATCGAGCACACAGAATCAAATCACTTATGCCACAAGCCATATGGACTTATGTCAATAGTTCATCGAATCCAGCAGACTGTGCCTCTAGAGGCATTCTACCAAAAACACTTTTGCATCACAAATTGTGGTGGCATGGGCCTGACTGGCTTAATTCCAGCATTAAATTGCCCTTATTCTTCGTTAAGTCCTCAGAGGGTTCATCAGAAAATTGCAAAGAAAATTTAATTCACGTTGCAACATCCAGTCATAAGAGCTTTCCTGATTTCTTGCTCAAGTTCTCTTCGTTTTCAAAACTTTGCAGAGTCCTTGCACTGTGCTTAAGATTCATTCACAATGCCCGTAGCTGCAATCGACATTCGAGACGTACAGGATTTGCCAGCACCCCTGAAGTTTCAAGTGCTGTTACTCACATTCTTAAATTGATTCAAGAACAAGAATTATTCGTAGAGCTGACTTTACTCAGGAAAAATCAACCTCTCCCATCCAACAACAAATATCTTTCCTTAAATGTTTTCTTAGATGACCAAGGTTTAATCAGAGTTGGTGGACGGTTGTCCAAACATCAGTCACTAAATCAAGATCAGAAGCATCCAGTGCTTCTACCGAGAAATCATGTAATTACAAAATTGATTGTTGAACAGTTTCATCAACAACACTTTCATGCTGGTGCACAACTGATTCTTTCCCTAATTCGACAAAAATACTGGATAATAAATGGCCGCTCTTTCATTCGTCAAATTTTAAATAATTGTGTTTTTTGTAAACGGTTAAAGAAGCAAACCTGCCAACAAATCATGGGAGAGTTACCAGTGGAGCGTATAACTCCAATTCGTCCTTTTTCAAAGGTGGGTCTAGATTTCGCTGGCCCTGTAATCACCAAACCAAATCTATCCAGATCCAAAGTTAGATTGAAGTCCTATATCTGTGTTTTCGTCTGCATGTGCACCAAGGCCGTGCACCTAGAAGCTGTCTCAGATTTATCTTCATCAGCGTTTCTATCATCTTTGAAACGATTTGTTTCCAGACGAGGACTTCCTTCAGACATTTTTAGTGACAATGGAAAAAACTTCAAAGGCGTGGCCAACTACCTTAAACAATTATTTCGACTCATGTACTCTGAAAGTGTTCAATACTTTGCATCCAGAAACTCCATCCACTGGCACTTCATCCCCCCTTATTCCCCTCATTTCGGGGGATTGTGGGAATCTGCGGTCAAATCAACGAAAAATCATCTCGTTAGAGCTTGTAAATCCACCATCCTAAACTTTGAAGAATTGAGTACCCTGTTGTGCCAAATCGAAGCTTGTTTGAATTCCAGACCATTAACACCCCTTTCTTCAGATCCCTCAGATATTAGAGCTCTAACCCCCGGACACTTCCTTATCGGAGTCCCACTTCTTGAAATTCCCGAACGTGAGAAGTCACCAAATCTCAGTCTGTCTGCTCGTTGGATGCTCATTCAAAGAATAAAACAAAATTTTTGGAAGCGTTGGTCCCGAGACTATTTGCACCATCTGCAAACCAGACCTAAATGGGTCACTCCACGAGCTGATCTTCAAGTCGGGGACTTAGTTGTAATTCATGATCCACAATCTATCCCTCTTCAATGGAAGTTAGGTAGAATTATCCGTACCTATCCTGGACCTGATAATCGAGTTCGTGTGGTCAGCATTTGGACTCAGAATGGTGAAGTTCAACGTCCCATTACTAAAGTGACTCTGCTTCTCCCGGCGGGGGAGAATGTTGAAGTTTCAGAACCACAATAACTTTATGAGTTGCCACTAGATGGCAGCACTACACTGATCGGGCTCAATTGACTGTACATTCCAAAGACTCTGAACTTTTTAGAACCTTTTTAAATCTTTCAAATTCAAGTTTTAAAATGTAAAATTAATTCCTTTCTGTATTATTTCTGTATTCTGTGTTAATTAATTCATAATTATTCTTCCATTTATTACAGTGCGGACCTGTCATTTTTTTTGAGCCCGGGCTGTGGTTTTTTGTTTTGTTCTTTTTTTTTTTGTTTTTGTATTCAGGTAAATTTGAAATTTGTGTGACGCTTTACTAAGCGGTAAACCATAAAATATGTTTAGAAATAAACCAGATTCAGATTCAAAATGGTATTTTTAATTCAAATTGATGTTTTGTCAAGAGACAACATAAAGATGAAAAGATTCCAGAAAAAAAGGTGAGTGCACCTTGGAATTCAAACTTGTTCTTTTTATTCGTCAATACCTTTGAAGCAGCGCTTAAAATTATATACAGTCCACAGATTCACTAATTCATTCATAAATCCTTCAATTACATCTGGTTTAATTTCGTCCCAAGCTGCACTGATGTAAGTTATTGAACAGATTTTACTTTTTACACCCCCTTCAGAAGTGGAGCGAATTTTGATGAATTGGATTTTTAGCTTCGGGAGACATTCACAGTCAAGGGAGAGAGAACCCGGACTATGACGATATTGCAAAATCTTTCTGTATTCCTGAGTAAAGATGCGCATAAAACCTGACAGCAGTGTGGGAGAGATAGGTAAGAGTTAAAGAGAGGGGTGTTGGATGAATTCTGATCTAATCAAGGGGTATTAGAGCATTAGGCTACTGTGACTAACCTCGGGGGTATTGCAATACCGTTCAAAAAGGGGGGGGAAGCTTCATCAGAAATACGAGAACAGCGTCTTAACTAACGACACAAAGCAGAACAAAAGCATCTTATCAGGTGGATTTTACATTGATTAGTATAGGAAAAGTCCAGGGACTGACGGAAAAAAGCGTTTTAAGCGGGGAAACGTCTTAAGCGAGTTTTACTGTATTTTTAATTACAACCGACTTGGGCCAGACCACGCCACAGTTATTTTAATATCTTAAGGATTAATTAACAAGTTAGAGTTTAAATATTTAGAGGAGTTTTCAGTCAAATGAAAACATTTGGTCATATTTATGCCACAGCATGTCATATAGGCGGGATAATCTCTTGCTCTACATACTTTAGGAGTCATTTCATTTACGCTAATTTGCAATGGCTTCTATTGTAACTAATAGATCGTCTATATCCCTAAATATGAAGGTGAAAATTCTTGAAAGTGTCAACAAGCATCACATGCCAAAATTTGAAATTGCTAAATTATTTAACATTCCAAAAAGCACTCTTTTCACAATCATAAAAAATCGAGATGCCATAATCAAAGCAAAAGAATCCAATGGACTGCTAAGCCAACTGCATAATAAAATGGCAAAATATTCTTTATTGGAGAAGGCTCTTATTGAATGAATAAAGAATATGAGAAAAAATATGCCAATAGATGGTAATGTGTTAAAGACTAAAGCTCAAGCATTTGCTGAAAAGTTGAATGTCGACGAAGAGTTCAAAGCCTCAGATGGATGGCTGAAAAATTTCAAGACGCAAAATGGATTAATCTTCAAAAAGCTGAGTGGAGAAAGCTCTTCTGTAAATCTTGAAACAGTGAGTCAATGCAGAGAATCAACATTGAGAAAACTCATGAATGAATACAGTGAAGCAGACATATTTAATGCTGATGAAACTGCTGTTTTTTACAAGTTGCTACCGGAGAGATCTTTAGTTTTGAAAAATGAAACATGTTCAGTAGAGAAGTGGGCAAAGCAAAGATTAACAATTCTACTAGCGGCAAATATGTCTGGAACTGAAAAACTTCCTCTGCTCGTCGTAGGAAATTCTCAAAAGCCGCATTGTTTTAAGGGAATCAAATCGCTGCCTGTAATTTACAAAGTGAATCATAAGACACAGATGACGTTGGTAATTTTTGAAGAGTGGATCAGGAATCTAGATGAAAAAATGAAAAATAAAGGAAATGTGACATCTGTTCTACAGCCGATGGATCAGGGCATTATACAGTGTTTCAAAAAAAAAAAAAAAAAAAAAAGATTACTGTAAGAAACTAGTCAACGAAATTCTCATCAGTTTAGAAGCAAACAAATCGCATATAATGAATTTTTTAGAAGGTATTCATATAGCAAATGCTGCTTGCAAAGAATTGAACCCTGAAACTGAAGATTTCAGTAATGTAATGCAAGCATTATGGGAACATTTACTTTTGCCAGAAAATCTCACATTTGAGGATTATGTTGCTGTTGATAACAAAGTAGAAATCGAAGAAGAATTTTTTTTATGATGATCAGGATTTAAAAGGCTGCTGATTATGACAAGATCTTACAAGTAATTCTTCCGATGAAGAAATCAACAAAATTCCAGAAACACCTCCCACATTAAAAGAAGCTAACGATGCTATCAAAATCCTACGGAACTTTTTCGAAGGGAAGAAAATTCTCATGATTACTTTCAGATAATCAATAGCCTCGAAAGTGGAGTTTTGGAATTTTCTAACTGCCGTTTAAAACAAAAAGGTATAACATTTTTTCAAAAATGTTAATGCATATTGGTATGTATATTCATAATTTCATTTAAAATTTTTTATAACTATTTAATAAAATCATTATATGATTTAATTATGAAAAAAAAGGTAATTCATTTAATAATGTATTTTTTAAATGTAAATGAATAGTTGTTAATTACATTACAATGCTATTTTCTACAATTTTTTAACTGCATGAAAAACAACCAATATCGAAAAATTTTGATTTAACGACCATTCGATTTAACGTCCTACTTGCCGAGGTCCCGTGAAGGTCGTTAAATCGCGAGTTGACTATATATGTTGCAACTGGTGTTTTGCTTAATATAAACCTGGTGCATTTTTATTAATTAATTTTGAAAATCAATTTTATTAAAATGAATTACTTAACTTTTTACTAAGGCCGTCATGAGCATAAGTGGTTAGTACTTTAGCGTTGTGTAATAACTAGGTGAGTTAATCATTGTCTAGAAGAATAAAAGAAATTAAATAACGCAAACCTGTAAAAGAAAATTTTATTCTTCATCCTAAAGAGAAGATTAAGGTTTGAACATCCTAAAATAAAACTTGATAGACAGAGATCGACTCCAGTAACCAAATGATTAAATCAGCTCCAATTGAATTTATTCTTTATCATTATATCTTATATTAATGAAGGTAAATCTCAATAACAGAAAATACATTCTTAACCATCAAATACTTATCACATACAATATATCTCTTAGAATTAAATTAAAGAAAAATACTTTAAACTTAACATTAGGGAGCTGAAAATTTTTCTTTTCAATTCACAAAAAAAAGGAAATACCGTTAATTGTAAAAAAAAAATTATTCTGAGTGGACAGAAAATAAAATATAAAATAAAATAAATATTTAAAACTTACATAGCCGGATCTGGAGAGAAATAAAAAAACTTAAGAAAGAAAGAAAGATGTAGTATTTATTTGTCTCATAGTGAGATGTTAAAGGGAACAAAGAGAGAGGAAAAAGCAACAAGTACTGGCGGCTTTCGCCACCCCAGATTGAAGTCCCCTCCAAACTTTTTCTCCGCGGCGAGCGAACGAGCCGTGTCACACCCCGCCTCCGATGTGCAAAGTAGTTCGTGCAGCAAAAATTTTATTTTTTAAAGTTTCTCCTATCATAAGTAGCATTTAGTAGCATAAGTAATTGAATAACGCATTTTCGCATTAATACTGTCCCAGTTTCAAAATATGTTGTTTTAATTGCCATGCTAAAACTCTAATTTCTAATTT
This sequence comes from Cheiracanthium punctorium, assembly GCA_038373885.1. Classification (NCBI taxonomy): domain Eukaryota; kingdom Metazoa; phylum Arthropoda; class Arachnida; order Araneae; family Cheiracanthiidae; genus Cheiracanthium; species Cheiracanthium punctorium. Next base: position 640,684 of record JAWZYV010000554.1, read on the forward strand.
CTGTATAGCTTGAAGCATTTTTCCTCTGCACTTTATTCACTATCCATCCATAAATAAATAAGCAGCTTGCGAAAAGGCAGCTGAAAAGAATTAATAAATAGCAAGCATCTCACTGTGTGTATAATTCTGAAATAAAATGTTTGTGTTAGCACTCTAAGATGGCTTATGAGAAAAATCGTTTGGGAGGGAAAATCAGCCAGACATCACAAGTGAGACAGCAGTTTTAGTTTGAATGCCTCAGAGCGGATAAGAAAAATAAAGCTGGAGTAACCTGTTAAAACCAATAAAAATAATTTTCCTTCTCAAGAGAGTAATATTATCCCAAGAGTTGCTTATTATGTTTTTTCTTTTCACATATATGGCTCTATAATATTTACGGTGTACATACACATGGCCAGCACAAGGCACGGGCTAATAGCGGAACAGGGCCCCGCGCTGCACCCGATTTCTTTTTTTCTCTTTTTTTTTTTTCGGGTAGGGGAGGGGGGGGGGGGGGGGGTGAGAGACTTAGAAAATACGTTATTTCATATAAAATTAATATTTTTATTCCTACCGGAAAAAGGGACAGTTCGGCAGTCTTCTCTTTCAAGTGTATCTGAAAATATAACTAAAAAATAAATGTTTTTGAAAAATATGGATAGAAATAATTGAAGTTATCTTCAGAAATATTTAATGTCTATGCACCATGGTCCACGCAAAACCTAGCACCAGCCCTGTACATTTATTTGGATGAGTATTAAGTTAAACAATATCAGATGTTCTTGTTTTGACTGCGGATTATACGGCGCTGCGTACTATCTGTAAACAATGTTTTTTTCTTAACTCAAAAACATGCATGCGGATTATACGCCGCCGCGAATAATAGGCAGGAAAATACGGTAAATAAACAACACCAGTTTGAACACGGACACTGTTGAGCTATGCTCAGTGTTTATCATGTTGTTAGTAGTGTGGTTACATGCCCTAAACTGCAACATTCTAGTTGAAAAACAGAAATTGAGTTGTTACTCCTAGAAAAATAGGCCATTTTTCTCAAAATATTTGCTTTTTAGCTGTTTTTACATGTAAATAGATGCCGTAGTCACCTATTCTCGATCATAGTAGCAAATAGTCTCCTTTTAGTAGCCAGTGGGAAACCTGCTTTAGTCCCTTTTCACTAAAAAATTATCTCCTATTCTTACGATTGAAAATATAATTCTTTGAGAGCAAACTAAGCCCACCCTCCTCCAAACCAGTTTGTCCTCAATTAGAAAAGTTCCAATATAAAATCTTACCAATGTATTCAATCGATGCTTAAATCCACTCAAATGTGGAATTATACTGTTGTCTGAACAAACCGAATTACACAATGCACAAAAGTACTGTATTTCTTTAAGTCCTTGTATCTCAGTCACATTTTGCAATCCTAGACGTATAGAAAAAAGAAAAACACTTAATATTTTTGATAATATACAATAAATAATATGCTATTATTCTTAAATTTTTTTCACAAACTTGTAATAAAGCATAAATTTTATAATTATAAGACTTCAAAAACATCTGTCCCTCCAATATGAAAAAAATAAAAAAATTAACAGGGTGTCTACCCAAAAAAAATTTTCTAACTTCAATGCTGCACTTTTCCAGATTTTACCATACCAAAAACAAAAATTTTCTAGCAATCCCTTTTAAGGTTTGAGTGTGTGGTTTTACTGTAGTTTATGCAAACAAGGGCTACTAGTTTGGGCCTGTTGCTAATTAATCTAAGCGACTACATGTATCCAAGCACTAGCCCATTCCAGTTAGCAAATTTTCCTTTGAAAATATCTTTTAGAAAATAAAAATATTTTCAATCAAAAACACTTTTTTACAGACACAAGTACATTAAAATTAATTATTATATGTATTTATAAAAAAGTTATAAGATAATGAAATTTCAAGCTACGAAGAAATCTATAAGATGATAAAACTATGAATATGTATGGGCCGAGGTGTGTGAAAATGTTCTGAAAAAAAATCTGATGTGGACAACACATTACTTCCTTGCATGTCTATTAAATCAAAAATATTTTTGACACACTTCATCTAAACTTATTTTGTTTGAAAGAGATAAAATATCAGTAAAGTTTAGCGATTTCTAGCCAAATATTTCGATATCGCCAAGCTGAGTTCAATTTGAAAGATTTCCTTCTGATACTTTATTAGATAATATTTCACCAAAAGCCGACAAGTTTGAGATAGTTTGTGAATTTTGGGGATAGCCAAAGTAGTAATTGACCACAGACTTTCAATGAATTGAATGCATCCATACACCTTAATGTATTTAAAGTAATTTGGCTGACCCTGTAAATAAATGTTGTATTGTTTTTTGGGGGATAAGGTTTTTACAAATCAAAAGCAGTAATTTTTATTCTTAATTGTTTTAACCATTAATTATTTATTGTCCAATGCTAGTAATTAACTGGGAAGTTTAATTTAAGTACCTTTTGTCAGGAGCTATAATGGTCTGGGTGACTCTTCTTCTATAGCTCAATAGCTTGTCTTTTTTTAAATTACTACTAATTATCCTTTTTTTTTTTTGTTGGGACTTTCTAAATAATTACCTTTTTCTTTAAATTAATTCTGCCTTTGTTTGCCCTGTCTCCGGAGGTGTAAATTTAATTATCATGTAAATTCTGACGATTTTCTGCTGACTATTACGTTTCCTTCTCTCTTCAATAGCCTAACTCATTTCTTGCAATATCTTTTGTTCCAAGTCCGGTTTTTAATTTTTTACCCACTTCTAATTTAAATTTTTACTCCAATTTTTACCCAGGTTTGTCTCGGATGATTAGCCATCTCCCGCTAAAATTTTAGGAAATTTAATAACGTTTTTAATGCCTTTTTGATCAATTAAGTTTTTTTTCCCATTTCAAGATGGCCGATCTTGCCTGCGTTTCTTCTGGGCCAAGTTCGTTTCTTTACCGCGTGTAGTAGAAATCGCTGGCCGCCATTTTTTCTTTCCTCTCTCTTCCTTCCCCCGACAATCGAATGTTCTCGAAGTTTCCCGGCTGAGATGGCGCGCTCTGATTAGTTCCCGTCGTCGGCGTCGCAGCGAAGCTCCTCGCGCAAGGAGCAAAAAGCATCATTCGGAGAGCTGACGCTGGGCTGTGAGGAGTGTGCTTCCAAAAGAAAGTCTTGTCTTTTATTCTTTGGCCTACATAGAGGCTTGGACGTCCCATTTTTGACATCGTAGCATGTAGTTCCCCGAAGTCTTAGGCCAGAGGGCCAGCATTTAGAAGGATCACCTAACTACTTTGTTTTTGGCTTGTGTGTAATCAGTCCGGAAGCCGCACCTCATTTCTTTTTTGTTTGCATCAAGCTGACGGTTCTGGCTCCATTCACGATGCAACGCCGAACCCTCGTACCAGTTTCCCGCCCATGATACCAACCATTTTTGGGCTTGAGGCCCCTACCCCTACCTTGCTGGAGAAGATTGCAATATGGGCGTCCCGTTTTAGTTCTGCACCACCAGCCGAGAAATAAAAAGATCCGGAGATTCTGCATTGTGGCCATTCAATCACATCTAGGGAGCTGATCGCAATAAAAGATGGTAAGCTCCGGGTAGACAACAAAATCGCCGACGACCGCGGTGCCTGCTGAAGGACCGCGTTTCCATCCTGGGAGAGTCCGAGATGCCGGCTCCGGGAGCATCTAGCGTCCACTTATCCGCACCCTGAGGTATCTCCAAACCCCAATCACTGCTGGTCAAATGGGTGAGCTCATTCCTGTTACTTCTATTGTTCCCAGACACGTCAGATGATTGACTTAGAAGACCAAACCGCCCATGAACTTTCCAACCTAAATAGTAAAGCTAAAATTTTCATTTGAGTAATATTCTGAGCTATAACTTACCAGTAACGCCATGTTTAAATTTTTTTTTGTTGTTGTTAAATGATAAATTTTAATGCTGTGTTTTTCCTTTCCTAGCTAATTTTGGAAGGTCATAAATCTGTTTTATTTTCTTGCTTTACCAATGCTAATCACTGTAATTACTTATTTGAGTTGGTCTGCATTTCAATGAATTTGCTGCACCCTTTGGTGTCAAAATTGCAAAGTTCCTTTTTTTTTATTTGTTAACTATTTAAGCTCATCTGTTGGATTGTAAATGAGGGGATTCAAGTAACAGTTAAAGATATTGTGTGGGATTTCATTTGATACCAAGGGCTATTAATGGGAAACTAAAGCACTCTAAGATCATTGTTTTTGTGCATTTCTACCACGCGCTGTAATACCCCTGCGCAGTGTTTTATTTACTTTTATTTCTTGATATACTAATGTTGTGAGGCTGCTAGATGTTTACCCCTTTATTGTTGAATAAAATTTGTATTTTGGTGATCTAATACAATGTCTCTGTGATTATTTTACCACATTTCTAACACACACTTCAGGCAAGGCTGGGAACTTTGGGTTATTTAACTAACTTTTGCTGTCACAACGCATGGTCTAATCTTAATTCTGTTTTAGTAACTTGCTTAATTTGAAATCTAAATTTTAACTTTGCTAAACTATTTTTCAAGGCAGTGGTAGCAAATACCACATAAATTACCCAGTCAATTGCAGTCAGAAAAATATCCAAAACAGTTAGATATTCCAATAGTTCTAAATACAAAAGTTCATAATACAAAAGATTTATACGAAATAACTTTTGGCACCAAATTTCGCAATATTTCAACAACAAATGGCGAGAAGGTCGACGACAAATGGGAAGATTTTGGACATGGACCAAACATTGACTGTCTACAGTTGTATTATATTGAAGATGTCCTTAACATTAAAGTATTGAAATTCTTTTCGGTGGTCCTGTAAATAAACTCTCCAGTAGATTGGAACCAAAAATCGAGATGCACAACTAGATGTTACAACAATCTTATATATGAAATTTCAACATTCTATGACTACTAGTTTTTGAGACTTGAGAGTTAAATACATATACACGTACACCAAAAGTTGCCAAGCTTGACGACTTTTGGCATAGTTCTTGAGGAAGGCACGTGACTGTGGTAGGGAGGTATTGTGCTTGAAATGGATGAATGCCCTAAAATTGCCATTGACCATAATGTATTGGAAATCTTGAGTGTTCCTGTAGCAGAACTATAAATGATAAAGACATTACTTTTATGGAGAAATTTATTTTTTAACTCTTAACAGTATATATCACATCTAAGTCGTTTGAAATAACCCAATACCTCTAAAATACGCTTTAATGAATTTCAGCCCATAGAGCATATATATATTTAGAATCTTTTGGGCGGCCCTGTAGATAAACTATGTAGTCGAATGGAACCAAAGGGAAGCTGCACAAGAAGATGTTACAGCAATCCTAAACAAAGTTTCAACATTCTATGTCTAATAGTTTTTGAGATATGCGAGTTTAATGAATTTCGGCCCATAGAGCGTAATGTATTTTGAATGTTTTGGGCGGTCCTATAGATAAACTATCCAGTCGAATGGAACCAAAAGGGGAAGTGCACAACTAGGTGTTACAACTATCCAAAATATGAAGTTTCGACATTCTACGCCTAATAGTTTTTGAGTTAGGCGAGTTTAATGAATTTTGGCCCACAGAGCATAACGTATTTCGAATCTTTTGGGTGGTCCTGTATATAAACTATCCAGTCGATTGAGACCAAAAGGGGAGGTACACAACTAGATCATAGAACAATCCTAAATATAAAATTTTAACATTCTACAACCAATAGTTTTTGAGATATGCGAGTTACATACATTCATACATACATAGATGCGTACACGCATACGTATGTACAGACGGCATGGAAAAACTGGCCAAAATAGACTCGCTCCTGGTCAAAATGAGTTGTAGACGCGTTTATATGATCGTGCATGCTAGCTTATGATGAGATGCATCGAAAAATTTTTTAAAAGTTAATTTAGAGGTAGTCAAAATCGGTTTTATCGTTGAAATTTGGCCCCCGAATTTTTTTGGGATCACATTACTATCTACAAGGAAGTAAAAATTGTCAATAACAAGAAATACGAATCTTTGTGCACAAAATGTATATATACGTTCAAAAATGTTCTTTGATTACAAATAAAAGGTAAAACGTTAAAATTGACTTAGGTAAGGAATCATGAAAGTATTATATGTTCGCTTACTGCCTTTCTGAGATTAATGTGTTTTAATAACACGTTTCCATAACTGACCTAAACTTACTGAACTGGACAGAGGATTTGCTATTCTTTACTATGGTGCCTATTTCACCCTTGCGAATAGATACAATTTTCTTTAGTTTCGAAATGATTTAGGCAATAAGTTGGTCAGTTCCCTTAGGACAGTACACCATGGTACAGTAACCCCTCGATATATCGAACATTCGGATGTATCATGCTTTTTTCTATGCCTCCCAGGTGTTTTTTTTTGGTGTGTGTGTGTTTTCTGTACTTTTTTGCTTTGTTACTTTACATGAGAAGCATAGAGTACATTTGAAAAGTACAATTCTAATCATAAAAAGATACAATTAATTAATTTTCGCCGACTGATCTTTGCTGAAAAACAAGTTATGAGAGAAAAATCAAACTAGAATTACTTTAGATAGTTTCTTCAGCAGGAAATGAAATGAGTGTTTGTATGCAAATTTGAAAAAGTAAATTAAACTTCTATGTTTGTCATTCAAATGATTTTCATTTACTACAGCACTTAAACATTAATTTTATTATAATTTAAGTGCATAAGATCATGAAAGTAAAATTTCATCATATCACACATCACGCAGCTGATTGTTGTCAGAAGCACTGAAGCACTATTTACATAGACTCTGTACTCACAGGCATTGAAGCAGCACTGCTTGAAGAGACTGGCTCTGTGCTCACAGATACCCGTTGCATACTTATTCACAAAATTTGCCATAGAAAGTTGCAATCCTGAAGAATAAAATTTGATATTTTTTTGACAGATATGTCCTTTTTCATGACTAATGATTGCCTGGTGCACCATATTGATTAAAAAGAAAGTTTTCTTGTAAGCTGAACATTTTGCAAAACCTGGATTTTTTTCATGAGGTCACAACCATGTAGACCAGTCAAGGTTAAGTTGTTTATCACACCAATCATTATTGAACACACTCTTTTTGGACATTTTGCAGGAACAATAAGGGCGATTCAAAATAGATGTTAAGGCGATTATTTTTTAAACTGTAAGTGCTCGAAACATACTTCCAATTAGAAAAGTTCATCAAATTAAGAGTAGCTTTCAGATATGGCATTTATTTCACTGGGGGTTGTATACATTTTAAAATATGAAATTTAATTTTTATATGGTCCCTCCTTTCCTACCCTTTATATTTAGAAGAATGTTGCTCTTTGTTTAAGAAAATTAATAAAACAAATCCCGTGTCTCTACATGGACTAGTTAGCGAGAAAATTAATTTTGAAAATGATGACTTACACCACTTTACCTACTGTGTTGGCATCAGTTTTCAGGCGAAAAAATCTTTACTTTAGAGGACCAACTATGAGTTGATAAAAGTTAAACAAAGATCCCATTGTTGGGAAAAGCAATTTGAATTCAAATGTGTGAAATTTACAGGTACAGTTTACCCAAAATGATCGGTACTGCTTTATGAAATCAGCGATAATGTAGTCTTTTAGGGGTGTCATCCACTGATTACATCACTCTTCTAGAGAGGGAATTTTAAAGTGTAAAAGAGAATGGCAAAATAACAGTGTACATAGGTTACTATAGTGTGGTAACTTTCACTAGAAACTGCCAAACATGCTTTACAGGAAAATTCTAACTAAATTAGGATTTGTGGAATCAACTGTGTCTATCGGGTGACTATTAACATAAATTAACGTCAGTTGAAAAGTAATCGCATTTTACTCACTTTGGAGACATTCCCTCATTGCTTGGCGACAAATGCCAAAAATTTCAAATTGATATATCTCGGAAACTATTCCACGTAGAGACACGGGATTGGTTTTATTAATTTTCTTAGGCAAAGAGCAACATTCTTCTAAATATAAAGGGTAGGAAAGGAGGGACCGTATAAAAATTAAATTTCGTATTTTAATATTTATACAACCCCCTGTAAAAAATTGTCATACCTGAAAGCTACTCTTTATTTGACAAACTTTTCTAATTGGAAATATGTTTCGATCACTTACGGTTAAATAATCGCCTTAACATCTATTTTGAATCACCCAGTATAAGAACAATACTAAAAATGAACTGAAAATTAAAATTTACAAACTAGTTTGATCCAATTTTACTTAAAAAAGATCGTCTACAATAGGTAGAACTGACAGGTTCCTATTCTCAATTTAAAAGCAATCATTCTCCAACTAAGTGATGATAATGGTCCTCATCAAATTTCAGCAGTTCTCAAATGTCCCCTTTTCTTCCTTTTACAAGTAATCTACTGAGAACAATTGTAATATTATTTCAACTTCACTGTTCTTGTAGCTGTTATTAAAGTCGTACAAAAAAAAAAGAAAAAAAAAAAAAAGAAAAATTTCCAGGTTTTCCCCCCAAGCAAATGCAAAGTTCTCTGACTTTTCCAGGCAAAGGAACTTCCCTGACTATTCCAGGTTTTCCAGATGGTTAGACACCTTGATTTAAACATAGTCTTTACAAGTGAAACTGAGCAATAAAATTAAATGACAAACCTGGACAAACTTTAATTTGACTTTCAACTATATCTTGAATTCTGGCTTTTCCTTTTACTTTCCTTCTTTGTATACCAGGTGGTACTTAAAAAGATTTATGAAAAGGTTAATGAATCACAACATGAAATGAGAAAATAATAGTAAAAAGTAAATAACATAACACAAGAATACTGTAAACTAAAGTTATGGAAAAAAACCTGCTTATTATGAAAAAAGAAAGCAATAACAGTAGCTATATAGTTTTCTATAAATTATTTCATAGAAACAGATACTTTTGGTTAATAAACCAACCTGAAGATGAATATGTTGCTTCATGTGTCTGAGAAACACAGTTGCTATTATTTTGGCCAAAACAAAAAACTTGAGTGGGTTCCACTTGAAGAAACCCGAGAAAAAACCCGACTGGGTTTTTTCAAAATTGCAATTTTAATTACATAACTAATACAGCTCTCAATATCAGTACACCACTTGTAAAGTCTATAAACAGCCCCCATCACCACTATCCAAGGGGGAAAAAAATTAGAGACTTTTTCTACAGAAATTTTTTATATTATCATTTGAATTAAAAGATTTTTTTAACCATAAAAAAAAAACATAAGTTTAAAAGTTCTAATTTAACACTTGTATAGTACTTTAATTTCATTCTTAAAATTATTACGAATAATAAATTTATCTAACAAGGAGAGGGCACAACCTTGGAATCGGCGATTTGAATGAAATTTGGTACAAATGTAGTTTATAAGACATGCAATCTCTGATGCAAATTTCAGGATGCACTACACAGGCATTCTCAAGAAATCACACTCCAAACATTCAGAAATCTGTGTATGGAGCTTAAGTACATTTTTAATGCGAAACGAGTTCAAGTGTGGCATCTTACATTAACGCACTTTGGTGCTAATCTCATGGTTGAGGGTTTGAAACCAACTGCCAACTGAGTTATTTCTATCCTTTTGGTCATTTTAATGGAAGATTTAGTTAAATAATAAAATAAAATTGATTTTAGCACCACAGCTTGTGTTACCAAATCAATTTCTAATAAATTATTATATATTTTTTTCTTTCTTTTCTCTGCGTGCTATTTCCAAATAGCATAGCAATTTAATAAGCTAAAAATAAGAAGTTGATTCTTAAGAATACTGCATCAATGAATAGCTGCTTGGAGCATGCAAACATACATCTAATTTTGTGAATAGCTGTATTACGAATTACACTTCTTGAAAGAAAGGTGGTTAAAATAGGCAATGCACAGCTGTCGATTTAATGGTCTGGATTTTAGGACGGTTTTCTCCATATGAAATGTGATACGAGTTAGAAGCCTTCTGAATTGGATTGGAATACTTACTAGCTGGAACCTGTCGAATTCGACAGACATTTTATCGGCCGTAATTTTTCAAAAATAAATGGGAACGATCAGGAATTGCGCCAAGGTCTTGACCAATAAAACGGACAGGAAAAATCAAAGAGCAACGCGGAAGTGACATGATGTGTGGCAGAAAATAAACAAAAAGCTTCACGCCAATTCACATATGAAATGACAAATGAGCACAAATACAGTTACAAATTCTCATTGAAAGCGATATTTTGGTCCAGCCATCGTCCACGGAATGTCCAGGTGAATCCTCGTGAATGATCTTCACTGCCACGGCATCCTTCGATGTAATCCTTGAAAGAGCGACGTGCAACATTCCTTGAGAAAATGCAGGCTCTGGAAGGTAAACGCCAGCAGTATGAAGTGAAAACAATAAAAAAGGTCGGAATTCTGTGACAGGGAAAAACTAATCGTATAAATGGCATGCGCACGCTCCCTGCTTTATTTACATTTCCTCGCGCTACTCTCAATGGTATGTTGGAGCTAAATAATTTTTATTAAACTAAATATATTTAACTGAATTCAAATTTAAGATGCTAAAAAATTATTTTGCCCAATTGTTTTCCCCTGGCCTTGCATCAGCCATCTATTTCATCAAGTTTTTTTTTCATGTGCCAATTAGGCTTAAGTTTTGTTTATGTTATTCACCCATGGGTTAAACCTATCTTAATTGTATTAAAGTTCAACTAAAAGTAATTAATATCATAAAATTATATCATAAAATTAATATCATAAAATTAATATCATAAAATTATTAAAACATAAAAAAATATCAATTAATATCCCCATAATATCTTATTGGGAAAAAAAAATTAAATAAATAAAATTGAAATAATATACTTTTTATTCTTGAAGACCCAAGACAACTTCAAAGTAAAATTTAAAAACCTAAGCTCAATATTTAATAAAGTTGTTGTGTTTAGTTGTTGACTACTGCTGCTGGATGGAAATAGCCTCTGAACTATGGCCCAGTAGTTTAATGATGTCATGCTTCCTGAAAAATAAGGGTCTTCCTTTTGACAAATAGATGCTTAGGTTCTCTAAAGAATCATGGGGGTAATAGAATTAGTTGTGGTTAGGGTAGGACTTTTAACTAATGTTTAAACCATGGGTGAAGAGTGAAAAGCCTGAAGTGAAAGGCAATTTTCTGAGGTTGTTTTCAATATGCAAATTTATTGAACCTTTATTTTATGCAAAAGTTGCATACTTTTTTTATTCTGCAACTGTAAAATTAACCTGTTTTATATAGTATATAAAGTGTCTGCTTTTTGAGAAAACACACAGGCCAGGCTGCTGATACAGCTAGAAGGTTGTCCTAGTCATGGGAAGGGCATGATGTATTTCTGCCAGATATTTTATAAAAGGCTTGCATTGGAACTGGAAATTTTTCCATTTAAATTTATTGCAGATGGCCTGGTTTATCTTAAAATCTGAAATTGTTTTTAAATTTTTTTTGTTTTGTAAGTGTTCTTTTTGTGCAATGTTTAAATAAATTTAAGTAGAGAAAATATAAAGTGTCGTCAATTTTTAAAGCCTTCACCTCTAGTGGTACAACTCAAACTGTGGGTCATTTTCATGACATACTTGGCATTTCATCCACGGACCCAACAGTGATAGCCCCGAGCGTGGTTTTGCTCAGCCACCTGGGGTGAAGAAGACTTCAGAAATATGGTTTCTACTAGTGAACCCATAGGAACTGTAATGGCTTTTCCAAAGCTAAACCGGGATAATTACAAGCTATGGAAATACAGCATCAATATGTACCTAGCAGGCCAAGATCAGTCAGAATATTGTTCAGAGTCTCTAGTGGAGGAAGTCAACAAACCAGCCAAGGATGTATCTGGCACCACTTCAGAAGTTAAGGATTTGAAGAAGGAAAAGAAAGCTTTGGCCATCATCTGCCTTAGTATAGAAGAAAACTTAAAAAGCCTGCTTTATGAAGCCAAAACTCCAGCTGAAGCATGGACGCTGTTAAAATCGGCATTCAAGCCCTGTAGTCGAGCTAGAATAGCTGCTCTTAGAAGAACTTTCTTTCAAATTCAGTATGAAAAGTCTGACGGCATGGACAATTACATTGGTAAAGTTTTGGAAGCTGCGAAAGACCTAAAATTGGCAGGGAAGGATATTGCTGATGATGAAATCGCTTTCCAGCTGTTGGACAATCTGCCAAATAGCTATGAAAATTTAGTCGTCCAACTGTACAGGCTACCTGATGAAGAATTTGCAACTTCAGAAATTAGAAAACAGCTGCTGGCCGAAGCTGATCGTCAAAAGTGCAAGGTAACAGAGACTGTTAATCATCAAGCTCTGGTCTCCGTGAAAAAGAGGAATACCTGGTCCAGAAAAGAAATAATATGCTACCAGTGTGGGAAGCCTGGGCATTTAAAGAGGAGTTGTTTTCAACTAAAGAATCGACCACCCCAGAAAAAGGACTTTCAACAAAGGAAATTCTCAAACAAGCTTATTTATCAGGGTCCCCAAAAGCAGACTGAAGGAGACAAGCAAGCACATTTTGCAGCCCTCCTAAGTGAATCGCCTTCTTTAGAAGTTATGTTAGACAGTGCTGCAACATGTCATTTTATCACTAGAGGAAATGCGTTCCAGAACCTCGAGCCTATGAACAGCAGTGCCGCAACAGCAGAAGGATCTACAAGAATACTGGGAGTTGGTGATGTCAGTCTTCAAATCCCTTCAGGTACCTGTTACTTACAATTTGACTTTAAAAAATGCTTATTATGCACCTGATATGTGCAAAAACTTGGTTTCAGTCAGATGTTTATGTGAGGAGGGTTTTAAAGTGAATTTTTCTAATGATAAAAGAAGTGTCAATGAAAAGGGTGAGGTTGTGTTTTTTGCCCCTCTCAAGGACAGATTTTATTCAATTTTAACAAGTTATATAAATAATGATTCGGCAGATGGAGCTTTTATTACAAATAAAAATTTAATGTTATGGCATTCTAGATTTGGCCATTATAATAGTAAAACTCTCGTGGAGTTTTCAAAATCTTCAAATGTTATTGGTTTAAATAAATTAGAAAGTAAGGCTGAGGAATGTGAATTTTGCAACCTTGCCAAGAGCACTAGAGCGAGTCACCCAGAAATTGATAGGATCCAAACTTCTGAAATTCTTGAACTTTTACATTTGGACCTTTGGGGCCCTTCCCCTGTCCCTTCTTTGGGTAATGCTAGATATTTTATGTCTGTAGTAGATGATTTCTCAAGATATTCATTTGTGTACACCCTTCAAACAAAAGATCAAGCTTTAAAATTTTTTAAACAGTATAAATCTTTGTAGAAAAACAGAAAGGTAAGAAGATAAAAGCAATTAGAACCGACCAGGGAGGAGAGTTTATCTCAAATGAATTCGAGGAATTTTTAAGAAAGCAGGGAATAAGGCATGAAAAAACTAACCCATATTCGCCCCAAATGAACGGGTTGCCGAGAGGCTTAACAGAAGTTTATTGGATGGTGTTCGTTCTGTATTATTTCAAACTGAATTACCCCATTCACTTTGGGCAGAATTAGTGTTAACACAGAATTATCTTAAAGATAGATTCCCACATAAAAAGTTAAATGGTAAAGCCCCTCTAAATATTTGGATAAATAAAACATTCTCAGTGAAACACTTAAAAATTATAGGTAGTAAAGTTTTTGCCCATATTCCTAAACATAAAAGCAAATTTGATAAAAGAGCCCGGAAGGGAATTTTGATAGGGTATGCTTCCAGCACAAAGGGATACAGAATATGGTACCCGGGGACAACTTCAGTTGAAGAAACTAAGCATTTAAAAATAAATGAAAATGATCTCAAATTTGAAACAGAAAACAAAGATTTTAGTACAGTTGATATAAATTTATTTAATAATTTTAAAAACTTTGATAGTGATTCGCTGAATTTACCTAGTCATGATTCAACCCAATTATCACCTCCTAAAATTGATTGGAAGAGGGTAGAAATACCAAGAAGGAGGGGGAAAACAAAAGGCCGTATAGATATTTATTACTATCCAGAAAAAGGGGTCAGGCTGCGAAGTAAAAAAGAAGTAGAAGAATATTGTAAGGAAAGGGACATACCATATGACCCCAAAGACTTTAGTTGGACACCCCAAAGGAAAGTAACATTCAGTGATAGTAGTGTGGATGAGGATGAATCTGAGGAAACTAAATCTGAAGGCGAGGCACTTTGTGCAGATATAAAAATTCCAAAAACTTTTAAGGAATCCCAGGGTCTACCAGAAAAACAAAAATGGCACGAGGCCATGAAAACAGAAATAGAGACTTTAAAGAAAAGGGAAGTTTTTGAACTAGTTCCCAGACCTGACCAAGCTAGAGTATTGGGCAGCAAGTGGGTCTTTACAGTTAAAGAAAGTGAGTCGCAAAACGTTAAAGTCTTTAAAGCACGCCTTGTAGCTCAGGGATTCCGACAAATAGGAGGGATCAATTATTTTGACACTTTTTCACCTGTAATTTCATTTTCCCTGGTCAGGGTTTTCTTTGTCATTTTTAGTATATACAAAAATTGGATAACTTTACATTTGGACATAAAGTGTGCATATCTTTATGCACCACTAAATGAATTGATTTACATTGAGCAGCCTGAAGGATTCCTTGAGAGAGGTAAAGAATCTTATGTAATGAAATTGGTTAAAGCCCTTTATGGGCTTCATCAAGCAGGTAGAGAATGGTTTTTAGAATTAGACAGTACGTTCAAAGAATTGGGTTTAATAAAAATGGGTAGTTGTAACTGCTTATACATGTATAAATTTAAAGTAATTCTACTAGTATATGTAGATGATTTTGCAATCTTTGCTGAAAATAACAAAATTTTAAATGAAGTGGTAAATCTCATTAAATCAAAATTTGAAATTAAAATTCTAGGAAAAATTAAAAACTTTTTGGGTGTTGAATTTGAAGAAGTAAATGGACGGGTTCTTATGCACCAACAAAAATATATTGAAAAATTAACAGAAGTTTTTAAAGATATCCCCAGGGTTAAATGCAAATTACCGCTTTCCCCGGGTGCAATGTTAAATAAAACTTCTGAAGCAGTAAACATTGATGTTCCTTATCGAGAATTAGTTGGCTGCCTCTTGTACCTTGCTTCAAGAACCCGACCTGATATTCAATACTCTGTAATAGCTCTGTCCCAATTTTCAAGTGCACCCTCGTGGACACATTGGAAATACTTGTGTCAAATTTTCCAATATGTAGTTAATACTAAACATTTTTCAATAAATTTATCTAGAATTTCAAACAATCATTTAAAAGTGTATTCAGATGCCAGTTGGGCTTCAGACTTAATCAGCAGAAAGTCAATTAGTGGTTATGTTCTCCTGCTTGATGAAGTACCAGTCATTTGGAATTCGTCCAAACAAAAATGCACTGCCCTATCTAGTATGGAGGCAGAATACATTGCTTTGTCAGATGCTATTAAAGAAATGTGTTGGTTACTAAGAATATTGGATGAATTAAAAGTCTTAAATTTAAAAATGGAAAAACCACTTATTTACTGTGACAACCAAAGTACTCTGTTTTTTTCAAAAAATAATGTAGAAAATTCAAGAACAAAATATATTGATACAAGGACTTTTTATGAGAAAGAAAATTTAGACAAATTTCAACTTAAACATGTGTCAGGAAAGGCCAATGTGGCTGACATTTTTACAAAGGCTTTGCCCTTTGATGCGTTTTCATTCTATTGTGAATGGTTATTTGGCTAATGCAGGGCCTGGGGAAAGGGGGGCATTTTGTTGGAGCTAAATAATTTTTATTAAACTAAATATATTTAACTGAATTCAAATTTAAGATGCTAAAAATTTATTTTGCCCAATTGTTTTCCCCTGGCCTTGCATCAGCCATCTATTTCATCAAGTTTTTTTTCATGTGCCAATTAGGCTTAAGTTTTGTTTATGTTAATTTAAAAGCAAAGTGACGGATAGTTAAAATCATTTAAAAACAGGTAAAAACAGGTAAAAACACATTAAAATCCGTATGTAGCACTATCGGTGGCGGCCACCACCTTCTTCAGCATAGGTCTTGGTTCCAAATGGCCAGCTCTCTTCCTCAGCAGGGCGTTCCATCCAAGATCAATCTGCGCATGCGTCATATCATTCACAGCGCCATCTGTGGTTATAATCTGTAGGGCTTCCATATTTAGGGCATAATGACTGTTTTTGTAATTGGCGAGTTTTTGGCTATTGTTAAAGTTGATTTCTATGGGGTGTTCCTGGGCTATTTTTGCGAGAGCAGTAGTGGTTTTATTGAATTTAATGTCAATTTGATGTTCCTTTTTTCGGTCTTTGATTTTTCGTTTTGTCATGCCAATATAGTAGCCCTGTTTATTGGTACTATTGTCTGTAAAGCTTAGTTTATAAATACCGGCGGTTTCATCAGGATTGATATTATCTTTATCACTGCGAATGCGTTTGAAAATATTTTGATTGGGTTTTATGGGTATTTTGATATTTTTCTTTGCGGCTTCATTTGTGATTTTTAGGGAGGCTCCCCTGCAGTAGGGAATGGCATTGGTAAATTTGAGTTTCGGATTTTGATAGTTATTAATTTGTTCCAGTTTTTTTATTCTCTTTTTATAAAGGTTTTTTACTATTGAATTTGGGTACCCTGCGTTTTTACATTGGGTTTTGATAAACTGGAGTTCTTCATTGAGGAGTGTTTCGTTTGAGCATACTGTAATTGCGCGATTAATATAGGATCGTATGGCGGCTATTTTAAATTTGTATGGAGTTTTTGAATTAAAATGAACTATTTCGTTATTATTGGTGGCTTTCTAAAAACTGTGGTATTAATATTATTCATCAAATCTCTATTGATTTTGACATCTAGGTAGTTAATAGTGGCATTTTCCTCTATTTCTATGGTGAATTGTATGTTATTGTCTATTGAGTTATTTCTTTGAGGATATTTTCAGTTTCATTTTTGTTCACTATTGCAAAGATATCATCAACGTATCGAAGCCAAGTTTTTATGTGGTTGGATAATTTATCAAATATGGGCCTCTCCACTAGCCGCATTTTGCAGTCTGCTATGACACCTGATATCGGCGATCCCATAGGTACTCCTTTCTTTTGTTTGTAGAAATTATGATTAAATTTAAAATATGAGTTGTGAAGGACAAGATTAAGTGCACTATTTAATGTAGTGGAAGTAGAGCTATTATTAATGTTGGAGGTGATTTGTTCATTGATTATTGCATTTATTTCTTGGATATCTATGGAGGGGTAAAGGTTAGTAACGTCAAAACTGACGAAGCATTCCTGTGAGTTTATTCTAATATTTTTAATGCGTTGAATAAATTCTTCAGTTGAGGTTAAGATATTGTTACTTTGGTGCATGAGATCTTGTAAGATGGGTTTTAGATATTTTTCCAGGTCATAAGTTGGTCCTTCACATTTACTGACTATTGGTCTTAAAGAGGGAGGGGTTTTATGGTCCTTGTATTTAGCAAAGATTCTTGGGGCTATGGGGGCAAAGTTAGTTAAATTGGGTTAACGGTTATCTGGCCAGGATCCATTTTTGATTAATTCTTTGACTTTATTGAAAATTTTTCCTGTTGGGTCTTTTGGTAATTTTTCTATTTGTAGTTATAGATTATAGCCTGTTGATAAGTTCTTGTTGGGCTATAGAATTATAGCCCAACAAGAACTTATCAACAAATTTAACTCCCCCTCCCGCGACAACGCTGATCGCCGATGCATAAACGACTTAAAGAAAAACAATAATATAACTTGCCTAAGTCAGATAAAACCGGCAAAATAGTAACAATGAATAAAAATGACTATCTCACCCAGATGGAAGAAACCATTAATAAACTACAAATAGAAAAATTACCAAAAGACCCAACAGGAAAAATTTTCAATAAAGTCAAAGAATTAATCAAAAATGGATCCTGGCCAGATAACAGACAACCCAATTTAACTAACTTTGCCCCCATAGCCCCAAGAATCTTTGCTAAATACAAGGACCATAAAACCCCTCCCTCTTTAAGACCAATAGTCAGTAAATGTGAAGGACCAACTTATGACCTGGAAAAATATCTAAAACCCATCTTACAAGATCTCATGCACCAAAGTAACAATATCTTAACCTCAACTGAAGAATTTATTCAACGCATTAAAAATATTAGAATAAACTCACAGGAATGCTTCGTCAGTTTTGACGTTACTAACCTTTACCCCTCCATAGATATCCAAGAAATAAATGCAATAATCAATGAACAAATCACCTCCAACATTAATAATAGCTCTACTTCCACTACATTAAATAGTGCACTTAATCTTGTCCTTCACAACTCATATTTTAAATTTAATCATAATTTCTACAAACAAAAGAAAGGCGTACCTATGGGATCGCCGATATCAGGTGTCATAGCAGACTGCAAAATGCGGCTAGTGGAGAGGGCCATATTTGATAAATTATCCAACCACATAAAAACTTGGCTTCGATACGTTGATGATATCTTTGCAATAGTGAACAAAAATGAAACTGAAAATATCCTCAAAGAAATCAACTCAATAGACAATAACATACAATTCACCATAGAAATAGAGGAAAATGCCACTATTAACTACCTAGATGTCAAAATCAATAGATATTTGATGAATAATATTAATACCACAGTTTTTAGAAAAGCCACAATAATAATGAAATAGTTCATTTTAATTCAAAAACTCCATACAAATTTAAAATAGCCGCCATACGCTCCTATATTAATCGCGCAATTACAGTATGCTCAAACGAAACACTCCTCAATGAAGAACTCCAGTTTATCAAAACCCAATGTAAAAACGCAGGGTACCCAAATTCAATAGTAAAAAACCTTTATAAAAAGAGAATCAAAAAATGGAACAAATTAATAACTATCAAAATCCGAAACTCAAATTTACCAATGCCATTCCCTACTGCAGGGGAGCCTCCCTAAAAATCACAAATGAAGCCGCAAAGAAAAATATCAAAATACCCATAAAACCCAATCAAAATATTTTCAAACGCATTCGCAGTGATAAAGATAATATCAATCCTGATGAAACCGCCGGTATTTATAAACTAAGCTTTACAGACAATAGTACCAATAAACAGGGCTACTATATTGGCATGACAAAACGAAAAATCAAAGACCGAAAAAAGGAACATCAAACTGACATTAAATTCAATAAAACCACTACTGCCCTCGCAAAAATAGCCCAGGATCACCCCATAGAAATCAACTTTAACAATAGCCAAAAACTCGCCAATTACAAAAACAGTCATTATGCCCTAAATATGGAAGCCCTACAGATTATAACCACAGATGGCGCTGTGAATGATATGACGCATGCGCAGATCGATCCTGGGTGGAACGCCCTGCTGAGGAAGAGAACTGGCCATTTGGAACCAAGACCTATGCTGAAGAAGGTGGTGGCCGCCACCGATAGTGCTACATACGGATTTTAATGTGTTTTTACCTGTTTTTAAATTTGTTTATGTTATTCACCCATGGGTTAAACCTATCTTAATTGTATTAAAGTTCAACTAAAAGTAATTAATATCAGTTTAAAAATAAAATTCAAATGGTTTTAAACTTCATAACCCTAAATAGTAGTATCTCTAATATGTTAAAAATGTAAACAAAATAAAACCCCTAATTCTTATTGGAAAAAAAAATAATAATTAAATAAATAAAATTGAAATAATATACTTTTTATTCATTGAAGAATCAAGACAACTTCAAAGTAAAATTTAAAAACCTAAGCTCAATATTTAATAAAGTTGTTGTGTTTAGTTGTTGACTACTGCTGCTGGATGGAAATAGCCTCTGAACTATGGCCCAGTAGTTTAATGATGTCATGCTTCCTGAAAAATAAGGGTCTTCCTTTTGACAAATAGATGCTTAGGTTATCTAAAGAATCATGGGGGTAAGAGAATTAGTTGTGGTTAGGGTAGGACTTTTAACTAATGTTTAAACCATGGGTGAAGAGTGAAAAGCCTGAAGTGAAAGGCAATTTTCTGAGGTTGTTTTCAATATGCAAATTTATTGAACCTTTATTTTATGCAAATGTTGCATACTTTTTTTATTCTGCAACTGTAAAATTAACCTGTTTTATATAGTATATAAAGTGTCTGCTTTTTGAGAAAACACACAGGCCAGACTGCTGATACAGCTAGAAGGTTGCCCTAGTCATGGGAAGGGCATGATGTATTTCTGCCAGATATTTTATAAAAGGCTTGCATTGGAACTGGAAATTTTTCCATTTAAATTTATTGCAGATGGCCTGGTTTATCTTAAAATCTGAAATTGTTTTTAAATTTTTTTTGTTTTGTAAGTGTTCTTTTTGTGCAATGTTTAAATAAATTTAAGTAGAGAAAATATAAAGTGTCGTCAATTTTTTAAAGCCTTCACCTCTAGTGGTACAACTCAAACTGTGGGTCATTTTCATGACATACTTGGCATTTCATCCACGGACCCAACATGGTAAAGATCCGATATCAGAAAGAAAATTGAAAAATTATAGAAGTAAGAGATGAAACACCAAAATAAAAAGGAGTTTATAACTTACAACAGTGCGGTTAATAAACCATAATATATTTCCATGCAAAAAAATTTTTTAAAAATCTGGAAAACTAATATTTTAAATACTCAATAATGTGTTATGTATTAAAAGTGTATCTTAATCCATGTGCTGTCCTTACTTATCTTCCTTATTTCACTACATTTGAAAGTGTATTATTATTAATCAGTGTGCTGTATTTTTCTTTCCTGTTCCAGAAAACACTTATTTGGAATCGAAATCTATCTTAAAATCGCCTACTTAAACTGTTTTACAATCTACGTCAAGCATATTTTAACTATACTTCACCTTTATAAATACTGTTTTGAATGCGCTTCATGAGAGCACCGTGTTTCTCTTTCTTGTGTTGCAAAAAACTTTCCAAAGTTAAATCTGTAGTAAAATCTCCTACCAAAACTGTTTAACAATCTTCGTCAGGCATTTTCTATCTATAAAAAGTTAAACATTGGCACAACAACACACTTGCGTGGCCAAGGCCTGCGCTGCACTAACCTGCCTTCGCGACCAGGGATCAGGGTTGTTAAAAACCCGGGTTTTTTTCAGAAAAAACCCAACCCACTGGGTTTTTTCAGAAGAAGGGATGGGGTTTCAGAATATTTGAAAAAAATTTGCTTATTACTAAATACAACTTAAAGCAAACTAATTGATTACAATTATTCATCATACATGAAAAAATGTATCAATCAATTACAATAACAACCCCAATCATGGTTTGCTCTTAGATAAATTGACTATTATTCATAATTTTAACAGTGATATACTAGTGCTTAGTTACAACACGATTTTTCTATGGTTAAAAAATCTATTTATTTTAATACAGATAGGCATAAAAATTTACTCTAAAAAGTTTTAATGCCTATGTGAAGTCTGATTTTTTTTTTTTTTTTTCCCTTATGTAGTGGTGGTGTGGGGGGAGGTAGGGAGCTGTTTATAAACTTTACAAGTGGTGTACTGATATTAAGCAATGTATTATCTACATAATTAAAGTTGAAATTTTGAAAAAACCCAGCTGGGTTTTTTCTCGGGTTTTTTCAAGTGGGCTTTTTTGAAAAAACCCACCCGGGTTTTTTCGGGTTGGGCAAAATCATAACAACCTTGCCAGGGATTCTAGGTTGCGGTAACATATGCCTTGGGCAGGTGGTCAACTGACGCGAAGCTCCCAGGTTTTAACTCCCAACCAAGCTTGGTACTCATTTTATCTACCCACTCAAGGGCAATAAGGCTGAGCCAACCTCGCCCAACCTGGCAATCAAACCCTTGACCTGTGGCACGGTAGCACAATGAGCTAACTGTTACATCACAGGGATTATACTCTAACTATACTTCACCTTTATAAATATTGTTTGGAAAAAGTACCATAATCCATGAATATACCGTATTTGCTTTCCTTGTTCCATAAAACACTTTTTTGAACTTGGAATCTATATTAAAATCACCAACCAAAACTACTTTACATCTCCGCCAGGCGCATATTCTAACTATATTTATCCTTTGTTGCTTCTTAAGCTTTTTAACTTCTTAAGCTTAACTAAGGACATTTCATAACAAATAGATAAATAAAATAAAATTCAAACAATCTATGTCCAACTAATTACAGTTAATTTTAAGAAAATGTTAAGAAAGTATTGTGTAATGAGTTGTATTAATTTTTAAATTTTTTAAAAAACTGAGTTACCGTAATTTCCAGCTTATAATCCGCAGGTGCTTTTTTCAAGTGAAGAAAAATATTTCTTTAGATAATTCGCAGTGGTAGATTATCCGCGGATAATATGGCGATGCTTTGGAAAATTGGTGACTATTTTCTATGTATTCTAAAACCACAGTATTAATATTAGAATCGGCTTACTGTAAAACATTTTCTACTAAAAATCTATTGTTATGAATGAGAATTATAAAACATACTTTGACGGTCTTTTTTCAATTTAAATCACAATTGATACACAATTTTTAAAATAGGCATTCTACCTGTAAGCACTAAGAACTGTATTATGAAATTAATCAAAAATTAAAAAGCGAACATTTCTTACAGAACAAAGAAAACGAAATGTATGGTAGCATGCAGAATACTTATTCACACATTTTGTAACATCGTAATTTAGTCAAGTGGCATTATTATAAGAAAAACAAAATTGAAATGAGACCTACCTTTTTACTGGAATAATATATATCCATACATTGACAGCAAATATTGAATAAGTTATCAATACAGCCAATACTCAGCAAACTTTACGTTTAATATTTACAAGTAATTAAAAAAAAAGAAACTAAAAATTAGAATCATCTGAATCTGAAAAATCCAAAAGTAAATCATCATTCAATTCGAAGGAATTATCAGAATCGTCATTCAATTCAGTGGTTGATTCAAAATTTTCTTCTAACAGTCCATATTTTTTAAATGCATTTTTTATAGTACAGAAATTTATCCCATGCAGTTTTTACCCAGTGGGTTATGTCTGCATATAATGCACGTCACATTTTTCCACTCTTTGTATACTCATGAACATCCTCTTCCATCCATTTTCCCCCATGAGTTTCTGATCTTCAATTTGAAGGACTTGTTGATGCCAACATCCAGGGGTTGCAATATTTTTGTTAGTCTTCCCAGTATCACTGAAAATGTTGCACCTGATGTTCTGCTGGCCTCTTTGACATCGTCTTTCAGATGAGCCTTCATTGAATCCATAATTAATAGCGCACGAGGTTTAAATAGAGAAAACTTCCTTTTTTGCCAAACCAAATCAAGCCAGGAGATCATAATTTCCTGGTTCATCCAACCTTTCTCATTGCATCTTATTTCTATTCCATGAAGAAAATTGTCTTAAGGAATGGTTTTTCGTTTGAAGATAACCATCGAGGGCAATTTTTTTCCACTTGCAGAACAGGTTAATACTACAGTGAACGAATTTTTTTCATTTCCAGCAGTATTTATTGCAACGGACAAAGTACCAGCAGTGTCGACAGTTCTATTTGGGGGAGAATCAAAGCACACGGGAACTTCATACCTTGTTAAATATTTTTGCAGGAGTAAATTTCTTTTCAGCTATTACTTTTTTTGGTGTAAAGTCTAATACAGTGAAACCTGTATAAAACGGAATGTGAAGGGACCGACAAAATTTTCCATCTTAGACAGGTTTCCGTTTCATAGAGGGACTCACTTTTAAATTCAAAAAAAAAAAAAGAGATCAAATTTTGCTTACCTTTTAAAAACAGGAAAACCCTCATAAGGAAAATAGTTTTTAATCAAATAAATGAAAATATATTCCAAAGCATAGTCCCCCCACCCCCAAAAAAAAAATAATTTTAATTATTTTTTTAAATAATCCAAGATTGTTTTTTGCACTAACGGTGCACTCGCAATGCGATTTTCTACAGTGATTCTTGCATTATTGATAATACTTAGTAATTTCGCGTCACCTTTAAAGACAGAAAATTCATATAAGTTCCTTATGCAGCGCATTGCTTCGGGATAAGAGTTTATTGCAAGATTGTCAGTCTCAGTAACTTGTTCTTCTTCCTCACTGCTGTTATTATCGTTAATTGTATCGTTTAAAAGATGTTTTTCAACCTCACCAAATGGTGTTTTTGTGGCTAATTTGTCATCTAATGTCACAAAATCTAAGACATTCAGCTTAAATTCACCTTCATCTAGCATTGCTTGTGAAGCTTCAATTTCGGAACTGCATGCATTTTCATTGTCTCTACTTTCGCCATGAAAATTTCTTTCACGAAACAGAGACTTATAGTTTCACTAGTGACTTTTTGCCATGCTTTTCCAAGCCACAATACAACATCAAGAACATTTATAGATTTAATTAACTCTGAAGGACTGGATACACTCTTCATGTTTGCTAATAACGATTGCATCATTAAACTTCTGTAGTTTGTCTTTATGTTGCGAATTATGCCTTGATCCATAGGCTGGGTAGCACTAATAGTGTTTGCTGGAAACCAGAATAGTTTTACATTTGAAAGTTCAATACGTGGATGGCAGGTTGCATTATCTAGAAATAGTAACACATTCCTTTTCTGCTCTTTCATTCTAGAATTGAAACCAATTAACCACTCTTCCATAATTTTTGTCATCCAAGTTTTTCTGTTCGACCTCCACTCAATTGGGAGATTTTTCAGTTTAAGATTTTTAAAACAGCGAGGTTCGGCTGCTTTTGAGATGAATAACGGTTTTTCTTTTTCTCCAGTCATAAATGCACAAAGAAATACAGTTAGGTGTTCCAAGCACAATGTTTTGCTTGGTAAAGCTCGGAAAAATAAGTCCGTTTCATCGCCATTTGGAATATCTTTCAAATCGTATTCTTCGATTAATTTTAGCAATTTTTTTGCCCAGTCATTCCAGTCTCCCAGTCCCCCTTCTTCTGGATCAACATCAGCAGCCTCATCACAAATTCCTTTGAATTTTATTGCTTGCCTTTTCCTAAAACTTTCCAGCCATCCATTTGAAGCATGAAAACCTTCTTTCCCAAGTCTTTCCGAAATTTGTTTAGCTTGGATTTGTACCATAGGTCAAGATATGGGTGAATTTCGGGACCTGGCATCAACAAACCATTCCCAAACCATTTCATTTACTTCTTCATTTTCAGTCTTGCGCATTTTTCATTTCTCCATTTTCTATAAGCCAGACTTTTTTAATTTCATGTTTTCTTTTCATTATGTCGTAAACTTAACTCTTTCCTATATTAAATTTCTTTATTATTTCCGTTACAATTAAATGCTCTTTTTCCTTGGCATCAATTACTTTCACCTTTGAGTCTAAACTCAAAACATGTTTCTTACAAAAGCCAGCCATTGCACCATGTTTTTTTTTTTTTTTTTTTTTTTTTTTTTTTTTGTCGTCAAATCACTATGAATATGAGAACACACAATTGTACTTTCGAATGGATGAGAACAGAAATGCTCTAAAAAACCCATACTATATTTCTCCTCCCTATTAGGCGATTCATCTTGGATTCTTCTTTGTTTGCAACTTGCGGATTTTCTGCGCTAAAGATACAACGTTCCGTCTTGACAGGTTTTTTGTCCTAAAAATAGACGAATATGGAGTTCGTTTCCGTGTTAAGCAGTTTCCGTTTCATACAGGTTAACATACATTGAAAAACATTAATCGCCGCTGGGACTAAATTTTTTTTCCAATTAAGACAGGTTTCTGTTTCATGCAGGGTCCGTTTTAGACAGGTTTTACTGTATCTTTTTTTCTCTCCCAGTCAGTCGGCAGTTTCTGTCCACAATAGTGCGATTCCGTACAGAAAGATGTTTTCTCTTCATGAACCAGGAGCAGCACATGGGACCACCATTGAAATCTCTAATTTGCATTTCTTCGGCAATTAATTTAGCCTTAATAACTGTAAGCCTTAATAACTGTAGATAAAGGATTCCCTTTACTTCTTTCTTCTGTAATCTAGCGATGTAAAACATATTCTAATTCAGGCCATTTCTGCTGGATAAACCAAAAACTTTTACATTTTTTGTTCCTCGAATTTTCTAACTTCTCTTTAGATTTTCTCCATAGGCAAACGTTGGTCGTTCTATAGTCGTCCAGACTCCCTATTACCAAATTCTTCAGCTTAACTGATTACTTTCAGTTTAAAATCAGCTGAATAGCTAATGCGTTTTTTCGACATTTCTACAAGTCTCGTGTGAATCTTTTGAGCGATGATCTTCATGTGCCTCAATATGAAGTAGTGATGCCGTTTTTTTTGTCAAAATTTCCCCATTCACACACAATTCATTTAGAGCAGACAGACCAATCAGAAGTCATTTCCGGAAGCATATGATGTATGACCCTCAAAGGTCCCTGTTTTTCCCTATCTTCAAGAAATCTACTGAACCACTGCTGTGGCATCTAGTGTCATGTAATTGATCAACAGACTTAAATCTTTTTCAGGGTCTAAAACTACTGGAAAAAAGAAATGAACTTTTGTTTTGTTTTATAAATAGTTTTTTATTGTAAAATCTGAAGGCTTCAGGAAAAATTTCAGTAGATAGTAAAAATTGCAGCGATGCATAATATGCACTGGATAAATTTTTATCTTTTTTAGTAGATAATCTGCGGATTATAAGCTGGAAATTACAGTAATTCTTTGTGTTGTATATTTATTCACAGCAAAAGTTGGAGAGCATGGCTGAAGTGAAACTAGTGCACATATACAGCTAGTGCACATATACAAACTAGTGCACATATAGCCTAGTGCACATATGCAGCTGGGCATAGGCGCACCCACGGGGAGGGGGGGGGGGGGGAGTTTGAAGTGAAAAACTTTAAAAAATGAACATTGTCACTAATGAATTATTACTATTATTATTATTTATTGTCTTCAAATTATTTCTAAAGTATTTTTTATCTAAAAAGATGTCAGTTTTTAAATAAATACTTACAGAGAGTTTATGAAACACTGTTAAAGTCAGTTACAATATCACTGAAAAGATCAGATAATTATTTATGACTCTATAATGAGTTTTTGCTTGTGGGCTTGTGTTTTATGGGCAAATCAAGTGGTACAGAATATTTTGACGTTATAAGAGTGTTGTAACTATTATCGATCTCACTATAACCGAGTTCAGCAGTATTTTCAGCTCAGCCCCCCCCCTAAACTAAAATCCTGGGTGCGCCACTGCAGCTGGGTAATCTGAAAGATTTGTTGCGATATCAGCAAATTACTTTTTCTTTCCTTGGGACTGCTTTAAAAACCTTTAGCTAGAAGTAATCTGCCACTATCATGTATTTAAAACTGCATGAGTATGTTAAATGGCCAATTTGCATTTGTTATTATTATATTTTCTTTAAAAATCCATTACTGTTATAGTTTCCCCCCTCCCCCCAATGTGCGGGCACTTGCCTATTAAGCACTGTCCACTACAACTGCCTGAAGGTATTGTAGCCATTTTATTATGGGGACACCCAGTGGTCTGCCAGTATTACCCCCTATGAAGGGACAGACAAGTTAACATTCATGCCTAACGGGATTCAAACACACACTCAAGCCATGATAGAATGGTTCTTAAGTTACTACACCACCTGGCAGGCTTTTTATAAATAGTGCTCAAGGTACAAATGTTATTTTTACTGTATTACTATTAAGCAAACATATTTAAAAATTAAATAAATTAAAAAAAACTGGATATACAATGCAGGGTTCTCCTCAGGCCTTTTCATTCAAGCACACCACTGAACTGTTTTCTGACACATACAATATTTTCTTTAAAAAAAAATAATTTTTAAGAGTCCCCCCCCCAAAGGGCAGGCACTTTCCAATTAAGCACTGTCAACTACAACTGCTTGAAGGTATAGGGCTGTAGCATGTTTACTAACACGACGTCACGAAGAGCAAGCCTATTGGTTACATTCATGTTTTGCAGACATCCTGTAGAACAAGTCTGCCTATTGGTTAGTCTGCCTTGTTTTGCCTACCAGTGATGTCAGAAGCTGCAGCCCTATTGTGGCCATTTTATCATGGGAGCACACAGTGAGCGGCTAGTGTTACCCCTTATGAAGGGACGGACAATTTCACATCCATGCCCAAGCTGGGATTTGAACCCAGACCCAAGGCATGATAGAAAGGTTCTTAAGTTACTACACCACCTGGAAGGATTGTTATAAATAATACTCATAGTAAAAATGTTATTTTTACAAAGCAAATATATTTAAAAATTATAAAAAGAAAAGAAAAAATAAACATACTTTTTGGGTATTTGGAAAATTCCTATAAAAAACAAATAAACATAAAATTAGGAAAAGGGAAAAAATAAGAAAAAGCCCAAAACATTACTGATTTAAATGATTTTTTTAAGGATAAATCAAATCATGTGAAATTTATTATTTATCAACAGCTTAGCAATATAAATCACTACTTAACTGGCACTTAAATAACTCACACAACTACACATTTAAACAAATGATAATTATATGAGAGGGCTTCCACGGTAATCTTGATTTTAAAAAATCTGATGTGCACAGCACATGGCTTACTGTGCATCTATTAAATCTAAAATATTTTTGGCACACTTCATCTAAACATGTTTTGTTTGAAAGAGATAAAATACTGCAGTAATACTACAGTTTAGCAATTTCTAGCCAAATATTTCCAATATTGCCAAGCTGGGTTCAATATGAAAGATTTGTTTTTTAAACTTAATTTGGCAATATTTTGCCAAACGCTGACAAGCATGAGATAGTTTGCGAGATATTTTGGGGATAGCCAAAGTAGTAATTGACCAGACTTTTAATGAATTGAATGTATCCATACACCTTAATGTATTTAAAGTCATTTGGGTGATCCTGTAAATAAATTACCCAGTCGACTGCAATAAGAAAAAGAGATGAACAATTAGATGTTTTCAATAGTTCTAAAAATAAAATTTCAACATTCTACCGTTAAAATTTTTAGAGTTATGCAAAATATAAAATTATTTTTAATGCCAAATTTGGCAATATTTTGGCAAAACTTGCCAAGGTTGATGACAAATGGTGAGATTTTGGGCATCGAAAAAACAATTACTGACTACAGATGCAATATATTGAAGAAGTCCAAAGACATTAATGTACTGAAATTCTTTTAGGTGGTCCTGTAAATAAGCTCTCCAGTAGATTGGAATCAAACTTAAAATGCACAACTAGATGCTTAAAATGGATGAATGCCTAAAACTGCCATTGGCCATAATGAGTTAAAATGTTTTTGAGTGTTCCTACAGAAGAACTAAAAGTGATAAATACACCATATTCGATGAAAATATTCATTTTGAAACCCTTAACAACATACATCACCTCTGAGTCATTTGAAATAGCCTAATATCTCTAAAACACACTTTAATAAATTTCTGCCCATAGAGCATAATATATTTAAAATCTTTTGGGTGGTCCTGTACATAAACTATTGATTTGATTGGGACCAAATGGAAAGATGCACAACTAGATGTTACAATAATCCTAAATATAAAGTTTCAACATTCTACGACCAATAGTTTTTGAGATATGAGAGTTTAATGAATTTCTGCCCATAGAGCGTAATGTATTTAGAATTGTTTGGGCGGCCCTGTAGATAAACTATCCAGTCGATTGAGACCAAAAGGAGAGGTGCCCAACTAAATGTTACAACAATCCTAAAGTTTTAACATTCTACGACCAATAGTTTTTGAGGTATGCAAGTTACATACGTACGTACATACAGATGTCATGGAAAATCTAGTCAAAATAGACTCGTGGTCAGTCAAAATGGATTGTACATGCATTTATATGAACGTGCATGCATGCATATGATGAGATGCATCGCAAAAATTCTTTAAAATAAATTTAGAGGTAGTCAAAATTGGTTTTTTCATCAAAATCCAGCTTCAGAAATTTTTCGCAATCACATTACTTCCTTCTGCTTTGGACAAAGAAGTAAAAAGTGTGGGTGGAGTGGTGGCTTTTTCAAGTCTTATAGTCGTATTTGGTCACTATACCAAAGAAAGAACAACTTTCTAAGAATCGTAGTTACATACCTGCCGACCTCCTTAAGCCAAAAATAGGAAGACTCAGGTTGAAAAAACAGAAGATTTCACAATAAATCAGAAGCTAATTTTTAAAATATAAGAAGTAAAAACAGAAGACCCCTAGTTCATCCCAATTTCTCATTTTTTATATTAGTAATGTACAGAAATAAAAACAAAATTAAATAGTAATACAAAAGAGTTTACCTGAAATTTTTATATATAATATGAAAATAGATGGAGTATTTTTCACAAAAATAAAAGGAAATTTTACTTTATTTTTAACCAAAGTAATGCTGAAGAATAAGCAGATTCAGATTTTTTTTAGCTGGTTCAAAGTAGCATTTTTAGCTTTTACTAATAGTTCATAAGAAATATTATTTTCATAACAATGTAAGCTTTAGTTTTACACACTAACAAATTTTCTAATGATGAATTACTGAGGGAGGAACAAAATGACTTTTTTTTTTTTAAATATCGGTAAAAGATTTGCTTACAAATGCTTTGACCTCACTCATATAACAGCACTCTGCTGTTAGCTGTTGAAATGATTACCTTAATACATTATTTTGAAATGGATTTGTTTATTAAATAATTTTTTAGCAGTTCACGATACAATTTAATATATCGACTAAAAATTTTTAAAAACGGCAGACTTTATCTTCTGGCAGAAGACCAGAAGATAGCTTTAAAAAACGAAAGTCTTCTTTCAAAACCAGAAGAGTTGGGAGATATGTAGTTAATAATATATTCCAATGCAAATTGTTGCCCATTTGTGATTATAGTAGTAATAGTTGCCTTTTAGTCACCAGTGGGAGCCTGATCATGCAATTTCAAAGATGTTTTTTTATTCACCCTAAAGTTTTCACAAAAACACAATTTTTCATGTTGGAAAAAATTTTTTAAGTTTTCTCTACCGAGTGTGTGCACTTGCCCCATATAGTCGGGAAAATATATCATCACACATATTTTTCTAACTAAAGTTTAGCTAGCAGGTACAAAGTCATACATATAAAGAAATAACAATACAAGATAATACATACTACATCAGGATTTGGAATTGCAGTCGATGGCACAATTTGCATATTCTTAACTTTCATATTCTACAAGAGATAGTTAAAATAAACATTAAATAATAAATACATATGATTTTTTTTTTTCATTTCAGAAAACACAGTGAAATTTAAACAAGTATGTTGTATAAATGGTGGCGTGGACAATTTGTTTTGTGTAAATATGTACATACTTTACTTGAGAAAAAAGATTCGAAGTAAAAGAAAATTTCCAAAGAAATTCTAAACAAAATTATGAAACAGTAATCACCAAAATCCATGCTGAATTCTTTTAAAAAAATTGTCGCTTGGCTACATGAGAACATACATATATCTGAACCTGGTATTCATGCTACTATGTATTGAAACTCAAAATGAAACATATTACGTAATGACTAAGATTTATTTTAATTCATTTTTTTTCTTGGATATGATATAAAAGATCACTGAAAACTTTCATTGTTGAAAATATTTCCACAAATTTTAATCACATTATTGTCATGTCAAACACCTTTGAAAAGATCTGCACAGTGACAGTTCATATCTATAAAACCTGTCTACAAGATCGCGTAGACAAAAATGGATAGACAAAATTCAGGGATTCAGCGAAATAGCACCTGAGTGCTTTTTAAAAAAATCTGATGTGGACAACACATAACTTCCTTAAACGTCTATTAAATCAAAAATATTTTCGGCACACTTCATCTAAATTTATTTTGATTGAAAGAGATAAAATATCAGTAATAGTAAGGTTTAGCTATTTCTAGCCAAATATTTCGATATTGCCAAGCTGAGTTCAATTTGAAAGATTTTCTTCTAACACTTTATTTGGCAATATTTCACCAAAAGCCAACAAGCTTGAGATAGTTTGCGAGATTTTGGGGATAGCCAAAGTAGTAATTGACCACAGACTTTCAATGAATTGAATGCATCCATACACCTTAATGTATTTAAAGTCATTTGGCTCACACTGTAAATAAATTCCCAGTCGATTGCAGTCAAAAAAGATATTGAAAACAGTTACGATAG
Source organism: Cheiracanthium punctorium (assembly GCA_038373885.1). Taxonomy (NCBI): domain Eukaryota; kingdom Metazoa; phylum Arthropoda; class Arachnida; order Araneae; family Cheiracanthiidae; genus Cheiracanthium; species Cheiracanthium punctorium. The sequence continues at coordinate 672,822 of JAWZYV010000554.1, forward strand.
TTCTAAATACAAAAGTTCAAAATTCTAAAGGGTTAAAGTTTTAGAGTTAAACAAAATACAAAATAATTTTTGGCACCAAATTGGGTGATATTTCGGCAAAATTCGCCTAGGTTGACAACATATGGCGAGATTCTAAGCATGGACCAAACAATGACAGATTATTGCCAAATTTGGCAATATTTTGCCAGAACTCGCTGAACGATGACAAATGGCAATATTTTGGGCATGGACCAAATGACTGACAATCACCAAATTTGGCGCCATTTCGGCAAAACTCGCCAAGGTCGACGACAGACAGCGAGATTTTGGGCATGTACCAAACAATGACTGTCTACAGTTGTATTATATTGAAGATGTCCATAGTCATTAAAGTATTGAAATTCTTTTCGGTGGTCCTGTAAATAAACTCTACAGTAGATTGGAACCAAAAATCAAGATGCACAACTAGATGTTACAACAATCTTATATATGAAATTTCAACATTCTACGACTAATAGTTTTTAAGATTTGAGAAATAGAAATCTTTTGAGTGTTCCTGTAGCAGAACTATACAAGATAAAGACACTTTTTTTAATGGAGAAATTCATTTTGTAACTCTTAACAGCATATATCACATCTGAGTCGTTTGAAATAGCCCAATACCGAAAATACGATTTAATGAATTTAGGCCAATAGAGCGTAATGTATTTTGAATCTTTTGGGCTCTTCTGTAGATAAACTATCCAGTCGAATGGAACCGAAAGGGGAGGTGCACAACTAGATGTTACAACAAACCAAAATATACAGTTTCAACATTCTACGCCTAATAGTTTTTGAGATATGTGAGTTTAATGAATTTCGGCCCATAGAGCGTAATATATTTCGAATATTTTGGGCGGTCCTGTAGATAAACTATCCAGTCGAATGGAACCGAAAAGGGAGGTGTACAACTAGATGTTACAAAAATCCAAAATATAAAGTTTCAACATTCTACGCCCAATAGTTTTTGAGATATGCAAGTTACATACATACGTACATACAGACGGCATGGAAAAAGTGGCCAAAATAGACTCGCCGCTGGTCAAAATGAGTTGCAGACGTGTTTATATGATCTTGCATGCTAGCTTAGGATGAGATGCATCGTAAAAATTATTAAAAGTAAATTTAGAGGTAGTCTTTTTTTTTTTTTTTTTTGTCGAAATTTGGCACCCAAATTTTTCGGGATTACATTACTTCCTTATACTCCATACAAGGAAGTAAAAAAAAAAAAAAAAAAAGAGCATCAAGTATACAAAACAACATAATAAAATTGAGAACTGCACTTAAAAAATTATTCCAGAAATTTTCAGCCATCCATTATGAATATTCCACTATCTCCTTCCCTGTCCAGTGTACGGAGTCATAAACCATCACCAAAGCAAACTTTGGATTAATTTAAGAAAAGTTCTCTCGAATTAAAATTAAAACCGAACCCCCGACCCCCTACAGCCCCTAGTAAAAAAATCCTAACACAATATCCTAAGAGTATCATTTATCTGCTCATGAAAATTGAAGAGTTCTATTATTTTGTCCTTGATTCCTATCATTGGAACTTGACCCAAAATCAGTCCATATGGTAAAAAAATATCAATCATCAGAATTTTTCTTAAATGTTAGTTAAAATAAACAATATGAAATAGTAGCAGGATTTGGTAATTTTTTGATAAATATAAAAGATATTGTCGTACAGAGTTGAGTTTTGGGGACTTATTTTTGGTGTAAAACTTAGCAATAAATAGCCATTTATAACTATTGGTAAGTTTCGTGACTTTTGACATGATACTGCTGTTGCTAGTAACCCTTTATGAAAACACTTTTTTTGTGTAATTTTCTGAATGATATCATCAGAACTTGACCAAATACATATAGGACCACCACTTAAGTAACCCCTATCCAATAAAATAAGAATAAGCAAAATTTGTCTACAAGAAAAAAAATTATTGCTGAACATAAATTAAAAAAAAACTCGATGAAATAATAAGCTTCTCCTTTTTGAAGTCTGTTAAAAAAAAAAAAGCTTTATTTAAAAACTTAACTACATTAAAAACTATCAAAATTCATGATAGACTAGTTGAGTACTATTTTTCACACAAGAAGGATAGATAGTACCTTTAAAAGACATATGAAAAACACAATAACTGTTATGAGACATTTAAAAGAAATAAAATTTTCCTGAATTCAAAGACAATCACTAAAAATCCAATGTATGATAATGCTTTTAAGCTGGCACATTTGGATTGAGAAAAGAGATAGGAAATATGTGTTAATGTGTCGCTGCTTCAGAAGATATTACATTATCTGTAGTGTGTAGTCTTGTTTAAAAAGGCAGCAAGATTACGATGCAGTGGAAAGAGCTGCTATTTATTATTTTATTTCAAGCAATAATGTTGTGAGCTTAAAACAGTTATAATTTGCATTTTGTAGAAAATAAATTGCTTCAAATAGATCATGTTTTATTAAATGTTCAATTTCTATGAAGGAACATGAAAATATAATAATAATAATTTTTTGCCAAATCAAGCACTTTACTGACAAAAACTGCAAACCTTTGCAACCATTTGAGTAATCATCACAGATTTTTTCCCCCCTCTCAAAATCTAGTCAAGGACATTCTTTGCTTATTGTTTCAATTACAAGCCCAATTTTCACAAATCTCAAAATTCATTCAAAATTAAAACATAAATAAAATAAAATAAAAATAAGTGACCAAAACATACTAAATGTTAGAAAAATGGTTTGAGATGTTTTCACTTAGTGGGCAACAAATAAAGCATCAGAGATATGAATTAAAAAAATTCTAATGATTTTATAAGATTTGATATTTGAAATGAATAGATTTGAAAGGCAAAATTTTCAAATTTGAAGCACTATAACAAAACTTATTTTAGGGGCATTCCATGTTAAATCAACAAATGGATGATGCAGCACCATTTTTCATTTTCATGAGATTTTGTAATATGTACATTAGGGTGTCCCTTATTTTCTAACTTTTAAATTTTGAAATGCCCACCCCCTAGTTTGGTTCCATTTGCTTCAAGATTAACCCATACAAATTTTTGGGTTGATAAAAAAAATGATATTTGGTGAAATGATAGGTGGTCATTCACCTTAAACTAGAAGCATCTAATTTTAAAAAAATCGATCAGATTTCGCGATTTTATGAAAATCGTTTAAAACTGAGTGAATCTTTGTTCCCGCATTACGTAATAACGACTAAAGCGAATGATATGAAATTTGGTCACACGATAGATGGTTGCTCAACATAAACTATAGGAGTCCAAATTTTAAACATTTTTGTTAGATTTTGAGATTTTGTGAAAATTCTCTCAAAATAGTTTATATTTCTTCAAACATCACGTAATAACGACTAATACGAATGATACGAAATTTATTGATATGATAGGTAGTTGCTAATCTTAATTTATAGGCGTTGAGAATTTTTAAAATATTTTGATTACATTTTGAGATTTTTCGAAAATCGTTTTAAAATGCTGAAATTTTTTTCCAGCATCACGAAATAAAGACTGCAGGGAATGAAACGAATTTGGGTGACATGATAGGTTGTCACTCAACTTAAATTCTGGGCTTCGAATTTTTCAAAAATGTTGATTAAATTTTGAGATTTTGCAAAAATTATTTCAATATGCGTAAAATTCGTTCGCGCATCACATAATTACGACTAAAGCGAATGAAATGATATTACTTAGTTACTCTCTAACCTGTAATATTTTAGCAATACATAAAAATTATAACTTCGCTTTCTTTACTTTGGCAACATTCTACATCCATTCTGTGTACTCCTACAATGCTGACGAAAGTTCTTGCTTTTTGAAATTTGCATTCACTAACCCGTCGAGGACGGGTACTTCAGCTAGTTAATAATATTAAAAAAGGGAAAGAACATATGGAACGGCATCAATGAGACAAAAATTAAAGAAATATCAGTAATTTTGGAAAAAGAATTAAGCAAACAAATACTGAGATGGCATTAAAGAACTTACTGAACTATACATAATGCTTTTTGGAGGAAATCCTGAAAATAAATTAAAAATTGATATTAAAGAGTGATGCATCAAGCTTGATGGCAACAGGAATTCTTTAAAAAATGGCTTTGTTCAGATTGCAGCTTACTAGAAGGCTCGTGAATGTCTTATACGTGGAATAGACATATTCCTTCTGTTTACAAAGTAACTGCATTATTACTTAGGGTTGCTATATTTATATTTACACTTTGTAGTTTTGTTACTACCGTATTTTCCAGTAAACATTAGATGATTTTGTATCTACTAAAACCAAAACTTTTTAAAATCACTTTTACTTAAACACCTCTTTGAATAAGACTGCCCTTCAACCTGGTAAAATCTATCATATTTAAAAATCAAATGGAAAATTATTGTGTTGAAAGTAGTTAATGAGAGTGCTGAAAGCAGTGTTAAATGAATGCAGCACTTTAATGGCTTAAACTATTAATGAAGAACAAAAATAATTTGTTCCTCATTGTGTGCAAGATCAACGCAACTTATGTTGAGATTGCAAAATATTCACGTTACGAAGAAAATACACTAATTTTAAGTTTTGCAGCAAGAAGCTATGAAATTATTGATGTATATATGAGCTGTTCATTTATTGAGCATAATTTTTAATTAATAATACCGAGTATTTTATTTGTTGCAAATATATCATATCATCCATTGTGGCATTGAAAATTCTGCTTAGGTGAGCACAGGTTAATTTCATCCTATTGGACTGAAACATTTCATGTGAGTTAGCCTGATCAAAAGAAACAATTTTAGGGGACACCCTAATGTACATATCTCATGTATCACAATTTTTTTTTTGTTATGTTTCTTAAATAAAATTGCTTTTGAGGTATAACCATCAGTTAATTTCGTTGATGAGAAAAATTTCAAATTTAGACTCATTTTCTAAAAGCTGATGAATTTTTCTTTGAATTAGCAAGACGATCAGATTGGACTTATCGGAAAGTTAAAAGAATGAACTTTTAACTGTGCAGAGCAAAATAGATTTATGTCAAGCTTAGAGTTTTTTGAACATCAAATAGCTGTTTACAAATTAATGTTTTTTGTCATTTTAAAGCATTAAAGCACAATGGACTTTCAGTAACAAGCCTTTTTTTTTTTTTTTTGTACCGACATATCAATACTATATGCAGAAAAAAAATTAGCTGTTATTGGTAGTCCTTCATCCTAAAAAAAAATTGCTTAAAAAAAAAAAGTGCTCTTCAACTCCCTAGAAAAACCTAATGAGAACTGTAAGCTTTTTAGGTCAGATTACATCTTGTATTATTTCAATTAAATTTAATTCAATTGTAGTGGCTAGGTTCATGGCGTCATGGAAGAAATATTTTCACAACATGGGCGGAGTGACAAAAAATATGTCACAGATCACATGGTTTCTCCGTGTTTGGTGTATTTTCACGTCAACTACAAGCTAGGCGGTGTGTTGCGATGAGCACTGCAAATGCACAAAAACTTAAATTTTTCCTGAATCATGTGATTTTGACATGAAGGATGTATTTTCATGGAGTTAAATAAACTAGTCATTTCAGCTTCAAACACGTTGTTTGTTGTTAACAAACTACTTACTTGATTCTAACATTTAATCAACAAACTATACCATCACTTATTCTCAAGGTGAAATTTCTTTCACAGAATCTTTCTTTCAGGAATCACAATTTTTCCTTCAAAGCCGGATATAACGTCAATATAACGTCCTTTTCCACTTGCAGAGCCTAATTTTGTCACACAAATGATAAAATTGTTTGACTCGGAGAAATAAAATGGAGCTGAAAATGCCAAAAATTCTCTTAAAAATGAGGAAACCGGTGGTTTTAATGTTTTTAAAGTAGCACAGATTATTTTTTTTTATATTTCTATACATAATTATGAAAAATAGTAGGATTATTGAGGATATCCGCAAGTTGTGTCCAATAAAATAAAGTATGTTATTTCCTCCCGGTTGAAAATTTGTCAAATAATAGTTGACATAATTCTTGCCATAATAAAAAAATTCAGCTGGCTGTATGCCATGGGAAAACCCGTCAGCTGGTGCATTGAATAGGCAAGCAGCGGCCACACTACCTTTATGCGCCACACTTTCACTGTGCGGCCTGACGGGTTTTCCACCGGCATACAGCCAGCTGACTTGTTTTTTTTTTATTTAAAGTAGAATGTAAACTAACATCTGTCAAATTTTCAACCGGGAGGAAATCATTGAAAAAAAAATTTTTTTTTTTTTTTTTTTACATGTTCGTATGAGCAGCTGACGTATAATCCACCGCCGCTTGGCCAGCTGACGGGTTTTTTTCAAACAAGTACTATGCCAACTATTATTTCAGGAATTTTCAACCAGGAGGAAATGACTGAATTTTTTTTTTTTTTTTTTTTTTACGTGTCTGGAAGGCGGCCGCCGCCCTGACGATCACCTTGCTTCAACACATAACTGTCTTAATCATCTGAGAAATTATGGGCTGAGACGATTTTGGTCGCAAAAATCTGTCGCTGGCTCCCGGAAAAAAATAGTACAAGAGAAAGCTAATGCCATAAAAGTGAAATTAATCGGATTAATAGTTTTTGAGTTATTTTATATTTTGTGCAATTTTCAGCCATTTTTCCTTATCGGAGGCATCCCGTGAGTGAAGGGGGGAAAACGTTAATTTCTCTCGGGTTCTTCATTCTCAAGGTAATTCTGGCGCACACTACATAGCAACAGGGTGTACGGTCACTGGCGAAATTTCTGATATCAGGCAGGATGTAACTTTTATAATGCATTGGGAACCTGGGGGTATATATTTGAGTATTTAAAATGCAGTTATTTTCTTTAGTTCTCTTTGCAAAAAACAAACCAAATTTGGCACACTGACTATATAGGACAAGAGAAAGCTAATTCCGTAAAAATGAAATGAATCGGATTAATAGTTTTTGAGTTATTTTATGTTTTGTAAGGTTTTTGGCCATTTTTCTCGCATTTTATGTCATCACGAGCTAAATTTTCATCCGAACACTATATTTTTTATATCATCGGAAACTACAGAGTAATCTTTTTCAAATAAAATTTGTTACAAAATTATACTTACATTTTCTGCTTTTTGGGAATTTTTTAAAGGAAATCCTGTTTTGAAGAAAATATACTACTTTTAAAAATATGCTGTTTTTAAACTGTTGCATCAAAAAACCTAATGGGCAAAAATTTTCCATCTTTTTACAGCTGATTAAACATTTATTTCTCCCTCTTTTAAATTTTGAATCATGCAGAAATGTTTATTAGATTTTTTTATATGATTTTTTTTTTCTGAAAAGATCACAGGTTAAAATTCTCTCTGGACTGCAAGTTTCGAAAATGAATGTAGCTATCATTCCTCCACTGGTTTTCAAAGTCGCTACGGAAAGCTTGGTGAAAGAAAGAGATGGGACGGTGATCATGCTACTGTAATCCACTACGCCCCTTCGCGCCACCACTATGCGAAATTCAGGCAGACTGGTTATTATATTGATGATTGGAAACTGTTTATTTTTTCCCCGTTGGCGCATATGTATTAGTGATAAAAGACTACATGTTAGAACTCAGATAGGTAGAATAGGCGAAGCCTAGCCACGGTTACTCGGATCGTTGGCACGGTTGTCTCGGTAACTCGGATCGTTGGCAAGCCCCGTGTTCATTTTTTTTTTCTCTTTGCAGCGGGAAATCCCATGTCTTTTTTTATCACTGCAGCGGGAGGATTCTCATTCCAGCCTACCCACGTCCAATTTCTCGTAACCTCTGTACGCCAACAGATGCCATGTTCATTTCTTTTTCGTTGCAGTGGGAAGTCTCATGTCCTTTTTTTTTTATTGCTGCAGCGGGAGAAGTCATATTCTTTCCCTTTACAATTTCATACCGACGACTGGGCTCTATTTGTTTTTAGTAGTTGCATAGGTATTAGCGATAAATGACTGTTAGAACACAGACAGGTAGAAGAGGAGAAGTCTAGCCACGTCCAATTCTCGGTAGCCTCTACGACATGAGGTGCTTTGTTCTTTTTTATTTTTTCCCTTATTTTGCAGCGGGAAGTGCCATGTCCTTTTTTTTTTTTTATCATTGCAGCGGGAGAATTCACATTCCAGCCTAGCCATGTCCAATTCCTGGTAACCTCTGTATTCTATTAGGTGCCATGTTCATTTTTTTGTTGTTGTTGTTGTTGCAGTGGGAAATTCCGAGTCCTTTTTTATCATTCCAGCGGGAGGATTCACATTCCTTCCCTTTACAATCTATATTTAAGGTAAATGGCATTTCTCTTTCATTGCACGGGCAACACCGGGCCACGCTGCTAGTATATATATACTATATATGTGTGTATATTTAATTCCCAAATCAAATTGCTAAACACTAAAATCGATTTAGATATCTTATTATTTAAAAGACACAAGTGATAAGAGCGCTAAGCCTCCCACGATTAATATACATGCACCGTCAATTACTTGGTCCCTCTTCCCAACTTATACATCAATCAAACCGCCTTTTCCTTTTCCAGCTGATAAGACTTAAATTTCTAGTAAAAAAACTAAGTTCTTGCACATTTACAAGGATCACCGAACACACATTTGCATTTCCCAGCTTGCCCTTGCCATGAAAATACATCATTCACAGTGAAAGCACATGATTCGTGAAGTTTTTGTTTTCGCTCTGCCCATGCTGTGAAAATAATCCTTCCACGGCAACGTGAACCCAGCCACTACGCAATTCAATAATGTGTTTTATTTCATAATTACCATTGTCTACTTAACCTGTTTTCAACAGCAATCATGAGTGCTTTTTGTATTACTTCAAAAGTGGGCATCTCCTCTGTCTTTTGGAATAGCAAGATCATTTTTGTTTAGTTTTAAAGAACAGAATAAGAGCTTTAAACCATGCTATTTTTAGATTTTTATCAACTGCTCACATGACTTTTTCAAGTGGTGAAAAAGCACATTTTTCAATTGTTTGAATGTTTAAGCAATTTTTTTCAGGATACAGGACCACCAGTAACAGTTAATTTTTTTTCTGCATATAGTATTGGTATGTAAGTGCAAAAGGAAAAAATTGTTTGTTACCTAAAGTCCTTAATTTTTTTTTATGCTTAAAATGACCCCCCCCCCCAAAAAAAAAAAAGCATTAGTTTGTGAATGACTATTTGATGTCTAAAAAGTATTTAAGATTAATGTAAATCTATTTTGCTATGCACTATTAAAAGTTTATTCTTTCAGCTTTCCAATACGCCCTATCTGATCTTCCTGCTACTTCGACAGCTTTAGAAAGATGAGTCTAAAATGGTGATTTTTACTCATCCACAGAGTAAATAAATGGCTATATCTCAAGAAAAATCTTCTCTAATAAATAAATAAAAACACTTTTGGGATACACAAGATAGGTACATAATACCCACACAATCTCATGACAATCAAAAATGGTGCAGCACAATTGTTGATTTTATATGGAATGACCCTTTAGTTATATATGATACAGTAAATGTGGATAATGTGGTTTTTACGCACAATTACCATAATCTTTTGATCAATGTGATTCAACGATTGAATTTTTTTTATCAAATTAGCTGGTTACTGTTAGTTTCGCAAAGGATCACCTATAGCACATTTTGGAAGGCATTCCCATATAGCAATGAATGGACCTACTGTTTCTTAAGGTCATTATAAGGGTACTAATAGCAATTTTTCAAATCCTTGATGTTCTTACAGGTTACCAAAGGACCATTGCAGCAGATTTTTGGGATGCAGATTGATGGGGGAAACTCTTGAAAATCCGACTAAAAATCATCAATAAATGTAACCTCATTGTAGGGGATAACTCTAAAAACATTCCAGTCATACCACACAAATTTAAAAGAAAAAGAAAATAGTTAATTTCATGAACATTAGTCCTTTATTACACTGTTCAACAGCATGAATGATAATGCCCAATTGAGGAGGGGGGGGGGGACATAGTTAAAAAATTGCTTGTGTTCATTTTGTTATTATTATTATTTAATTAATTAAATATTATTTTTTTTCAAATGGTAGGCATTTTCCGTATAAGAACTGGCCACTACTAAGGGGCAAAGTGTTGACCATCTTATTATTGGAGCACTTAGTAGATGAGTAATGCTAACCCCTACAAAAGGGAGAATAATTTTAACAACCATGCCCAAGCCTGGGGTCAAACCCAGAGCCATGATTGTAAAGTGGCACTTTAACCAAATATAATCCCAATAATCGGATATCCAAAACTTCTTTGCCAGCCAGATAGAGATATCCAGCTTAGATATGCTTTTACATATGATACATGTTTATTCATTTTTTTATATAATGCCATTTCAGAACAAAAAATTAAAAACATTTCACACTTCTTCAAGACATTTTAAATATACTGAAATATAATTCACAAAAACTGCATCATTTTAAATATACATATATTTTAATGTTGTGTTGTTGTTGCGTCCATGGATAGACAATTGCACTATCCATGGAAATAGGTGCCACTGCCCCCGAGGGGGGTTGGATTTTTGCTTGTTGATCCCTAATTTTGAACCAATTCCAGATGAGGGATGAACTACCACCTAAACTCTGCACCCCAGAGGTATTTTTTGAACATGGAGGACATTGCAGCCATGATGGATTTTACATGCACCAGCTCATTATGCTGTATTAAAAATGTAATTTAAACATTAAAATTATTTATTTATTTGTTCAAAACTGATTGAAGTAAACAGTTAACCATGACTCATTTATTAATATACTTATCATTGTGCAGTATTTTCACAAAGAAATACATACATTTATTTAAATTTTTGAATAATATATTTACTAATAAACCCATGGATAAAGAGTTATTTTCTTAAAACATAGGTATAGTGTCTTTTTTCTGCTTTAATTATTTAATACTGTTTTACTATAAGTCACATTTAATTTATATTAAATTACTTTTATATTTCACATTTTTATAGGGATTTATGAGTAAAAAGAAGATTATACTTTTAAATATTTATTATGAAGTTAAAATAATTTCCATTGTAGTTTTATATAGATAAGAAGCACAATTATTTTAGATTATGTAAAAAATGCCTTAATTAATAATGATAAGTACATGTGTGTGTGTGTGTGGTTAAAAGATAGAAATAAAATAGGTTGTTTAATTTTTTAACTCCAGAAAAAGAAAATTAATATGAAGTCTTATTTTAACTAACAACTTCAAATAAGGTACAATTTTACAAGATGCGAACGTAAAATAACCCATCCCATCATTCAAGAGTTAAAAAATATATCCATCAGTTTTATAACTCACTTTTATCAAAGATGAAAAGAAAGTGTGTTAAAAACCCTTAATAGAATAATAAGAATATGTGTTAAAACCTCTTAATAAGTCCTACCACCCCAAGGCGTTCCCTCCCCCTTAAGTAGATGCCTCACATATACAGTAAAAGCTCGATTATCCATCATTCAAGTAACCAGAAAACTCAAGTAATGAAAATTTTCTTTCAACTTCCCTCCTCTTCTTTTGTGTCCTCTCGGAGGATTGGTTAGTATGGCGACCCCCACCCCTTCCAGCTGTCCAAACATAGAACAGTGGCAATGGGTGCAAATTTCCAACTAGCAGAGAATACCAATATTTCCATAAATCATGATAGTGTGTTTAAAAATAAGAAAGAAGAACAGACGAAATGCTCACAAAATACAAAAACACAACATTTTTACCGCTGTGTCTACAAGCACAGAAAGGACGACAAGGTGGACAAATGATGATCACACTGTTTATTACTATAGCAATATGTTTCCACTATTCTCGAAAAGTTCTTTTATATATATTTTTTAATTATTAACACAGAACTTGATATGTTTCATCTTTTACACACTAAAATAATTACAGAGCAGAAATGCTGATTGCAAATTATTTAAATGTAGTGATTCGTGACCTACTTTCCGGCTTGACATTCCAGTGATTCAACTATGTTATCTCTGAACAGAAACTCAAGAGGGAGGGGGAGACAGTAACACTCGATTTATTATTATTTTTTTTATCACTCTCTTAGTGTAAAGCTTTTAAGCTTTAAAAATCGGTAGGTGTTATTACTTTAATTTGTTATTATTCTTCCCAAGGATCCAAAGACATAGTATAATAAAAATCTTGTAACATCATTAAACTCTGCAATATAAACATGTATTAGCATAAATTCAATTAAAACTTTGTTAACAAAACTACATTTAAAAAAAAACTGAACAGTATGCACGTGCATAACCCCACCCCTCCCTCCCCTTCTGGTTTTGCCAGCATACGTTTCTATCTTTTTTTTTTTTTTTTTTTTTTTTTTTTACAAGCTCAACTATCCGGAATTTTCACTTATACGGCATTTGACGCTTCCCCTGCTTTCCGGATAGTCGAGCTTTTACTGTATAACAATGAAATTCTATGAATTTTTAAACACATAATTAAAAGCTTTTAAAGCAAGTAAAGCATTAACAACAAAAGAAAAAATACCTTTAGATGTCTTCTTCCATTAATATGCGTCTGATAGGTGTATTTGCTATTCATCGTTATGTGGCATACCTGTTAAAATACTTATTAGTGATATAATTAAAATAGAAATACAAATTCAAGAACTTTTAAAATGCATATGAAGAGAGAATAGTAATAATTCCAAAAAAAAATTTTGAAATGTGATACATTAATAACCATTGCATACTTGCCAACCTGGGAAAATAAACATCAGTAAAATCTTGTGCTCATTTCAGTAAATTTCCACCTCACATCAGTAAAACTAAGTTCATTTTTTGTTAATAACTAGTGCTCTTGTTACTACTTGTTAAACTAAGTTTATTTATTGTCAAAATGCTCTTTAATTTAATTTTTAACATCATTTTCATTCACAACTGAACCTGCTGTACTTAGTGAAGTTTTTTTTCCCTTCCTGACAGATTTCCGGAGGGGGGGGGGGTGTTAAAAATTTAAATTTAAAATAGGAATAACTTTTTATTATTACGAAATTGGAGCTTTAAATGAAAGAGTACTAAAGGAAGAATATTTACTTTCAAGGGGGATGGAAAAGGATTGAACTGAAAATCTGAACCTGCTCTATTCAATGCTGCTTTTTTTAAAAATTTATTTATTGGTTTCTTCGAAAGAGGCGAGGTAAAAAATTACATTTATAATCAAAATAGGAATCAATTTTAATTCTTACGGCATTGGACATTTAAATAAACGAGTGTTGAAGGGAAAGTTTATATTCTCTGGACGGATGGAAAAAGATTACACTGAAAAAAATTGAGAACTTCGAAAATTGCCAAACAATCCGTAAAATGACTCGTCATATCCGTACATCAGTAAATTAACACTAAAATCCGTATATTTTACGGATAATCCGTAAAAGTTGGCAGGTATGCCATTGAACATGATTTGAGAGAAAAAAGGATTCCCAAACTTGTACAAAACTGTACTAAAGGCAGGGTTCACACTACTAGGAAAAAAATCTGGAGTGACTCCACTCGACTTTTCGAACACTTATGATTAAGATCATTACCAAGCATTTAAATAAATTTTAATTGATGAGTAATTCAAACATATATACCAAATTGAAGCTCAATCGAATGCACCATTTAAACGGTAGCGCACTTTCAAGACTCTCCCCATATGCCATAATGTAAAAGAAATCTTCGTTGTAGCCCTGTAGAAACACTATAAGTCCTATACATATCAAAATCAATACCGGTCTTACGATGGTGGTTTATAACATATATAGCCAATTTGAGCTCAATCGAATGTACCGTTTAACCGCTAGTACACTTTGAAGAATTTCCCACATAGGCCATAATGTAAAAGAAATCTTTGTCGTAGCCCTGTAGAAAAACTATAAGTCCTATATACACCAAAATCAATACCGGTCTTGCGATGGTGGTTTATAAGATATGAACAAATTTGAGCTCAATCGAATGCTCCGTTCAGGAGCTATCATATTCACTCACCTACACACAACCCCACACACACACACACACACACACACATACATACATATATACATACATCTCGTAAAAACAGCATTAAATGAATTCAGACCTCAAAACGTGTCAATACACCAAAATCTCAAAGTCGAATCTTTTCGTGATTGCAATACTTTCCTTACATGGTACATGTTCGGAAAGTAATAAGTCGTTTTTAATATTAATATTCCACTCATTATTTAAACTACCTATCACTATATTCTGTTTTTGAAACTATTGTAAAAATATAATCAGAAATGACCTATGCTCCCAATTGGGAACACAATACAAATTGTACAGATTTTTTTCCCCCTCCCATTTAAATGTTTATCATCCTTTAAATGACGCATTAGAAGACAAATTTATCTTTCATTTCCCACTGTTTTGTGAGACTAAGTGCTGACATCTAGAGAATGCAATCCCGCACTGTTTTTTGGCTTGCGGGATTTCGGGATTGAGATTTATTGATCCCACGTAGAAAGATAGAGATTTATTGATCCCGCAGGATTGACATTTCATTTAACTAGGGCCTCATTTCAACAGAGAAAAGTAAAAAAAGTAAGATTTTAAGCACTATGAAGCTTAACTTTAATAATAATAATAACACTACTCAACAGCAATTTTGCCTCTGGGATGTGATATATCAATTAGTATGTATTTTGGTGTGTATAATCTGAATCTACCTTTCAAAATGTTCTAGCACATAAGATTTTTGAGTTTTTAAGGATTTTTATCTTTTTATTTTCATTATTTCACTACTTTCTTTTATTTTCAAGTTTAATTTTTAAATTTTTGTTTGGTACACGAGTGCTATTAAATCAACAGATCTTCACTTGATGGCAAATGTTACTCAGGGCGGAGTTATTCATTAGATGGACAGAAAATCCAGTAGTATAGAACCTGTTATCCAGAATGGTTGGGACTGAGTGTATTCTGGATAATTGAATTTTCTGGATAATTGGTTGGGGATTAACATGACATCTACTGATTTGATTGGTAGCATAAATGTTACTCTCTATTTTTGATTAGAATTAAACATTAGTTGTTAATATACTAGAAAAATAATATAAAAAAAATCTTTATGATCAAGATAAATTATAATCATTTAGAGAGGAAGTTGTAAATATATTATAGCATCTTGAAAACTTAGTCACGCACTAAAAAAATAAATAAAATACCTTACCAGATTGCTTACTGTATAAATTCTAGCTGTAGTACTCAAAATAAAAACGAAAACATAGGAAATATTTTTTTAAAAACTCATTTTTTGCTTTTCTTTTGGAAAAAATAGGAATTTAAGCAATTGAAAAATGATTCAGGATAACTGGTTTCCGGATAAGAGGTTCCATACTGTAATGTGTAATGAACATTATGACCTAGTGAGTGCTGACACGTATGGTGCAATTACTATCGTATATATCTCAGTCTAGGAATGTATGTAGTGTGTAAGAATGAGTGAGTTTTTTTTAATAAGTGACTGTTTCTAGTGAGATATATTTTTATTTTGATATTTATATGTTTAAAACTTAAATTTACTAAAAATGACATCTAGTAAACATCATTGTTGTCTTACTTTTGTTATGTCTGTGGAAAATTCACCCCAAAAGTTTAAAAAAAAACAATTACTAATTTTGTTAAGGAGACGTATAATTTAAATTTTGATTGTTTTGTTGGTGATCAAGATAAAATGTTGCACCTCATATTGCCTGCATAACATGTACTACTACTTTAACCAAATAATTGAAAGGAAAATGCCGAGCTATGCAATTCGTTGTTCCTATGGTGTGGTGTTAGCCCCAAGACCATTTTTCAGACTATTACTGTCTCACTAGTGTTGCAGGGCATTCTTTACCAAAACTAGACATAAAATAAAGTATCAAATGTATCTTCAATGCATCAGCCTATGGTTCTTCATGAAAGGTTGCCTGTTCCTGCCTGTAGCTTGTAAGGCATAGAATTAGAAGGCACTGATCAAGAACATGTTAAAAAGTACTCCCTATTAATCTCGCAATTCTTCGCCTCAGCTCTTTAATCAAAAGGAGCTGAACGATTTGATTCCCAATCTAAAACTTTCGAAACAGCAAGCTGAACTTTCGGAGCTGAGACTGCAACAGCGAAACCTTCTAGCTTCAGGTACAAAAATTTCCTGGTTTTGATCAAGATGTCTTTTATTAGCTCAATACTTCGATATGCAGAATTCCATGTGTGTATATAGAGATGTTAGTGATCTATTGATGCAGTTAGGTGTACAACATAACCCTCAGGAATAGCAATTATTTATTGACTCTAGTAAAACCAAACTGAAAGCAGTAATACTGCATAATGGCAATACTTTTCCATCCATGCCTTTGGCTCATGCAATAGACATGAAAGAAACTTATGAAACTACTAGCAGACCCGGCCACGCGTTGCTGTGGCTGAGTGATTTAAGCAGGATTTGAAAGACAAAATTTAGCACAAATTAACATAACATTTAATAACATTTATTTAATAAATACTTTAAATATTTTAATTTGATATATATACTCTAAATATCTTTAATCGTAATAAATCACAGTTGATGTTCAATGAAGCGCCAATCGATGTACAATATTTTTGGTCAATCGGTCCTTTGTTAATGCAAATAAACTTGATGGTCTTCCTACTCGTGAACACGCCACGTATAATTGCCCATGGGAGAAACATGGATTTTCAAAGTCTAAGCCGCAAATAGACATGTTTGGCCTGAGATTTATTTATAGTCATCGCGAAAGCTAAGCGAATAGGAAACTGTAATCTTTTAAATGGTATGGGAGAATTGGATATCATCGGAATACGTGGTAACAAAACAATTTCTCCTTTAAACTTTTCTGTCAAAATAGTTGCTTCAAGAACGTTTCCAGTGATTCTTTTGATCACCAAACGTGTACCGTTGCATAGTTTAGGAGGGTTTAAATTACGCAGTAGAATAATCGGTGATCGAATTTTCAATCGAAGATTGTGTGGTGGCATTCCTGATATGTCTAAAGAATTTAAAAATTCAATTGGGAAATTCACTGCCTCACGATTACTAAGCCAGTCATGATTTAAATAGTTATTTAGTATGTTTGGGAAGACACTCTCAATCAGTTCATTTTTAGTTTGAACAACAGTACAGAAATTATCTGGCAATCTAATATGTTGAGTATCTTGATGAAATTCTATTTCACCGTTTCCAAGAGCCAGTAATTGTTTAGAAAATTCTTGTGCTGTTGGATCATTTTGGAGTTGTACTTGCATGTTTTTTGTCAGTCTGAGTGTTTCAACTTTTCTCCATAAAATTGATTGTTTTAGACATGCATTAATTTCATCTGCAAAAGTAGAGCGAGGAATAACTGGCAACGTTTGCCGGAAATCACCAGATAGTAATAAAATTGTACCACCGAAATATCTGTCACTATTGTTTAAATCCTGCATAGTCCTATTTAATGCTTCGAGCGAATGCTTATGAGCCATAGTACACTCATCCCAAATTATGATCGAAGTCTTCCGTAACACTGCTGCCATTCCGCTTCTTTTTTTGATATTACACATTGCATTTGGATTGTTATGAATATCTAATGGTAGCTTGAAAGCAGAATGCGCTGTCCGCCCACCATCCAACAAAGTAGCAGCTATGCCTGATGATGCAGCTGCTAATGCAATTTTTTGTTGTGACCGTAGTTTCGCAAGGATGAAAGATAACAAATATGTTTTACCGGTACCACCTGGTGCATCTAAATAGAAAAAACCGCCTTGTTTGGCATCAATAGCCAACATAATTCGATTGCATATGTTCTTCTGCTCGCCAGTTAATAATGGTTCATTGTTAGTAACAAATGTATTTAAATCACGATTATTAAATTGTTCTTCTCGCTGTAAATCACTATTTACTAAGTCTGTAGCTGGGCGATTAGGAGATGGAATACCATAATGACTAAGTGGTGAATTTGAGATCATAATACATAAATCTTCAATCATTATTAAAGCTTCGTTATACATAGTTTGGAGAGTGGTTTATTTGTTTATGTCGGTAGAGTATATCTTCAGTCATGTAGTTCTTATGTTTTTCCCACAATGTAGATGACTGTGTTGGAAAACATGTCATCAAAATAATGGCAAAAAGTTGACAAATATTACTCGGCGAGGACGTTAAAGCAGCATCAG
Source organism: Cheiracanthium punctorium (assembly GCA_038373885.1). Classification (NCBI taxonomy): domain Eukaryota; kingdom Metazoa; phylum Arthropoda; class Arachnida; order Araneae; family Cheiracanthiidae; genus Cheiracanthium; species Cheiracanthium punctorium. The sequence continues at coordinate 691,004 of JAWZYV010000554.1, forward strand.
CAAGTGTCAGATCCCAATGGTTGTCATCTTCTAAAAGTTGCAACACGTGACATGCATCTTTATACGTACAGAACACTTGGTCATTAACTGTTCTTAAAAATTGAAAAGAGATTGGTCCAGAAACATTCACCAACAATAAACGTAGAAAAAGCATTCACGTTGTTTTGGATGTACAATATAAAGTCGTCCCAGTGTCTTAGCTTTAAATATGCCTGCAATATAAGGATGTGGTTCTCCCTTTTTACGTGGTTCCCATTTTTTAGCTGACGTGTTCCATGTAAAATAGCATGGAATATCAGTGTATAATACTGTTTTTGCGAATTGACCATACACATCAGTTTTTTGACAAAGAGTGAAAAATTCGGTTAGTGTCGTTTTTGGTGGTTCACATGCTCTTTGGAGAATATTTTCTTCAGTGAAATACACACGTTGTCCATTTTCAAGATGCACTGCAAGATGTTGTATAGCAGGTTCTCTGTGGTGTATGGGGAAGCTAAGTATGCGCCAGATAGCTTCACTGCTGCTAATGTATCTACCCATTTGGTAGCGTGCTATTTCATCATTTTCGTTTATATTTTGTACTCCAAATACGGCCAAATCACTGCCCTTATTAACGTACTTGCAAATATACTTGATGGATTTCACAGAACTGCAAAGCTCAACATTAATATGAGCCTTGTACGTTTTTGAGAGTAGTGGTGAGTATGGTACTACCCATTGATTGTCAATTTCTAATTGGTTAGAATTTGAAGTTCTCATTTTATATGTATGACCACCATTATCAGCGTTTCTGCGGCGATACAATGGATAACCATCAATATCAGTAATGGTATCATTTGTGAATTTCTTAGGAAAATGTTTCTTACATTTCCCATTTTCCATGCATGGTGATGTCATGTTAAACGCTCCACACGGTCCATGAATCATATGACTTGTAACAATATTAAATAATTCTTGATCAATTGAAGAATCTGGAATTTCGGCTGAAATAATTTGATCAATTTCCTCTGGACGAATTTTATCTTCAAGCCAAATTAAAATGTGAGCATGAGGTAAGCCTCATTTCTGTCACTCAATTGAATACACCCAACAACACGTTTTGCGAAAAACTGAATATTTTACTATAAAATCAATCAAAGATTTCAACTTCTGTTTAAACACTCGTGCAGTAATATCGTGACGATGTATTGATTGTTGACCTAGTAATAGTAAAGAATGGATTTCCTCCCAATTTGGATTACACGTAAATGTTATAAACAAATCTGGACGACCGTAATGACGTACATAAGTCATTGCATCCTGCATGTATTCTTGCATGTTTCGTGGGCTACCTATGTAGCTGGAAGGTAAAATAACAGCACTACCAATTTCATTGGTGTTTAAATTTCCATCGACGTTTCCAACAATAGCATCTCGTAAGTGAATGTAATCTTCTGATCGTAGTTTAGCTTGGTTGAACCGAATGAATCGCAAACGTTCGCTTTCAATCTTAGCAAACATTTCCACAACGTATTGATGATACAATTGACGATATCGAAGGATATAGTTGTCCTGATTGTGTCTAATCATTAATCGATACGCATAGTAGTTCATTGAACTAACCTTTTTATTTAATTCATTACAATTGACTGGATCAGACTGATTCATGAGCTCTTTCAATACGTGCATATCGAGTCTTCTTGCTACGGGCAGTAAGGTTAGATTTTTTGGGTCGCATATTACTAAAAGTAGTGCTTGGTATAGGCAAAATAAGACATGTATAGTGTGTAGTCTAAGAAACTGTATCACATTAAGGTGTGGAGCCATCTATGAGATGCAAAGGACAATGTTTTACAGTTCTCTGTAAAGAAATTCTCTTAAGGCGCCATCGGTTCCAGCCTTAATGGTCTCAAACGGAAATATTGGACCTACGATTGGAACCTACGATTAATAACAACAATCAACGTAATCAGAATATCAGTTGACCCGTTTTTGAGTTATTTCGGAACATACACACGAACACTGGATTTTTATATATTAAGATAAGATAAGATATATGAAAATATATAATACGCTCTTTTAGGTTTCTTCCTCTGTAAAATGATAATTTTTCTGTAAATAAAACATACGCAAATAATAAGATGTCGTTTAAAGCAAGAACTGCTAAACTGTTTTTTTTTTTTTTCAAAACAATAAAAAAGTTATCTCGGTTGCCAATTTCGGAAAAAATAAAATAAAACTCTTTTATCCCTTTAGAAGCAGACGATAAGCTATGAGTTGAGTATTTCAATATCGCAGATATTATTAATTTTCTTCGTAGTAATGTTCCAATATTTTTGGCCGTGTTCGTGTCTGCCGGTTTGGATAAACACTTTTTCTTGAATTTATGCAGTACACAAATACATATTAAACTACAGTTGTACATAAAGAAATTCTCTTAAGGCGCCATCTGTTCCAGACTTATGGAACCTACGATTAATAACAACAATCAACGTTGATGATCAGTTTTTTATTAATTATTAATTATTGAGACCATTAATTTGAATAATAACTATCCTATTATCTAAGTTGGACCAAATTACATATATATGCAAACTTTCATGAATATCAGTTGACCCGTTTTTGAGTTATTTCGGAACATACACACGGACACTGGATTTTTATATATTAAGATGACCAATATATAGTAAAGAAGTGGTTTATAAGGAAATCATAAGTGACTGGAAAGGAAAATGTGAAAAATACTCCACTGGTTGTGCTCTATAAAATTATTTTGCCTCCGTTAGATGCCAGTTGGGAATGTCAGGTGTTAAAGATCTGGATAAAAGAAGTCAGGTCTTCAATTATTTGAAAGAAACGTTTCCCAACCTGAGTGAAGCAAAGTTAAAAGAAGGTATATTTATTGGACCGCACATAAAAAAAATTGTTGAGCAATCCGTTTTTTGCTGTCAAACTGACAAATATCGAATTAGCGGATTGGTCCTCATTCAAAGCAAGTACGAAGGATGTTTGGGACAGGAAGAAAGATTATAACTATGTTGGCATTGTTACAGATCTGTCAGACAACTATAAGAACATGGAGTGTAGAGCATCACTTAAAATTCATTTTTTACATTCACACATCGATTTCTTCCCCGAGATTTTCATTAAGACATTCTTTCTATGAAACATCGTTATGAAGGTCACTAGAACCCTTCAGTGCTGAGACTAATGCTGGGGTCTTGTTAGGGAGAGTATAGTAACGAAAAACAAAGAAGGAGATCACTCTCACATTTTCCAAAGAAAGAAGATTTAAGTTCAAAATATATTTTTAAGTAATTTAGACCTTCTTTTTAGCATCATGCCTATATCTCTCTATTCTAAAAAAAAGTAAGGGCCGCTGTCGCCGCTGCTGTCAAAGCTTGTGTACCTATCTCCTCTTAAACCGTAGTGTTTGAGTTTCGACTAAGGTGCCCACAGATTCTAAAAATTCCGAGGAACCTGCTAAGCTGATTTAAATTTCGAAAATTGAATTATTTTAGAAGATATTAATAAAAAACTGAAAAAATAAACCAAACGGTTGCCAGATTTGACATAAAATCATTCATTCCTTTGCAACAAAGCGTTTCCAAGTATCTAGAATCGCGTGAAATTTACAAACATGAGTTAGAATGACACGCATTTTATGCCAAAATAAGAACTATACGAAATAAGTAACTCAAAATGTGTTACACAAAGTTGACAATTTTCAAATAGTAAGTTCGCTTAGACAACAGGAGTTTAGAATTAGCGATTATTCTTTTTTCCAAAACAGAATAACTAATATCTTGAAAATGAAAAATAAATAAAATGCAGATTATTTTAAAGCCGGTTCGGTCCAGCTGGATTATTTGCTACCAGTAGAATTATTTACCAGAACCATTATTTGCTACCAGTAGTATAGTACACTTTGGATATTTGCTAGCGCGACGAGATGGTATAATTCGTGGTGTTAAGTACGCCAATCTGCAAACGATTATGTAAATGAAAATATGGATAATGCTTTTCTGGTAACCTTAAATGAACAGTAAATATAGGTTGTGAGAATGTGTAAATCGCCAAATAATGAAAAGTCGCCATTGGTGGCAGGCTATTCTATCTGTTCCGTAGCTTTTATTAACTTTACATGTACGCAAGTCGCCAAATAATGAAAAATCGCCATGGGTGGCAAATTCACAAGGTGTCCAATAGGTTTTACATTATTAAAAATACAGCTGAAAATTGGCTGAGTTCTGTAAAACCCTGGATCCAACAAGGATACTAAGTTAAGGAAAATTACTAAAGTATTGAACAACACTTTTAACTCTTCTATTTCTCAGTCTTCAAATGCCCTATGCGTTTCTGGAGTGACAGTTGATACTAATGTTCAAGTGGCAAACGAACTTGCAAGACATTTTTCAAGTGTTAGTAAAATTGACTTTCATAGAGAGGACAAGAAAATAAAACACTCTGCCAGAAAACTACTCCAGGCTGCAAGGGGACGCAAACATGAGGACCAATTTATAAAGGAAATCACAATGGAAGAGCTTCTCGAGGCAATAAATACCATCAAAATCAATAAATCCTCAGGAAATGATCTTATATTTGGAGAAATGTTAAAACATCTGGGAGATAGGGCAAAACAATGCCTGCTGAGCATCCTCAACACATCGTGGAGGTCTGGGAAACTGCCAAAAGCATGGACATCATAGAATGGTCAAGTTTCTCATACAGGGTTCATACTCATTTTTCAAAATGAAATTCCCTCAGTTTTCCAGGTGATTTTTCAAGAATTTCCAGGTTATCGCAAAAAAATAAACATAAGATAAAGACTAAATACTTCTTTTTATTTATATGCCCCATTCTAAGGTAATGAAATTATGATAACACTATGGTAATCAAAATTATACTCCCCCTCAATTACTACATAAGCAATGGATTACATTTATATCAAACATGGTTTTAAATTCAATTTCACTTATAAAATATCAGAAATTATGCAACAGCTTTACAGAAGTAAAAAAGAATTTTTGGGACCAGTTCACTGATGGATAGTTTCAAGATATGTCTTTTATACTATTGCCAGTACACAAGGCTATTGGTAAAAATTGTCATATTCTTTAGAACTAAGTAAAATCCACCAATCTTATGCATAAACAATGAAATATTTAACATAGGAACACACATTCTACATTGTATTCTAGCAAATATCAGCAGAATTTGTATATACCTGATAAGAACATTACACAATCTAACTTTGCGCACAGTACACAACACAAAGAATAACCCCCTACCACTCAAATGAGAAAAGGGAGCAATCACAAATGCTCAGAACTGCAAAAGGCAAAATGAGAAGCAAGAGTGCTATTCGATTCGTCCTAAGCAGTCTTAAGTGATAGATATTTAATCTTGTAAAATCCATTTCCAATTGCATGAGTGCTTCATTAGTAAAGTAGTTGACCACTGAATAGGGTGAAAGCCATAAAAATAAAGAGAGGGGGGTAAATTTTCTTAAAATTCCAGGGTTGAAGCTGAATTTTCCAGGTTTTTAAAGCAAAATTACATTTTCCCATGAGATTTCCCTGAGTTTTAAGAGCTAATTTTCAATTCCCTGAGTTTTCCCTGTTTTCCAGGTTTCCCTGAGGGCATATGAACCCTGTCAGAGAGAAAGGCAATAAATTTTTACCAAACAGCTTACAGAAAATTACATTCAACTGAGGATCAATTATTCTACTTCTGTCAATCTAATCGATGGCTTTCAGGAACAATTGCCAAAACAGACTACTGCTGTTTTCTTGGACATGTCCTCTGCTTTTGACAGAGTGTGGCATCAGAAACTGATTACATTGATACATGACTGTAGTATCGGTGGTCGTGATCTGATCTGGATAAATGACTTCTTGAGAAAGAGAAAAATCAGAGTTCGATATAATTGCAGTTTGTCCACATGTATGAATCTCTTTGCTGGTGTTCCACAGGGTTCTGATCTGAATCCCCTGCTCTTTCTACTTCATGTAAACAGCATTCACCCTAACCTTGAAAGTAGTACTGAAGTAGTCTGTTACACTGATGATATTGCGATTTGGCACACGGATAGACATATCAATTATTCTGAAATGGCTCTACAGGAATCCCTCTATGGTATCATCAAAGGACGCAACACCTAAAGCTAAGGATTAATGCTGAAAAAAACACACTTTGTGTCTTCTCAACTGATAGAAAGCACAGAAGTTTAATCAATCCAAAATTATATATTGAGGGCCAACCTATTACAAAATCATCTAGCCCTAAATATCTAGGAATAACTTTAGATGCCGAATTGAGATTTACTGAGCATGTGAAGAAAAGCTCCGAAAGAACCCTAAAAAAACTGAAAATTATTAGAAGTCTTTGCGGCACTGATTGGGGAGCTTCTCCCGCAACACTAAAAACCACTTATACTTCACTCGTTAGGCCTATTATGAAGTATGCTTCGTCGATTTGGGCTCGTGCCTCTAATACAGCCCTAAATAAATTAGAAAGTGTGCAGGCGAGAGCTGCAAAGATCATAACCGGCGCAATGTGATCCACCAATAATGTCAATATAATCAGAGAGTGTGGTCTTGATAGCCTTCTAAAAAGAAGGAAAGTAAATGTGATAAAGTTCACTAACAAGGCGCACAGTCTAATATCATTAGCGAAAAGGGACTCAGGACAATTGAAAAGTTTCCAAAAGAAGACTTTGTACATGTTTACACTGATGGTTCCTCAGATGAAACTACCACAAATGGTGGGTCCGGAATGCGTCTAAATACTTTAAGCGATACACCTCACCAAGGCAAAATCGCCCTACAAGCAATTTTAAATGGTGACTCTTCCGTAACCCAAGAGATCTATTCAAATCTTCATGATAGTCAAGTCTTAAACAAAACCTGTACTCTTCAGTGGATGCCCGCACATGTTAATATTGCAGGCAATGAAAATGCAGATAAATTAGCAAAAGAAGCCAGAAATCTAAACCTCGATAATAATAACATTACTTTCCATAATGTCAATGCAATAGCTAAGTTTAAATTAAGAGAAAAATCATTTCCAACGAAACACCAGCTCTCTAATATTAATGCTGATAGATTAACCATAAAAACCATTGTCAGGCTTCGAACAAATCATCATATAGGCATGAAGATTGATGGGGAAGGCAGGACGGTCTACAGAAGTTGTGATAACTGTCCAGATACGCAGCTGACACCGAGCCATGTTTTTGACTGGCCAGATATCAGTCCTGACCTAAGAAAAATTAGAGTTCTGCCATCTTTCTCAAAGTTGCTATCAGCCTTTCTACTGATGAACTGGACAGCATGCCAGTATTAGTTTTATTTTAAGTGCCTCTTACATGTAAGTGTACGGCAAAAGTGATGACATGGTTTTTACTGGTTACGGGTTTTTTAACAGGCTTCAAAAAGAATGCGGTTATCAACCAGGGTTATAAAAAAACTGGGTTTTTTGTAAAAAGCTCAAGCCAGGCAGGTTTTATTAAAAAAAACCGTGGTTTAAGGGTGAAAAAAACCAGGGTTTTATTGTGCAAAATGGGCAAAATTTCTGTTCTTGAACTTGAAAATTAGCATACATAGAAATTAAAACTTCAAACCATACAGAAACATAAAATTAGGGTTTAACTCACAAAGGGAACTTGGCACTGCCCTCCAAAAAATAAAGAAATAAAAATAAATGAATGAATAAATTTGCTTCTAAAAACTTTCACTGTGTATTCTTTTCAAGAAATAATTATTAGCTAAGTAAATCATAAGTAACAGAAACTTAAGTAACGTTCTATTAAAATACAGGGTGGCCATAATTAAATTGCAAGTGTTCAAGGGGTGCTGGAGAGAAAACAATCAGGAATATTCCAGTTAAACTTGGTATCTACACGTTTCAGAGCATGCGCAAGTCAAATATGCAATTAAAAAAATTGCCATTTTCACCCGATAGATGGCGCTATATCGTGTTTCAATGCTTATGGACGTCATATATGCAAAGTTTAAGCCGATCGAACAGTGTAAAAACAAGACCACATTGAGTAATGGTCAATCATGACTCTGAATAAGAAGGAACGTGCATTGTTAGTGAAGATTTTCCATCAGAATGGTAGCAATTATTCAGCTACTCTGGAAGAATACCGGCATATGAAACGATTAAGAAGAGATCCAATGAGTGTCAATGAGAATAAATAATGTTTTAATTGTTTTCCAAAGCGTCTTTATGAATTGTTTAATTTGTGATCTTAATTTACGTTAATTTTTGATTGCATGTTACTGTAAAAATTTAATTACTGAAGCGAATTGTATGGAATTTTGATAAACTGTAAATGATGTTTTATATTGTTTATATGCCTCTTAGAATGTCACTATGCTCTGTCTATCGGTTTTGGAAGTTGTATATACCACCAGTGAGCTTTGAAATACGGTACAGCGCCATCTATCTGGTGAAAATGACAATTTTTTTTTTTTTTTTTTTTTTTTTTTTTTGCATATTTGACTTGCGCATGTTCTGAAACGTGTAGATACCAAATTTCACTGGAATATTCTCAGTAGTTTTCTTTCCAGCCCCCCTTGAATACTTGCAGTTTAATTATGGCCACCCCGTATATCCACAAATAACAATAACCTTAATTTTGAGCTGTGCAAATTTCAGAAACTATTTAGTTACTTACTAAACTGAAGTGAGAAATTTGGCTTTTACTTGAATATTTTTTTGAATGGGTGTCGTAAAACAAAGCATATGGATAATTTTTATTGTCTTAGACAAAGGTTTATCATCTTATTTTGTAATTTAAGAAATTATATTTATGTAATTTTTTATTTATAAATTTATTGTAAAAAGTAATAAAGAAATTCCAGTGATTATGATAGAAAATGTTAGCAATAACTCAATATAGAATTTCTCAAATTATTTTATTTTCTTTTTTTCTAAAACAATTTAAAAAATGAATGGCAAAAACCTACCTGCACATTTCTTTTTAATATTTAGATAGTTAATGAATAACACAGAGTTAAGTTATAATTCCTTTCATTCCATAATGTGTGTACTTCTTTATTTTATGGTATTGACTTATTAATCCGGTGATATAATCTAATTGCAATAGTTAGTGCAACCAGACCTGCTTTTATTATGCACCTAAGAAATTATTATCACATATTTGAATGGTTGTTGTATTTCTAAATATTCTAAGGAAGAAATATTAGATATTAGGTTTGCATGAACATCTTTCCCTTTCAATAAAAATTCATTCTGTAGGCATAAAGCATTTGTATAGCTTTATATCCTTACGGTTACATATTATCCTTAAACACCTACTATTATTAGGGCCCTACAAAATATGCGAAATTTTTTTTGAAATTATGTGGCATCGATGCAGTGGTTTTCTGAAATTATGCGGGATTTATAGAAATGTATTGAAGTAATGTGTATGAGAAGGGAAATAACTAGGTTAAAAAGAAAAGCAATATTTTAATTTACATTAAAAAACAAATAAGTGTGAGTCTCGCTTTTTCTCTAAAGTTTATTAAAATAAAGAGATGTATAGCCCTACAACTGATGATTCCCTCTGCCCTTATTTTGTAAATATTTGGCCATAACATGAAGCTGCTCTTTCACAGTCTACAGCAGGTAGGAAACCTTTGAAAAGTAGCAGGACAAACTTTAGGATGTTAACGAAGTCGGAGGCCGTGTAATAGGGATTTATAAGTGATTTTGATTGACATATGGGGTTTTGATATATTCTGCGGGCCGGAGGTTGTCCGTATATGGCCTACAGAATTAGGTAAAACAGAGAGTACTCACTTTGTTTTGTGTGTTAGTTTCGGAAACCTCTGTGAAACAACCTCTGAATTCAAAAATCTTACTAACTTTTCAACGGACATGCCCTTGGAATACAGTTCAAGACTTTTTCATCATCAACATATATATTGGACAATTGGTCTGGGTCAAACACTTGAGCCGCTTTCATAAATTTCAAACCAGGTTATGAAAACTTAGGTTCTGGCTTTTTGGAGATGTCTATGTCTGGACAATAATAAACATTTAAGAGGTTTTGAAAGAAAATATGATGCGAAAAATTTAAGAAATAAAAATTTTTCCGAAAAATGTGGTGTTGTGCAAAAAATTGTAGTTTATGCAGAGAATTGCAAATTATGCAAAATTACACATTTTCTGCATTTTTTATAGGGCCCTAACTATTATATAGAATACTGTTTGTTTGGTCATAGAAAATTCTATGACACAAATTTCAACTAAAAAGTACTAAAAGTAACTTTTAAGCAGAATTACAACTGGTAGAAAACAAAGATTTTTATTTTTCATAAAAGCAACAGAATGGAATTAGGATTTATAGTTTCATTAGTGATAAAAATAAACTTGAATTAAAATAGAACTTTAAAATTTTGTAAGAAATTAAATGCTTCTACAATAAATTAAATTATTATTCAAATATTTCTCTTAAAATGATGCAAATCAAAGTTTTATCTTAAAAAAACCCATTTTATCCAAAAAACCCATGGGTTTTTTAAGGTAAAAAACCCACCCCGGTGGGGAAAATGGGGAGCTACCCGGGCAGCAAATCTGACAACTCTGTTATCAACTTGTCAAAAAAAAAAAATTTATATGCAATTTTTATATATTTACTTACTTTTTTCAATTTCAGGTTCCAAGAAAAATGTACTAATCAGTTTTTACATGTTTTTGATACAAAAAACATTCTGGGTTGTAGAACATAATCATGTGATTAATTAATGTTTGAAAAGCAACTCCTAATACTACAGAACTGTCATTACTCTTGTGGAAGTTGAACACAATATACCAGGACACAAGGATAACAAAGAGTGCCCAAACTCAAAAAAGTGCACTGTAACGTCGAAAAATGACCCAACCTTAAGATAAATCAACTTGGTAAAATTAAGCATAAATAAAATTGTTGTTGAATGCATCGATCATAAGGAGAAGACAAAGAGAAAATTAAAAATATGGGTGACTCTTTCAGAAGCGGACTTGATGCTTTCAAGAAAATTCCTATGAGAAAAGTTGGAGTTTTTCTCACGCTTCCTTTTCTACTGATTGTAGTTTTTTGCAGAGGGTGGTGACAGTGAGTAAGAGGATGGGGGGGGGGAGACTCGCTAATTGTGAGGACTGACTATATATCATGTCAGATTTGAAAGGATATCGCCTAACAGGAAGTTCACGGAATACTGGACACTGAACAGTGGGCAAGTGGACACTACACTGTATTTATAGGTGCAATAAAAAAAAAAAGACCAAAGAAAATGAATAATGTTACAAAAGCATAGTCCGGGCCAACCAAATATCCTGATAATATAGCAAGTCATATATACTAAAATAATAATCTTATATAATAAAATCCGAGAGTAAACAAAGTTTGTAGATGGCTGATTATGCATATGGGTAGGTTTGTAACCCCGATCTTCTTATCTGTGTGTCTTTTGATCGCATAAAGCCTAGACAGTTGGTCGCAAATCGACGTAATTTTGTAGACAGCTTCACTAGGATATGTCCTAACATACCTCAGAGAGATTTTTTCGAAATTCGAACCAGAAAATGTTTTATTTTATGTTTTATGTGATTTTTGGCATTTTTTTCACTTAATACGTAATAACGTTGGTAATTACACTTGCAGGAAAACGATATTTGCATCATCGAATAGAGGAGAAAATTTTCTTTTAAAAACTGTATGTTCGGACTGTGTAACATAATTTGGGGAATTTTCCAAATAAACTTAAATTTGACGCTGACTTTCGTGAAATGTTTTTAAAACTGTTGCATCTTGAATTCTATCCGTCATAACTTTTTGACATTTTGTCAAATGACGGAGCATACATTTCGCCCTCTTTTAAAAGAAAAACCAGAGGAAAATATAAATTAGGAGATTTTTTTAAATTAAGAATTTTTAAATAAAGAAGGATTTTGAATTCAATAGCAGCTGCTTAAAAATTTCGGTATGATATCTGGCAGTTTGGTTGTCTTGGAAACAGTAACAATGAATAAAATTGCCAGTTGAAAAAAATAAATAAAATTACTTTAAAATATCTGAGTTTTCGCATGTGAAATCTGTGTCATATTCATGTAACGAGTTTAAAGCTCCTTTCTAAACTCAATCAGAATAACAGATTCACGAGCAAAACATACGCCACGCACGAAATAATTCCATATTTTATATTACGTTGACAGCAAAAGAATTGAATGCTGTTTTTTCAACAAAATTATCCAGCATTATTTTCGATCAAATTTTTAAACAGGACACGTTTCCGAATCACAAATATTTTGCTGTGTTAAAGAGGCCTGATTATGACCAACAGGGGACCCTGGGTATTCATGAATTTGGGGGCCCCCATATATGAAATTTGTTTTATTTTTCATAAAATTTTGTTACAAAAAAGAATATTTCAGAACAACATTTAAAATTGGGGACTATTTTGAGCCAGGTGCCTTGGCAAAGTCCCGATTTGCCCATGCGATAATATGGCCCTTGTACTAAATATGCCAATCTGACAAGAATTATACATATAAATGTATGGAGAGATGTTTTAGTGGCAACCATAAAGTGAAATGATTATCGTTTATGCTAATGCATAAATTGCAAAAGTCACCAAAGAATAAAAGTCTACATTTGTGGCAAATATCTAAACTTTCTTTAAATTAAGCATTAACTATTGAAAAATGAAAATATATTGTATTGGTATCAGTAAAAGATAGTACAGTGGAACCCCGATCCATCGTTCTTGCATTCATCGTTTTCGCATGTTGATCGTTTTATTTCTATGGTCCCTTCACAAACTGTATTCAAATAACGTTAACAAAACCAGCATGTATCGTTCGTCAAAAATTCGCTTTCCCGCATTCAGTATTGTAAAATGTTCCTTCTAACCGAAATGAAATTGAAGATCAAGTGGATTAATATGGCTTACAAATCTAATTACTTCCTAGTATGATATCTTGGGCAAAAGGTGAAGAGTTCTCATCTCTGGGCAAAAGGTGAAGAGTTCTGTCTTGGGCAAAGGTGAAGAGTGACAGGTGAAGAGTTCTCACATCTAGCAGGGAAGAGTATGGTGTGAAAGGTAGTGATTATATATTTCCATTGACTTAGGAGTAGCAACGTGCGGTATCCTAAGAATGGAAGAAATGTGAGACAAAAAAATGAAAATAATCGCAAAGAAGCTGAGAATAATATTCATGCCGATGAGACTGAGTCAACACTAGTGCCTAGTTTATCCTATGCAATAACCGTATTTGAAAATGTATGACTTTTATATACAAACATGAATACACATAAAAAAATATATATTGTAAATCTTGAAAATTTTGTTTAATTAAAAGATTAATGAAAAACCCAGTGTAAAATTACCGATTTTTTAAAAATAAGTATCACTTAATTTCTACGCAACTTCAATTCGTTTCTTTTACAGTTTGGTAATAAATTTAGTATTTTTAGTATACTTTATACATTGTGTGTATTCATAAATACTGTTTTCTTCGTATTTTGATTTTAACCCGCATTCGTCGTTTTCCCGCATGCATCATTTTTTACTACGCATCCCTTGAAAAACGATAGATCGAGGTTCTACTGTATAAGTAATAGTTAGTAGACATGCTAGGGCAATATTGATCAAAGCACAATATACCTCATTAATAAATATTTCGTGAAACTGAGTGTTCTATTCATATTTAAACAGCCGTCTTACATCAGGCAGTGCTGTGCCAATCTGACAAGAATTATGCTTAAAAATAGATGGAGAGATGTTTTAATGGCAACTATTATAAAAAATGTTTATCATTTACGCTAATGCATAAACTGCAAAGAATCATCAAAGAGTAGAAAAGCAACCATTAGTTTCAATATCTAAGCAATTTAAATTCAGCATTATAGTGAGAGAAACGAAGATGGTTAATATTAATTTAAGTAATAGACAGTATAAGTAATAGGTAGTATTAGTAGTTTGTTAGGTTAATACGGAATAAAGCACAGTATACCATGCTAATAAATATTTAGTGAAATTAAAAGTGTTTGATTGGTCATTTTTCAACGGTCATCTTACAATTTAATAAACTATAAGCCTACATTACATAAATATATACCGCAATAGTTCCAACAGAAGGGAAGATTTTTTTTTTTTTTTTAAGATTTTGTTACGATCATATTTTAGGAAAGTATTCCTTTCCTACCATGTGAAGCACGCAGCTAGTACCTAATAAAAATCCTAATAATACTATAAATGTCACTTTTTGTATGTATGTTTGTTACTTTTTCATACTGAAACGATTTGGATGAAATTTGGAATAAAGACAGTTAAAGTCCTGGATTAACAAACAGGCTACTTTTTATTGAGCAAAAAAAGAAACACTGTTCCTATAATATACAAAAAAAGCTATCTTTTATGAAAAAAGAGAATATAATTGAGTTTTTATTTTACAGAACAGTCGACAGATGGCGCAAACTTATAGAATACGCAGTTTTTAATAAATAAAATCACCTGAATAAGTTTTTCTTTCTTACGTGGATTTATAAGCGGACTTCAGGCCAAGCACACAAATCTGAAATACATGTTACACAAACAAACAAAGAAAAAATAAGTTTTTGAAATTTTCATTCAGTTCGAATTATGCATTTTTCTGTGCGTCTTTTCCCCCTTCTATTTCTAATGTATTACATCCAGAAAAAGGATGTTAGAAATATCAATTTTAATTTTGTTTAATCACACTCATGAATAATGATACACTTTCCAGCTTAATGGAATAAGGAAAGAAAATACGGAAGAAGCATGGATTATGAGATGCTTTTAATATATAGCACTTTAGTGCGTATTTAAAATCTGAAAGTGTTTCATATTTTCTAACTTTTTTTATTTCCTTTCTGTTTTTTGATAAACAACCGATATATCTAAAAGCTCTACAGAATTAACATAGGACGAAAATAATTTGTACCTTTTTGTAGGTTTTTATCATTAAAGCATCTTATTTTTGTAACCAAGGGCATCCGACACGGTAAGCAAGGTAATCATTGTATCGGGGGTGCTGGATTCTAAGGGGCGTCATGTCGAACTCAAAAACTAAGTAGAGCATAAAAGGAGGCGTCTTTTTTACGTTAGCAGGAGGCACCACTTACCGTAGGCCGCCCCTGTTTGTAACCATCTTGATTTGAAATTCCATTCAGAATCTGAGATATTTCAGTGCCAAGGAAGCCGGTGAGAAACACAAGATTTATTAAGATGGTGAACCAACTGGTCGCCGGAGGTGCCTAGTAAAGAATAAAAGTAAAGTAAGAACGGTAATAATATACATTACCTCACAGTTGTAGTAACCATGAATAAAATCTGTCCCCTCTTCTTCCTTCACTTTTGTATTTCTATCTACTGGGGATGGAGAGCAAGAAAAATCAGGACTGCTTATGTAGTCAAGAAGTAGATTACTACTACTTTTTTTTTCTGTCTTTGAATTCTTTTTGTCCTCTTTTGGCTCTTTTTTTATTTTAGGCTTAACAACACTTGATTCCCCCTTAGTGCTTTTCTTGTCATCTAAAAATTAAAAAAAAAAAAAACTTTAGCAGTAATAAGCAGAAAAAGCATCCTTGCATATTATTTTCTACTAGATCAGTGCGCTCTTTTAATACAGGAAAAATAGCTTTCTTTTTACCATGTTTTTATTTATTAACTTGCTTTCATGTCTGCTTATTAGTACAAAATCTGCCATTGAATTTAAAATAGGTTCCCAACTTTTTTTGAACTGGTGCCCCCTTTTCTAGTGAATATTTCAATACGGCTCCCCTCCCACTCCAGCATGGTGAAATAAGAATTAAACTTTTAAAAAATTACTAATAGATAGAATATTGTTGGAATTGAAATGCTACTGAATTTCTTCTTCATTTAAAAGAGGAATAAAAGTTTTAGCTTACCTGTTATAAGGACAAGCAGGGTTTTTGAT